>JARIHS010000033.1:0-600000 GCA_029320655.1 Mycena floridula | reverse complement strand
TGCGAGATTACGTACACAAATGGCATGCGAAAATACACGTGACTCAGCTCATAAGGCCTTATGTAGGGCTTATGATTTTCCCAGATCGACATAGGCCCTATGTGTAGACCCTATGAAACCCTTAACCCTTAAACCCTTAAACCCTTATGGCGGGCACTGATTTTGACTAATGCGACCAAGGCCGGAACCGTAGCGCCCAAGGATGCTGTTAAGGGTTTCAAAATATAAAGCACCGAAGCATTGAGTGTCCATCATGTCGGGCCTCTATTGGTCAATCGCAGTCCCAGTGACTTTTATCACGCTCTACCGCTTCTTCCTTCGCAGAACATATGCCAAGTATACCTGTATCAATGAGCTTCCTCGGTTGGGAACAGCTAGGCCAAAGGACGAAAAGCTGAAAGGCACTGTGGTCATTTGCGGCGGCAGGTATTTAATCCATACATTCTGCTTCTACTGCTTGCTAAAGATTCGACAGTATTGCTGGGCTTTTGACTGCTCGCGTCTGTGTCGATCATTTTGAGAATGTCATAATCGTCGAGGCTGAGGCTTGGGCTGGGACTGAAGACGCTAAAAAGCTAGATGGACATCAGTACACCCGTTCGCGTATTCTTCAATACAACGCTTTTCAGGGTCAGTCTGCAGTTTTCATCTTCTGGATCATTATCGACCTCTTTTCATAGCCATCCAGGTTTTCGCCTTTAGAGCTCTGTCCCGCCTGTTTCCAACCATTGAAGAGGAGTGCAAAACATCAGGAATCAGGTAACTTGTCCATATCGCATATTCCAGTCCCAAGCTGATCTTTCTCAAGTATCCTCCCTGCCGACTTCACACCGCTGATATCCGGGATCAACATCAAGGCACCTTACAATGAATATCGAGGAAACTTGCCGAAAGTGTTGTTCGCCTCGCGTGCTGCCTTCGAGCCTTTGATTCGTCGATTACTCCTTGGATCGGAGACCTCTGGTGTTCGTCAGATTATCGGGACTGTCACCGGTGTTTCACGTAGTACCAGTAATCCTCAAATTCTCGACAAAGTCCTTGTCCGAACCGCATCTGATAACATTGAGCTGGATGCTGACTTGGTCATCGGTGAGTTTCTCTCGCTACGAACAGTTCCCTTTTGATTCGATATCTATAGATTGTACCGGGATAGCCAGAGCAGGCTTGAAGTGGCTTCAACGCGAAGGGTTCGGTGCGACCGATACCTATTCCAAAGGCACCTTGGCGCTCGATCAGCTTCTCATTCAATACGAGCACAAGATGCTTTATCACACCTTTCATATCAAAGTCACTCCCGAGATAGGACGTCAATTATCGATTCCTGGGGGATTCGACAACTGTGGCGCAATGTACACCTGTGTTCCAACGGCTGCCCTTGAAACACGTGGAATATACATGCAAAGGGTAGAGAAAGATATCAGTCGGTCTCTTTTCAATCTCGTCTATCATCTTTACTCATCTTGATTGCAGTTCAAGTGCTGGCAATGATCTGGGGCACGAATCATCAGCTTCCAACCAGCTTGGAGGAGCTGAAAGTTTACGCTCGTGATCTGCGGCTTGATGTTCCCCTTCCAGAATGGATTTTCCAGGTTTTGGACGAACTTGAACCTCTTTCAGACGCAACAACAATGATTAAAACTTCTTCGAGTGAGTTTTCTGCTCATCGAGCTCAGCTGTTGCTTAATGCTTCCTCCTAGAGCCTCCGACATATGTCAGATACCACAAGGCTGTCTGCTTGCCAGACAACTTCGTCGCTCTGGGTGATAGTGTCATGAACATTAATCCGATTGGCGGACAGGGGATCAGCAAGAGCCTTATGGGAACTATTTGCCTAAACGAGGTTCTCCGAGAACTACCATCAGGTTCACCAGCAATACCTAGTAGTTTCTCTTCGAGATTCTTCAAGATGCAAGCCCACAAGATTGAAAGTCTTTGGTGGGTTTGTTAGGTCCACATTCCAACTCGCCAAATACTGACCGATTCTAGGACGGGTACCAAGACTCGAGGTTTGATCGGACTTTCAACCTGTTGACCGTCATTGGCTGAAAGGAATGCAGACTATGGATTCCCGACGACGATCCCATTGCCAGGTGAAACCCTCGAGAAAGGAAAATTCCTTCGATGGTATATGGGGAGGCTCATGCGGCTTGTACACCAAGTGAGTCGACAATTTGACCTTGGCTTTCATAGTCTGACAAAGATACATAGGGCGACAAATCAGTTTCGTCCTCGTTGTGGCATGCCGCTCAATTATTTCTGCCATCTGTTCGGCTCCAGCTCTTGTTGAAAGTACTGTGGGACATGATCAAACACCCAAAGTGACTTGCCTTTTGTCGAGACTTTATTTGGGTACCTTACCAACGAGATCCAGACGTGGTACAAGTGCTTTTCATACAAAGATACATACTTGAATAAAACGATGATAATAAGAAGGAATCTGAACAATTGAAGTCAGCTAGAATAAGTAGTCTTCGGTGGAATGATTGAGCTCGTCTTTTGCGCTTTCAGCAAGCTAAGTAAACTCTGTTCCCACGCCCATCTCGACCCTTGACACAGAACTCGTTCCAACTTCCGAGTCGTTCATTGTATCCACGACTCATGATCCTCTGGATGATTGTCGCCTGGCTTATCACCGATGGTCACGACTGGGCCAGTTTCACAGTTTTAATCCAATAGTGCGTTGTATGCCGCTTCTCTTGTTGATTCTGACAGCCAAAATAGGTATTCCGCAGGACCGCATCCAAGACCAGCCGCGACAGCGGACCTTTGGGATGCTTCGGCAAAGGACATGCGGACGTCAAAGTCAAGAAAACGCTGAGAATATTGCTCTGGTTCGCCTATCAACCACCATTCGAAAAGTGCTGCGGCCTTGACTCTGGATATTTCTTGCCAATATGGCAGATACGCCCGGACCCACTGCAGTCAAAAAGCGCCGTCTCCAAGGTGCCTGTGACGATTGTAAGACCAAGAAAGGTGAGACTTTTCAGGGAATTCTTCGGAGCCGTCGTCTCACATTTTTCAGTTAAATGTTGGTGCCTCGATTGGTTTCCTTATGAAGCTTATGGATTCCTCAGGCGACAGTGCGAACATGCCAGGTGGTGTCTGCTCCAATTGCATAGAATCCGGCTCGGAATGTACGCATTTAACTGGAAAACGGGCTCAGGTATGTTCGCCTTTCCCTGGCATTGTTACCTTTTTTCACATTTTTCCGGCCAAGACGAGATCTGGAAATTCGTAAATCAAGCTGCACCTCCTCATAATTCCTCCAGCTCATTGTTTAGATCCCAAGATGCATTACGACTGGGTCCGCTTTTGTTGGCTGGCGAGGTACAACGCTCGTTTTTCAATATATTGGGTATTCATATTGGTTGTAGAACCGAGCTGGACGACCACCATTGCCAGATCTCGAAGAATATGCTTCAACGAGCTCGAAGGCCTATCATATCTCTACATGGGCTGCACCTCAAGGCGACCGCGGCGATGTCCAAAAGACGCTCACAGAATTCTCCGAGTATATCAAAGTACTCGAGGCTCGACTTTCATCCCAAGATACAAGCGAATCAGAGCCTGGGACACCTGGTAAGTAGGCTGGTTGATCTCCATACCGAGCTTGCTGATTAGTTTGTTCTCTTAGAATCGGAAGACGATACCGACACTGTCTTGCCAGACCACTTGAGATTTCTGACCATGAGCGACTCCCGCGAGCGCGTCTATGGCAAATCCAGCGGTCTTGTTCTGCGCAAAACGGCCTCGACTGTGATAGCCAATGCTGGGCTCAGTTCACGTCCGAGTGCCAGAAGGCCCGAAATGTGGCAAGTTTATCCATGGCAAATCATGCAAGAATCGCGACCGGATTTCCTCATATTTCCCGACAATGACTTGATGGAAACCCTCATTGATCTCTATTTCACGCATTGGAACCTTTTTCGGCCATTGCTCCATCGACCGTCCTTTGAGAAATCATTGCGCCAGGGATTGCATTATCGAGACTACTATTTTGGTGCGACAGTGCTCGTCGTATGCGCACTGGGCTCGGCATATTCTAATGACCGTAGAGTTTTCCTCGATGACACTACAGAACTGAGCTGTGGGTGGCCTTTCTTCCGTCAGGTATGAAGGCCAGTAATATATCTTATCGCTCTGACTTGGATTCTCCAGGTACAACCTTTGCAAGGGACTTCATTGGCTTCACCTCCATCTTTACACGAGCTTCAGTACTACTGTGTGAGCTCTTTTTCTATGGACCAACCTTTTCATTGATTCATTTCATAGCTTTCTGTCATATTTATGCATGGGACTTCTCTGAAAGCCAGCTGGCCTGTCCTTGGTATCGCTCTGCGACTGGCACAAGATGTGGGATTAGTTCAGTCCTTTTCTTTTCTCGCTCTTTACATCCACTGATTATCGGGCACAGCATCGGAAATTGGCTGTAGACCCTAAATCGACAAGTGCAATTGACAATGAATCATGGAAACGCGTATTATGGTGTTTGGCTTCTATGGATCCGTTAACGAGCTCCTTCTTTGGCCGGCCTCCTGGGCTCAATTCTGATGAGTGAGTTGTTCAAAACTGTTCAGACCATTACTCATTCAACAATGACAGCTTCGATCAAGAGTATCCGCTCGAGTGCGACGACGAATATTGGCTGCTCAGCAATCCTGAGAAAGCATTCAAACAGCCTGCAGGTCGACCTTCGACAATATCTTACTTCATTTCCTATCTCAAGCTCGTCGGTATATTGGAAATGGCTCAACGTATTTTGGTATGCCATCTGGCTGCTAAATCAAACCTCAGCTGAATTGCACATAGTATGCCGCCAACAGCACCATTTCGAAGAAACAAGCTGTTTCGCAACTTGACGAAGCTTTGGCCAAGTGGATGGATTCTGTTCCGGCACATCTACGATGGGATCCACATCGCAAAGATATGGTGTTTTTCAGACAGTCGGGATGTCTCTATACGACCTAGTATGTCTCGCCTGACAATTCTCTCTTTAACTGCTATTGATGCACTGAACATAGCTACTATGTCAGAATGCAAGTGCACCAATCAGCCCTTCTGTACAGTTCATCCAACTTGGTTGGTTCGGTAGAAGCAGCAAGACGATGTACAGATGTTTTGGAGCACCTTTCGCGTAAAGCTCCATTGGCTTTCCCGCTGATTCATGTATGTATCTTTTTAACAGCAGTGTGACGCTGCTGAACCCCAGTACTAGGTCATCCTGTTCAGCTCTACAACAATGCTACTGATCAATCACTGGAAGAATCCTTCTCAGTCCAAGAAAGACCTTGATGATATTGGTCGCTGTCAGAAACTTATCCAGAGTCAAGAGAATCGGTTCGTACAGCGCATTTCCATTTCAGATCCAGAATCTTCCTGATAATGCTTCTCGTATAGTTGGCAAATCGCCGGAAAGTTGTCGTCAGTGGGCAATGTCTTGACTCCTTTGCTCAGTACTGAATCACATATAGTGACACCATCACCGGACTGCTCACATATGTGGAGCAGTCTTTTCCATATGTGCAAGTCAGCAGTCGGAAGCGCCCAAAGGAAGAATCTTGGGTCTCGACTAGCCAGCTTTCAAACCAGCCTTCGACTAGCCAGGTATCACATCAGGATTCGGTTCGCTTGCTTTCAAAACAGAAGTTTATCTCAATATTCGGGATTAGCTGTCGTGATTCTGGCCTTCCTGCAAATCAGTCCAAGGTTACACAAGTCGAACCTCCAACAAACATTACTCCAACGAACCTGTCATATTCAACCTTACCCAGCCTCCCCAGCCTCAACCTACCGATAGATACAACCGAAGCCGAGATCGAGAAGCTTCTTCTGACGACTAGTCTTCCAGACTTGGAGTATGTCTATCTACATTGTCTGTGCTAAGCTTGTGTGACTTTTTTTTACAGGGCGACGGAACATTCGGGTCAGTTTTTGGACTTGCTGGAATGGAATTTCTAGGTCGGTTGCTCATGTATACTACTCTCATACGTTGTATCATTATTAGCCTCTTACCAGACTTGAAAGACTTCTATTAGACCGTCAAAAATTTCCCTGAATATCGCGCCGGGTCACATCACCTGGTCTGGACTGTCACGCGAATGCCCGCTACCTAATTTGTTGATTGTCAACAAGAACAAATTTTGATGGCTCGGTGACGATTGGGCACCACCATACACGGCCAGGCGCCTGGCTGGATTCAAAATCCACGCTGCGGACTTGAATTTTGATCAAGCCCCGCTTTAAATCTGAAGTCAAATAAATTTGAAATTTTTTGAAATCTCTTGTTTCATGACGATTTGATTGAAAGACGCAAATCTGAGTCAATTCCTGGTGGTTTTCAATCAGCCTTCAACCAGCTCTTGCAGTCAGCAGTAACCCTGTCTCAAGCTGTTATGTCATCGCTCAAATTGGACAAGAAGGGTTCGCACGGACCTTTACCCCACGCTACGACCGCAGGCTGACCGATTCACAGTTTATCGTCTCACTAATGGCGGCAGTCATGCACAATGTATACTATGTGATGACCAGTATGACATCCCTTGTCAAAGGAGCAAAATCCAGCGCCATGAGAGCACCGACAAGCACATCCGGAGACTGGCATCTCACCTTGACGATATCATCGAATCTCCGCATTCCATCCCTCCTAGCGAAATTCCTTCTACCTCAATGACTGGGCTCAATTACCTTCTGGACAATCTTGTCTCTCATTCCCATCCAGATCAACCACCGTCTCCACCATCATATCCCGAGGTCAACATGGAATTTGATGAATCCGCATATGGTTCTGGAATGGCCGACATCGCACAGGGTCTCAAAGACTTCTTAAATGATGATGAATTTGACTGGCATCTTTCTGGGTCAGACAGTGATCTTCCTGGGTCAGACAGTGATCTTGCTGGGGACGAAAGACCAGAGACCTCTGAGGAAGAGGATGACGGTATGGTTTCGGTACTCTTCTCCTCCACTTTTCCTAACTGGGGTTCATTCAGATAATGTCCAGTCCACATCTGCCGCCAGTCATGGACCACGGAAACGGGCCCATGGTACTTTGTCTCTTGGTCAGGTTGATGAACCATGGTTTCCTTGGCCTGACAAGATTGTATGCTTTTCTTCTCTTTCCTTGAACCCTTCTAACAGGTTTCAGACTTGTACCCTTGATATTTTCATGCATCTACCACGCTCTGCTTTCTCGCACCGCCAACTTGATCTTGTCCTGTGTATTATGCGCATGAACAAGGTCGATGATCTCCCTACAGTGAAAGGGATGCAAAGAATCAATACCGCCCTTCAGAAGATCTGTGGTATCGACACTGTCATCTATCATGGAGCTCTTGGGCACACCTACTACATCAATAACCTTGCTCAGATCATCGCTCAGGTATGCCATGTATATCTTTCCAGTTCCTTGTTAATTGTGACCCAGGAAATGGCAAACCCTGAAGTTCGGCCTCATCTTCATTTTTATCCTGAAGACAGCGGATCGACACTTGAGGAAGCTCGTCAGGCAGCTCATTGGCTGAACGAGAAACCCGATATAGAGACAACTCCAATGGCTCGACTTCGTGGACATGATTACTTCATTCACGAGCCTGCTTTGTTATCAGATGGAACTTTTGTTATTCCTCATCGTTGGTTCACTCGCCATGGCTCACTTGTTACTCGGTGCTGGAAGATGTACCAGGTATATGATATCTACAAAGGCGATGGTTGGCGAGTTGAGAAGCGGTCTCTGGGACCTGAGTATGAGGTCCACGAAGACCGTTTTTCAGCCAACTTTGTCACTCTTCAACGTGATATTGAACAAGGGCTCTATTCTGTGCCCCAGATTTCACAGCTATTTGGTACGTCCTCTTGACCCTCTCATTGTCATCGCCTTTTGAGCTTATTCCAACTCTAGAGTTTGTCGACTCTAGCACTGGTACCACATCATCATGGACTTTGACAGATTCAACAGAAGGGAATCCTTGGCGAGCCAAAGCTCAAGGCCATCGAGTTCTCTCCTTTCCCATTTGGCTCTATTGTGACGACACCTCTGGAAACGTCTCGAAAAAGTGGAACAAACATAACAGCTTTCTGTTCACTGCAGCAGGTTTACCACGATCCGAGGTTCAACGCGAGTTTAATGTTCATTTTCTATGCACTTCCAATCTGGCCTTGCCTCTCGAAATGCTAGATGGGATTGTCGAGCAGCTGCGGTAAAGGTGTATTCATTCAGGGTGTCTTGTATTGACTGACGATATCAAAAGCCTTGGTCAAGAATCTGGTATCTGGTGCTGGGACTGCGTTCAGAAGGAACCAGTTCTGCTGATTCCCGATGTCCTTGCAATGCTCGGTGATAATCCTATGCAGAGTGAGTTCGCCTGCCATATTGGACTACGCGGCAAATTCTTCTGTCGGACGTGTTGGGTTCGAGGCAAAGATACGGAACATGCTACAGAGCAGGTTGAGAATCAGAGCGACAATGGTGGAAGCGATGCGGGGTCCCAAACGTCAAAGACTAAAGGGCGAAAGAAAGCTTTTCAGGAATCATTTGACGAGATGAAGGATCGTATCCTTGCTTTCATCAAGGTGAGTCATTATCCCTAGTTCAAACATGCTTATGTTGAATGAATTTCACATAGCCCGGGAAAGCGAGAACACGAGTGGAGACAATTGATAGACTGCAGTCATTCTTTACCCAGGCAAAGCAGGTCGGAAATCACACTGCATTGAAAGATGAGCGAACAGAGTCTGGCATCAAGGATACATATCAGCAGAGCTTCCTTGACCAGTTGTATGACCGCTACAAGAATGTGAAAGGCGGTAAACAAGCAAAGCAGAAGGTTTTAGACACCGCTATCGCTGGATTACCTGGAAACATCATCAGTCCTGTTTGGCGGATACGAGGCAAGTCATTTCTTTTTGTATCGTCTATCCATCTTACCTTATTCAGGTCTAGATCCTCATTCCGATACACCGGTTGAAATCCTGCATGTTATTCTGCTCGGATTCCTCAAATACATGTGGCGTGATGTCATCAACAATCGTCTCAACAAAAAGAAGGATGAACACAAACTTCTCACAACCCAGCTATCATCTCTCAATGTCGAAGGCCTAGGCATCGAAAAGATATCTGGACATACATTAGTCACATATGCAGGGTCTCTCACCGGCCGGGACTTTCGTATTATTGCCCAGGTTGCGCCACACGTCCTCTACGGTCTGGTTCCCGACAATTGCTATGCAACATGGGTTGCACTCTCGAACCTCATTCCACTTATCTGGCAGCCAAAAATCGTTGACCTCGAACAGTATCTCACTAAGCTTGAGAAGGAAATACATCATTTCCTTCTCTGTGCCGCACGGTGGACTCCGGGCTGGTTCAACAAACCGAAGTTCCATATCTTTGTCCACCTTCCCTCTCATATTCGTCGTTTCGGACCAGCCATGCTTTTTGCGACTGAAGCATTTGAGTCTTTCAATGCTGTTATCCGCACCAAAAGCGTCCATTCAAATCGTCAGGCACCATCTCGTGATATCGCGCTGGCCTTTGGACAGGCTAATCGCATACGACATCTCTTGAGCAGAGGTTACTTTCTGCTTGTAAAGCAAGAAGAACTTGACGGCATGCTTCAAGATTCATCGAGCGACACCCCCCCTCCAGAATCACACCATGCTATCACCTCGAGTGCAAGAATGACGCAGTTCGTTCAAGACCCATCAAAGTGGGTAGTTTCGGGACGTAGCACTCATGAGATAGTCCGGTTTGAACCCACTATTGCATCATATTTGGGGCTATCGAGTCGTAAATCTATCACTCCTGGTCCGTTATGTGTTTGCAGTTCATTTTGAATCATGGAACTGAACTTTTTAACCAGGAAACTGCAAAAATGATGACCAGGGAAAGCGATCATTCTTGCAAACTCGCTCAGCACAGCATTGTCCCGACCTTCAGTTCATTGATGCAGAGACAAAGCGGACCGGCAAATTCTTGACAGCGAAACAAATGGTCCTCTTCAACGGAGATGTATGTCGGTCAGGACAATATGCTATCATTCACGACTCACCTAGAAAGTCGTATGTCGGCCGTATCGAGGAGATTCTCAGGGTACAGGACAATCATATATTCTGGTCTGGCCATCCACATTCTGTTCTTGTGCACCGAATGAATGTCGATGAGACATCCCCATCTCCAGCATCATATGGCATGCCGAGCGTCAAGCCGACGGGGATCTATCATTCAGTTCAACTTCAGGTATGTCGACAACATCCTCGAGTGAGACATTGGCTGACATTTCACGATAGGATCTACTTTGTACAGTGAATGTCCAACACAATTGCAAGGCCAATGGTTGTGGACCAACTGGATCAGTCCCGATATACCAAGAGCGTACTCGAACAGCTTCTACCAAGGCCATAATTGAGCACTTGAAGAATCCAGATGATCTCATCCTCAATACGGCTCAAATGCGCGATGCAGTGCACGTTCAGTCATTCCGCGAGCCTGTAGAAGCACTCGATTCCAACAATATTGTTCATGCTGCAGTTCAAGAGATTGTTGATGTTCGAAAAGAGGCGGCCAAAAAGAAAGCTGTCGCTTCGTCTAGGGCAAGCACTTCAGCTCAACCAGCAGTTACCGTCTCTGTTCCAGCCTCACCTTTATCGATTCAATCATCGAGTCCAGCCGAAATCCCACAACCAAGACCAAGACCAAGACCAGTACCAGCATCACGTCCAGGACCCAGTTCATTATCACAGCAGTTCATTTTCCCTCCAAATACTCAATCTTATGATGATCCATACTATTACGGGCGCCATTTTCCTCAGTAGCTATATTGTACTAGATTCATTGGACAACACAAACATCTCTATTATTCAGTATCACGATTCCATTCTGCCATCCATGCTTGTTGTGCTCTGACGATCCTCTGTAGAAGAGAGTAAATATTGAATTGAATACAGTATAAAAATGTGCGCTCACGGAGTCAAAGCGGGACTTGAGCTCAGCAATATCTTCACCATACTGGTCCAATTTGCTCTCGAGATTGCGGACACCATCAGCGAGGCCGTTCAGAGCCTCCAATATATCCCTTTTCTGATGAGTGGGAACAAGAGTTGTGTCAGGAGAGCGAAATTCCCAATACGAAAGGCGCCGCTTTGGTGTATGAGGTGCCGTATGCTTGCTATATGGATGAAATCTGGTCGGAGTTCTCCAGGCAGAGCTACCTCGGCCCTGCTCAACCTGGACAGGCTGGACTGGTGAAGTGCGAGGCTGAGCTTCTTGGAGGTAAGAAGGGCTCAAGAGAGGATCATGAAGCTCGAATAAGGTGCTTCAGAGCATAAATCTCTTTGGATGCATCGATTCCCTGTTCCTCGAGAAGCTCCTGAAGATCGAGGAGGACAGAAAGAGAAGATTTTTCGGGAATCAGCGGTGACATCTATTTTGGGAAGGGTGGGAAAAACCAGGTGGGCACCAATTTGCAAAGTCTTGCCCTTTTATCATGGCCGTCACGACGCGTCTGTTTGCTCTCATTATGCCCATTCAACAAAGTTTTGTTGAATGGCTCTTTCCTTGTTGATTGTCACATGGTCTGGGCTATATAAGAGCCAGGATTTACGGCCAGTTTCCTTCTTGCCCTCCATATAAAAATGTCCGCTAATAATTTTTCTTTCGGATCCCCTGCCTTGTCGACATGGCAAGGGACCCCTCAGCCAAATCCACAATATTCTTCTCAGGCTCCTGGTGCCTTTGATTTCTCCCATACTCCTGAGAGAACCCCTCTGCCGCCTCCTCAAAACCATCTACACGGATCACCATCGCCAAATGCCAGCAATTTTGACCATCCCGATTTCAACCAGAACGGCGTTGCTCTGCCTCCACCTCCGCCTCCCAGGGTCCTTATTCAGCCTCAGGATATAAACAAGATGGCTGAGGATCTAGGTCTGACTGAGCCTCAACGACGTGCTCTGCACGCCTTCGCCCAGGTCTGTTATATTTCCTTGCTTCTTTTATGGTTTCTCAATATATTTTTCTAGACTGCTGCACGCGATATGACCATCACAGCCATCGACCTCCAGCTGCGTCTTTTCTCCCAAGCGACACTGTACCAGCTCTCAACAGAGGTTCATGCCCAATGTGAAGCTTTCATTGTATGCCAAGAGGCTATTGCAGGTCTCAAAGGCCACATGGATCTTCGGTTTGATCTTAGCAAAGAGCAATTGGTGTGTCTTTCAGTCTCTCCTTTCTTGTACCATGACTCAATGCCTTCGAGACGAACCTTCGTGACACTGCTATGGATATGATCTATAGCAGTAGCCGGATTGAAACAGGAAAGCTTCATGGTGATGTTGAGGTATGCTTTTCGTCTGTGTCCTTTCATTCCAGCAAACTTTACTTACGCCGCCTCTCAGAAAGCTGTCAAGGCCGCTGCAGCCAAGTTTGGACTCGAAAATGTCTTCACGACCCCAGCACGAACCAAGGTCTATAACGGCCACCTCAAAAAGATTGTCTCGAGCGTCAAATCGGGCTGGCGGAAGGATGTGTGTCTTGATTCCTTCACTGACAGTCTCCTTGCGCTAATATCTGCACAGCTTCTTAGCGGAGTCCCTGTTCGAATCCCAGCCACTGGAAGAGTCACCAAGTATATCCCACTCACCGAATTCGTCTATAACATGGATCGCAAGTATTCACAGAAAGGAATGCAAACGAACGAGGCCAATCAAGTCAGTCTGGTTCACAAAGCTCTGCTGGTGAGATTCATCATGGAAATTCTGGGAGCCAGTTCTAATATATTTCTTGCAGCGTCAGATCGTCTTTGACCATCATGTTGTTCTATCTGCCACCACCATCAAGTCATCAGATGAGAATGACGAAGACAATTCTTCCGCTTCTCCTAATGAAGATGCGGTTGACTCTGCAGTGACTGGGTCAAAGCGAAAGCGTATGGGGGGACGCATTCCAGCAGGTGAATGCTTCTGGGATAAGGTGGATGTCGAGATGCAGAAGTTGGTCAAGAAATATGGTGAGAAACAGGCAAATGGCAAAACCAAAATGAGCGGAGCAGAGTGGAAAAGGCATGTTTCATTTCACCTTTTTGATTTCGACATCTCTGATATGCCATTCACAGGTACACCGACAGTGTCCTCAAATTTGATAGAGATGGCTTCCATGAGTCTAGTTGGGATGTCAGTGGTTTTCGGCAGATGACCTCTGCTCCCGCTCCTTCATTCTTGGAAATAGCGCTTGGAGATGGCACTACCCATTAAATAATAATATCTTATGTCGAATTTAATCCTGTTTATGCTGGTTCAAGATATTTAGGAGTGACACAGAGCGGAATTGGCGGTCATAAAGGTACCGTATAAAACTAGCAAAGATGGACCTGTATCCGGAGGTTAAAAATTCCTGTAATACTCACGAGTCAAGAGAATTGAGGTGTGTAACCAGAATTTCTTACGTTTAACCACCTCGAGAGTTATAAAATGCATTGAAATAATCAATGCGGGGGACTTGTCAAGTTTCACCGAGTTGCTGATATAAGAAAGGCACATGATGTTCATTTTTCTTCGCCCTCCTTCATGGCGTCAAGCAGCACAGAGGCTCCTCATGGCCACCATGCTGCAAAACGTCGTTCTCGGGTCTCCTTGTCATATACAGTCCCACAGAATCCTGCCATGTTGATCCAGCTGCTTTCTTTTTCTCTCTCTCCGCAATATTCTTCCCCAACCCGGATTTATGGACGTCTTTCCGCTTTCCCTGACGATGCTATCCTTGCACGTTCCTCATCAAAATTGTTTGGACGCTCTCCTGGACCTCAAGCTCTTCTCTCGCTCTCCTCAAGCTCTTCTTGCTCGCTCGAGGACCTGGTTCTCGTTGGACCGGCCGTTGTATCATCCTGATGTGGGATTGCTGGACCGTCTGTGGCCTTCAAATCTTGTATACTGCCAGCATGTTGCGCAGTCTCCATTTTGTGCTCTGACCGGTCTCTTTTATTCTGCAGCGACAGATGATTGTGGAGGTTTCACAGGTATGGTCCATATTTGTCCGCTCTACCTTGACTTATCTCTTTCCAGCAAGCTCCTTCCAACTGTCCTCTTCTTATCACAGTATGCCTAATATTTCCTCGATACCCTCTGCCGGTGGCTTTCTCAGCTCAGCTCAAATGCTCGCCGGAAGCGGAAAGCAGACAGGCTTTATTGCTCTCTCTATATACCTTTCAGCTACCAAATATATATCTGATTTCATTGCTTTTGCTGTTTTATGGCGCCAAATAAGGGACCCAATAATGGACTGTAGCGGGAGCCTCCAAAATCAACTGACACGTGTCCTTGGCGGCTTCGGTCTCAATCAAGTCCCGACTGAATTCAAATTGAAATCTGCGTCAAGTCTGC
Organism: Mycena floridula; assembly: GCA_029320655.1. Taxonomy (NCBI): domain Eukaryota; kingdom Fungi; phylum Basidiomycota; class Agaricomycetes; order Agaricales; family Mycenaceae; genus Mycena; species Mycena floridula. Next base: position 585,630 of record JARIHS010000033.1, on the reverse strand, counting down.
TCTCAGGTCAGTGCATTAGGTCTGGATTGCCCGTGCCTTTTTTTCATCCTGATTGAATATTTTATTGGTCTGCATTCATCAGGCTGTCTTTGATTTAAAATTAAACCCAGCGCCTGCCCGTGTAGGTACGGGTCTTATAGCGCCCACCCTCAAAACCCGTGTGAATCGCGGCGTGACCGCAATGTGGCTGTGAAAATCCTGCTTGTTTGACCGACGCATGAGAAAAGACATGGACGCTCGGCGGAGCCTCGGTAGCGGGCCCTGCCGCTCGCCGGCCCTTGAGCGTATCCAATTGGGAAATAAAGTAAAACAATAAGAAATGCACCATTTAATAAAGGGTGAAAACGAGACGTAAAGGTATTTTCGTTGTCTTCATCATCCGATACCGGTGTGGTGGCTTTATGCATTGCATTGAAATGCCTTCTACGGCCTCCTGTCGTCGTAAAGGACATGAGGCATTTGGAACATTGGTGGAATCCTGGAATATGCGCTGGCATTTGGAATAGCGGTAGGTAGGGACAGCAGGGTAAATGCAGAAATTGAACTCTGATTTGATGAAAATTATGAGAGCAAACACGTACTCACAATAAAATTCTCACCGGCAACAACCTCTTCGTCTGGTATTATCACCATGTCCACCAAAGCCTCTACCAAAAAAACCACTCTTCGCTCCAGACTCACCAAACGTCCTGCTTGACAACGCTGCTGCATTGCTCGAGGTGCCCGCTAACAAAAAGCAACGAGCTTAAGCCAGAGCTCCACGCGTCACTGAGCCTGGTGCCATTGACCGACATGGCAGAGAAAGACCTGGTCGCAACAATAATCCAGCTCTTCTCAACGACCCATTGCCGACTCGAGCTCGGCGGAGCTCAGCTCTGTTCATCCAGACATTGATTATACGGTCACAGAGGGAGATGGAATTTATGAGGTGGTTCGTGACTTGATTTTGTTGATCAATGTACCATCCACCTGAAGGTCCTCAGGCTTCTGCTCGCTTGACCAAAAAACGGGGTAGAATCGGGAAAGCTGGTCCCGCCGAGCTCCAGCGCTTCTTCACAAAGCATTCATATGGTCCCCGTCTTTATGCCCTAGCGGCAGCTTCGGTATGTGCATTCAGCAATGTCCCCTTTATTCCATCCTGATTCTTACTCATTTGTAGCTTGAGCGAGCAGTGTATCTTTACCCAACTCGTACCCCAGCGGAAATGCTCACCAAATTGCCCGTGTTCTCCTATGATCTCAACAATGACAATGTCGTGGGCTATGTTGAAGCCATGAACCGATTCTCGGACAACCGCTGGACCATGCTGGAGGAATTCTTTGCACCTGCAGCTGTCACAGCTAAACCAGAACCAGTGATGGCGACTTCCCAGAAATGGGTCTCGAGTTTCGCCAAGCATATGTACGTGCCGAGCAGCCCTCCCGCCGATTCGGAGGACATCTAATTGGACCATACGTCAATTTGCTACCTAATTGCGCCTTTTTTTTGGCTTATTTTCTACTTCTACATGCACATATCTGATCTCTATACGCTCTCGTGCTCTCATTTGTTCTATCTACATTACATTTTAGCCTGAATATATGAAAAATTAATTGAAAATTTGAGCTTGTGGCAGCTTGCAAGCTTGCACAGCTGAAAAATCGGCCAATTTGCACAAAAAAGGGACATGGCTTGCGAGCTTGCAAGCTGACCCTGGCTCAGGACACGTTGCCCCATTAATCCCTTGCATCACCGACTCTCTCTACTCGTGCAACATTGCCGTGTTCCTCAGCCGCCCCTGATCTCAACCATGACAATCCATCCAGCAACAACAATTATGGTCACCAACTCTCGTTATATACCGACCAGCCACAGAACCTGAATCGAACACAAATGTATATGACACTACATCCGCGATAGCTCACGACGGACAACGCTGGCTCGTAACTCTTTTTCATTTCCTACTTTACATTAGTCTACTATAGTTTAGAGGGACACTGGATAAGACGAGGACTGCGTATTGTACAAGAACACATGTAAAGCTACATGGGCCGCTTCAGGCCCGGAATGCAAACAAATTCATCATCATCATGATCCTCTGGATGATTGTCGCCTGGCTTATCACTGATGGTCACGACTGGGCCAGTTTCACAGTTTTAATCCAATGGTGCATTGTATGCCGCTTCTCTTGTTGATTCTGACAGCCAAAATAGGTAAGTATTCCGCAGGACCGCATCCAAGACCAGCCGTGACAGCGGACCTTTGGGATGCTTAGGCATACGGACGTCAAAGTCAAGAAAGCGCTGAGAACATTGCTCCGATTCGCCTATCAACCACCATTCGAATTTCGAAAAGTGCTGCGGCCTTGACTCTGGATATTTCTTGCCAATATGGCAGATACGCCCGGACCCACTGCAGTCAAAAAGCGCCGTCTCCAAGGTGCCTGTGACGATTGTAAGACCAAGAAAGGTGAGACTTTTCAGGGAATTCTTCGGAGCCGTCGTCTCACATTTTTCAGTTAAATGTTGGTGCCTCGATTGGTTTCCTTATGAAGCTTATGGATTCCTCAGGCGACAGTGCGAACATGCCAGGTGGTGTCTGCTCCAATTGCATAGAATCCGGCTCGGAATGTACGCATTTAACTGGAAAACGGGCTCAGGTATGTTCGCCTTTCCCTGGCATTGTTACCTTTTTTCACATTTTTCCGGCCAAGACGAGATCTGGAAATTCGTAAATCAAGCTGCACCTCCTCATAATTCCTCCAGCTCATTGTTTAGATCCCAAGATGCATTACGACTGGGTCCGCTTTTGTTGGCTGGCGAGGTACAACGCTCGTTTTTCAATATATTGGGTATTCATATTGGTTGTAGAACCGAGCTGGACGACCAACATTGCCAGATCTCGAAGAATATGCTTCAACGAGCTCGAAGGCCTATCATATCTCTACATGGGCTGCACCTCAAGGCGACCGCGGCGATGTCCAAAAGACGCTCACAGAATTCTCCGAGTATATCAAAGTACTCGAGGCTCGACTTTCATCCCAAGATACAAGCGAATCAGAGCCTGGGACACCTGGTAAGTAGGCTGGTTGATCTCCATACTGGGCTTGCTGATGGCTTGTTCTCTCAGAATCGGAAGACGATGCCGATGCTGTCCTGGCAGATCACTTGAGATATCTGACCATGAGAACCTCCCGCGAGCGCTTCTATGGCAAATCCAGTGGCCTTGTTCTGCGCAAAACGGCCTCGACTGTGATAGCCAATGCTGGGCTCAGTTCACGTCCGAGTGCTAGAAGGCCCGAAATGTGGCAAGTTTATTCATGGCAAATCATGCAAGAATCGCGACCGGATTTCCTGATATTCCCCGACGACGACTTGATGGAAACCCTCATTGATCTCTATTTCACGCATTGGAACCTTTTTCGGCCATTGCTCCATCGACCGTCATTTGAGAAATCGCTGCGCCAGGGATTGCATTATCGAGACTACTATTTTGGTGCGACAGTGCTCGTCGTATGCGCGCTAGGCTCGACATATTCTAATGACCGTAGAGTTTTCCTCGATGACACTACAGAACTGAGCGGTGGTGGCCTTTCTTCCGTCAGGTATGAAGGCCATTAATATATCTTATCGCTCTGACTTGGATTCTCCAGGTACAACCTCTGCAAGGGACGTCATTGGCTTCACCTCCATCTTTACACCAGCTTCAGTACTACTGTGTGAGCTCTTTTTCTATTGACGAACCTTTTCATTGATTCATTTCACAGCTTTCTGTCATATTTATGCATGGGACTTCTCTGAAAGCCAGCTGGGCTGTCCTTGGTATCGCTCTGCGATTGGCACAAGATGTGGGATTAGTTCAGTCCTTTTATTTTCTCACTCTTTACATCCACTGATTATCGGGCACAGCATCGGAAATTGGCTGTAGACCCTAAATCGACAAGTGCAATTGACAATGAATCGTGGAAACGCGTATTCTGGTGTTTGGTTTCTATGGATTCACTGACGAGCTCCTTCTTTGGCTGGCCTCCTGGGCTCAATTCTGATGATTGAGTTTGTCAAGACTGTTCAGAACATGGACTCATTGAACAATGACAGCTTCGATCAAGAGTATCCGTTCGAGTGCGACGACGAACATTGGCTGCATAGCGATCCTGAGAAAGCATTCAAACAGCCTGCAGGTCGACCTTCGACAATATCTTACTTCATTTCCTACCTCAAGCTCGTCGGTATATTAGAAATGGCTCAACGTATTTTGGTAAACCATCTCGCTCCCAAGTCAAACCTCGGCTGAATTACAAATAGTATGCCGCCAACAGCACCATTCCGAGGAAACAAGCTGTTTCGCAGCTTGACGAAGCTTTGGCCAAGTGGATGGATTCTGTTCCGGCGCATCTGCGATGGGATCCACATCGCAAAGATATGCTGTTTTTCAGACAATCGGGATGTCTTTATACGACCTAGTATGCCACATTTGGAAATCTTTGTGATTGTTATTGATACACTGAACATAGCTACTATGTCAAGATGCTCGTGCACCAACCAGAGCTCCTGTACAGTTCATCCAACTCGGTTGGTTCAGTCGAGGCAGCAAGACGATGTACAGACGTTTTAGAGCACCTTTCGCGTAAAGCTCCATTGGCTGTCCCGCTGATTCATGTATGTATCTTCTTAACAGCGCTGTGACGCTGCTGAACCCCAGTACTAGGTTATCTTGTTCAGCTCTACAGCAATGCTGCTGATCAATCACTGGAAGAATCCTTCTCAGTCCAAGAAAGACCTTGATGATGTTGGTCGCTATCAGAAATTTATCCAGAGTCAAGAGAATCGGTTCGTACAGCACATTTCCATTAATTCAGATTCAGAATCTCCCTGATAATGCTTCTCGTCTAGTTGGCAAATCGCTGGAAAGTTGTCGTCAGTGGACCATGCCTTCACTCCTTCACTCCTTCACTCAGTACTGAATCCCATATAGTGACACCATCACCGGACTGCTCACACAGGTGGACCAGTCTTTTCCATATGTGCAAGTCAGCAGTCGGAAGCGCCCACAGGAAGAATCTTGGGCCTCGACTAGCCAGCTTTCAAACCAGCCTTCAACTAGCCAAGTGTCAAATCAGCATTCGGCTCGTTTGCTTTCAAAACAGAGGTTTACCTCAATATTCGGGATTTGCTATCGTGATTCCGGCCATCCTGCCGCAAATCAGTCCCAGGTTCCTCCACAAGTCCAACCTCCAACGAACATCATTACCTCAAAGAACGTGTCATACCCAACCTTACCCCGCCTCAATCTACCGACAGATACAACCGAAGCTGAGATCGAGAACCTTCTTCTGACGACTAGTTTTCCAGACTTGGAGTATGTCTGTCTGCATTGTCTGTGATAAGCTTGTGTGACTTTTTTTTACAGGGCGACGGAACATTCGGGTTAGTTTTTGGACTTGCTGGAATGGAATTTCTAGGTCGGTTGCTCATGTATACTACTCTCATACATTGTCATTATTAGCCTCTTACCAGACTTGAAAGACTCCTACTAGACACTTTGTTTTCGTCGAAACTTTACCTTGAATATCGCGCCGGGTCACATCACCTGGTCTGGACTGTCACGCGTATCCAATCAGGAAATATCTGTATTTTCGATTTCTACTCAAGAAACGGTGGATGCTCCGATGATAAATTGCATGTGGATCATTTCTTTGTTATTATGTCCACCCGCACTGCGCACCCTTGCAAAAAAAACAGGTCGCGTGATCTTTCGCGCCACGTCTTGGTTGGTTTTTTTCGCCAAGTCCACCGAGCTTGACTGAAGTTCAGTCAAGTTAGGTCAATATTCATTCATATTCATTGTAATATTGAACCAAATGCAATTTATGAAGTCTCTGTCAGTTTTTTGGTATAAGATAATGACACAGGCCTACTAAGTACTTAAACAATAAGTACTTAAAGCTTGTTCCCAACTCCTGTTTTCTGGAGCTTGTCTGGGGCAGGAGAGGCTTTTTTTGACAGCAGGCCTACAAGCATGTAGCGGGGATGGAAAAAATGGCATGGTAGAGCCATAACTGATAAGTAATTGATGGACACAGGAGTGCTAAGTACTGCTAAATGCATTTGGCAATTCAGATATTAATAGGCCTTTCTTGGAGGCTAATATGATTATATTGAATCAAATAACTAGTTGGGATATTGAATCTAATGCTGACCATGAATATAAATGAATATTGACCTGACTTGACTGAACTTCAGTCAAGCTCGGTGGACTTAGCAAAAAAACACCAACCAACACGTGGCGTGAAAAATCACGCGACCTGTTTTTGCAAGGGTCACGGACTCACGGTCTTGGGGTGCGGGTGGACATAATCGTTACCAAGCCGCAGCACTGTGATGAATGGCCGATATTTCTCGCACATTCATTCAACATGACGGAAGCAGAGGGTATGCCTGGGCCTATTGCAGTCAAGAAGCGCCGTCTCCGAGGCGCTTGTGACATTTGTAGGACCAAGAGAGGTGAGACTTTCTAGGCAATTCCTACAAAGCCGTCGTCTGACACTTCTTCAGTCAAATGTGGGTACATCCACTGGTTCCCCTATGCAGCATTGCAGCTTAAGAATTCCAAGGCGACAGTGGAAACATGCCAGGCGGTGTCTGTTCCAATTGCATTGCATTCGGCTCGAAATGTACGCATTTGACTGGGAAACGCGCTCAGGTATATACTTTCTTTGGTTTGTTTCTTCTTTTCACGTTTTTCAGGCCAAGGGGATATATAGAAATCTGTAAAATCAACCTGTTTGCTCCGTAATTCCTCCAACTCGTTCCATAGACCTCAAGGCGCATTACGACTGGATCCGATTTGGTTGGCCGGTGAGGTACAAAGCTCGTTTCGCAATATATCACTATTCATATCGTCGCAGAAGCTGGCTGGGCGACCGCCACTGTTGAATCTTGAAGAATATGCTTCAACCAGCTCGAAAGCCTATACCGTCTCCTCTGGGACTACACTTCAAGGCAACGTCCAAAATACGCTCAGAGAATTCTCCGAATATATCAAAGTGCTCGAGGCTCGACTTTCTTCCAAGGTTACAAATGAACCAGAGCCTGAGACAGAGCCTGAGATGCTTGGTGAATTGGCTGGTTGATGTTCATAGAGCAAGTTACTGATATTTGTTCCCTTAGAAATGGAAGACGACACCGACACCGTCCTGGCAGAATACATGAACTCGATGACCATGAGCAGCTCCCGTAACCGCTTCTACAGCAAATCCAGCAATGTCGTCCTGCTTAAAACGGCATCAGCTGTGATATCCAAGGCTGGGCTTAGATCACGTCCCAATACTAAAAGGCAGCAAATGTGGGAAGTTTATCCATGGCAAATCATGCAGGAATTGCGCCCACCTTTCCTGATGTTCCCCGAGCAGGACTTGATGGAAACCCTCATTGGCCTCTATTTCGAACATTACAACCTTTTTCAGCCATTGCTCCATCGACCTTCGTTTGAGAAATCATTGCGCGAAGGATTGCATCACCAAAACTACTATTTTGGGGCGACGGTGCTCGTTGTATGTGCGCTAGGCTCAAAGTATTCCGATGACAGTAGAGTTTTCCTTGAGGGAACCGAGACAGAGCAGAGTTGTGGATGGCCTTTCTTCAGCCAGGTATGTAGCCTAGTTGTATCTTTTGTGATACTAAATCAACTTCTCAGGTACAACCGCTGCAAGGGACTTCTTTGGCTTCACCTCCATCATTGTACGAGCTTCAGTACTATTGCGTGGGCTCTGTTTCGATTCACGGTCTCTTTTGTTGATTCATTCTACAGCTTACTGTCATGTTTCTGCATGGGACTTCGGTAATTGAAACCAGCTGGGCTGTCCTTGGTATTGCTCTGCGACTTGCACAAGATGTGGGATTAGTACAATGTTTCCTTTTCTCGCTCCTTACATTGACTGATTATCGGGCACAGCATCGGAAAATGGCTGTAGAGCCTGAAGCGATAGCTGACAATGAATCGTGGAAACGGATATTCTGGTGTTTGGTTTCTATGGATCAGCTGGCCAGTTCTCTGTTCGGACGCCCTCCTGGGCTCAATTCTGATGAGTTAGTTGGTCAAGATTGTTCGGGACCATACTCATTCAACGATCTCAGCTGTGATCAAGAGTATCCGCTCGAAGTCGACGACCAATATTGGATGTCTGGTCATCCCGAGAAGGCATTCAAGCAGCCTGGAGATCGACCCTCGACGATATCACACTTTATTTCTTACCTCAAGCTCGTCCGTGTTCTAGAAATGACTCAACATACTTTGGTAAGTGATCTCGCTAACAGTTTATCGCTATCTGAATGGAAGGTAGTATGCAGCCAACAGCTCCATTTCAAGGAAACAGGCTGTTTCACAGCTTGACGAAGCTTTGGCCGAGTGGATAGATTCGGTTCCGGCGCATTTACGCTGGGATCCGAATCGTAAAGATTTAGTGTTTTTCAGACAATCAGCCTGTCTTTATACGACCTAGCAAGTCCCACTTGGAACTTCTCTTTGCAACTCTCGTTGATTTGTCCCATATAGCTACTATGTCAAGATGCTCGTGCATCAACCAGCCTTTGTGTATACTGAATCTAATTTGGCCATTTCGGTAGAGTCGGCGAAACGATGCATAGATGTTTTGGAGCACCTTTCGCGTAAAGCTCCGTTAGCTGTCCCAAAGGTCAACGTATGTATGCTCTTTATCGTTCGGTGATGGTGCTAAAGCCCTATTCTCAGGCCTTCCTGTTCAGTTCTGCAGCAATGCTACTGATCGACCACTGGAAGAATCCTTCAGCTGAATCCGAGAAAGACCTTGAAGATGTTTGCCGTTGTCTGAAACTTCTCAAGCGTCAAGAAAGTCGGTACGTACAAACCATTTCAACCTTGGAATCTTTCTTTAATCCTTTTCGGACAGTTGGCAACTCGCTGGAAAGTGCTCGTCAGTGGTCAATTCGTCCTGTGGCTCGGTACTCAATGTCATGTAGCGACATCATCACTGGAGTGATCACCTATGGGAAACAGATCGCAGCTATATGTGTCCAAATTGGTAACCGGAAGCGGCCACCACAGGACGAATCTTGGGCCTCGACTAGCCAGCTATTAGATCAAACTTTGGCGAGCCGATTTTACAAGTCCAGTCTACTCACTCCAAGAAACTTATCATATTCGGCCTTACCCAGTCTCGATCTCCCGATAGATACAACATCAGCCGAAATCGAGAGGCTTCTCATGTCGACTGCTCTTCCAGACTTTCAGTAAGCCTCGATTATCTGTGATATGGCTTTTATGACTTGTTTGACAGGGCAGTAGAACATTGGAGCCAGTTTTTGGACTTTCAGGAATAGAATCTCTAGGTCGGTTGCTTGTGTATATCACTTTCATACTATTAGCCGTTTACCGAACTTGACAAGACGCTTGGTTTTCGTCCAAGACTTTCCCTTGGATATCGCGCCAGGTCACAACACGGTCTCCAGTGTCACGCGGATCCGAACAGAAATATCCGTATTTTCGATTTCTGCTCATAAAGCGGCAATACTGTGATGAAAAATTGCAGCCATGTGGTCGTTTAGAAAGTACATTCATAATTCTAAGAAATAAGGAAAAGACCAGTCTGTCTAGTATGCGAGGTTTATAGTTTGTACAGATGAGATTGTCCTAATTTGTGAGAAAAATGTGTCGTTTCGACGTGCACTGTACGGCATTTATCAAAACATTCAAGAAAAGATGATCACTCATGGTACAGTATCTCAGCTGTTTCGGCTGTATCTACCGAAACATTAGCACGGACAGTTCAGGAAACAAAGACGGCCTCAAATCAAAGATCCATAAAAAGATTTAGCGTCGTTCAAGCTGGAGGCATAAGTTGTGATAATGGGAGACAATGATGCAGCAGCAGATGACTTCAAAATTCAAAAGACGACCTCAGTCACTTCAAGTCTGGAATAGCTGTCAGAAGACGCAAAGAGAAAACAGAGATGGTACGGACCTAGGCGCCTCTTCTAGAATCATCGCGCACCACCAGCAATTCACCGATTCCTTGAGATTCTCCTCGATACATTGGCATTGAGAAACTAAGATGTTCCTGTTCCAAGTTAGTCAGCAACATCGTCACGCCGAGGTTGTCGAACGACTCACTGGTTACGCCTTGCCATCTCGATTCCGAAGATGACCCCGTTAATGATGGGCGTGAAGAGAGCTTCGACCCTGAGCTCTGCTTCTTTGGCCATGCCAACTTCTTCTGATATCATCAACCCCACGAGCTTCTCCAAGCTATTGGCTGCATCCTTTCCTTCGACAGAGTATGGCGGTATAGTAGTCGGATGAGAATACCCCAGGTTGATAATGAACTGGGTAAAACTCTTGTTCGATTTAAGCTGGTCCAGAATCTGCAAGAAAAATCAGAATCGCACAGGTGAAGATTGATAAAAGAGACGAACCGCAGCATGAATATTCGCGGGAAGGTTGTAGCGGAGTAAAAGAGTGTCGATAATGAGGTTTACTCTCCGGTCACCAATGAATTCGAGAGCATCCCGCTGCGTCCGGGTCAATGATGCCAAATGTGCGATTGCTGTCAACGGGACTCCTGGCGCGACGCGAACGACATATCGCTCAGAGAGAACGACGATACGAACGAGAATACTGAAATGGTTTCTTCCCCTATTCTGGCTGTCAGCACTCGATCGTTCGCCATTTCGGCCCTTATTCCGCCGTATCGTAGATTTTGGACTCGGTGGGCCACTGGCATGACGGTCAGTATTTCGGGCAAAAATGAACTCTGGCCCGACGCACCGGCCAAGGCAAATCTCGAATTGTCCCCGCAGGGCACAGGATTCATGCTCTATGACAGGATAGTATATGAACTCAGACTAGGCTTGTCAGGATATTTCACAGTCAATGGAAGGAATACATACGCACATATTGTTGAAAAGCTCTGATCAGGTTTCTCGGTCGACACGCTCGATACTCGAGGTGGAATAGTAAATATCCGAGTCTACGAGCACAGAGAGAGCAGACTGCGTCAAAAAAAAAACTGAAATGCAAGCAAGAAACTAGACGCACCTAGCTAGTGACTTGGTCACCTTCTCCGATTGGGAAACTTTCTGGATATTGGAATATGCAGGTTGCTAGTCTACATAGCATGAACGGAGCCAGGGCGCCGATTTTTTTTTCTTTCTCCATTGTTTCCTAAACGATTCGATGTCGTAGCAGCAGCAGCAGTCGGAAGATGGAAGATGGAAGATTGGTGAGGAAGAGAGAATGGTTTTAAAAAAACGGCCCATGGACGGACGCTGCAGCCGTAGATGGATGAAGGAAAGCTCGGTGATGGCAAGGATGCCATTGATGAAGCAGAAGGAGATCGTGGGAACTTCCCTGCATCTATTCTCCGACCTTACGAGATCTCGTCGGCCTGAATATGTCCTGGGTGGCATTTGCGGTCACCGAGCCTGATAGGTTGATCTTTATGATAGCTGTTAAAGAAAGCAAGGTGTTCAGGTATGTTAGAACTACCTTACAATCTCCTGCCTTCAATACATCTGGCCTCACAGGGAAATAGAACATTTGAGTCGCTTGTTGGACCAGAAGACTGGGATTTGTAACTAGTTGGCACAGTGTGACTTTTTCAATGCGCTGCCTTATTCGGATATCAGACGGACGACTTTGAGGGGTCGAGGCGGCCGAGGAAAACGCCAGATGTCACACTTTCACACTATCACGAATTGTGACTCGGAGCAGCGCTCCGGTCGGCCTCGGTTTTGCCCTCCGAGTTGTCATTAACCTTGGCAACACGCTGCTGCGACCCTGCACATACATCCATCGGTCTTGTGCGTATAAAGGCTGAAATCAAATAAGCTCGACATAATATCCTTCATCTCCATGGCACTGCCAAGTATCATCTTTGGCCTCTTACTGGTCTGGCTGCTAATTCGACTCGCCAAGGTCGGAAAACGGGCCAAGACGCTCCCTCCTGGACCTCCCACTATCCCGCTTCTGGGCAATGCGTTGATTTATCCCAAGGAAAATGCTCATCATCGGTGGGTTGATTCCTCTCGCTCACACTGGATTCTCTGACGATTGACAGCTTCACAGAATGGTCCAAAACTTATGGCGATATCTTTTCTGTGAGTACTACCTAGCTCACTCGTCTTTCGTACATTGAACAATGACATGATAGCTCAAGATCGCCAACAAAACCGTCGTGGTTCTCTCGAGTGTCTCTGCAGTTAAGGATCTTTTAGACAAGCGAAGTGCAACAACTGGCAGTCGGCCTTCAAATCACATGGTCAACACCATCACCGACGGATACCATTTAGCAATGGCCCCATTTCGTGAGTTTCAATGACACTTTTAGAGCCTCGTGTAACTTTCATCTATATTACAGACTCCGAAATCTGGCGTCTGGGACGTAAAATCGCGAACACAATCCTGACGCCACAAGCCACCGAGAGACTTTTCATTCCGATTCAAAAGGCGGAAGGCATCCAGCTACTTCATGACATTCTCTCAAAACCAAGTGTATGTTCCTCTTGATCCTTTCCAAGTACCGACTGATAATTGGGGATACAGGGCTTTTACACCCATATTCGCCGATACAGTTACTCATCGATTCTTTCCGTCGTCTATGGGAAACGAGTTCCTCGGGATTCGACATACGAGATGAAAGTCTTCTTCGAGGCATTATCCATCTGGGAAAATGTCCTGGATCCCTCGGCACATCCTCCAGTCGATCTTCTGCCTTTTCTCAAGTACGTACCGGAAAGATGGGCGCCCTGGAAAAGACTTTGCAGCAGGGCACGGTATTTGCAACGGGGCCTATATTTGGGCTTGGTGGACGAATGTGAGAAGCGAATACAGAGAAACGAGGAAAATGGGTGCTATATCGAGACTATTCTTCAGCGACAAAGGGAGCTTGGAATTGACCGAGAGGCAATCGCGTATGTGGGTTTCAGCTTGCTCCGAACCTAATATTGATGACCTCGCAGATGGATCGGTGGTGTTTTATTAGAGGGAGCCTCGGACACCACATCGGCCTTTTTGCAGTCCCTAATACTTTTATTGACAGCATTCCCTGATGCTCAACAAAAAGCTCAGGAAGAGATGGAAAGAGTTGTGGGATCCCATCGTATTCCGCAGCTGAGCGACTTTGATGAACTGCCATATATTCAAGCCATCATCAAAGAGGCGAGTGAATTTACCGATTGCATCCCACCCTGGAAATCTGAGTTGTTACCAGACTCACCGTTTCAGACCAGCGGCGCCTGTCGCGATTCCTCACGCTTTGACTACGGATGAGGAGGTAAGCAAATATCTCGGTATGTTTGAGCTTTATCCAAGTTTGAGTTTAGTTTCGCGGCCATGTGCTACCTCAAGACACAATCGTCTTCATGAATACCTGTGAGTCTCATTGTCAGCTTACATTTTGTCACTTGATTGTTTGTTCCCTCAAAGGGGGTATATTCCACGATCCAGGTAAATACTGAGATATAGCATGACTCCAGGAGACTGATAGAGACTCCAGAAATCTTTGACCAGCCGGATACCTTTGATCCCGGGAGATTCATCTTGAGTCCACATGGTGTGAAACGTGGCGTCGATGATTCTGACTTTAATCGGCCAAACATGGTATTTGGCGCCGGACGGGTATGAATCCGAATCTTTCTTCCAGTTTTGTAGCTGTCTGATAAAATGCCTTGTCAGAGAATCTGTCTAGGCATGCATATAGCCAATAAAGCACTGGTATGGCTCCCTTCACATCACCTCGTGTCTGGTCCTGATTTAGAATCACAGCAACTCACCGCGATGTTTCTCATTTGGGCATTCGAATTCCGACCAGTGCAACGTACGGATGGAACTGATATCCCTGTTGATATCAACAATTACCACAAGGTCAGCCATTTCATTTCGAGTTTTTAACTTGAAATTCACTGACAGATGTCATTCAGGGTATGGCAGGGACGCCTCATCCATTTGCCTGCAGAATCGAGCCTCGAAACGCGTCGATAGCTACAATAATCGAACAAGAGTTTGCGGAAGCTACATCGACGTTCACGCAATTTGAACATGATTTGGATCTTTTGGAAAAGGAATGGCTATCTGCGAGTAGGAAGTAAGTCAATATGCCCAAAATTCACGTTATGAGACGGACAAGTCTGAGAATCGACTATGTTACTATTTTTTTCTTTCTTCGAGCCAAATTCCGGGAGGTGGATCTGAACCTGACTTGTTCCGCGTTTGTTTGGAGGATGATGAATGACCAGGACATGAAGCATGGATCAGGGCCTCGGATGCAATTCATCATGTTGACCTTTGTTGCACAATACTGTCCGGCCCGCTTGAGGATCTGAGCCTGGATTTTATACGCCGCCCTTCTTTGTGGTGCCGCGTTGATTTATTAAGTACCACTGGAACAAGTAAGAAAATGTTACCGAAAGCGCCAAACTTGTTTGCATGATAGGCCATTCTTTGATTCTGGCTGCTTCAAGTGCTCATGAGTCGTGAAGATTGAGGGCTCAGAGACGTACTGTACATGATAGTGTAGCGAGGCTCGGGTACAACCTGTTGGAGATCCTGGTAAACGATCATTCAGTCTCGGCGCCCGTGGTTTTCTGGCTCAAAGGAATCCCAGTGTCCCGTAATTATTCGACGAAAGGAAACCCTCGGATGAAGTTCACTGACAGCAAGTGAGAATAAGCTGTAAGGCCGTCGAGCGGCAGGGCCCGCTACCGAGCTCCCGAGCGCCGATCCTTGACTCATCCATTCTTTAGACCGTAATCACAAAAGCTCATACTTATATTATTATGATATAAACTGACACTCGAGAATCCCCAATGTAAATTCAAATAAATTCAGAACTTCGTGCAAAACAGATATCAGAGCGACACAGGTGAACAGTATAGCAAGTGAACAAAGCAGGACCAGTTTTGACAGCAAGAGACTTCCCTGAACGTCTCGAGGCCGCGAAAAACCAAGGGCTCACCGTTTACGCCAACTTCACCATCTCCCCATCCTCCATTTCGTCAGGACCAGTCAGCAAGCCTCGGATTACGCGATTATGTGGTTGGCAGTGGTAAGAGTGTGAGCAAAGGTTGATGTTTTCAGCGACGATGGGAAGACCATCCAGGTGAACCGAGCTGTACGAAGGGGATTTGGAGATTGATGGCGTCGGAGCTGTGGACAGAACGGCTTCTGGGCGGGGTTGAGCTTGGCGACAGAAGTCAGGCTATTTCTCTCTCTCTCACCTGCAGGAGTTGCTATACACCTTCGCAGCCAATCTTGACCGAGGACTAAACGCAAGGCGGTTGAAGAGTAAAGGAGGTCCACTTGAGCTGAGAAGCGGTGACCCGAAGTGTCAACCTAAGCGACATTTGCTTGGAACGTTTGGCGATGGCCATCGGAATGCCAGGAACAAGAGGAGTCAGAGCTGATTCGAGCAGGCACCGAAGCACCGTTGAGATAGAATTTGTCATTCATTGTTGTTTGGATGATGCTGAAACTGCGAGAGCTCAGAGCGATAGCTGTACTGAAGTGAGCAAAATTTTTTTTAGGGGCGCATGTGACTGCGCAAATATGGCAGGCACGATCCCACAGCCACTGTGATCACGTTTTGACTCCCACGATCGATTATGAGGAGGGCGGTATAGACCCGTACCTAACAATGGGGGGCAGCAATCCTTAGTCCGTCTACGGCGGATTAGTCAGCGCACAGCCACTCAAATTTTGACGAGTGACAGTTTTGTTATGCTCGAGGTCCATGTTGCTTACAAGTCAACCATGCTACTCTGATATTGTTTTTTTTCCATTTATCTATTGTATGGGAGCTGCTGTCCATTTGTTTCAGTCAAAAACAAGCGCAGAAGGGATGAAACAACATTTCTCGCGTGATGTCACACATCAGTCACCAGCCAAATTAGCGCGATTTTGTAAACACGATTCCGGCTCAGCATCCTCGCCGATGGCCATATATTATAGACCGAAAGTGACTATATTTGGTGCATCTCGGAAGTGACATTTCGCTTTTTATCATTAAAATTTCACAGGCCGGGTTGAGTGGTACAGCGCAGCGGTGACGGCAAAATTGCCATATGTTTTCTGGCCACCTCCGAGATATTAGTCTCAAGTCTTTTTTCGGCCATGGTCCGAGTCCAGATTTGGTCAGGGCCGACCTGAATATTGTCGGCAGGTTTTCATTGTCCTGGCACAGCCACATCAACAAGAGCAAACAAAAAAACGTTTGCGGGGATTGCTTAGGTTCGTTCCAAGCCCCGTTCGGCGTCCACTGCTTTAGTACAAATATTTGTACCAAATTTCCTTTTTGAGATTGTTTGTGTAAATTTGGACGCAGCGTCCGCCGAAGGGGCTTGGGTCATACTCCATCAAAAAGGGAAGACGTTTGAAGACGTCTAGTTCCTGCATTTCTTGACCGATTCCTTGGGTCTCGCATGCGAATCTTGTCTATTTTACAAGCCTTAGCGGATCGCAGCACTCGTTTAGCAATCCATCTGCTCATTGTCACCGCAAACCCCTTACAACCAGCATCTAGCTTCCGGGACAAATCCGTCACTTCTGCCTTGTTGAATCACTCCAGCACCAGTAAGAGGGCACGTTTGACGTGTAATATTATTCTAATTATCGTTTTAGTCTTTTACACGCCGGAAATCGCGTCAGAATCTCATCTGCTGCCAATGTCACCTACATCCCCGCCAAAAAATCCATCTCAGCCAATTCCTTCCACTCCTTCTCGCACCCGGGCTCCACCAGCTCCTAGGACTCCTGGAACTCCACGAAGACGAAAATATCCGGCTTCACAGCGTCTTCAAGGCATAAAGTCCAATTTGCCGGAGTCCCAGCGCCTACAAAACATCAAGACCGGGCTCTGTGACAAGCTCAAGCTCACATATACGCCAGACGACTGGCAAGCCCATCTCATTCATCGTGTTTTTGCTGGCTATGACAGCATATTCACGGCTGGGACTGGATACGGCCTTGACCTCTTTTATCTGGCTGGTGAATAGAAACTGAAGGTATTGAGCGATGCTGACTTGGACAAAGGCCATGAGAGTGAATACAAGATGAATGCGGGCTGTCGGATTGAGTTTTTTTGTGCCTTCACCCAGCCTGTCCTTCCAAAAGGCCTCGTCATACTGCAGGGTGTCGCTGGTTGCCATACAGGAGTAGCAGAGTCGTTGCTGTCTTTTGTCACGGTCTGTGACGACCTGTGACAGATTCGCCTGGTCATGAAAATGATTTTTCACTCTGTTTCAAAGGCAAGCGGCGAGGACTGGCTCATCAATAAATCATTATGATATGCTCCAGTATCCGTCCCCAAAATTTTGAGAGGCAAAAGGCAATTGGGACTTGTCGACTCATTGGCAAAGTTGGACTAGAGACCTGATGCGTGACGTCAACCAGTTGTGCATTATCTCTACAAATAGCATGGAGTTCAAATCCAATTTTATGCGGATAATTTATATTGACATGTCAGCTATGTCTTTCTCTCTTACTTTACTCAGATACATGGAACGGATATTGAGATATCGATGGGACAACGTCCTACATCATTTGATGGCGATTGTCTCAAGCCCCTACGCGAGCGCAGGTCGCCGGTTTCACCGGCACCGGAGCTCGCGGGCTTGCTCCGAACCTAGGGATTGCTGCCCCCCATACTAACAAGTTAGGTAGCGGGCATATACCACGTGCGTGACGACATGACGCGATGTCACAATGTTGGGATCTTATCTTGAAGTTATCCAGCACAGTTTATCTTGCTTTCGGTATCTTTTACGGTATGCTCTCAACCGCTTTTCTATTTGACTGCTCACTCACGGATTTATAGTCAAAGGAGTTTTGAGATTCTCGCTTTTTGGCCATGAACGTCGGGTCGCTGGAGATCGTAATGCACTTTGGTCAGTAGAGTCGGGAAAAGTCATATCCTTCTAGGTTCTTCCTCATCGCCATTCTCTCTATGATCTGTCTTGGATTTCAAAATTACCTTTTCGCATCGTCTTCTGCATCGTTGACTGCGAAGCTTCGTTCGCGCAGCTTCAAGGCCATTCTCCGACAAGACAGTAAGCGCCTACTGTTGACAAAAGCTGTAACGAATCTCATCATTTCTAGTTGAATTCTTCGATAAGGACGAGAACAGTGTGAGAATTGGTCCTGCTCTGGACATTACTGATACGAAATACAGACAGGAAGCTTGACCTCGAGGCTCAGTGATAATCCTCAAAAGGTCAATGGTCTTGTGGGCATCACCCTCAGCGCATAAGTGAATTTGTCTGATATCTCTTAACCTTTGAACTCAGGCTCTCTTCAAGAATCGTGCAGGCCTTTTCTCGGTTTGATCTTTGTTTGGAAGATTGCTCTCATTGGTTTAGGTATGTTGCCCTTATTGAGGTCATAATCACCGCTAACCCAGCTTCCAGCTTGTACACCATTCCTCATTTCCGCTGGTTACATTCGATTGGTACTGAAATTCTTCAATAAGACTTTTCTTGACGTATTGACGAGTCATGCTAGCCCGTCGTGGTGTTGAAAGATCAAGCGAATAAGAAAGCTCACGAATCATCAGCCCAGCTTGCCTGTGAAGCAACTGGATCTATTCTTACTGTTGCTGCTCTTACTCGCGAAGCTGACTGCTGCAATCTGTACAGCAAAAGTCTCGAGGCTCCCCTCTGTAGATCAAACCGGACCGCCCTCTCGAGTAACCTACTCTACGCCCTTTCGCAGTCAATGATCTTCTTTGTCATTGCTCTCGTCTTCTGGTACGGGTCCATCCTTGTCTCCAAATTCAAGTATACTACGTTTCAGTTTTTCGTCGGGCTCATGGTAAGTCATCCGATCTCCGGAGCAATATATGCGACTGACGCCTTTCAACAGAGCTCTGTCTTTGCTGCTACTCAAGCTGGAAACGTCTTCTCCTTTGTGCCCGACGTCTCAAGCGCCAAGGGTGCTGGTTCCGATATCATCAAGCTTATCGACTCTATGCCCGAGATTGACGCCGAGTCTCCTGATGGCAAAAAGATTGATTCTAGCAAGACCCAAGGACATATCCGATTCGAAAATGTCCATTTCAGATATCCCACCAGGCCTGCTGTTCGTGTCCTGCGTGACTTGTCCCTGCAAGTCGAGCCCTGTACATACATCGCTTTGGTCAGAGCTAGTGGATGCGGCAAGAGTACCGTGTAAGTCTATGGATTCAGCTTCAATCGTCAAACCAACTCATATATTCTTTCAGAATTCAGCTCATCGAAAGGTTCTATGATCCTTTGGCTGGTCAAATCTATGCATGTTCTTCCGGCGCAAATGAAGCTATCTCTGCTGACTTTATCCTAGCTGGATGGTGAACTGATTACCGAGTTCAACATCCAAGAGTACCGCAAGCAAATCGCCCTGGTTTCACAGGAGCCCACTCTCTATGCTGGGACTGTTTGGTTCAATATTTTGCTTGATGCCATCAAACCTCACGATGAAGTCACCTAGGAGGAGATAGAGACTGCTTGTCGCAATGCAAATATCCTCGAGTTCATTCAGTCATTGCCCGAGTTATTGCCCGAGTTAGTTTCTCTGATTACTTGATTGGCGTTTGCTAAACCCTTCGCCAGAGGATTTGACACTGAAGTCGGGGGCAAGGGCTCTCAGCTTTCTGGTCAAAAGTGTAAGCTTTTTACCGTCTCCATCTCACCATCTCATCTGACACAAACCTTAGAACGTATTGCGATTGCTCGAGCTCTACTTCGTAACCCGAAAGTGCTTCTGCTAGATGAAGCAACTTCTGGGCTCGACTCGAACTCGGCGAAGGTTGTACAGGAGGCTTTAGACAAGGCTGCCAAGGGAAGGACAACAATTGCCATTGCCCATCGGTTGTCGACAATTCAAAATGCTGACCGGATGTGAGTTTTTCTGCCTTGGTTAAGGGTTTTCTTTATATGTTTTCGCAGCTACTTTATCAAGGAAGGTCGCGTCAGCGAATCCGGCACTCGCGACCAGTTGCTCACCCAACGAGGCGACTATTACGAATTCGTCCAGCTCCAGGCGTTGAGCAAGCGTTAGATGCTGTCGATGGTTCAACGTCCAGCCTTCATACCAGTTTCGTTTCCACTTTCTTCAACGATTTTCACCCATTCTCCTACTGTATGTCGACCTACAACCTACACTACCCCTTTTTTGTGTCCATAATACATAAATACATAAAATAACATTTTAGTATTTTCGTGGACGCACTGATCGAGCTTGGTTCTGGCGAATTCCTTCCTTCCAACTTCACATATGATCAATAATCTGCGCCACAGTCGTGAACTTCGTATCAGAGTCGCGAAATTTACTCAAATGCACACTGAGCCTCCTAAGGTCTTGAATCTAGATAAAATGCACCTCTTCAGACAAATTGACTATATAATCCTGATGTGTTAGGCATATCAATCCTACCTGGATCAAGCAAAGTGGGATTTCGAAGTAGCGCTGTCGTGCTTTTGACTCATGCCCGGGCTGGGCCTCTTCTCGGAGCAGACCCTCAGAGTCCGCCATTTCGATGCAGTTCGCTGAGGATCTGGGCCAAGACTACAGTACCTCGATGTACGGAACACACAGTTGCCTTTTGATGTTCAACTTTTGAGACACATACAGCACTTCTATAGCCGGAAGTACTAGACATCATAGATATACATCGGCGAGATGAAAATGATGACCGAGTACTCTCCGATACACAGACGGTCAGCCCTTCTCGAGTCAAAACAAATGGTTCACTCGAGGTGTTCTCTCTTGGCCTAGGGAGACTGATTAGGAATATCCGAAGAGAGTACAAACTCGGGCTTTGCTGAGGCAGAACTCGCTCAAGTCTGCTGTAAGCTATCAACAGCGAAATCTGCCGGTCGAAGGTTTCACAAGTACTAGTTTCTTGTTCACGATACAAATGGATCGATGCTTCAACAAGTAGCTGGAATGGAAGTGACGTAGGGGAACTACGCTCCACAGGTCTTCAACACAGAGGTAAGAGAGAAGACGTGGAATGGTAGCCAATTGAAAATTAGTGTGTTCGCGTGACATTGTAGACCAGGTGATGTGACCCGGCGCGATTTCTCACTGATCAGTGAAAGGTTAGAATGATGAAGCAGTATAATTTCAATCCTCTGGTGGTAGCAATTCCAAAATCTGATCCATTTCCCTAGAAAACAAGTCAGACAAGTTATGTCAAAGGTAATCCCGACGTACCCAAAGTCCGGAAGATTAGTCGACTGGAGAAGCCTCTCGATCTCAGCTTTCGTTGTATCCGGCGGGAGATTGAGGTCAGGCAAGGTCGGTGGCGTAAAAGTGGGCGAAGCTCCCACTTCAAATCCAATTTTGGACTTGCTTGCAGCAGAAGGATCGGGGCTAGCGAAAGTTTGATTTGATAACTGGCTGTCCCAAGATTCTTCTTGTGGGCGTTTCCGGCTGACTTGCACATACGGCGATTCATGATTGTCCGCATAGGCAACCAGTGGCGTTATGGTGTCGCTGGAAGAGGTTCAGTACTAATCCGAGTCGGGCATTGACCACTGACCATAACACTCCAGCGATGTGCCACCTAAACCACAGAATTCTAAGGACAAGATTCAGAGATCGAGTAATCTGTGACTTACCGACTCTGTTGGCTCTTGAGAAGTTTTAGACAACGACGAACATCATCAAGGTCTTTAAATTCCGAAGGATTCTTCCAGTGGCTGGTCAGTAACATTGTCGCGGAAGTGATGAGGGCAACCTGATAATGGGTTTCATCACTGTTATCGTGCCACGAGGAGAATACATACATGAACCAAAGTAAGACCCAATGGAGCTCTGCGCGAAAGATGCTCCAAAACATCTATACATCGTTTTCCCGAGTCTACCACAATGGCCAAGTGGGATGAGCTACCCAAATGCACTGGTTCATGCACGAGCATCTTGATATAGTAGCTATATGCGGTGAATTAATGACAGTTTCAGAAAGGAATTCCAGACGTCACCTACTAGGTCGTATAAAGAGAGCCTGACTGCTTGAAAAACAATAAATCTTTCCGATTCGGATCCCATCGTAGATGTTGGGGAATTGAATCCATCCATTGCGCCAAAGCTTCGTCAAGCTGTGAAACAGCCTGTTTCCCTGGAATAGAGCTGTTGGCTGCATACTGTTCGTGACTTAGATTGATAAATCTGTCAGCAAGATGGCTTACCAATGTACGGTGTGCCGTTTCCAGAATACGGACAAGCTTGAGGTAAGAAACAAAGTGAGATATTGTCGAAGGTCGACCTTCAGGCTGTTTGAACGCCATTTTGGGATTACTGTGCACCCAGTATTCATCGTCGCACTCGAGCGGATACTCCTGATCGAAGCTGCCATTGTTGAATGAGTAATGTCCAGAACCGTTTTCACCGACTCACTCGTCAGAATTGAGCCCAAGTGGCCGGCCAAATGCGGAACTCGCCAGCGGATCCATAGCAGCCAAACACCAGAATACGCGTTTCCACGATTCATTGTCAGCTGTCACTTCGGGTTTGACATTCATTTTCCTGTGCTGTGCTTGATCAATGGATGTAAAGAGCGTCGAAAGAAACACTGTACCAATCCCACATCCTGTGCCAATCGCAGAGCGATACCAAGGACAGCCCAGCTACTTTCAATCACCGAAGACCCATGCAGAAATAGGACGGAAAGCTGTGGAATGAATCGGCAAAAGGTCCGTCAGTGGAAAAGGAGCTTACAGAGTAGTACTGAAGCTCGTACAAAGATGGTGGTGAAACCAAAGAGGTACCCTGCAGCGGCTGTACCTAATGGATCCGAGTCAGAAGGTAACAGATACAACTGAGCTACATACTTGGCTGAAGAAAATCCATCCACAGCTCTGCTCTCTAATGCCATCGAGAAAAACTCTGCTGTCATCAGAGAATTTCGAGCCTAGCGCGCATACAACAAGCACTGTCGCCCCAAAATAGTAGTTTCGGTGATACAATCCCTCGCTCAATGATTTCTCAAACGAAGGTCGATGGAGTAATGGTAGAAAAAGGTTCCAGTGCGCGAAATAAAGATCAATGAGGCTTTGCATCAAGTCCTGCTCGGGGAACATCAGGAAAGGTGGGCGCAATTCTTGCATGATTTGCCATGGATAAACTTCCCACATTTGCTGCCTTTTGGTATTGGGACGTGATCTAAGCCCAGCCTTGGATATCACGGCTGATGCCGTTTTAAGCAGGGTGACATTGCTAGATTTGCCGTAGAAGCGGTCGCGGGACGTGCTCATGGTCATCAAGTTCATGTAGTCTGCCAGGACGGCGTCGGTATTGTCTTCCGTTTCTAAGGGAGCAAATATCAGCAGGCTCTATGGATATCAACCAGCCAACTCACCAAGTAGTTCAGGCTCTGTCTCAAGCTCTGATTCATTTGCAACCTTGGAAGAAAGTCGAGCCTCGAGCACTTTGATATACTCGGAGAATTCTAGGAGTGTACTTTGAACATTGCCGCCGTTGTCTTGAGATGCAGCCCCAGTGGAAATGTCAAAGGCTTTGGAGCTCGTTGAAGCATAATCCTTGAGATCTGGCAAGGTGGTCGCCCAGCCTGGTTCTACGATGACCATCGTGAATTCCAAACATGTTGGGAAATGAGCTTGGTACCTCACCGGACAGCAAAAGTGGATCCAGTTGCAATGCATCTTGGGGTCTAGGCAACGAGTTGGAGGGAACATCAGAGTGATAGATTTATTTACATTGCAGCTATCTTGGCCTAGAAGAGAGAGTGAACAGAAGAGACAAGACCAAAAAAGAATGTACCTGAGTGCGTTTCCCAGTTAGATGCGTACATTTCGCGCCAGATGTAATGCAATTAGAACAGACACCGCCTGGCATGTTGCCACTATCACCTGGGGAGTCCATGAGCTGCATAGGGGAACCATTCGAGCCACTCGCATTTAACTGAAAAATTGTGAGATGAACGGTTTTCAAGAAACGTGCACAAGCTGCACCTTTCTTGATCCTACAAATATCACAAGCACCTTGGAGACGACGCTTTTTGACTGCAGCGGCTCCAGGCGTAGGCGTATCAGACATGTCGAGGGCGTCTGAAGAAATTTGAAGAATCCACGTCAGTCTTCTTACACTGTGACTAGCTTCGGCTATCCGATCATGCCGGATCTACTCACGGCCACTTCGTCTATGGAGCTCAATTTTGAGAAGAGACAAGGAAGAGAGACTTCAAAGCTTCACTGGTCGCCGGTCACTGAGTTTTTGCACGAGGTTCTGGCTGGGTTTTGCTGGTGTGCTGGTGAATCTGTACTACCGTCTACGACCGCTCGAAATCAAATACGCTTATCATCGACGGAGCCGATCTTTCTAGAGCATTGTTCATGGTGAACGAGGCGATAACCTTGGTGAGGCTATCATGTTGCTCGACGATGTATCTTGTCCTCCTCGTGCTGCTTGATCCTCGTGCTGCTTGACTCCTCGCGCTGAGCAGTCCAAAAAAATGGGGCCAGTAAATCGTGCGTGCTTCATTTCTACAATAACTCTATGGACCTTGACCGCATTGTAGAGTTTTTATTGAATTGCCAGCGTTATTCTAGCTCTCCGAGGCATCCCGGATTTTTATGCCGTGCCAGCCTAGGCGCTTCAACCTCCATCCGCCTCGCAAAAATCGTCCGGACAACCAGGGAGCAAGCTGAAAATGAAGCCAGCAATCTTGAATTTTGCGGACGCCGGAGACAGACGCTTGGAGAACTTCGGGAGGTGCGTTGACTTGTTCTTCAACCTTGTTCATTCGTGCTGAGGATATCGTTTTTCCGTTCAACCATGGTCCCGTTGGTCGAATTTGCTCCCAATTCCTCCATGGCCATTGTTGGTTCTCCTGAAACTGTCATAGAACCTCACTGTCGTAACAAGATCAAGGTATGGAGCGACGAATCAGTATCCAGATGCTCCAGCTCCCTGGTCTCAATTCTCCAGAAATGAATCTCGGTCCTTGCTCGCGTCAGCCTCTGTAAAACTTGAAGTCAACTCAACAAGATCATTCAAAAATCCTCGTCCCCCCAGCAAAAACACCAAGCGCCAAACAGAGAACTTTAGCTGAGTTCCGTCATCCAGACTTGGCCTATCTGCAAGGTGTTTGGTTCGTTTTTACAAGTCCTGACTGGCATATAATGGCAGCAGCAGTCGAATCATAGCTCGAGCAGCGACGATAACGGCTTAGGGTCTTTTCTACTGCTCTCCATTCAAACCTCATCAGCACGCCGCCACAGACCAGTTTTCGGGTCTAATCCTCAACGTAAACTACTGTAGTCCACTGCGAGAATGAATATTAATGAATCTGTTTGTTGCTCCCTAAACGTTCCCACATTTTGATCGGAAGGAGTCGCCGGTATGTCCCGCAGATCGCATTGATGTCATCGTCAGTCAAGAGGCGGGCGCCGTGGTGCCGATTGACACAGGGCCCCTAATTAAAGCTCCGATCAAAAGAGCTGCAAACACTTTTTTGGTCGTCTTATACCATGTGCTATGTTCCCCCAATGCCTTTGGCCAAGAGGGGAACTGGGGTGTTTTTGATATTTTCAAATCTATTTGCATCCTTAGATTTCTCATATCCGGTGCGGGGTCCAACATTACCTCCAAAAGTGAGATTTCTGGCTGATGTCATGGACATGAGTCAGACCAGCTGCATGTGACTTCAGCTCAAACCGACCCGATTGTAATCCGGGGGAATTTTGCCAAAAGTGCATGTATTAACGTCATATATAGGCACTGTGGAGATTTATAGAACTAAATAAGATGAGAAGGGCCACAAATGAAGGAGATATAGTGTTTTCGCAAAGTGATTTGTCATCGGGCATTGCCGAGAGGGGGGGGGTGGTGGTATGGGAAAAAGATGAGCCTTGTGTCAAAAACTAAATGATCGCCCGCCTCTTGTCGTCAGTCAGGGTACATATAGAGTAACCGAGGCCTTCTCTATAGTTTCTCTATTGGCATCTACTGCCAAGCGCCAAAGAAGACCTCCCACTCTAAGTAGCTCTCGCGATTACTGGATGTCTTAGGAAAGCATTACGAACAGCGACGTATGAATGGAATTTTCTGGGAGTACTTGTATACCAATCTGCTTCCCGAAATCCGAGTACAAATCCGGTTGGTCTGGGTCTTTCACAAGCGCCAGCGACGATGGGTAGGAATTTGATGCCATGTCGCAGAAATTTGGTCGACGAGACTTTGATCCCGCAAAACGTGAAGAACAGATGTTCCATCTGTTACACGCAGTACCTCGACGGCATCATTTGTTCTGCTCTTATCGCCTCATGCCTGGTTTGAACAAGAATCGGAAGCCCAATGTTCCAAAGGTTACACAAGTCACTCTGCTACGACACGGGCAAAGAGTTCGAATGAGGTTTTACTGTAGAAAATTGGCTCATCACTACGGGAGAAAACCTATTTACATCTCCGAGTCGACTCCTTCCAAAGCATTATTCAATCAGTACGACAGATTATCTGCAAATTTCGCCAAGTCAGTTGTCCCCCTAATGAACTATGAAACGTACCGACAAGTCGATTAGCGTATTTGAGAGGTATGGAGACTGCACGATACCAATCCATCAACCCATTGTCCTCGCGTTTGTGGTAGACGATGGCTCCAACGAGCATTTCCAGTGCATTCGCTGGTTTTTTCGGATTATACTAGAGCTCGAATCCAGCACCGCAACGACGAAGAGACTCCATAAGGAGCTTTTTGAAAGTCTAGTTCGAGTGCAGCCCTGGTCTGACCGACAGGATGTCAGCGTCAACGATACTCATTGTGAAAGAAAATGACTGACAACATTCATATTGTTACCCCGAAGGAATTGGCATCCATTCCTCTTCAACTCTTGTACACCCTGGTCCTCGATCAACTTCATTGCGGCATCACCAAGAGTCTCAAGACACAACTGATGTTCAGGAGAGAGCTGGGCGAAGGCCCCTGGTAAAGTAATGTCGATGTCAGGTAGCTTTATCAGAAAACTCCTTCGAAGGATGGAAAGGTTTATACACTTTTGAGCGAGCTCGGTGGTGGGAAACATTGTGGAAGACGATATTTCTGGTCCTAGAAAGCTCAAGTAAAAAGAGACGAACAGGATCACCTGCTTGCAACGAAAGAAGACCGCTTCTCGAAGCACCGACCCAGTAGTCTCCCAAGTCCGCCTCTAGTATTGGTGGAAGAAAAGTCGTTCCATCAATATAGACCGAGCCAGTACGTTGCGACACTGATAAGGGCACAACCAGAGCTGGAATTGAGTAGCCAAAGGTCAGGAAGCTTCCGGTGACCAGCACCCACCGGAACAGAACAGTTTGGACAGCAATTTGCAGAAACGTTGATGACTATGGTCTGCTTTACAAGGCGAAAACCGAATTCAAGGTCACACTGAGAATGAAACGCACAAATGAATGGATCAAGTTGTTGATAGACTGTTCTACTTGCAGCCTTGAAAATAGGTGAGCCATCGATCTACTTTCACCCTCTTGTTCGACTGTATAATGTTGCTTGAGAGAAGTAAGAATCTATTCAGACGGAAGAAAGAGGGCTACTCACATCGGGAGATTCTCCTTATCATCTCTTTGCTTCCTCTTCATGGAAGACCTCAGTATCTGCAAGACCTCTTGAGCAACTGTTGAAAGTTCATCCTTGAATAATGCGGTTTCCAATGGAGCTTCAGCATCACAATCATCCTGGAGCTCAGGTAGTCTCGAATCCTTCGGCAGATACGCAAGTGTCAGGTCAAATGCTTGTCTGAGGAACATAAGAGTATGATGTTTATTTCGAAAGGGCGATGTCCTGTGGTGTGGATTAGTAAAGTCGACATTGAGCAAAAGAGTCTAATCTTACAGATTCAAAAGGAGGGGGATCATAGCAGATATCAAGGGCGCGAGAGTTTCCTGCAAAAACGCAACACAAGCATCAAGTCCCAGTGTGATCGTGCTGGGCGAGTGAAATTTTGACGGCCTGAATGAAGATGGGTGTAACTCTCTCGAAATGAGTTCCAAGACAGGCTCCCGGAAAACGTCGGATTTCAGATCCTAGCGTGACTGTCAGCAAGGACCACAGAGAGGGACAGTGACAGAGGTCGTTTACCGTCAACAAATGTCGTGTCGTATAAGGAAGCTCTGAAATAAAGATGAAAAACAAGGCAACACAAAGTACGGCTTCTCCCAGTTCTATCGAATCACCGAGATCGTCTTTCGAGGTGGTGTGAATGGATGAATAGATTTGTTGGAGTTGGTCAAGAGGATATCGCTGAATGATTATTCGGGAGAATAGAATATTCCTGAGCAGTCTGGGAGGGTCTGAGGAGGAGTCGATGTCATTGTTAGGTAGAAAAAGTCGGGTACGGGCAGGTTTTGCTGGGCGCAAATGTCGACGAGAAAAGATTTAGATAAGAGAAGAAGGAGAGTGAAAGTAGTTGTCGTGTATTCCACGAATAGCGTTCCAGCGAGCAGAGTTTTCCAACGAGCCCGCAGCGAGACAATTCTGAAAAAGCGGTGGCGAGCGTTTTGATGAGCACTGTCACAAGCCGCCGAAATAAGCCGAGGTATTCAAACGGCGCTTCAAGTCTCTCGGCAATACCCATATCATTTACGGCAAGTGCTCAGATAACCAAGAATCTTGTCAAAGCAAACCTCTGTGGACACGGTAATTGAGACTGTTCAGTTTGGGTCCGCTGAAATCTCTTGCATGGTGGAATCCACTGTATATCTCATTTTCCCCCTCTTCTCATTCTATGCGCCTTGGAATGTGTTGAATCCGGAATTAACATGAACCCAGAGGTGCGCCACCGTCCTTCATGATTCTATCTCGTAGCAGAGCTGCGAAATTTACTTGAATGGATTCTGTGAGCCTCCTAAAGTCTTGAATTCAGATAAAATGCACCTCTTCGGACAGAAATTAACTATATAATCCTGATGTGTTAGGCATATCAATCCGACCTGGATCAAGCAAAGTGGGATTTCGAAGTAGCGCTGTCGTGATTCTGACTCATGCCCAGGCTGGGCCTCTTCTCGGAGCAGACCAGGCTCAGAGTCCGCCATTTCGATGGAGTTCGCTGAGGATCTGGGCCGAGACTACAGTACCTCGATGTACGGAACACATAGTTGCTTTTTGGTGCTCAACTTTTGGAAGAAACAGTACTGTACTTCTATAGTCAGAAGTAGACATCATAGATTTACATCAACGAGATGAAATTTATGAACGAGTACTCTGCGATATCTAGACGGTCGGGTCTCTCCGAGTCAAAACGAATATAAGTAGTTCACTGGAGGTGTTCTATCTTGGCCTAGGGATTCATTAGACCGATTAGGAATATCGAAGGAAAGTACGATCCCGGGCTTTGCTAAGTCAGAACTCACTAAAAAAGTCTGCCGTAAGCTTGTTCACGGTACAAATGGATCGATGCTTCAACAAGTATCAGGAATGGAAATGACATAGAAACTAGGAACTACGCTCCACAGGTCTTCAACACAGAGGTAAGAGAGAAGACGTGGAATGGTAGCCAATTGAAAATAAGTGTATTCGCGTGACATTGTAGACCAGGTGATGTGACCCGGCGCGATTTCTCACCGATCAGCGAAAGGTTAAACTTAGAATGATGAAGTAGTATAATTCCAATCCTCTGGTGGTAGCAAGTCCAAAATCTGATCCATTTCCCTAGAAAACAGGTCAGACAAGTTATGTCAAAGGTAATCCCGACGTACCCAAAGCCTGGAAGATTAGTCGACTGGAGAAGCCTCTCGATCTCAGCTTTCGTTGTATCCGGCGGGAGATTGAGGTCAGGCAAGGTTGGTGGCGTAAAAGTGGGCGAAGCTCCCACTTCAAATCCAATTTTGGACTTGCTTGCAGCAGAAGGATCGGGGCTAGCGAAAGTTTGATTTGATAACTGGCTGTCCCAAGATTCTTCTTGTGGGCGTTTCCGGCTGACTTGCACATACGGCGATTCATGATTGTCCGCATAGGCAACCAGTGGCGTTATGGTGTCGCTGGAAGAGATTCAGTACTAATCCGAGTCGGATATTGACCACTGACCATAATAATCCAGCGATGTGCCACCTAAACCACAGAATTCTAAGGACAAGATTCAGAGATCGAGTAATCTGTGACTTACCGACTCTCTTGACTCTTGAGAAGTTCGAGACAGCGACGGACATCATCAAGGTCTTTAAATTCCGAAGGATTCTTCCAGTGGCTGGTTAGTAGCATTGTCGCGGAAGTGAACAGGGCAGCCTGATAATGGGGTTTCAGTACTGTTATCGTGCCACGAGGAGAATACACACATGAACCAAAGCAAGAGCCAATGGAGCTCTGCGCGAAAGATGCTCCAAAACATCTAGACATCGTTTTCCCGAGTCTACCACAATGGCCAAGTGGGATGAGCTGTCCAAATGCATCGGTTCGTGCACGAGCATCTTGACATAGTAGCTATATGCGGTGAATTAATGACAGTTGCAGAAGGAATTCCAGACGTCACGTACTAGGTCGTATAAAGACAGCCTGACTGCTTGAAAAACACTAAATCTTTCCGATTCGGATCCCACCGTAGATGTTCGGGAATCGAATCTAACCATTGCGCCAAAGCTTCGTCAAGCTGTGAAACAGCCTGTTTCCCTGGAATAGAGCTGTTGGCTGCATACTGTTCGTGACTTAGATTGATAAATCTGTCAGCAAGATGGCTTACCAATGTACGGTGTGCCGTTTCCAGAATACGGACAAGCTTGAGGTAAGAAACAAAGTGAGATATTGTCGAAGGTCGACCTTCAGGCTGTTTGAACGCCATTTTGGGATTACTATGCACCCAGTATTCGTCGTCGCACTCGAGCGGATACTCTTGATCGAAGCTGCCATTGTTGAATGAGTAATGTCCAGAACAGTTTTCACCGACTCACTCGTCAGAATTGAGCCCAAGTGGCCGGCCAAATGCGGAACTCGCCAGCGGGTCCATAGCAGCCAAACACCAGAATACACGTTTCCACGATTCATTGTCAGCCGTCACTTCGGGTTTGACATTCATTTTCCTGTGCTGTGCTTGATGAAAAATGGATGTAAAGAGCGAGAAAAGAAACACTGTACCAATCCCACATCTTGTGCCAATCGCAGAGCAACACCAAGAACAGCCCAGCTGGTTTCAATTACCGAAGTCCCATGCAGAAACATGACAGTAAGCTGTAGAATGAATCAACAAAAGGGACCGTGAATCGAAACCGAGCTTACACAGTAGTACTGAAGCTCGTACAAAGATGGTGGTGAAACCAAAGAGCTACTCTGCAACGACTGCTGCACCTAATGAATCCGAGTCAGACTGGTAAACAGATACAGCCGAGCTACATACCTGGTTGAAGAAAATCCATCCACAGCTCTGCTCTGTGATACCATCGAGAAAAACTCTGCTGTCATCAGAGAATTTCGAGCCTAGCGCGCATACAACGAGCACTGTCGCCCCAAAATAGTAGTTTCGGTGATGCAATCCCTCGCTCAATGATTTCTCAAACGAAGGTCGATGAAGTACTGGTAGAAAAAGGTTCCACTGCGCGAAATAAAGGTCAATGAGGCTTTGCATCAAGTCTTCGTCGGGAAATATGAGGAACTCTGGCCGTGATTCTTCCATAGTTTGCCATGGATAAAGTTGCCACATTTCCGCCCTTTTGGTAATCGGACGTGAGCTGAATCCAGCCTTGGCTATCACGGCTGAGGCCGTTTTGAGCAGAACAACACTGCTGGATTTGCCGTAGAAGCGGTCGCGGGACGTGCTCATGGTCATCAAGTTCATGTAGTCTGCCAGGACGGCGTCGGTATTGTCTTCCATTTCTAAGGGAACAATCTATTAGCAAGCTCTATGGACATCAAGCCGTGAGCTTACCAAACGTTTCAGGCTCTGGTTCACTCGCGTCATTGGAAGAAAATCGAGCCTCGAGCACTTTGATATAATCGGAGAATTCTAGCAGTGTATTTTGGACATTGCTGCCGTTGTCTTGAGATGCAGCCCCAGTGGAAATGTCAAAGGCTTTGGAGCTTGTTGAGGCATAATCCTTGAGATCTGGCAAGGTGGTCGCCCAGCCTGGTTCTACGGTGACCATCGTGAATTCCAAACATGTTGGGAAATGAGCTTGGTACCTCACCGGACAGCAAATGTGGATCCAGTTGCAATGCATCTTGGGGTCTAGGCAACGAGTTGGAGGGAACATCAGAGTGATAGATTTATTTACATTACAGCTATCTTGGCCTGGAAGGGAGAGTGAACAGAAGAAACAAGACCAAAAAAGAATGTACCTGAGTGCGTTTCCCAGTTAGATGCGTACATTTCCAGCCAAATGTAATGCAATTAGAACAGACACCGCCTGGCATGTTGCCACTGTCACCTGGGAAATCCATAAGCTGCACAGGGGAACTGTTCGAGGCACCCACATTTAACTGAAAAATTGTCACAGACGGCTTCGGGGAATGTGAACGTGCCGTACCTTTCTTGGTCCTACAGATGTCACAGGCACCTTGGAGACGACGCTTTTTGACTGCAGTGGCTCCAGGCGTAGGCGTATCAGACATGTCGAGGGAGTCGGAACAAATTTGAAGAATCCACGTGGTCTTCTTCCAACTCTAACAACCTTCACCGCTGTCCACTCATGGATCCTTCCGCGGCCATTTCGTCTATGGAAATTGGAACTCAGTTTGGGAAGAGACAAGGCAGAGAGAGTTCACTGGTTGTGGTTTTGCTGGTGAATCTGTACGACGGCTCCAAATCAAGTACGTTCATCGACCCCATATCATCGACCGAGCTGATCTTTCTAGAACATTGTTCGTGCTGAACGAGGCGATGGCTCTGGTGCTATCATGGTGCTCAATGACGTCTTGTCCTCCTCGTGCTGCTTGAACAACCTATTTGGCAAGGCAGTCCAGTAAATCGTGCGTGCTTCTCTACAATAGCTCTGTGGACCTTGGCCGCATTGTAGAGTTTTTATTGAATTGCCAACGTTATTCCAGCTCCCTGGGCGCTTCAACCTCCATCCGACTCGCGAAAATCGTCCGGAGAACCAGGGAGCAAGCCGAAAATGAAGCTAGCAATTTTGGATTTTGCGGAGACAGATACTTCGGGAGCTTCGGGAGGTGCGTTGACTTTTTTCTTTGACCTTGTTCATTCGTGCTGAGGATACCGTTTTTCCAGTTCAACCATGTCCCCGTTGGTGGACTTGATCCTCCTGGCCATTCCTCCAAGGCCATTGTTGGGTCAAATTTCGGTAGCAAGCTGACTCGACGACGAACTCCTTATGGTACAGATTTGTATTCGAGATTTTCTTCTAAGGTAAAACTATGGACATGATAGGGTAATATATTAATAGTGGTCTAGCAGTGTTCAAGCGAGCGCCCCTCGGCGTATAGGATCATCCATGCGATGGACGCGAACCGTGCTGCCCAGCTCGACGTTGCCCATGTCTTGAGGTGTAATCAAGACGTACTGTTTCTTGTGCGACTGATTTGCAGTGTCGATCTAGGAAGACCATAAACATTTTGTTTAGGTAGCCAGCAAGGTGCTCACCATCATCTTCATCGCAGTTCGACGGTTGATCGCGTCCATGAAAACATCAAACTCGTCTGTCCAGGTTTCAATATCGAGCTCCAAACTGGTCATGCGAGCACTTACCCAGACATCTGAGTGGGCATTCAACCGATTCCCAGAGCGATAGAAGGAGACAAATGGTTGAAAAAGACTTTTCACCACCACTGAGAGACTGGGGGTCCTTGTCTCGCGATGATTGCTGTGTCGCAGTGTCATCCGTTTGGACCTAACAGCAAGGTTTGAGAGAAAGAAAAGGCAAATAGATTCCCTGCCAACCTTCAAGTCGAGAGTTTCCTCGTGGTGATCAAACAACATTCTCCCAAAGAAACCTCGGCGCCACATATGATATTGGAAGACAGTCTTGCAGCGTATAGAGATGTAGCGACGGAAGATTTCCCACTTGGCTTGACGAGTTATGATAGAGTTCCTCAAGAGCTAAGAGAATGTCAGTCAAAAAAAGCTACGGGGAAAAATCTGATTGTCGAACCGCGTTGAGTTTCACCAGCCCTCGCCAGTCTTTCTTGGCCGATTCGTATTTTGCTGTAGCCTGGGTATATTGTTGGAGCAGTTCATCAACGCTGGCACCAATCCTATAGCCGGTATTAGATAGTGAAGGTAAGGGAACCTGAAACTCACTTCTGCTCCTTGTGTTTCAAAGCGGTTTCAGTGGATTGAATCTGCCTTTGCACCTCATCTCGGGACCGAGGGTCGGGGAATTGCTCGCCACATTGTTGGGCTTTGGAAGTACAAGTCTGCTCCTGCATAAGTAAGCAAGCTACAAGCTGAGGGTGAAACGTACAGTGTGGTCTTTCCGTAAATCATCCAATTCCTTTTCGACCTCTTTAACAGCTCCATTCTCTTTGTCGAGTTTCTTTTCCCAATAGAGCACATCGCTCTGGGCCTGCGCGCGTTCCTGAGCAGCTAACGCAACTTTAGCCTGGTCGCAAAGCAATGAGCAGTTCATTCGATGACAGTCTGAGAGACATACAGTGGATGCATTCAAGGTTTCATGAAACTCTTCGATTTGCTTCTTGAGGACATTGGAGCGGAGAAGCAAGTCTGTGTTTTCTTGGTCGAGTTTTGCCTTGGCCTCCGCTATGCTCTTGGCTTGCGCTAGGACATTGTCCCTGTCACCTTCTACTGACTGGAGCCATGATGACGATCAACATGGGCAAAAGAAGAGGGAATAGCTGTACGAACCATCTTGGCAGCCTCAAGACCGCTGATGTTCGCGGGAACCGCTTCGTTGACTTCCTGCTGAAGCTGACTGTGTTTCGCCGCCGCCTTTCCCACATTGGCGCTGACGGTCTTCTCTTCTTTCTGAGATCAAGAGGTCAACAGGATTGTCAATGGGCAAATTGAAAGGAAGTGCAGTTACCTTCAGTCGCTCAATCTTTTGCCTTGTTTGAGCAAAGCTGGCTCTGAGTTGGACGACTTGTCCATCTAATGCTTGTCGCTGCTGCATGTATTCATTTCTCTCTGTAGTCGCAGTTCTGGCTAGAAATCAACATGCTGGTAATAAGGAGACAGTCGAAAGCCCACCGGGTTTCAGAAGCAGCGCTTCGTTCTGTTAAAAGCATGGTCTTTCCAGGATCGAACTTGGGTAAGGTCTGAGTGCTCTCTCCACCCTCTCTGCGAAGATGGTATTAGCGATGATTTCAACATTAAAGCGGCGACATACGGATAGCGGAGCAATCTGAATCTATCGGCGGTCCATGCAGTACCACCATTGGAAAGAGTTCGCAACATTTGCTCGCCCTCCTTGCGATCGCGACCTAAAAGAGTCCTCTCAATAGCGCCTTGGTTTATCAAGATACGCAAGACATAAGGATCGTTAATCTTTAGACGGTCAGCAAAGTAAAAGTAATCGAGAAAAATACCGACCTCGAGAGCGTGAAGCACCGATAACAGAGTTCCAGGCGGTTCTCCATTCTGATAATCAAACAGATCTCTCCCATAGATGATAATCAAGGTGTGAGGACTGCAAGCGATGTCAGCGAAGACGGAGAAGATGAAAGAGCTGACTTTTTGTATTTTGCCAACAACTGCTTTAGAGCTTTCTGGTCTTGTGGGTTGGTGACGGCGAAAGCTGTCAAAAGCGAACCGAGCTGATTCCCCAGCAGTTCAGCCCACGTTTTAGGATCCCTGCACTTGACATGGATCCCCAGGGGACCCAGCGGCGGTTCCCCGACCCATTTAGATTTCTTGATATGCTCGAGAAGGGCAGACATGTTTTGGCCGTACATCACGTATTTGTTTTTCTCGACCTGAGCAATTGTCGAAAGCAACCTGTCGCAGTCTGCTATCTTCCCGTTGAGCTGCGCGATGTCCCTTTGCATCTGTTCGCCCTTCTTGCTATAGTCTTCGCTTGTCTGATTCTCCGAACGGATGTCATCTTGGATCTTTTGCAACTCGAATTGAGCAGCCTCGAACGCAAGACGGGCCGCATCGATATTTTGCTTGGATTCCTCTCGTTGCGCCTGAGTATCTGCCTGGAGACGTTTGGTCTCTTCATCGATTTGCTTCTCGTAGTCGGTGATCTGATCTCTGTAATGAGTGATTTCTGTGTTTATCCGTTTGAGATCGCGCTGATCGAAAGTCAGCCCAGGAATAGAGAGGAGAATCGTTTGTCGTACAGTGTTATCGCCGATATGATGCTTGTTTTCCGCGATCTGCTCTTTGATCTCTGTCCTCTGTTGGGCCAGGTGCTCGATATTTCCCAACTCACGATGCTGATCCTCTAAACCTCGAACCCTTTCTGTCACGGACGCCAAGGCAGCCTGAAACGGAGTCATGAACTATACCGCGTCGTGAAGATAAAGGCTGACCTGCGCAGCCTCCAGAGATTGCTGAACCTTAACAGGTCCTCGTTTCGCTCGTTCATGCTCTCGGACTTTGTCTTCCAGCTCTGCATCTTTGGTGGCGACAAAGGCCCAAGCCAGTTCCCGTTTGAGATCGATAAGCTTCTTCTTCTGTTCTCTCGCTTTATTGGCCTCTTCGTAGCGACTCTGAGCATTACGAGCAGATGCTTGAAGATCGGGAAGTGCCTGGGCCTTCTGGTGGAGGACCGAGTCGGTAGTCGCGACATTCTCCAGAATCAGCTCATAATCGGCCGATAGCTGAGAAAGCTG
The DNA here is from genome assembly GCA_029320655.1 of Mycena floridula. Taxonomy (NCBI): domain Eukaryota; kingdom Fungi; phylum Basidiomycota; class Agaricomycetes; order Agaricales; family Mycenaceae; genus Mycena; species Mycena floridula. The sequence goes on along the minus strand of JARIHS010000033.1, from coordinate 548,963 downwards.
GGTGCCTCTCAAGAAAAACTGAGCGAGAATCAGCGAAGCAGAACCCTCGAATGGTGGGATGACCGATACCTTGTACTTCTCGCTAGGACGTGATCCGCTAAGGAATTGTTTGGCCGCCTCTGAAGACGATTAAATTTGACATCGTGAAACAACAGCTTGAAGTACCTTGAGTCAGCACACTCATTGGGTTGTCAACCTGAATGTTCATATGGTCGCAGATGGCAGTAAGCTCATCCTTCTTGGTAGAGATAATTTTGTGGTCCTTATTCATGATTTTCCAACTGGAGTTTCCTTCCTGGGTGAACTTGCGAGTGATGACAATCGATTTGCCATACAACTCGGGCTTGAATGCGTCGTCCCCTTGATTTTTCAGCGAAATGGTGACCTCGGCTTGCCTTTGATCTTGTCGAATGAGAGACTTCAGGCCGTTTCCACGACCAGTTGCGTTGGCTTTGCCTCCCAGGACGACCGTGATTGCAGCCAAAATCGCACTCTTGCCACCTAAAAAGGCTTAGCCATGACCATGATATCAAGGCTCATACATACTCCCGTTGTGACCTTGGATCGTTGATGAGCTCGTTTTAGAAAGATTGTCAAGAAGGCTTACCGATAATAAAATTAATTCGAGGCCCAAAGGTGAAAGCGAGGTATCTGTGACACATGAACTGATGCATTTCAATGGATTCGATAATTCCGTGCTCGGCCACCGCCTTTGTGACTTTAGTATGAGATTGTACCACCGAAAGTGAATCGCTCGTACCCCTGTCAAGCCCTTCCTTGATTCCAAATGAGCCCTGATTGTATCACGAATCTTGTCTTCATCCACTTCATCGTGGGACTCCGTCGCACGGCTTTTCTTGGTCTCCTCGCGCTTCCTGCTCGGGGCCTCGTCGTCGGTGACCTCTTCGACGCGAGATCGTTTAGAAGCTGGGGTATTTTGCGAGAAATCATCGTCGTCACTTTGCGAGGATTTCCTGCGCTTCCCCATTACGAATCACGATTTTTGGGGGGGCGAAAAGGGAGTAGTGAGAGTGAAACAAAAGACAAAAGAAATTTCATGGAAACAAAGGTGACGCGCGATTTCGTGATGCTTGGTGACATAGCGTGACAACCGATTTCAATTTTTTTTGGCTGATAGGCTGGAGCGCAACGTCATAAACGAATGGTTTGTCCGGTCTAGCCTTGACAAAAGTAACTGTTTTGTCGCGAGAATTGCAATTTTCCGCTTTATCCATTGCTGTCGCCACACGAGGACCCGTCATCCGCGTCATCCCGTCCAGACCTGTCCGACTCTTTCCAGGCCAAAAAACTGACATTGAAGAGTGCCGGCGATGCTCAATCAAGGTCAGTGTTCACTACTGAAACAGACGATTTCTCACGTCTCAAAGGCCAAGGACAAGAAAATATTGCCCGTCGACCGTCGATGTGGCATTCTCGGTGATCTGCTAGTATTCATGGCAGCCAGTTCATCCAGGTCTCGCCTGGCCCTATGTATTTGAATCCGCTCAATTCTGTCAGCTTCAAACTGCGATACAAAATGCCATGGTCGATCGCTTCCTGCTTCAATTTCCCCAAATCCATAATTCCAGAGGATGTCCTGCTTTACTGGAGTCGACGCTTCGAGTCAGGTTCTATTTTCATGGATATGTATACCCCACAATGTGCGTATTCTCACAGCTTACCGGAATGCGGCTCAGACAAAATGTAGGGATCTTGGGTCGCAACTTCCGGTTTCTGTGGGCTTGGTGAGCTTCAAAAGAATGAAGAGAAATGTGACGAGTTCACCTTGTGCGTGTCTTTTTCGTCGTCCGTCTCTATATCCCAATTCAACTTCTTCTTCAGGTACAATGAAAGCCATGTAAGAGTCAAGAGCACCGGCACCTCTACCAAAGGACCAATCGTCGCGGCCAGAGCCTGATCGGACCCAACGCCATAGACCGCAATAGCGACCGCGATGGCTAGCTCGAAATTGTTGCTCCCAGCTGTGAAAGCTTGTACCACCGCCATTTCATACCCGAAAACTCCCTTTCCACCTCGCTTTCTCGACAGAAAGTGTACAAGCAAGAATGCCGAAGTCCACATAATGAGGAAATATAGGATCATGGGGACGAAAATGCGGAATACGATTCCGATGTTTTGCACGATGTGATGACCTTGGTATGCGAATAGCACAATGACGGTGTAGAGTAGGCCGATGAAGGCCAAGGGACCAAATGCTGGAAGAAACTTGGTTTCCAAAAAGGCCTTGGATGTGATATACCAGACCAGATATCGTGTAGCAATCCCTGCGACTAGAGGGATGCCCAGGTACTACATCAAAGGTCAGTCGTCTGGCCGATTCGGAGAATGTCGAACTCACAATCAGAACAGATATAGCCACAGTCCCGTATGAAAGCTTCTCTAGCGTTATGTTGTCTCCTCCAATGACATTTATGAAGAGCAGTGAATATGGAGCGAAGAGAATGATTTGTAGAACCGAGTTGATGACCACAAGGATTGCACAATAGTTGGCATCGCCCTTTGCAAGCTGGCTCCAAACGAGTACCATAGCGATGCATCGCGCTATTCCAACCATAATGACTCCAGTTCTATAGGTCGGTTGGTCGGGCAAAGTCGCCCAAGCCAATCCCAGCATGATAAACGGACCGACGATCCAGTTCAAGAACATGGACAAGCCGATTTGAATCCATATCTTTCGGGATGAGAATATGCCTGGAAGAACTTCGTATTGGACTTTGGTGAGTATTGGCCACATCTATAGATCGATTTAACCAGTGTTACATAGTCGAAGTACTTAAGTCGAGCTCACCATAACAATCAATCCGATGGCTATCGCTGTAGAAATTTGAGTAGAGGTCCACATTTCATAGTGAAGATCTACTCACGAACAGATACAGTATCGAAACGAGCTGTATCAAAGGCTTTTTGCACTCCTGGAACGAACTCTCCAATCAGAATGCCTGCGATCATGAACAGCAAAATCGCTGGTGTCAATATGCGATCCAAAAAGCCAAGTCGTTTGAAGAGACCGCTCTCGGATTGTTCAAGCACCGCAGTTTGACGCGAAGGAGGCTCCATTTCAGGTCGTAGGACGCGGTCTGACGCGGTAGAAAGAAGCAAGCGAAGAACAGCGAAGAACTGAGTACCCGGCCTTTTATTTTGAAGGCCGATTTTGATTTTCATCAAATTCGGAGTGGTTTCCCGATTAGGACGATATCCCGGTTTTGGGTGAGTCACATATTGGCTTGAATCAAAGGTCGCGACCCTCAAAATGGCTCAATCACCTGCTGGTTACCCTGAGGACAAACTAGTGACATGTCAGGCGATTTCACTCGCCGAAATTCTACTTGTGGTCCTCCATTTCTGTGATATCTAGTCTGCTGTTTCCTTGGTGGTTCTTTGACACAGCTTGAAGAGAGGTTGCTCCTGTTGGTATGTCAAAGCTACAATCGAGACCGCTCTCAGGCTCTTTGGTGGGGAAGGCAGTGGTGCTAGACTTTGGAGGCATTGATGATCGATGAGCTTTGGCCGTCACCGGTTATCTATGGATGTTGTTCCAGATTCCTCAGCGCCTCAGCAACGCTGGCCGCCCCTCACCTCCATCCATTTCCCCAAAAAGGCGATACTCCTTGCGTTGTCTCATGTTCGTAGTTGCATGTTCTGTCTCAGCGACTCCAATGTAGGCATTCTCTAACCCGTGGTATCATCAATTCATTCTCGACAGCAATAATTATGTCAACCCAACCATCCAGCGGTGGAGGGAGTCCCAGGACACGATGAATATCACTCTAAATATGTGCCCACCGGCACGAAGAGGAAAGCCAGATCATCTCCGTAAGTGTCCTCGAAAACACCGTCAGTGCGAGGCTCTGCATCTCCAGGACTCGCCCCAAATGCAGTCGCGGGTTCATCACGTTCCAGGTCGAACAGTCCGGTGCCATATGTCTTGACCAGTGAGATGCTGTGCGAACTGAATCTGAGCTAAAGAGGCGCGCGTAAAAGAGGGAACGGCGGATATAGAACAAATGAGGAGGTGGCGGAGGCCCATTTAGTTCAGGAACTTGGGGCGGAAACTGGACCAGCATCGAACAAGGCAAGAGACAAGCTTGATCGCTGATCTTTACTTACTATCAAGCTTTTTAGCGAATAACTTGTTCGACATGGTGTCCTCAGCTACTCGCCTGTATTCCACTATTTTCTCTCTGCCACTGTGTTGCCTCGAATAAGCACTTACCTGTAACATATCCAATCCGAGCCAGCGATAGAACCCACTGGTAGCAGGACCTCAGTGATAAAGTTGACTGGAGCCAAAAGTCATTCAACGAGACCGAATTGGATTGAGCCTAGGTACAGCGACGGCTTTATCAAGACTCTTCGAACCTGCTTCCAGATTGGACTGGAAGCGGACGTTGTTCCAGCTCGTATTCTTCGACCAGTCCCCTGCAATCTATAAGGCCTCCACAACACTGGTCGGAGCTTGGACTTGGACTCCTGGGATGGTGAGCTTCTCTCTGCCCCGGAAAAGCAACGGCCTGGAATTGAGCCAATTGTGTCGAAGCAGATTTCAAAGCCATCATGAGCTCTTGCAAAGCGGGCTGCTTTAAAAGGGTCAATGCAGTAAGAGGAGAAATTTCTGACTTGCAAGATGATAAGGTGGATTCCGTGGGCCTAAAGACTGAGATCTAGCCAAGGCTAGTTCTTCTCGAAGGCGCTCATTCTCTCCCTCGGCTTTCCGACATCGTGTCTCCAAATCTGCAACATAACGGGCTTTTCTGAAATAAATGAGAAGGAATTCGAGAAGGAAAGCCAGGAATACCTTGCTCTGTATTCTCGTTGAAGAACAAGCCCTCTAGTCTGTGGGATTATAAGATTCTTCGACCGTCCTCGAGGCATGAATGAAAGCCAGCGGCAAGCGCTGAGGCTGCACGTGCCAAAAGAAACTTGATGTTATAACTTATCTACATGGTATTTCTTGGGCCACGAGCGAACACAAATCCCAATTCATTGGAATCTCACCTCGTTTTGCCCCTATGGAAGTGAATGAGCGTCTAATTCTGCGAGCTCGGAGGTAGGGCAAGGTTGTGAGTCACACAGTTACACGCATGCTAAAGCACTGGGTCTCAGCGTTCGCTTTCGGTATGATACAGTGTCGTCTTGAACAAGCAACCAGCGGCTATCATATTCACTTGTATCAATTTTGCAACTTTGATGTTGTCCTTCATTTTCCGGATACTGTAGCCGCGGTGACGACCCTGAGAAGCTGCTGAACATCTCGTTTTGACCCCATGGAAGCGGTTGCTCTTGCTCAGGCCCCAGCCAGTGAGTGACCAGGCTATATTCCCAGGTTCTTCTGTTCTCATTGCCGAAGCTACAACAGGGATTCCTCCCAAGGAATCAAATCCGAGTGTCTTCACCAGCTATGTTCGCGAGGCCCAGGTCTATGATGAAGCAATGGTGGCCCGCTGGAAGGTCACGATGGATGGAATTCTACTTTTTGTGAGTTTGATATTTGTCCAGAATGTTGAACTGACCATCTCATAGGCAGCTCTTTTCTCCGCCGTCGTTACAGCTTTCATCATCGAAAGCTACAAGCTTCTTTCCCCGGACCCGGCCGCCCTGACACTATTGATTCTGTATCAGATATCTCAGCAGCTGGCAAATGGGTCTCAGACAGTTGCTTTCCTTCCAAGTCCATCCCAGATTCCATTCTCGCCACCGGTACTCGCAATTCTGACCAATGTATTTTGGTTCATCAGTCTCGCATTGAGCCTGACCTGTGCTCTTGCAGCGACACTCATTCAGCAATGGGCCTCGGAATACATTCATGCAATCGAGCGCCGGCAGGCCCCGGAAATCCGAGGTAGAATCAGAGCATTTCTGTTTGAAGGCGTTGAGAGCTCCAAGGTTTCCGCCGTAGTGGAAGGAACTCCAGCTCTTCTGCATGCTTCATTATTCTCATTCCTCATCGGGCTTGTCTTCTTTCTTCATCCAATCAACAGCGCTGTTACATATCTAATGAGCGCTCTGCTCATTGCATGCGGGACGGCTTATTTCTGCGCAACCATTGCGCCACTGATATCCATCGCTTCACCCATACGAACACCTCTCACGACCTTCATCTTCCAATTCTCCTTCATCCGAAACACCCTTCGAGCCGGCGTTGGAACTAGTTGGACTGTTCTAGTTGCAGCTGCCCAGGTGCTCTCAAACTGCTCAAAGCTGCTTGTCAGAACTTGCATCTATCTTCTGCATCAGCTTGGCATCATGGTTGACCTGTTGACCAACCTTTCTCGACATGTCTTTGATAACCGAAACCTAATTGACGAACAACAGAGCATCTTTTGGATGAAGGTCTCATCACTCACGCAGAGGCTCTTTTCATTTTCCAAATCCTCTAAACACCAACTGCTCAGTGGAGGAAACCTCCATGAACTCAGGGAAAAGGTCGCTCTCGATAAGACTCGGGCAGGCTTTGAAGCCAGAGAAACACAAGCTCTTACTTGGACACTCGAGTGTTTGACCACCGACGTCGAGTTCATGCAGTTCATAGAAGGCATACCTTCCTATCTCAACAACCAAAGAAACCGTTGGACAGAGGAATATACTCCCTCTCGAACCATGGCGGCGCTCTTGCAACATGATGATTATTCCTTTGCCCACAAACAACTTTCCTCCCTCCTAGAAGATCTCACAGAGCGAAGCATATCTGCTACCCTGGATCTTGTTTCCTGCCTGGCTGGTCGCAGACTATTTCCCTACGACCTTTCCTTTGAAGAGAGGCATTCTTATTGGGATGTGATTCCAGTCACAGTACTTTTCTATCCCAACACCCTTCACCAGTTTCCATCTCTATCCTCTACCATAAATAGAACCAAATTCTTGGTCATCATTCAGTGCAGCGAAGATATCAGCCATTTGAGCCAACACCCAGGGCTCCGTCCGCCAGAGGATTATTTTCATCACATACGGGATTGGGTCCATCGGCTATGTCAAATTGATGTCTTAATCCGGCAGGGGAAAGAGTTCGATGAATTCAAGCAATGCCTTGACTTGCTCGAACTCTCACCGTCTAGATGGGTGCAGCTTTCGCTTGACTCACCTGAGGTCAAGTCCGCGATGGCATCTTTAGCCCTGAAGGGCTTGTGCAATTTTGTCCTGGAGGAAATCGCTAGCCTCTCCTTTCAAACCGGGTCGATTATCCGTGACGCAATCTACAGATGCGTTCAATTCACTTCGTTTCTCGCCGAGGGGTCTCCTCAACAACAGCAGGCTTATGCTGCTGCGGTATGGCTCATAACCTCTATTCTCGAAACCCAAGTAGCCAGCGGCGATCCTTCATCAGACCCACAATACTTTTTGACGCCAATTCTTGAACCACTTGTCTACATCATCGATGCGACCGCTTTACAGACTGTCAGCAAAAGCCTTGCCTCGAGGGTCTGGTGGGAAAACAGCGACATTTCGCTCTCAGTTACTGGTTACTTCGGGTACAGCGCAATTCTGAGGGACCCAGCAATAGCGTCGATATATTGGGTCAAGGGCCTGTACAGGATAACTTCTTATGAATTCCGCATTGCCTCTCATCTGCAACATTGTCCTTCCAGCCTTGCAGGACTTCCTTCGATACTCCAGAATGAGGTCACCAGCTACCTGAAGTGGTTTGGCAAAACGGAAGCCATGGCAATTCTGCAAGCCTTAGCTGCAGCATTGTTTCGCATTGCAGGGACACTAGACGACGCGAAGGCTGCGACAGAGGCCATGAAGCATCTCGAAAGGTATATTCCCATATTTGACGAGCTGTATCAGAACCTCGACCAAACGAACAAGGCTCAACATCTCCTCGACGCGAAAGAGTCTCTCGAGAAGCTAAAGCAGACGACGAAAGAGTCAGGTTTCGTGTACCAAGCACTTGTGCTTCGTTTGGATGAATAAAGGTGAGCCAACAAGGTTACAAATATCTTTCCAGACTGACATCTCTCATAGGCTCTGTTCTGCCATGCGCAAAGTCTGCTCCAGGCTGAAGGAATGAATGAAGGAAGTTCAAGAAGGAAAGAAAGATAAGAGTTTTCGAAGTAATGAGACAAGGCCCCGGTCTGAGCGCTGTTTTCTGGCTAAGGCTAGTCCTTCCCGAAGGCGCTCATTCATTTCCTTGGCTTTGCGCATTGATTCTGCAACATAACGGGCTTTTCTGAAGTCAATAATGAGAAGGATTTCGGGAAGGAAGGCTTGAAATACCTTGCTCTGTATTCTCTTTAAAGAACAAGCCCTCTAATCTGCGGAATTAAGTACGTCCTTGAAGCATGGATGAGAGGCAGCGGCAAGCGCTGAGGCTGCACGTGCCAAAAGAAACTCGACTTTCATTCATGTTCTCGACATGGTATTCCTTGGGCTACGGGCGAACACAAATCCCAATTCATGAATCTCGCGTTGATCTCGCGTCGCTTTTTCTCTCTATGGAAGTCAATGAGCGTCTAATTCTGCCGATGAAGGCGGTGACGAGCCTGAGAAGCTGTCGAACATCCCGTTTTCGCCCACCATGGACGCGACTGCTCAGGCGCAAGTTGGTAAATAAACTTCTTAAATGTCTCGTTCATTTATACTTAGGCAAGCTACAGTCGGGATTCCTCCCAAGGAATCAAACCCAACTGTATTCAGCAGCTATATTCGGGAAGCCAAGGTCTATGATGAAGCAATGGTGGCCCGCTGGAAGGTCGCAATGGATGGAATTCTGCTTTTTGTGAGCCCAATTTTTGTCCAGGACCTTTTACTGACCATCTCATAGGCAGCTCTTTTCTCCGCCGTCGTTACAGCTTTCATTATCGAAAGCTACAAGCTTCTCTCTCCGGACCCGGCCGCCCTGACACTATTGATTCTATATCAGATATCTCAGCAGCTGGCAAATGGGTCTCAGACAGTTACTTTCCTTCCAAATCCATCCCAGATTCCATTCTCGCCGTCAGTACTTGCCGTCTTGACGAACATATTCTGGTTCATCAGTCTCGCATTGAGCCTGACTTGTGCTCTTGCAGCGACGCTCATTCAGCAATGGGCCTCAGAGTACATTCATGCAATTGAGCGTCGACAGGTTCCAGAAATGCGAGGAAGAATTAGAGCATTTCTCTTCGAAGGTGTTGAGAGCTCCAGGGTGTCAGCCATAGTGGAAGGGACACCAGCTCTTCTCCATGCTTCGCTATTCTCATTCCTCATCGGGCTTGTCTTCTTCCTTCATCCAATCAACCGCGCCGTCACATATCTAATGAGCGGTCTTCTCATTACATGCGGAACAGCCTACTTTTACGCGACCATTGCGCCACTGATATCCATTGCTTCGCCTATTCGAACACCTCTCACGACCTTCATCTTCCAATTCTCCTTCATACGGAATACCCTTCGAATCACCATCGGGACAAGTTGGAAGCTGTCAGTATCAGCTGCCCAGACGGTCTCGGATTTCTCGAAGAAATTCGTCAGACATTCCAGATCCCTTCTTCACCAGCTCCGCATCATGGTCGACCTGTTGACCAGCATTGCCGGTCGAAACAGCCTCTCCCGACATGCCTTCAATAACCGGAACCTGGTCGGTGAACAACAGAGGAGCTTTTGGATGAAGGTCTCATCACTCGCGCAGAAGTTCTTTCCATTTTCCAAATCCTCTGCAGATCAACTGCTCAGTGGAGGAAACCTCGATGAACTCAGGGAAAAGGTCGCTCTCGATAAGACTCGGGCAGGCTTTGAAGCCAGGGAAACACGAGCTCTGACATGGACACTTGATTGCCTGACTACCGATATTGAGGTCATGCAGTTCATAGAAGGCATCCCCACTTATCTCAACGAGCGGAGAAACCATTCGACAGACCAATATGATTCCTCTCGAATCATGGCGGCACTCTTGCAACATGATGATTATTCCTTTTCCCACAAACAACTTCCCTCCTTTCTACAAGATCGCACAGAGCGAAGCATGTCTGCTACTCTGGATCTCATCTCCTGTCTGGCTGGTCGCAGACTATTTCCCTATGACCTCTCCCCTGAAGAGAAGCAATTTTATTGGAATTTGATTCCTGTGCCATACTATTTTTACCCTGAAACCGTTCAAGAGTTTCCATCTCTATCCTCTACCATCAATAGAACCAAATTCTTGGCCATTATTCGGTGCAGCGAGGATATCAGCCAATTGAACCAACACCCAGGGCTCCGTCTCCCAGAAGAGTACTTTCTGATGACATGGCAGTGGGTCGATATACTATGTTATATGGATGTCTTAGCCTGGCAGGGAAAAGAGTTTGATGACTTCAGGCAATGCCTTGAATCGATCGAACTCTCACCATGGGTGCAACATTCGCTTGACTCACCCGAGTTCAAGACCACGCTGGCAGCTTTGGCCCTGAAGGGCTTGTGCAATTTTGTCTTGGAAGAAATGAACAGCCTTTCCGGCGAAACGGAACCGATTATCCGAGACGCAATCGACAGGTGTATTCAGCTCACTTCATTTCTCGCACATGGGTCTTCTCAACAACAACAGGCTTATGCCGCCGCGGTATGGCTTATAACCTCCCTACTTGATCAGCACTGCAAAACCCAAGCAGTCAAAGATCCATCAGACTTGGGGCCTCAGCACTTGCTGACTCCAATTCTCCAACCACTCGTCAACATCACTGATGTCAACGCCGTGCAGTCTGTCAGGAGAACCCTGTCCTCCACGGTCTGGTGGGAAGACAGCCGCATTTCATTCTTAGTCTTTGACTACTTCCAGGGCAACAGAATTCTTAGAGACCCGGCCATCGCGTCGATATATTGGGTCAAGGGCCTGATCCCGCAAACATATTATCCTGATGCAATCCATCGCATTGCCTCGCATCTGGAACATTGTCCTTCCAGCCTTGCAGGACTTCCTCCAACGCTCCAGAATGAAGTCGCCAGCTACCTGAAGTTGTTTAACAACCCGAACGTCATGGTAATCCTGCGGTCGTTGGCTGTAGCATTGTTTCGCATTGCAGGGACACTCGACGATGCAAAGGCGGTAACACAGGCCATGAAGCATCTCGAAATGTACATTCCCAGATTTGACGAGTTATATCAGAATCTCGACCAAACGAACAAGGTTCAACATCTCCTCGACGCGAAAGAGTCTCTCGAGAAGCTAAAGCAGACGGCGCAAGAGTCAGGTTTCGTTTATCAGGCACTTGCGCTTCGTTTGCATGAATAAAGGTGAGCGATTAAGGTCACAAATATCTTTCCAGACTGACGTCTCGTAGGCATTGGCATGCAGCAAAGCCTGACGGAAAGAAGGAAATTCGAGAAGGAGAGAGAGTAGAGAAGAAAGATTGGCCAAAGTAATGAGACATGATCGGCCGAACCATTTCATGACCAGCCATGTCGGCAGAGACGACGAGCAGAGATTGAACAAATAAATGAACTTGTACTTCTCGAGCGCTGTTTGAGTCTATTTGGTCTCAACCCTTGACCTCCACTTGACCTCCACGACAACTGCTTATTGCTTGCGTTGCTGCGCCGTCCCCAGAAAGTGACGAGCCAAGGTTAACTATTACTAACGGATCGGTTTCCTTTTCCCCAAGTGAGAATTTGTGCGCAGCTTGAGGCCATAATAAGAGCTTACGAATTCACAGCCCAAAGTTCTGCGACGAACACAGTAGTCGAAGCTTGTGCATGACGAGCTCAATACCACCTTACCCAGTGGCTGGGCCAGCCCCTTCCTCATATTATGTCCAGCAACCGTCCTATTCCTCTGGCCCCAGCAGTCCGAATGGATTCCAGCCGTATCCATATGCTCAACCAATGCAGCCAAGGCGGCTGAATGGTCAAGGTCGTGGTTCTGGACCTTACAATTCTCCGAGAGGAACTCATTTTCAACCAATCCATTCCTTCCCACACCCACATCCCGGGGCCCCGTTTCCCCAGCCTGCTTATAATCATCCCTATTCAAATTATAACCAGGCTTGGCAGCAGCCTCCAATGTCGCCAGAAACGTTCGAGCAGAATCCCGAGCCCGAAACGAACCCATCTCTCGAAACAACTCCTTCTCCAGTATCTTCTGCTCCTTCATCTCCTGCTACTTCATCTACCTCCCTTCCTAGCAGCAAAGCAATATGGGTCATCTGGTCTCGTCGACCACAGGACCCATCTCTCGCACCAGCCATCATATTCGCTCCCAGTTCAAAACCACCACCAAATATTGTCGCGCAGGCTCTGGATTTACCCATTCCACCAGCACCTGTCTCTTTTGCTCTCGTTGAAGAGCAGCAATCGTCGTCAGAATGGTCACAGAGCAACTCGACAGTGCCTTCGTCTTCAGTGACGGAAAATACCGATACCCCCACTATCCCTGGATCCCCAGTATCGTCCAATACTTCTGCGTCGCTGGAAACTCCAGCACAGGACAAGGAGACCTCTCTGCCGATACCAGAGGAATCAGCGCCTGACCTTTCGGTGGAAACAGCAGCTGTCTCAGAAGAATCGGCACCTGAAGTTCCAGTCGAATCCACCGCTGACGTTTCAGCTGAATCTTGGACAGCGTATGAATCGTCGACAGCTCCAGAAGCTGTTACCGAATCACCACCGGTGGAACCGGTAGCGGCAGCTTCAGCTTCACCAACCCCACCGAAAAAGTCATGGGCATCTTTGCTCCGAACTGGAGGTCCTGCAGCACCATCCACATCGTCGACCAAAAACAGCCTCCCGACCTCGTCTGTCGTTGGTTTTTCCATCCCAGCATCTTCGGCCCTTTCATCGACTTCAGTCAGTTCCGGTTTGACCAATGGTGATTCAAGCACCTTGGGTTTAACGCCTGCCAAAAGAGCTACCTTGCTCGCTCTTCTTACGAATCCAGTTTCGAACATCATGATACCCAAAATCCGACCGCGAGGTCTCATTAACACAGGCAACATGTGTTTCGCAAACTCGGTGCTCCAAATTCTAATATATTGTCCGCCATTTTACACCCTGTTTTATGAACTTGCGAAACTTTTACCGCCGAAGAAGCTTGGTCCTGGGAAGGATGGACAGAAACCGCCGGTGTCGTTGACGCCGTTGGTCGACGCGACAATCGAGTTTTTGAAGGATTTGATGGTTTCGGAGAGCGAGAATGGAAAGATGACGTTGAAAGATAATATTGGGTTTGCGAGTCGGGGTAAAGGGAAGGGAAAAGAGAAGGAGGAAGACGCTCAGGAGGCTGATGATTGGGACGACTCGTTTATTCCGACCCACGTTTACGACGCGATGAAGGAGAAAAAGAGGTTTGATACCATGAGGGTATGTCTTTTCTGCAGCACCGAACTTTGTCACTGATTTACTTTAGGGTGGTCATCAAGAGGATGCTGAAGAGTTTTTGGGATTCTATTTGGATACATTGGAGGAGGAGCTATTGTCAATAGTGTCCTCATTATCACCACCGTCACGGGCAGCGGCGAAACCGACTGCAGTTGAAGAAAAGGAAGAGGATGCTCCTCCACCAGACGATGGTTGGCTTGAAGTGGGGAAGCGAAATCGGAGTGTCATTACTCGGACGGTATGTTTCCCTGTTGCTCTCAATTCTAGCTTTTAATGTTACCAGGTTAAAACTATTGAATCTCCCATAACACGGATTTTTGGTGGCAAGTTCCGCTCGACATTACGAGCGCCTCAACAGAAAGATTCTGTTATTGTGGAAGATTGGCGATCGTTGCAGCTTGATATTCAGGTCGGTATCGCGGGATCTCGTAGCTTTTTGTCTGACGGTTTCGCAGCGGGATCAAGTCCACACTGTCCAAGACGCATTGTCGTACATTTCTCATCCCCAACCTGTTCAGATGACCCATTCTACTCGCCCAGGAGTCACTGTAGATGCAAGTCAACAGGTTCTCATCGACGCTCTGCCGCCAATATTGGTTCTCCATATGAAGCGATTCTGTTATGACACCAGCGTCGGTGGCGTCGTCAAAGTCGGGAAGCAAGTCAGCTTTGGACCCGAATTGGAGATACCTTTGGGTTAGTCTTTCAGAATATGGTCGTTTCGGTTTTCTGACAAGTCCACAGAGATTATGGCACCAAATGCGAAAAAGTCGCAACCTGGCTCAGCGCGGTACAAGCTGTTTGGAGGTGAGTTTCTTCGTTCCTTATTCTTGAGCATTTGTTGAACAATCGTAGCTGTTTACCATCATGGTGTCTCGGCTTCTGGAGGACATTACACCCTTGACGTCCTTCACCCAACTCGTTTCGTTGGAACAACAATCAACAATAATAATGCCCGAACGATTCGAGAGGGATGGATTCGAATTGATGACGAGTTGGTCTCCGATGTGGCCAGTGCTGACGATGTGTTTGGTGGCAGCAGTGACCCTGAGAGCTCGAGATGCGCTTATCTGTTGTTTTATCGCCGGATACGGTAGCAAATCTACAGTAGGGTCGAGCAGTCGGTCCCTAATAGCATTTTTGGCTTTCAGATTGGTTTCTGATGACTGAGGCGAGCTTGGTCCGGGAGTTGCCCATTGTTCAAACTCCGCTTGAATATCTACTCCGTCGAATTGTTTCGTCAGTAAATTCCAAAGATATTTCCCGCTGATGGACCTGCAATGATTTGAATATCCATCTGTCTGTCTCCTTGACATTTTCGCCGCTGAAAAACGGCCCCAACACTCAGCGCGCCCTACTAGAGACCGAACGAGTCTCGCCATCTCCCGGTTCATCGGAATATCCTCGAAGGAACATCTCTAGTAGTCCAGTGACACTTTCAACGAATTGATATCATTCTCGTGCTCTAATAGAACTTCACTACTGCCAGGACGATGTGATCGGACTTGTGATATGTCCGAGTCTCTCACTGGCTTCACCGGTGGTACTCGTACATACTGGGGCCAGTTGACCAAATATCAGCGCTCGAAATGACATTCCAGTGACAAAATTTGGCGCATTAAACCATCGCCTGACCATTTCTATCACTCGATGCATGTTGCCTGGACAAAATGCTTATCAAGTATTCCCCAAGTCTTGTGCAATATGAGTCTTTAGAATATTACGCCCATCCAGTTTTAGTGTTATGGCGCTGTAGAATGCCGAGAATGCCCGCAACCCAAATGCGGAAGGCTGAACCCATTGTATAAAAGAGCTGTTGGTTCTTGATTCCAGTACTCGACTCGAATCCCTCAGCAACTCGGCTTTGAATAACATTTTCCAAAACCAACCCAACAACCACTGGAATCAGGACAATGGGCTCACTAGGCGAAGCAGCAATGGCCGATCCTGAGGGTTTGTTCCAATCTATGTTTTTTCTGTGGTTGAATGCTAACCGGGAGATGTTTCCTTTGTCAGGTACATCTGATTTAATCCAAACAATTCAGAAAGGTCCCCAGGTAGAGTGTAACGGATAGTTACTTCTCCAGCTGTGCACAGCTTTACTTAAGCATTGATGCATCTACTTTGTTACTTTATCTTCTTTACTACTTATTATCAGCACTGTGAACCCCAATATACTTGGTCTTGTTCATTGGTGCACGCGTAAGAGAAGGTCACAAGGCAATCAAGCCTTTACATAGAGGCACAGAACGTCGATGCAATGGCTGACATGCTGACTCACTGCATGGACGTCTTGCGTACCGAAGCGCAAAAATGCGCCAATCAGGCGCGAGAGTCAAGCAACGAGGATGTTATCAAGCGATCCTTTGTCCCTAACTCCTTGGCCGCTATGGCTGAGGCTACCGATCAGAAGTGGAGCATCATCATAGCCTGCGATGACGCCAACGATGTGGCACATGAGCTTGAGGGTCAACTAGCTCTCGATCCCAGCATGAATCCAATCTCAGTAGAAATTGGAGAAGGAAAGCCGGTCATGTACCAGGTCTATATCTTCAAGAAGGGGAAATACCTGCGTAAAGGCAAATGGGAGGAAGACGCCATTGGTGGTACCCGTCCGATGCCCAGAGGATCACCGACATTTTCATGCATCTTGAGTTTGTCGAACGGAGAGACTCAGAGGAGTGAAAGAAGCTAGGCAATACTTGAATATATGCTCTCTCTATTATATACTTGATTGACCTGATTATCGAGACTGTTCCTTTCTATGCCGCACTGAAATGAATACTAGGCGATGTTTCAGACCGATTGTACTTGTCCTGAAGCTCAAGAGAGCGAAAGGTCTAATCTCGTTCAAGAGCATCCATTCTAGGCTACCTGTCAAATGATATGAAATTCTCGTTTTTTGATCTTGTAAAGTGACGCCACATAACGTAAGTACTTGAAAATATACTCTTTCATCATCTTCAAGTGAGTAGTGGTCATCGACAACATTATAGAAAATCTCCAGAGAAAACGGTCAAGAACAGGAAGGCGTTCGACTCTTGAGTAAACTGCAAAATATTGATTTGCGAGTCATGTGACAAACAATCGTGAGGACTTTTTTCTTCTTCCGACCATCATGACCACAGAGGCTCGAGAAATGAACGATTTAATTGTGCTACTGACTTTTCAGCGGGACGCTCTTATGCGAGCCACGGCGCAAAAACCTCGAACTATTCCAAGGGACGTCCTTCAGGAGATCTTTATTCGTTGCCTTCCAGCTGGGAGAGCAGCTCGAATGAACATCACAGAAGCTCCTATGCTATTGTGTCGAATCTGCAGCAATTGGAGACGCATTGTGCTGGCTGACACCCGGCTCTGGTCATCACTCTGCCTCGACGTCAGCATTTATACCTCGAACCGCGAACGGTTACAAATCGAGAATGTATATACATGGATATCCCGCTCTGGGGCTCAGCCTCTCGACATCGACATTAATTCTACCACAACTGTTGTGTTGTCTCGTACATTGAGCACCCAGATGTGCACTTCGCCGATCCGCCCATGGAATTACCGCCTCAGGCAGATTCTTGGCCATTCATGAGGCGCTTCGTTCGTTTCCTTTCACTTCATTCCCATCGGTGGCGAGATTTTAGTATCAAGGGACCTGCATACTGGATCCTACCACTATCATCCCTATCATCCTCTCAGGTTGCAATGCTACAGTCGTTCAGTCATGTTGCGACACAAGCATCGCGAGCGATAGAATTTTGGATGTCACTGGACATCCTTAGGTGCCAGTCACTTCGGGTGCTGGAGCTACATTTTCCGTGGTCAAGGGGATCATTAGCGAAAGAGCTTGGACTGGGCTCAGTGGAGAAAGCTATATTGCACTTTCCGCTTTCTCAGCTCACTCGACTGTCTTTGAAAGGATGGGGCTTGGATCTACACTCGGTTCAAAGCCTTCTTTCGCACTGTCCAGCGCTCGAAATATGCATGATCGCAACCGCTTTCATTGCCCCAGCTCATTTCACTTTCATTTTGGGAGGAAGGTTCAACGGAGCTTTCGCAATCCTTCTTCCAATTTGGATGTACCCAGCATCGAGTACGTTGAATACTATTGTTGGACCCGGAGATCAGCTCCCTGGATCCATTTTCCCTTCTATATCCAAAATCTTTCGCTCCATATGTACCATACCCGTGAGCCTGCAATCCTGGACTTTCTCATTTCCAGCATCTTCATTCGTCGTTTACGGGTCTGGCAGCGCTCACTGAACGTTTTTCCGCACTTTTACAGTAACAGCTGCTTTTCGAAGAACTTTGGCCCAATGGCTCAAGTACAACATCAACCAGGGGACTCTTATGCCCTCGATTGGAGACTTTGGAGGTTTTGGACTGTCAATCGCCCCCGGAAGAGCTGCCGATTTATCAAGTCTTGAAGGCGCGTTCAGAGTTTCAGAGTGACGACGGTGTCAGGCATTTCACAAGAGCCAGGATAACATTTGGGGCTCCTGTCAACCTCGAGGTGTTCAGCGAACTCGAACCTCTGATTGCACTGGGTCTCACCCTCGAGATCGGATATGATACCGTCAGGTCGAAAACAAACGCGAAGCAGAGCGCTTGGTCGAAGGAGTTTGAATGGGTATGATAGCTAGTTATCTAACCGTCAAGTACTTGGACTTACGAGCTCTATTTGTATATCGCTTTCTAATGAGAACCCGACAGATTGCAGGTAAAGGGTGCAATACCTCCTTCCCGCTAGATGAAACAATATTAATCATTGATCTCTCCAGCCCATTGCACGGTCACAAGCTCTTGTCGCTATTTCCGAGCGTCAAGACTGATCCCAGGTGCCGTACTGTAGGCCAAAATCAGAAACTCGGCCTTTACATCCGGGTTATAAGTCGAAGGAATCATCCAGTATTTCCCCGGCTTCAACGAAATCTGCGGCGTCACAACCCCCGAAATTCCATCATGATACCCTCCAGACGTCGTCAAATGTCGCCCTAGAGAGCCTGTTTCAGATGAAGGAAACATTGTAATGTTGATCGCAGTGGAGCTCGAGGGTCGAACAAGTTGCAAGCGGACTCTATCAAACAAAGTAAGCTCTGATGGAGTAGACAAACTGTTGAACTTACTTTACTTGTGTATTAACAGGCACATCGAGCTCAAAGACTGGATTTTGGGTGTAACGTTTGAAGCCCGGTCCACCTGCAGCTGTTTTGGCATCCCTGTCGAATCGATGAGAATGCATTCTACAAGCTGAAAAGCAAACAGAATCACCATGTGCCACGAATCGACCTTGTGTACATTCCAGCATCCTCTTGATGTATTGGAATTAGGTCGCAAGGCAGAGAGCTCTCGACTTTGAAGGAATATGGACCTAGGAGAAGTGGTTCGAAAGCAGATAGAATGATGGTATAGTCACCGACTACAGCAGGTCTATCAGGATATCGAATGGAGAAAACGACAGAGACTCACCAGGGAGCTTCTTGTCGGCTCTAGCGAATCCATAGCTGTATGTCCCAGAGCTTGCCGCGATATCTTTTTGAAAAAGTCTAGAGGAACTTCAGTAACAGCAGCACCAGAAGGCTGAGATGTTTACTCAAAGACCCGCTCTCCCTGAGACCAAGCGACAGCTACATTGACAGGTAGATTTCTACTGGCTTGCAGGATAAAGGACAAGTCTGCCTTCGGGCGAGATGCAGAGACCTTTGGAGGATGTATCTGAAGGTGATATTGGGGATTCGTCATAAAGGAGGGATTGTGGGCATTTCCGCCAGCTGTCTTGCTCGTAAAGCTCCCATCGACCTGGGAAAGAAGCTTGAGCAACTATCTACAACGAGAAATGAAGACATACAGAGCAAGTAAACGGAGGTTTGGGCACTCGCTCGTCCCAAGAAATGTCGATGTTTGAGGCATAAGCAGTAAGAGTAAAGCCGATTTCTTTGGACTGGCCTTCGATAGAGGCATAAATGGACAAGAACCCAGAGCGATGTGTAGAAGGAATTCGAGTTTTGACCTAAAGGATTCTTCAGCTCATTGTATACATTCCTGTACGACAACTCACGAGTACATGCGGACTATTGGTATATGTTCCCTATTCTACAGTCAGTTGCATTCTGGGGACATTTTTCAAACGAACCTTGACGGCAACGGAAGAGGGTATGTCACTTTTCGCGCTGTCGTTGGTCTCATCCTCGACCTGGACTTTCAGTGCGCCAAAGTCAGAGGTCTGGCGAGTATCGAGGACGTGTCGGGTAAGAAGGATCCAGATATCGTCACTAGATTCTGGGCCAGATGAGAACTTGACACGAAGATGTCGAGTGCAATCTGATGAACATTCAGCTTCGGAAAAAGTTGGTTAGAATGGTGAACCAACAATTCTCAGTCTTATCAAACTTCCACATCCTAGAGAAAGTCAGACCCGGGACGTTTTACCAACGGAATGTGCTTGCCCGTTGAACGATATCGATCTATTCCATATTTGTGGATCCCAACTGATGTATATGCCATCAAAGACATTGAGAACATCCGACCAAGGTATCTGCAATATCCCTGGGCATGATTAGAGCTAGAATCAAGGCGAAAATAGCGTTGACTCACTGGATACTGCGTTTTCTTGCAAACTTCCGTCTAATGTAGCAGAGTCCAAGATCGCCAGATATCTTTCCTCGTCCTCGTCTTCTTGCACATCTAGGACAGCATAGCTATGCGCCTGGAGAAGCTCGGCTTCATTCCATTGGATGTGGTCTCGCTGTCCTGTCCCAACGGTAAGCATACATTGACCTACAAACTTTGATCAATTTCGACTTTGAGGAGTGAACTAATGAACCATTGATAAATCCATCGTAGATGTTTCTCCATATCGCTTCACGTTCAAAACCAGGGCTGGAAGAACTTGAGTCGGTCTCGGTAACATTTGGAGAGTAGCTTTACCGTCGGATCTCAACGTGGTCAGGAACCCAGCCTGCGATTGCGCTAAAAGCCTAAGCTAAGCTGTGCGAAGCAGCGGTACAAGGGAAACTGACTGAAGGTCGATGCTCGAATTGCTAAGGATGTTGATGAGATAGCATAAAGAGCACAACAGAGGGCTCACGATCCAGGGAAATCGTATCCTCCCATCATCTTCATGTACTGGTCTCGGCTGAGAAAGAGCAAGAGCAATGAATGACAACCACTCACGCCTTTCTCCAGCAGACTGGGCCATATTATGGACTGTGATGAGCTATAGGACATGCACATGAGAGTCTCGAGCGTCGGATGGTACGGAAGTCTGTCGTCGATGGCTACTCAATTGAGTGGCAAGACGCTGAGACATGGGGGAAACCAACCTATCTAGGGGAGATAAGTGTCGGCTTTTGACAGAAATTGGCAGCACTCACCCGTCTCCATGAACCGTTGAAATAGAACTTGAGGTCATATCTCCCAGGGCTTTGCGATTGATCAAGACACTGAGGCATTATCGAGGTCGTCACCTTGGAGGCGAATTAGATTCGGTCGTCGGTCGATGAAGAAAAGACAAACAGATGACCCGAAGCGTCGAGAATGTTCAAGACAGACGGATAAAGAGGCGCAGAGTGAGCAATCAGTGATATGTTGTCGTATTAACTGGGGATCCAAGATGTCGCTGGAGGCATCGATGGAGGAAGGTGGTCTCCGCCATACAGGTGAAAGCTTCAGCTGCTCTGGTGAGAGACTGGGCTGTCCATCTGGATCACTGTATTCGTTGAGTAACAGTGGGAATAAACAGGTAAGGCTCACACAAATAGCTCTGTCGATATCTGTCGCGTCGGTTGGGTCCATTGAGGAAATGTAAGCCCATTTATGCGTTCGCCCTTTTTGAGAACATAAGACTGCTCCTCTATTGAGCATATCAGAAGAATGAATAGACGAGGATAAAAGACCAACGAGCCGAGAAATGGTTGACCCCGACAGGCGTCAAAATATTGTCGGGATTCCGTTGCGACGAAGACTTGATCCTTTCGGTCAGAGCTTTGATTTTTTCAGCCCGCTCCAAAGCCTTGGAAGCCTTGGTCTTCATTCGAATCTTGTCCGGCTCATTGTCGAGGCCTGTCCTGGCAAGATGAAGAAACAGCTCGGTGGCCTTGATGTAGAGCCCAAAGGCCAAGTCGTAATCTTTGGAAAACTCGGCCTTTGCTGCCTTGCTGTACACGGCCTGTAAAACGAATATAAACCCAGAAACCGGATCAAGGCAGCACCAACCTCTGCATCTTGGCTGGTTGATGAATCCGGCATTGGAAGTCCGTGAGAAAGCAGAAGACCCTGTGTGACGGCAGCGCTTCCCTTTCGGCGACGTTGACCTTCCCAGAATCAGGACAAGTGGGTGAATCGGTTTTTATCTTAGGACTGAAGTATTGAATATCAATCATCCAGACAGTCCTCGCGTCATCTCAGCGAGCAGAATCCGGTCGCACCTTCCCTCCGTGTCGACTTGGTATTGTAAGGCAGCTCACAATTGTCCAGCCATGTTTTTCGTGTTTATGACGCTTGCTTGCTTCCTCGAACAAGTTCAACAGGTTCTCGATATTCCGGTCGTCAGAGAGGTCACAGTACCTTTGTTTTGCCTCCGCAACATAGCGCATATTGCTGCCATTCTGCTTTGCAGCTACATCTCCCCATGTATATCGGCTCTAACTCATATTTCGAGACGATGGTAGCACCATAGATCATCCGAGTTCTGCTCCCTGAGCTCACTTTATTTGTGACCGCAATGGCAGAGACTTTTTTGTTGCCTCTAAATTTGCAAAGAGTCAGCACATCCGTTCATTCTGACATTCCTGGGCTGATTGCATGATTTGCATCTGTAGAGCATCATATTTCGATGTTCTTAGCCTTCCTTTGCTGCCCGAAAAGTCCGAGTCTTTGCTGCTCCAGTTACAAGCTGCACCAACGGTCGACGCAGCAGCTCCAGGATCTCGATTCCGGGGCCAGATTCTCATTCGACTCCTACATCAGCGAGCCATTCACATTGAACGGTCCTGCTGACTCACCCGAACGACATAGAAAGATGACCTTTAGGCTCGTCTCAGCAATCTTCGTCGTCCTCCTGGACAAACCAGTCCATCTCAGTATCATGGAAATCGCCGTCATCTCTACCTCCATGATGAACATTATTGCATGTTTGCTGCTCCTGGAGAGGCCGAAGATTTTCATCGATTTCCGTGACCCCAGCCAGCCGCGCCAGATCGTCAGCTGGTATTGGAAGTTGATTGGAAGTATGAAACCATGTAATTTCAGATTTGAAGCCCGAACGACTGGGTTATACCAGAGCGGTGTAAAGAAGAGGGATAATGGAACGTTCAAGTCTCATAGACACAACCTATCTTGCCTTCTCATACGATAAACTTTTTGAAGTGTACTTGACAATGTTTCGAATCTTGGCTGTATATACTACGATTACGATAAGTGTAACGTCGCATTCACATTTTGGCAAAATATATTTTGAAACCAGGATAGTTCATTTCCAACTCTTCCGTCGGGTGGAGACTTGAAAGGCTGCGAGTCTCGATTGAACATACTCCTTCTGCTCTACATATTTCTCCAATGGGGATACAGTCTGCAATTCTTAGCGGTCTTCTTAGTAAAAAGAGCGCCGTTCGAGGTCTGTGCCATCGTCGGCCTCTACACTTTCACGTTTCACATGATTGCATGGTTTTGTTGCGAGAAAAGCCAAACCTGAGACTTGACAATGCGGCAGCGCTGATCCAAAGTTGACCTCTGAATCCAGCATCTGACGGACTCGAAGGAGATTGAGGTGGAGACCCAATTGCATGCTGCTGAAAGCGATGCGAAGACAACATGATGGTTTATACTCGTCTCGTCTCCGACTTGACCTCTTCCAGCCTTTCTTCTACCTTACAGCGATGGTCTTTTTTTCCATACTCCATCTTGAAAGTTGACACTGTTTCGATATTCTCGTCTGTACAACAGTCATTGTAGCTTCGAACCACATATAAAGCAGTGTTTCGGTACATTTCCATGAACGATGGTCCTTTGAGCCAACAAATGCTCATTTATGACATTGAAGGGACCAGAAAAACTTGAACGGTCGCGAGTCTAGACCTCAAGAAGCTTGTTAGACTTGTGTGGGAAACTGTGACGAGGCGTGACCCGCCGTCAGTTTTCAGTTTTCCTTTTCAACCTTGTTCAGCCTTTTCTACTCTTGTACGCGCACTCAAGCACTCAAGTAGGCTGTCATCAACCTCTTGTTCATTCTTGCTCCGATCAATTTTTTCCAGAAAGCCATATCGTCGGCTGTCGCGTGATCTTGGTTATCTCTGTCTCTGCTTTTTCTTCTTATTCTTCTTCAATTCGCAGGTATGGTGCCAAATTTGAGGGGTTCTGGTTCCGGAGAGGCTAACGAATTTCGCAGTAGCCATGTTTCTCGCATTGCCGATGATAATGCTGTACCATCTACTCGCGGCGAAGTTGCTCTCTTATCCGCAATGTTGACCCAGGAAGCTCTGGGTATCAAGTGGAGTTAATCATCTGTGCAATCGGCTATTTTCAGCTTCTTCTACGTTTTTCTTTCTGCGACTTTGTGCGAATGTGGCCTTGGATATTCTACCGGTCCCTTGGCATTCCATATATCGACTGTGGATGCCATATTCTTCCCGGATCACAGGTTGTTTTGTGTTATCAAAGAGCTTTTAGCCGCGTACCATTTTGCAATAAGTGCGTCGTTCATTATTCTTCTCGGAATTCATCTGTCACTCACTCGGAATCCGCAGAGAACGACGTCTCTCTGAAGCTTGGCTTCATTGGTTGTGGGCACAGCTTCATCGACCGAGGCTACGTCGACCTCGACTTTTCGTAGGCTCCGGCGCTCCTTCATGCAGCCCTCCAGTTACGCTCTATAAGTCCGCGAGTCTCGCTACAGTCAAGATGCTCATATTGTCTCATGGATTTTGCTGTGGGAGAGACCTTCCAAGTTGCCAGCCATCAAACTGAGACCTGGTATTATCGTTGGTCCAGCAGTGCAGGACGGGGAAGCAATAGGCTCTAACATAGACATCTTCCGCCTTGAACCGACTTTTCGCTTCCCTTTTTTCAGCGTGGAGAGTACTTGTACTTGCCCAAATCAGCGGCAAACCCAATTATCTCAGAGCACATCAATCCATGCCACGAAAGGTATCTATAATATGGGTTATGCAAAAGACGATTCATGCTCATACATTGATAGATTATCTTAGGCATGCTGATGGAAAAGCTGGGCCACCTTGGCTTCATCCTTGCATTCGTGCCGGAGAACAGTCTCGAGGACTGCATTATCAATGACGGTCCGTGTATACTCGTCGAATGAGATGCTATTATCCGAGTTTGGTGTTATAATAACTTTCGAATTTTAATGTCCTCGTCCATCTGGAATGCCGGTCAGACGAAACTGGTATAGCCCATTGAACTGAAGCAGGAGCAGAATCTTGAATGATGCATCGCTAAACCACCTGGATCAACATATTGAAGAATCTGGGAGCTGAAGGGTAGGGAGCAATGGGAATGTGACGAAGAGGCGGATGATGGTTTCGCAAACCGACTTGAAAACTTCATACAATCATTGGGCCTCAGAAATGACAGTCGTCGGGAATTGGGATATAAGGAAGAGGGACTCGCCTTGGTTCGTTGCATCTTGACTACCGAAAGATAGGTTGACGAATGCTGAAGAGGTTCGAACTCCAGCGGTTTGCTTCGAATCTGCTGGATCCAGAATACAAAACCTTCCGAGTGGTCTTTCTCCCTGCCTAGATCTCAAAGAAGCCACGAGAAGACCTCGACGACCTTCGGTATGAAAAGGGGAGTATGGCGAATGGATTTCAAAATCTTCTGCGATTGCCAGTCGGTCTAGACCTAAAAACTGGTCGCTCTACTCGAATCCAATCGAGGAAGAAGGCCTGGTATCGAGGCTACAGTCGGTCAAGGCGAGAGGAGATTGCTCTGGAACGAAAGATGCAATCAAGCTGGTTCATGAGAGGATACACGTCGTAAGCGAGTATATTCCATAGTTTTATGTAGGATGATCTGTATGGGACGAAGTGGAAAGGATCTAGAATTATGCAGTGAGGTGGTCGTGAAAATATGGTAAAGACTGAGACTCGTGGACTCGCTACACTGGAGGAATAAGGTCCTTGTGGTCTGGTTGGTCTCTGAATAAGGAGATTTATTAGAGAATGTGGAATCACCCAGGGTAAGACTGACGGATAAGGAGGCGGTGGGGCCGAGAGAAGACCTATTTGTTCTTGATTTTGATCAACCAGGGTCCCAACTGCAATTGATTCTCTCCGAGCTTTCGTCTGCCTGCTAAGCTCTTCCCACTCCTGATGAGCGCTTTGCACACCGAAATACAGCCCCTGGACCATCCGTATAGGAATGTACCAGAAGTACCAGAAGTAGTCGCCATCGGGAGTAGGTCCATCACAGTGGGTGAACAGAAGCTTTGCGATCTTGACATATATCATAGCCAATGTTGGGGTGAAAATGGCCAGAGGAATCGATACACAGCTGGGAATGAACGGCCAGACCAGCCGAGCTGTTCAATATGCATCAGCAAAGTGAAATCTTCATTATGTCGCTCAGTGACCTTGGAAACCTAATGAAGACAATGTCACCGCGAGGCTTTCGACAATGAGATCTTCGTAGAAGCGATTATAAATTGTCACCGCAGCCAGAATAACTGTGGCGAGATTCAGGAGGTGACAGAGAGCGTCGAGGACTCCCAAGTGGACATCACGATTGAGGACTAGTCCGATGTGTAGGTTTATGGCAGCAGGCATGAAAAATAGTAAAGTCAGAAGACCTTTGCTGGTCGACATGGTAGAGGTTGCTGACATAGGATAGGCTAGAGCGATTACTCAGCACGGGTGTTGCTGTGGGAGAGACCTTCCGAGTTGGCAGCCATCAAACTCAGACCTGGTATTATCGTTGGTCCAGCAGCGCAGGATTGGGAAGGAACAGGCTCAAACGTAGAAACCTTCCACATTAAACCAACATTTTTTGATTTTGTAGCTCAATTCTTTACCGGTAGCTTGTACATAAAATAACTTTGTACGTTGTTGTAGTATTCTTGTACTTCTTGCTTTGAAGTTCGACTGAACTCTTTTCGAATCATCAGGTACAGCGTCAGTGAAAATAGAACTCGGACTTCAACCTGAAAACGGTCGTGGGAAGTGTGACGGTCACGCTGTGCGACTCTCTTCGGTTCCCTTTTTTCCAGTTTGCAAGAGAACTTGACCTTGTTCAAATCAGCGGCAAAACAGTCGTCCCAGTGCAAGAGCTGCCCGTTGCGCTTTTTTCTCGTCAGCTCGCCATAACCCCATCATTCCTTCGGCGAGCTACAGCGTCCATTGGCAGGTGCGATTCTATCTGATGCTGTGGTTCAATTGGACTTATCGGACGCGTAGAACAATGTTTCTCCTTTGGTTATACCTTATTCTGACCCGCTGGGAGAAACTTCAAAGAAACAATATCAAGGACTCCATTTGCGGCGCCCCGGGGCGATCACTACTGGAATACGACTTGGACATTTATCTTTATTGCAGTGCTGTTAATGCCTGCCTCAGTGGCACTAAAGCTTCCAGCTTATTTTGTAACTTTCGCCAGTCCCGACCTTTCAAACCTTGGAAAGCGTTCAAAGCCTGGGCCTCCACCTTTTTATTTCCTGAGCTCACCTTGTATTCTGCCATGAGGGAGTTTTTGGCTGCATGTAGAGTTGCCAGAGGTGCGTAACTTTTTCATACTAGGACTATTCTTCTGTGCTCATCAAGACCCCAGACCGCCAAATCCCCATAGCCCATGCCTTCGTTTTCTGCGGGGGTGTCAGGGATATCGATGATGATCGTGCTGCATTCACTACATGCCTGCCTTCCTACATTAAGCCAATGGAAGCTCCAACAATCTTTGACGAGGGATTCACCAAGACCTTCCTCTCATTTTTCTTCCACTTCTGCTTGCGATTCTCATTGCGCCAATTCTCCCCATTCACGATCTTCGAACTCGCCGCTTTCGCTACCTTCACCATGAACATGATGGCTTGGGTCTTGTTACGGGAGAAGCCCGTGAACCCCGAGCTTCTCGTCAGTACTGTTCTCATTCAACAGTCGCCAGAGCTGTACAATGACAAAGTCACGGTTGGATTGGATGACTCCAACAAAAAGATCAATGTGGAGCTCTCGAAAAAGGAGAAAGAAGCTCAGGATGTTGCGATGAGCGCCATTCGACATCGGTCTATGAATCGGTCGGCAGCCATGGGTCTCATAGCGAGTAGCCTCATAACCATTGCTTGCGTCTCGCTCGGCATATATCTTCGATCCTCTTGCATCCCCCAGCAAGTCGCAGTCACTGCCAGTGTTCTTGGTGCAATGCTTTTATTTCAGCTTAAAGATATGTTCTGTTTTACGAATGCCGCCTTGTTGTACTTTTTCTATGTTGAGATGCCGGAGTTATTAGTACATACAGTTCCACCCCTTCATTCGAATTCCGCCCTCCTGTAACCGCATTTTCCGTCTATTTCATACTTGTTGTTCTCCGCAAGTTCAACAGGCGTATAAATCGCGAAAATGGGCTGCTCGATGCCAAATGGTCTAGCTCGACGCGACCAAGTCGAGCCTTGAGCAGTGTTTCCTCCGTGATAGATTGTTCAGCTGTGAAAGATTGTCAATGCCGTCAAAGATTCGACGGGGAAAATACAGACCTAT
The DNA here is from genome assembly GCA_029320655.1 of Mycena floridula. Taxonomy (NCBI): domain Eukaryota; kingdom Fungi; phylum Basidiomycota; class Agaricomycetes; order Agaricales; family Mycenaceae; genus Mycena; species Mycena floridula. The sequence goes on along the minus strand of JARIHS010000033.1, from coordinate 520,986 downwards.
ATTAGCTGAACTACCGAAAGACAAGTCTTGAGGTGAACGAGGTCAGAAAGAACATTTGGGAGCTTTGACTAACTGTCAGATTGGGGAAGCGCCGGGCTTTCCTCCCAGCCATCAACGACATCTTCTGTCGCCTGGAGAATCCTTTATTATCGGCAGTACATCCAAGATAACACCACATACCTGGTGATTTAACGCGTAGAAAACGGGCAGATCCTTCTCGTACAATTGTACTAAATGCCATTCAGTTGTGACTGCAAAATCGAGATTCTGCATTCTAGTCAGTGTTTGTCGAGTCAAATTTACGATACCAGGCCGACCTGGATGTCATCATTTCCATAAACGAGTATAGTCGAGCTCAATTCGATCTCGAGGGTATAACAAGCAAATAGTTCTCCAAGTGGAATGCGATACAAGGTCGAATTGGTGAATATCTTCCTGACCTAGCTCACATATTGCGCGCTAGGCTGCGAATTAAGCTGAGCACAAGCAAGTAAACGTGTCAAAGACTTGCTGATAACAAGTGAACATTCCATATCCCATTAGAACATTCGCTGGAGACAAATAAGCCTTTAATCCATGTATTAGCGAGGAAATTCTACCTGTTGGAGAACATATGCGTACAATCATCCGGGCCCCGGACGCGAACAAACCCAACCTGAAAGAGACGGTCTGTCCTAAGTCGACCCATAGGCATTCGTAGAGAGATCGACGACTCGGACTTGGTTGTGAATGAAGATTTGTCACTCCTAGGCCTCGAAGCTTCCTGGAAATTGACATATGAGAAATGGAGATGTATACAAGAAAAAGATACTCACATTATGAGAAACGAAAGATGTTCCATGGTGAACTTTGTTCGAAGATAACCGCCAATTCGGACTATTTGTTCGAAACATTCTTCCGATTCAGAGCGACCTTTTGAAGACCATTGTCGATTTTGGTGTCATCGTGAATGGGTAAATTGCTTTTCACGACGGTCTCGAGAGACTCTGTCAATCCGGGGGTGCACCTTTGTTGGCGAGTTTTCCGTCCAAGACACCAAGGATCGCAAAGTGGGAATGTACGTTGAAGGTGTTTAATCGACCAACCCGAACTGGTACGCCAGTCTTTAGTGCCAGGTTGAATCCGAAATCTATCTGGTCTGCTCCCGGCTTACACCACATTATCCAGCAGATTCGGAGCCCCGTCTTGGGAGTCATCGGAGGACAGAACGTCTACTGCTAGAGCAACAATGCCGCTAGCTAATGCTGCGGTATATAATTCTTCCTGGTTTCCGCCGCCCAATCGCAGTGCGAGGCTTTTAGGTATGGGGGATCGCGAGCGGCGAGGATTCTGGCCAGAATTCATCCGGAAAGAGGACAATGGCAACATCCCAGTCTTTTATAGAAATGTCGTAAATCCTTTCAGTTGAAGGCAGTTAGGCTGGTGGTGGAACAAAGAAAGGAAAGGAGCCGCTTGATCGAGAGTGAATAAGTCCAGTTGAAGGCCAGGGCAGCGAGACACTCACCACGGTCTCTAAATGACGAAAAACAACATCCTATCCGACCCTTCTGGACGCTGGCTGGAGACGAGGGAGTGTGCAACTGGACGCAGAGCAGATGTCGTGCCAGTGTTGTGGTACAATTCGGGAATCCCATTTCAATTTCTGGGCATGTGGAGGAGCGGAATTCCTCTCTGACGATGTCTTCTATCAGATGAGGTCGCGCCAAACTGCTTGATTATCGCCCAGGCATATTTGGAAGCCAAGTGCAAAGATGGTCACGCTTCTGTCCTGCGTCTTCATCCGAGTCTGCCGACTGCTCTCGGAAGCGGTCCCCCGTCCACAGCACGCTCTCAATGCATCCTCCTTGCGGATAATCACAGTCATTAAATGTGAGCTAGCGAATGCTGGCGAACCAAAAATATCAGACGGCTGGACACTAAGTCTAGAGCCATACCGTCGGCTGCCATAGTCCCGAGTATCATTGCCCTGACCGTCATTTTCTCATCCCTGTTCCACGTTGTTCCATATTTTGGGCAACGTCCGAGGTCGGTTTCCTTCTTTACCTTACCCTCTTGGTGATTCATTGTAGTAACCAAGTTTTTCCACCATTTCAGCCAACTGCCGTAAATCATGGTCTTCCCGCTGCCACCAGAGATTATAGACGACATTTTCATGCGATATGTGCTGTTGGATTATGAACAAATGGAAGAGCAAGACGATCATGATTGCTTCGAAGTCTGTGGTGCGAGAGAGGAATATTCGACCGATGATTCAGATTCTGAAGCTGAAGCTGAGATCTCGGAAACAGAGGTCGTGCAATTGCAGGCAGAGGCCTCCGATGCACAACCAGATTCCAGCGCATATACCGACCGCCTACGAGCTATTATCACCGACATTTCTGTCTCCGCAGAACCCTACGATGATTCCGACAGCGACGACGTTGAGAGCCTCGTCTCTAACGCCTTATATTCTTCAACACGTCGAGGCTCACCTTGGACTCTGGTTCAGGTCTGTGGTCAGTGGAGATCCATTGCTCTGTCGTCTCCTCAATTATGGGCATTCATCTTCATCAATCTCGACAGTTTCGCTCCTCGACCATCGTCTGTTCAGCTCGCGAAACAGCTGGAGCTGAGCGGAAAATCTCCTCTCACCATTCAATTCTTCAGCACCTTCGAGAATCCGGAATCAAACGGCCAATACAGCCTAGTCCCGCTGTTTCTGCCGCTCCTCGGCGTCACAGAACAATGGGAAGATGTCTGGTTCCATCTTCGTCAGGCAAAGATGAACCAGCTAGTCGAGAATACAAAGTGGTCATCTTTTAGTTGTTTGAAACGACTTGTTCTTCAAACTTGGGACCATGGAGGCTGGACGGAAAAGTTTTTCGTCGTCGCAGATTGGCTTCCGTGGAATCAGCTCACCTATCTCGACATTGATTTCCATGTGGACGCAATCTATACACCACTCAAGCTCGCAAGCTCCTTGCAGACCTGCCTCTTGAGGGTCTCCAGCGAAGAGCCATCAATACCTACTCCTTATACAGGGCCAATATTTGAGCTTCCGACTCTCCAGTATCTGACCATCTTGGGGGAAAGGCGTGGCACCCCAGGACATGGTGTTATCTCATTCCTTGAGAGGTTCAAGGCTCCCACCCTTCAGCTATTGAAGGTGAATGTAAAATCTCAAGGTCCGACATTCGCCATAACTGGCAACAGCATTCACGCCGTTGTGGATTTCGCTCGTAGGTCCCCTCTTTTGCGGACTCTCAGCCTCGGCGGCACATTGGTCCTTGACAAAACTGTCCTCGAAATCCTTATTCCTGTCATACCCAGCATAGAAGACCTTGCTGTTGCAGTTCAGACAAATCAGGACATCTCTTTCCTGAATTTTCGCGATGGGAAGCTTGCTGACGGACTTGAGAAGGCTCGTTCGCTCAAGTTACTCGTACGTGATGCAGAGATATATCAAGCTCTCACGATGGTCGAGGACTGTTGGAAGAGTACATCGACTGGGCCATGTTCCGCTTCCTTGGACCTGGTTTTAGATTCGCCACATCCCCATATTCAACACGGAATCCCCGTCGACTTTTCGAGCATTCATTCGCGTCTCAGAGCATTGCACAACAATGGGCTAAACACTTCCCTATGGATCCACACCAAATGCCTCGAGTGGTATTCCGTCCACCCAGTCGACGGCTTCATGCCGCTTTTGAGGACTGTTCCTTTCCAAATCTGAACCTCAATGTGGACAACTATTGGAGATTTGGTTGTATCGACGTCTTTCAACCAATGACACGAGAAATTTGGCTGGTTTAGGTCGAGTGATACTGTTGTTCTCAACCGAGTCTGTCCCAGTTGATACCATCTTGCATTTGCAAATTCATTTACTAGCATTAGCTCCATCCCACGAGCCACCTAGCTCCTTCGTAAACTTTGAACATGGTGGATGAAGATACTTGAATTTGATTCCTTCGGTGTGCCTCACTGATGACAGATAAAAGAAACAAATCGTGAGCCCGAGCTTGTTTGCTCACCAACTTTGCTTGCAACGTCAGCAGATATATTTTTTTGCCTGGCGACTCGGAGCGAGGCTGGCCTGAGACGCGTCTATGATCGAGAGAGCCAAGTCGTTGAAGAACAACTTCTCTGGATTGTCCCTGGACGCCCTCCGATCATGACACGGAGCCTAATTGAAAAAAACCGATATTTTGTTTTTTTCCATCGGTCATTCGAGAATTCCATCCATGGCGCCCTTCCGACAGCCACCGTATAGCTTCGTCGTAAACCTTTAAACATATAGTAGCTGATGAAGAGACTCGAATTTGATTCCATACCTAGCGCGACTTCATCAATTACAGATGATAGAGACAAATCGGGAGCCATCTTGCTCGACCTCGGACGCGTCCGGACTCCATGGGACCATGGCACGGCGCCTACATATTTATTGAATGACTCTGTGGTTCCATGAAGCTGGTGAATTGCAGAGTATATGTTGCTCGAAAGAGTACAAAAAAAAACAGGCTTGCGGTTCACGTGTTCGCACTCCTTGGACCTCGCGCCATGCTCCCAGGTCTGGCTATTCTGTCAAGGTGAGATCCCAGTGTAAAGAGAATTCTTGCCCAGTGATGATTCAGAGTGGAATCTGTATCGACCCATTCCTTACCGCGTCTCGGGTCGAGGTGCAGACTTTATGTTCTGATACTGCTGAGGGCTTTTCTTTGTCCCGACATTTCTCGAAGCTCAGATTCTGATCCAATTCCCAGAAATGCTCCTGTTTTGTAGATTGCTAGGTGCGTATCGTATTTTCTTCATTTGAGCCTGGTTGACGGACAGCCAGCGCTATATGTTGATGGCTTATTTTGGGACATGCTTGGGGTCTAGTGAGAAGAAATGAGAAATGAGAGACTGGGCTCGCTGGAGAAAAATAGGAAGGATTTGACCATCGAAGTGTGTCTCCCTTTCTTCGTCCAGACGACTGGACGCTCAAACATCTCCTCCAGCTACTCTGACATGTACTAGTTTTCGACAACCTAATATGCTGAAGCCGCTGCTATCTAAATTTCCTTGGTTTCTTCCGCCGAGCAGATAAATGTTTCCCATTCCATTTTTCCGCCGCTTTCATGGTCGACTCTGGTCCTTTGATTAGGAGCCTCTTTCCAAAGCACTGCAGCAATCGTAGCTCCAACGTGGCTCGCAAGCTGGTCGACAAATGACCCTGACTCCTTCCAGCTCCAGCTTATTGCGAGACCGACAAGTCGACTTGGCCGAAGGCTACAAAGCATGCTCATCGATACGGTTCCATTGCCTTAGTCAAACGGAAAAAGCTGCTGTCGCCGAATCCCTCCGATTTTTGATATCCTTTGGTTCAAGTATGTCTAGGCTGAAATCAAGAGGTTTTCGACGAAAGGAAAGCTCTTACAGTATCGGGTCATGTCAGCAGACCACCAGGTAGCCAAATCCGAAAACCTCCCTATAGCCAATGAATGCATGAATGAATTACCCTATGACGCAAAGTCGAGTCAGCCGCTAATTGGAGCCTACGGCTGGATGACCTCAACTCTTTTGTCCTTCCTCCACTCTATTGAAATGCCTTTCTCACTGAATCAAGTTCGCGCAAGCAATTTGTTTGATTTCAGAGGTGTTGTAGCCGTCGTGACTGGAGGTGGATCTGTAAGTCTACACTTGGTCTCAGAATAGTTTCACTGATTTGTATTCAGGGGATCGGCTTGATGATTAGCTCGGCTCTGGTCGCCAACGGTGCCACCGTGTACATTGTTGGCCCAAAGCAGGCTGAACTAGACAGGTATGCTTCTGAGAACATGATGTTGGCTGCGATTTGATTAGGTTCAGGATCTCCAAGATATATACCGACGCTGCTGGTGATAATGAAGGTAAAATGTATGGAATTGAGGCCGACATACGTTCCAAGGTAGATCTTCATCTTTGAAGTTGCATCAGTTCTGATTCTGCTTCGTCAGTCTGAAGCGAAACGGATCGCTGAAGAGATAGGAGCCAGAGAGAAGTATGTTACGGTTCTCTTCAACAATGCAGGGGTTTTGCAAGGCAAATTCAAGAAACCGGAGAGTGGTGCCACCGCTTCCGAGTATGTCGCGAGATTCTTCGATGATATCTCGCAGGAAGACTTCGACAACACTTTGAAAACTAATGCTGTCGGGCCATACTGGTTAACATTCGCATTTCTGCCGCTTCTCGAAAAGTGGAACAAGTCGGAGGAATCTCATACCCAAAAGTTCGCTGCAGGGGTTATAATGACGAGCAGCATGAACGGATGGACAAAAGATTCGATGACATCTGGCAAATCATACCCATATCTATTTTCCAAGAGTGCCTTGGGTCACGCGACAGCAAGTCTCGCTCACGAGCTGCTTCCTCTTGGGATCAGAGTCAATGGTATTGCGCCAGGTATGTTTTCGAACACTTTTGCTCAGCTGATTACTGACTTCTCAAGGTTTATTCCCGACGGACATGGCTATTCCTGGGGCTACTGATGAGAATGGGGTGACTCATGTTCCAGAAGGATTCGCCCCCGAATTTGAGGTTCCAGCTAAATTAACCACTGACGGTGCACGTCGCGATATGGCTGGTCTCGCCTTGTTCCTGGTTGCCAATGGATATGTGAATGGAGAGACTGTCCTTATCGATGGCGGAGTAAGTCTTTTTCATCACTGTACGCGAACTGTGACTGAAGACGGATTCAGACCTTGCTGAAGCACCCTTCTTCATATTGATCCATGTTTAAGCTTATTGGTCTTGCTTGAAATACGTTTCGCATTTGGGCCCGAAGGGTCCCATGTCGCTACTACATGCTGTGATAAAACTAATCCAATCCCTAGCGGCGCAAGCGCCAAACTCCCTCACTCTGTAAGTATTATTCAAGACAAGCAGCAAAGATTCGCAGATATGTGTCCATTATAATCCATGTGAGAAGTATACAATTATGTGAATAAATTAATTGAATATTGCCTTGTAATTATCTAAAAGTGTATCCGCCATGGACCACAGTCCCAGTGTCCTTTTCCAACTGTCCTTGTCAAATGTTGCTTTCTTTGCACAACCCCCAGGCTCAGCTTCTCGACTTCAAGGTCAAAAGCTTACTTTCCTGAATGTTTCTGCAAAGGGATGAAAACTACTCAGGGAAGAAGGCGAAGGCGAAGCCCTGAGAAATAGGGCTTGAACCTTGAAGAAATAAGCTTGTTAAGTGAAATGGGCACGAGGCAAGTCGTCATAGTCGCGCCTTCAGTCAAGTTCGGATGCTTTCGAGTCAGGCTTGAACCCAATTTCTAGGTCACCGATGGCAAAAGAATCCAGTCACTAGAATCACAGAAGATTAGGTCATTGAGGTGACTTGAATTCGAATAGTCATTGAAAATCCGGTCCTCTGCGAAACCTAAAAATTTAAAAAAACTCCTGCGGCCAGGTCCTGGACATAGGAAGGAAAGGAGAAGCAGGCCCGGTGAAAGATAGCGGATTGAATGGCAGGTCCAACTGCCCTTCCTGCTGCTCGTCTAATTGGCAATGCCAAATGGTAAGTGACAATCCCCGTGCATGCAATATCGCAATATGATCTTGAATATCATCGACGTCTTGGGCTGTTACTCGAATGAATACATATGCCAAGACGGTCAGCTTGAATTGAGTTGCTCCAGCCGGATACCCTGCAACGTTCATCGTAATCTCCAGCATTTCAAGGACTTCCTGGGTTCTTCCGATGGAGAATCTTACATAGAGAGACTGAGGTTTGGGAAAAGAAGGTGCTGGAAATCCATTGGTGACTGTAAGAAAGCCTAACTTGTACTCGTTGTGACCGAGCGTCAGCGTCTCGGTTTCAGGGATAAGCGGTAAAAGCTGAGACGAAGGGACTGTTGATGAGTCAAATGATAAGCTCATGCAGACGGTCAATTCTTTGAGAGGAGGAGTAGATCGTAGCGGTAAATTATATGCCACATTACAGAGTTGAGGTGATTTCGATTCAATTGCTGTTAATGTGTCGAGTAACGGGAACAACAATCTGTCCAAGACGACCTGGTTTGCAAAAGAACTGTATTTGATTGATGATCGAACCGTAGTGATGCAAGGATGGTCCGCAAATAAGTAGTAGTCCATTAAAATTGTATAAAGCTCGTATCGATCCCATGCGAGAAATCCCAAATGCAAATACGCTGGAGAGATGATTAGCTGGCTTCCTTATGGGACAGAGCTAGTATATACCTGGTCCTCACCACATGAGACAATCTGATGACTAGGTCAGAACAGAGAAGAAAGAATCGGAGAGAACAAACCTTCGTGTAGTCAAACCCAATACAAAATATGCGTCCAGTGTGACCACCGGTGAGATCGGCTACCAATGCCCCAGACTTCCTATTCCAGACCTGCAAAGAGGAATGAGGCGACGAAGGGAAGAAAATTAGAAAAAACAAACCTTGATACTGAGATCATAGCTTCCACTCAAGACATATTCGTCGCCAAGCGCGACGCTTCTCACTAAATCTCCGTGCATGCATTTGTTAAGTTCGACCCTGGTCGAAGATGATTCCGCCTGAACTTCTGTTCCACAGGTCGGACAAACAATATTGCCAGTTCCTCCTGACAATGACTGGAAAGGAAATGAAAAAGGCAGAGGTGCATTGGCTGTCGGCCCAGGATTCGCGATATCATATTGCGCATCAGGAGATGTTGACCAGCCCTGTAAAGTAGTGATGTCGAACAGCCGGAGATGCTTATCGGACGATCCGGATAGCACATAAGGCGGGCAAAAGTCAATCGAGGCAATGCTACAAATCATTTTCAGATCCCGTCACAGCAAGGAGATGGAAGACATACCCTCTGCTATGGTGGTTCTCGAACGTCCGGAGGAGTTTACCTGTTTTGGCGTCCCAGAGCCTGATCGAGCGATCCCCTGAGCCCGAGACGATAAGCGTTGAAGATACAGAGACTGCGTTGACTGCAGCTCGATGGGCACCCAGTACAAATTTGGGTTTTAAATCGGGGAAAGAGTATGTTCGAACTGTACGATCTGAAGCAGCAATGAGGATAAATAATAGAACAAAGCAACAAAAAAAGCACCTTTAGAGCAGGACACCAGTTGCTCGTCATTGAATCTCACACAGAGAACACTGTCCTCATGGTCAGACATGATCTTGACCAGCTTGTTCTTCTCCAAATCCCAGACAGCCACCTTTCTATCGCTTCCTGCACTCGCAAGGAATCCATTGTGAACACACAGGCTCAACACCGAGCTCCCATGGACCCCTCCGATTACTCTTTCCACCAGTCCCGTCGTAAGATTCCATTCTCTAACGGTCTTGTCCCTAGAGCCGGTAAATAAGACTTGGACACCAGTCGCAGGATATGTATAAAGCTGAAGGCAATATATCGTATTCGTATGCGAGTTGGTCGGTGCTCCCCGAGTTTGAAGTGCTGAAAGTCGATAAGACGATGTAAGAAATCGGTTCTGCAGCCGAATATGTGTTTGGTGCAGAAATTTGTAATTGGGTTTGAGGAAAGATGTCGGACCTAGAGATTTGAGAACCGAGGGCGCAGAATGTCGGACGCGATGTCGAGATCTGGCTCTGCTTGGTCCGGCAACAGGGAACACGCTGTCTCTCGCCTTCACCAAAGGCGCTCCGGCAAACGACACGGACATGGAGGCAAATCCCGAATCCATTTCTGCTTGCATGAGTGTGAGCTCCTCTTTAGCTGCTTCGACCTCGTGGAAGAGGGAGCTCGCGACTTCCTGCTCTTCGGCTTCCTCATCAGAGTCTCCCATACCTTCGTCGTCCGAGTCATTACCAGACTCATTGGCGGTAGATGATGTCGTGTCGAAGCCATGTATTCTCGGGGGCTGACGCCAGATCCAACCTTTAATGTTGCAGAGGTTCTTCCAGAGAGCCTGGTCACTTGCGAGCGAGTGCCACCGACGACTGACGAGACTGCATGTACGCAGCGTCTGATAAGGAAGATGCGTGAATATTTGAAGAGAGACTTCCGCTGGAAGCGACTGGAAACGAGATGAGTTGCATTCTGGCTTGATACAGACAGTGGCTCACCCCGACAACGTCAAACTGTAACAAAGGTGCCAGCCGTCGTTGGATGGTGGCAAGTCGAGATCTCGGAAGAGAAGCAAGGAGTTGGTAGGCTAATTCTGGAGGCAGAATAAATAAATAATACAAGCAGACGACTGAAATAGTACGAACCTTCACATTCCTGAGCGCTGGCATTGCCGAGACCTGAAAGAAGACCGGTCCTGCTCGTTGAGAAATCATCGTCAAAGCCTTCGTCCATGGTTAACATAAAAATGTTGGCTGTCCAGAAATCGTCGTCCTAGAGAATCTGTGGCCAGGACGACGCTGATGCGTCACGTGATCCAAATCGGCGGAGTTGCCCAAAATACTTATTGGGTCGGACTTGACTAGCGCATGGATTTATAGCGGCTTTCTCTGCTTGAAAAGGATAGATGTGAATTGGGGAGAACTTGAGAAATCTGTAATGACCTTCACTCCGGTTAATAATATCTAATCTTATCTAGGTACCCCAATAAGGTAGACTCTAGCTCACCCAAATGTGTAACTTGAAACAAAGATGTCAGGTTTCAAATGAAACCCGGTGTTTGGCAGCGAAGCTGCTGGCTCCGGCGCTTGAAGTTTAAACGCCTGTGTGGCGTTCAAAGCAACCAAGACAACACTTGAGCCAGTCAGCTCGGGTACACAAGGAGACCGGACAGCGTCAGACAGAAGGCCAAGAACCCAACGCTGCCCAGAACACCAGGTGTCAGAAAATGAGAAATAAGGGATGGTGGGTGGGGTCGAAAATTCCGCGAAGTCGCAGAGAGAATGAGCGGCCAGACGACCACTGCGAGGGAGATGAGAAGCTGAGCAGAGGTCAGGTCTAAAGAGACTGGAAGCCACGTGATGAGAAGACAGGCTCGAAATGCCTTACAAGAATTCGCTCTCTCGCTTCGGAGCTTCGCTCCTTCGCTCAGCCACATGATGAGAAGACAGGCTCGCATTGGCATCTACCTTATCTAGCGCTTTCGTAGGCGTGCCTTGTACTAGAGCTATCAATAAGGTAGACTCTAGCTCACCCAAATGTGTAACTTGAAACAAAGATGTCAGGTTTCAAATGAAACCCGGTGTTTGGCAGCGAAGCTGCTGGCTCCGGCGCTTGAAGTTTAAACGCCTGTGTGGCGTTCAAAGCAACCAAGACAACACTTGAGCCAGTCAGCTCGGGTACACAAGGAGACCGGACAGCGTCAGACAGAAGGCCAAGAACCCACCCTGAGCAGAGCTCCAGAGCAACGCTCTACACGGGCCGGACTGAATGACGATAGGACGGGTCGGAAACCCCCAACCCGAGGTCTGCGAAGGAATAACGACTCTGATCTTCTCCGAAATCTCAAAAATTATATTGTACATTCAGCTCCAAAATAAATTTTGGGTGCAAGGCTCAAGCATTCAAGGGATACTTCCACTTGACAGCACTCCCAAGTCTTGCTTACGCAGAAATCTCAATCACAAAAGAACGATAAATTCAGGAAATAGATAGATAGATAGATTACATGGCTCCGGCCCCGAAAGACCGTGGTCCCCAAGTAACAGCCGGTGCGACCCTTCGGAAATGTGTCCAAACTTTGAAGCCACTGGTATTTACCTAACCAATAATGATTTGGGATACAGTATGGCGCATTGAGAGTGAAAAAGTTGGAGTGCAGAATATGCAAGTGAAGCCGAAGTGAATTAGAACCGTGACCCGCACATCATTGGATACAGTATGTCTCAGTGTCAATAAAGTGTCCAGACTGGAAACCTCGAGTCAAAGCCCCGAAATCAAGTTCAGTTGTCGCAAAGGGCTGTCATGACTCATCGACATCACCGTGACTGGCTCGAAGCACAGCTCAAGGTTAGAAAAGTTGATATGTTAAAGCTGTAGTAACAGATGGGTAGAACACTTGGAAAATTCACGTCAAGCCATGGAGGGCAATACTGCAAGTAATGGACGGAGAATGAAGTATGTGAGGTACCAGAATCTGAAGGATCCAACTAAATTGAGCTTGAGTCATGCGAGGTTGGATCAGCCGCAATTTGTCAATCAGGACATAGTAAATGAAACCAACCCAATGTGCAAATTTGTGCGGTAAATCAGAACCAACTAAGGGATCAAATATATATAACACCGCCACGCCCTAACACGGACCACCGACTGAGCATTTTTTATTTGTCTGACAAAGTGCAGTTGATAAGAAAGAGACAGGAAAGCTAATACCAGACGAAACATGTTGTACTCGAGGGCCATGATGATCTTCAAGGAAGAAGGAACCCCCCCAGACATGGACGTATCTCGAAAGATCAAATACGGCCTCTGTCAATATATCATACCTAGAACACAAATAAAATCCAAGTAGGACATGAAAACCCACCATAGAACATGCAGCCTGGCCACTGAAGAAAGCGTAACATTGAACCTTGTACAATGGCCTAAAACCAAACAGAAAATCAATACCAGATGGAAAGAACTGAAATTCTGGGATATGAGCATCTCATCGAACTGAGCAAGTTCAAGACATTTAAATTGAGATATCCATGCTATTCTCGGAATATATATGTGTCCGTAAAGAGCCTGAAATCATCAGGTACATATTTGAAACAAAGTATTTTGAACAGAAATGTATAATGTTTGTCGAGGGGAACCAGAAATTAAATGCAGCAAAACGGAGGGAGAGTGAATCATCTAGCGCAGGGCCGAGACAAGACAGAGTCCAGAGAAAGTGGAAAAGGGGAAAAACAATGAAAGACTCACCAGCCAGATTGTTGTCAAGTTACAAAGTCCCAAAGTTGTGCTGTTGATGGATATAGCGCCAGTGAAATTTGTTTAAATGGAGAGAATCGTCAAATCTTAGGAAACGGATATGTGTCGGAAAGTAATCTCATCGTAAGTCCTAGGTCCGGCCTGAACAAACACAATGTTTCCCCAGAGTTCAGCTGTACAGGATTAGCATGAGACCTGAAAACCGAATAGTACTAGAAACACTGAAATGACTGCGGTAACATTTTGTTCTTCCAGATCAGATTACAGATTGCGCTCAAGATTAGATTAGATTAGAGTCCACCAAGTGGTTAATTTTCCGGTATAGGCGGCAAAAATTTATATGATATATGATATATGAAAGCAAATTGAAATGCCCAGCCAAATTGAAATGCAAATTGAAAAAACAGGCCCAGGGGCACTTGAAGAAAGATGGCCCGAAGGCATGGGGGATTTAATTGAAAGAACAGGCCCAGGGGCACTTGAAGAAAAATGGCCCGAAGGCATGGGGGATTTAAATTGAGATTCTGAAGAGACATACCTGATGAAACTTCTGAGGATAAGAACCAGTGAAAATGACCAGGAAGTGCCCCATTGGATTGATCTTGCATTCGGCCGAGAAGAGAATATCGGATGGTGTGGGAAGGAATTTGGGGGATGCTGGGCGCAATGATAACCTGATAAGAGTGCGACAAAGTCGGAGGTTCCGTGGATGGACCAGCTAGCGTATGCCAGGCAAAAAGGCATAGAAGGTTTGTAATGATGCTCGAGTTGGTCCAATGAGGTTGCTGAAAAGCAGCAAGAATGCACACGGTCGAAAATTCCGCGAAGTCGCAGAGAGAATGAGCGGCCAGACGACCACTGCGAGGGAGATGAGAAGCCGAGCAGAGGTCAGGTCTAAAGAGACTGGAAGCCACGTGATGAGAAGACAGGCTCGAAATGCCTTACAAAGAATTCGCTCTCTCGCTTCGGAGCTTCGCTCCTTCGCTCAGCCACATGATGAGAAGACAGGCTCGCATTGGCATCTACCTTATCTAGCGCTTTCGTAGGCGTGCCTTGTACTAGAGCTATCACCATCGGTTAATATATATCGTTCACTAATGCCGAAGCTCTCACGCTTTTTCTTCTCTGCTTCCTCGACGACGCTCTTCGATGTTCCTCGTCTCTCCATCTGACGCTCGACGGTCGCGTACCTCTACTCAATAAAAATCCAGTGCTGTAGCTTATCTTCTGTGCCTCGTTATTTGAATTCTAATTCTACCGGTGAGCCTTTCTCCAATTTCTTTTCAATGACGAGTGTTGCATCTGCGACCCATTGGCACCTCTTAGTCGACTAGGCAAACCGAGCATGAGCTTGGGGAGATCTCTGACATCAATGACTTGCTGAGATTTATTTTGAACAAATTAGTTTTCTATTGAACGTTGGCTGATATTTCTACAGCTCGCATTCGAAAAAAAATTGCCTCAAGGCCGGAGATTTCTGAGCTCCGGTGAAAGCGGAAAAAACTGTACAACATATCTTGCCTCGCTCCAATATATTTTACTTGTTTCTCGTCGGTCAAAACGAACCATTCAATCGGCTTTGGACCCATGAATATTTTCGCTGTGTAGAGCTGCCTCTTCAGCCGTATAGCATGAACCCAAAGCAGCTCAGCACCCTCAGGTACGACGACGTCGCGTGGTGTTCAACGTTTTTTCATACCTGCTGGTCGATGTTCTTGTACCATGAACTCGAGCTTTATCAAGATGCCCCAGGACTTGTGAGCGCATATGGCCCAATACTATATAATATACACCGAGATTTCTTTTTTTTTTCAATGCATTTTCAGTCACGTCACGAGATGTGACTCCGGTTGTTGCATGGATACGCGAACCACCGGCCTTACGAGTCCGCAGCACCTTTCGGATAACGACAAAGTCTACATGCGCCCACTTCCGCCTTGACCACCGGCCTTCGAGTCCGCAGTACCTTCTCGGATAACGGCAAAATCTACATGCGCCCACTTCTTGTCGCCGTCGGGGGATATTCTCTCAGACATAGGTTGGCAAGACTAAGTAACCCGCAGTTCCAGGCGCAGTTCAAGACTCATACCTAGGTATTCAATGTATGCACTGAAACTTGAGCTTGCAATGCCTTTAGCATATGCTTCTTATCGTCAGTCTGGTCCTCGCCAAATCAACGAACGAGCGGGCCGCTTAGAAGGCCGTGTTTCTCCGGTTGTGTGAGCTGCCGCAGCCTGACGCAGGTTCGGAAGCTCTTGTGGTGATTTCGATTTCCGTGCTCTACATGATGCCCGACTGGGGACATCTTGAGAGATGTTCAGCGGCTCACCTAGGCTCTACGTTGAAACATCGGAGAGAGGATCCGGGACCGTGAACGTCGCTCAGCCTCATGCAAGTCCATGCAGCATCACGCCACAAACTCTGTTGGGTACAAGCTTCCATCTGTCTTTGTCTTTTTGCGCAGCAATGAGGAGATTACATCTTAACATTGAGACTCTCAAGTAAATAGTTTGCAACAACAAAGCCAGAGACCCTGGAAGTTGAACATATACAGCAGATTGAAGGAATGAGTTATTATGTATTCGTTATCCGACGAGCCGGCAAACCTCGATTCGGAGCAAGGGTGACTCGTTAATTTGAGATACCTTGGTAATACCCGAATACCGAGAACTTTCATGACTTGTCCGTCGCAGGTCTAGATTCAGATTCAGTATTGGCGCTATTGTGCGTCTGTTTCAAACACTGGCTCTGTCCCGTCGAAACCGATGTTAGAGAAGCCGCAGCTTCGATAACATGTCATGCTAGGACAGGCTAGAGAATAACACATTTATGCAGTGCTGTACATTCGATCTGTGGCGCAGACAATATTCAGAACGACAGATTAACTTGATCTATCATCGAGTCAGATGCGACTCGATAAGCTTTCCGTGTCTTGATGATATGCTGTAGAGATCCAACATGCGGGTTCGTTATAGCCAAGTGCTGATCACAACCGACGGTTCCGATGAAGACGTGGCGTCCCGACACTGGGCGGATGGCGAAGATCTTTTAGTGGTGACTCACCAGACATTTACATTATTTTCGATTTCCGTGGGTCGGCGGAGGATAATTTATTCCGGACGCCACAGATCAGCCGGTGGTAGTTAAAGTACGTCACTGGTAAACTGGCTTGGGAGACACAACAAGGCTGAATTATAACTTGATTCGACCGGAGGCAAGGAACGGACCAAGATCGTGAGCGCGTTCGTTGACTTTCCCGAGTCTTTCAGCCAGTACTTACTTGGTTTTGGTAGTACACATCTATCGGATATTTTCATATCGGAGATTGAAGACAACGGATCGCGTTTTAACAGCTCTATATTCCTGGTTGTTTAGTTGTCACTGAAAAATAGCGCGTGTAAATCCTTCAAGTCAATGAGGATAATACAGACAGCTGTAATTATTTCTGTATCAAGGATCCTAGATGATAGCATGTATTAAAGATATTCCATGTATCTTATTTCCCGGCTTTCAAAACTCGAGTCATGGACGCCGTAAATAATGTACGTGAATCCGTCGATGGATTCCGTTGATGTGTGGCTATGAATTAACGTGATTGCAAGGATGTTGTGGTCCCGTATTTGGACCAAAAGCAAAGAAATCGATCAAGGTAGATATCAGAGTCATAAATTAAGGTCCATTATAGTACAGTATACACAAAAGTCCAGCAAAACGATTCAGTAGAGTCGTAAGAAAATCAAAGGTCCATTTTCCTTGAAGTCGACGCTATCGACGATGACCACAAGTACACTGTGGAGTCTGACAGTGACAATTTCTGGGCATGTATGAGTCCTACATCTTGAAGCAGAAAAAAATCTCAATCACTGACCCGTATGTGGGATATTGATAGGTGTACTGAGCTGCAGTGCCATTGTATGCCGCTGGATTCATTTGCTGTTGAGTCTGCATGGTAGGATACCCAGCAGTAGATCCATAAGTTCTTTGAACAGCCGCAGCAGTGTAAGGCTGTGACATATTCATTGCTGAATTAGGCATCCCTTGAGTCTGGTAGTATGGATTTGCCACATGCTGAGCTTGCGACATGGGGGCTCCATATCCAGTATCATATGGCCCAGTCTGCCGTTGGTTCGAATAAGCCTGAGTATTCAAGTTCGAGGTCTGCATATAGTCAGCCTGAGTTGAAAAGTTGGAGGGAATCGGTCCCGAGTTGAGAGACTGGCGAGTCATTGTGGGCTGTTGGTTGAAACCTTGGCTTGAGTGGTAAGCTGGCATCTGACCAGATGAATAGGGTTGCTGTGAGTAACCGTGCTGTGCGGGAATTGGAGTACCACTCGAAAGACGAGTGGAAGTGCTCTCGATGCCTTGTTGGCTGCGAACCGATTTGGTTTCACACCTCAGACTGTATTTGGTGCATCGTTTGCACGGTTGATCGTTGTCTCCATGTCGTTCACACTAGAAAGAAGAAACTCAGTAAGAAGGAATAAGACTCGAACAAAATTTTACCTTCACTTTACGATCTCTACAGTTGGTACATGCTACCAAAGCTCGGATAGACTTGTTTGTGAAGAGGGAACTGTCGACAGCAGACATCTCGGAGGGAATGAGAATGGTAAGGAAAATCAAGGCTTACAGCTCTCTTCATATACTCGTGGACTTTTCTCCATAAAAATGAGGCAAAACACAAATGACTCGTCCATTACCCGCCGCGGTTGAAACAAGTTGCCTCTCTTTTCTGACCGACTCGGATGTTCGATTCATAGAACTGAGCCCGGCGACAATTCCCAAAGAGTATAAGTCTCTTCGTGCGCCAGTTCTGAATCTGGCAAGGTAACGCGCTGCGGTCACCTGTGCAGTAGATGGATTTTTCCGCTAACGTTGCAGAGGCGGTGCAAGGCATTGACCAATTGGCAATTGCAACCTCCAATCTCTGAGTCTTGAGAGGCCCAAGAGACAGAAACACGACGACGAACCATTGAAATATATTCAGACAAAGCTGAAATCCGCAGAACCTTCCCTGCATTGCGCAGAACTCGGGCAATAAAAGAGCCGATTTTGACACGTGGACTCCGCTTGCCGTGATTCAGCGTTATCTTATCTAATCTATACACACCAGAAAATTTCTTTCGAGGTCACGCTCTTTCGCGTCTCCTCGTCATGAACTCCCTACCCTGCGGTCTGCTGGACCTCACTTTGGCCAGGGTATCCCAGAGGAGCTATTTATTCCACCGCTCGATGTCAAGCGCGACACAGGTCAAGCCTCCGACGCCATATGTTCCCCCGCCATTGTATCCTCGGTCCTCGATTCAGGCTATCCCAGCTCAGAAGAACCTATCTAGGTATGTCAGTACCCATTAGCTTGGTTCAACTTTTTAATATCTGATAGGTCTAGACCCACGAGCTTGCAATCCCGCCTATCTAGAGAGGACCATCCACGGAAAATAAAGAGGCTACAGACAGCCGATACAAAGCTCGCTGAGCTCCGAAACAAGGTTCAAGCGCTAGAGGCTGTTGCTAGTAAAGAGGTGCGTCTTTTCTGACTCTCAAACGACACGAATAACGCCCATCGAGGAAGCTGGTGCAATGGCCGGGACTGAGCTGACGGAGGAAGACCTTGTATCTATATATGAGGATCTTCTGGACAATCCTCCGGCCCCAGTCCAAGAAGAAATCGTGGTTCCTTCGCAAGAAGAGGACCTGGAGTTTATTCAAGCTGCCAGTGAACGTCTGACTGTCACCCAAACCCTAGCCGACGACTCCTTATCGCGTACACTTATCCAGATGCAGGAGAGACTGGAGAGCAACATGGAGGACATCTCTGATGCTTCATCTCCGCCTCATTCTCGTCTATTACTGCTCGTGCGACAATTTGTCGACCGTCTCCCACTGATGGATTCTGCAGAGGAGATGCTCGTAGTGAGCCCACTGTCACATCGAGAATGGCAAGCCTTGACACGAGCATGCGTAAGTTCTGCTGTTCCATTTGAACACGACTCCTTACTCCAAGTCTAGATTCGCTCAACAGACACCGGAGCAGCAGATTCGACACTGCAATTGATAAAGGTACTGTTTGCTATTTTAACGGTGACATTATCTCACTTTGCGCCAGCAATGCCGTATCCCGGGACCCTTATTTTCGGAGACTCTGGACGTCGTCCTATCTTACCATGCCAAGCTCGGCAATGTCACCTATTTTGAAAATACGTTGACGACGTTTGCTCCTGGAACTCATTCAGAAGAGCATCGGCACCTTCGCGTCAAAGCTTACCTGCGATCCCATCCGCGGGACGAGATTCCGACCCGGGCTTTGACGGTCCTTCACAGCTACGAATCCGAAAATATTCCTCCCCCAATGAAAACTTACGCCAAACTCATCACTGCACTCTTTTCTATTCGATCCTCAATAGCCCAGGCTCAAGCATGGGATCTCTTCACCCACATGCGTTATGTGGCGCATCCTATCCCGAGCGATGTCCTTTACACGATGATGATCCGAGCTTGTGCTTCTCCAATTTCTCCTTCATTACGCTCGGAGCCAGAACGAGCTATGGATCTATGGACAGAAATGGTCATTGAAAAGGAGATCCCTCCGACACTTGGGACCTACAATGCAGTTATTCTCGCTTGTGCTCGTTCAGCTGAGACAATATATGTCAATGAAGCATTCAGGCTAGCCAGGGAGATGATGGATTCACATCGTGATGCTTACGGTCGACCTCGGTTCGAACCATCCAGGAAAACCTTTTGTGCACTTTTGGAAGGGGCAAAACGTTTGGGAGACTTGGGGAGAACCCGATGGATTCTTGCTGAAATGGTCAAGCATTCTCGTTGGAAGGGGCCTGAAGATGCAGTCAACGAAGAGGTTATGATGCATGTCTTCCATGCTTATACGACCTACATACCACCATTCAAACGGTCTCTTGCTCCAATGCAAGATTCACCGTCCCAGGATGTTCCCAAATCTCCTCAATCGACTGCCGTAGCTGGCAAATTGGCACTGGACGAGGAAGAAAGTCCCACTTTTCCCCATATTCCTCCTCAGAGTCGCGAGGAAACTCTCGCAGAAGCCCAAGCATTATTCGACCAGATTGTCGAAGAGCATGGGGTTTCCGATGGTTCATTCCGCAAGTTCCAGCATGTCGAGATAACATCACGTCTCGTCAACTCTTATCTTTCTGTTCATTACCGTCACGGAAAGTTGGAGACTGCGCGAGAATTGTTCTGGGACATTTTTGAAAAGCTGGGGGTACCTCGAACTAATCGTTCGCTCGCTGAGGCGCTGAGACGATGCGCCCATGCTTCGACAAGGGACAAGCAGCTGTCCCTTGAATTCGCAGAAGAGCTTATGGAAAAGTGGCGCACCTTACCAGAAGGTTCTCCTCGAATGATAGAGCAAATGTATATCAACTACATTCAAGTTCTCACCAAGTATGTCGTGTTTCTCGTCTTGCTGAATCACTGACTGATCATTGAAACAGGGCTGGGAAACTGGACAGAGCAATGGAGCAGGTCAAAGCTTTTGTTGCGAGATATCCTCCGTCTTTACTCAGAGAACCACCTCCTAAACCGGATTTCCGTGGTACCAGAACCTCGCTCGCAGCCAGTCGACCAATGGTGCGCACGACATCCCTGGTTGAAATCCCCGACGACCAAGTTCCACCTTTGCTCACTTTCCGAGATGTCCAGTTGCTTCATCACAAGTTTGTTAATCTGGAAGGAGATGGAATGAAGGAAATTGCATATCTGACGGGTGTCTGCAAGTCTTATGAAGGGTCTTTAAAACAGAGGAGAGAAAAGGGTCTGCTGCTGAAGCCGACAGTTGAGCCTATGGACCCACCAGAACTAGACGAACCTGGATCATAGATGCATTTATTCCACTTCACTCATCAAGGAAACAATCACTGTTGATACAAAAAAATACACATACATTTCAAATCCCTGCGATAATCGTACACCGGACCTTTATAATTCCTTCATGATCCCGTCGTCTTTGGTTGTTCATTGCTTTCAGCTCTCTTTCTGATGACAACGAATCTTTCAGAGCCAGGTATGGCCTCGATGGGGACCGTTATAGTGTGGCCGTGCGCAGAGCTATAGAGCTTCCTCTCCTCTCGGATTTCATCAACGTCCCGCGAGATAAAGCCGTGGCCTGCGAGGGGACCATAATACGAGGTACCTGCTAAAGATCCGAGGATGCTAGAGGACCATGAGGTATATTTTTTTTCTGCTAGTTTCAAACACAAACCACGTTCCAACCAGAATTGACAGATAGAATCTAATTAGAAACCGTCAGCTGGCACGGACAACTTGAGCCCAGGAATGAACCAACCTGTATTGTGAATACCATCGTGGAGCTGAATTCCGCCGTCAGTTACAGGGAAAAACGGAAACAAAAGATACCTACTCCATCCAGCTGATGTTGCTTTCCAATCAACATACCACAAGGACGTGAATCCGACCCATTGGACCATCAAGGCTGTCATTGGCTGCAAAACCAGAGTCGGCCAAGCAAATAAAACTGGCGCAGCACCTAGCATCAAACGACGATACCCTTGCTGGCCTCCATATCCTGCGAATTCCATCCCCCAATGCATTGCACCTTTGAAATGCCAATGAACCTGGAACATTGGACGCGATTTTTCGGAAATTTACCGAGGAAGCTAAGCATTACGGCTCCATAGGTGACTTGGATATTCAAGGCTTGGTCGAGCAGGGTGAGTGCCACCCCGGGGTCCATATGGATGGAGACACCGCTTGCAGCCATCGAGGCCTGACGGGCCAAATATACCGTAGTGGCCCCGGCGCCGAGGTATGGAATTCCGCCTTGACACGTTGAATGCAACGGGTATTTCGTTATCTCTTATTCAACTTACCCATTAACCCGAATGCTAGGACAGAACGAGGCACCTCAGAAGCCATAGACCGTGTTATTCCGACCTGTGGGAATGGACTATGAGAAAAAAGGTATCGCGGGATTTGTTAAAATCAAAACTTACAAAGCTAGTAGAGGTCGCTGGTCGAGCCGCAGAAATCATCTTTGCGACATCTGAAGCCGCATTTCCGGTTTCCTCTTTGACATTGAGGGCAGCATGCTTGAAGGACTGGGAAGCAGGAATCGATGATACCACGCTGGCGACTGTTCTGGCATGCACGAGATATACCGCAGGTTTGAAGCATCTTTGAGCTAATCCTAGACCAACAGGACGGCAAAGCAGAAAGCTCATGGTGGTTCGAGGGAAACCTGTGCAATGCTTCGCGGCTATAGAAGGACTTTGTCATGTCACGGTGTCCTCCTGCCCGCAGATGAATGCGTGAAGCTCTATATATCGTAATCTATCTGACATGGATGTATCGTAAAGAAAATATCGAAAGAATAATGTACTTCAAAAAGCAGCGGCGCAGTAATATGAAGGTCGAAAGGTCAACTGCGCCGACGAGAGTCCATAACTATTCAAGCTCGGAGCGGCAATAATTGCACGAAACGATGCTTCTTGACTTCGGCACCGTGAATGCCGAAATATCGCGTTGTTTGGAAGCTCCAATGCAGGGACCTTGAGATCGTCAATAAGTAAAAAAAGGCACCATGAAAAACGATCTATTCACCCGACAATCCAATCCTGAAGACCCTGGACATACCGTACAACCATGCTGTCGATCTCTGGGCTCCATGCCGGAAGACGCGCGCAGTCTTTAATGAATGCATCAATGGTCGTGCGACAAAGATCACCGACATAGTCGATAGCGCTTTGAAGACTGTGGCCATGATAGACCATGAGAATGACAATCATATTGTGAGTGTCGCCACGCGATTGCTCGACATTGTATGAAAAAATATCCTAAAAGACTGTTAAATATCGAACGAGACAGAAAGGGCTTCCACATACATTAGACCACGTTACAAGGTCGTTGGTTGATTGATTCAAAGACTGGATTATCGGATGTGATACGACACAGTCCGGGAGATCAATGTCTAGCGCATATCTAACCAGCGTCAGGACATGAAAAATGGTGTTAAAAAAAAGTAAAACCCACTCAATCAGAGCCCAACACGGCTTGCATCCTACGGGAGCAGAATAAGCATGAAACAGCGGGAACAAAGCGCTCACTGACCAGAAGTATCTCGGCGAATGTCGATATAAGACTCCAAGTCCGGAATGGCATTGTTGTCTCGTGCCCGGGCTTGGATATTGACCGCTTCGAAGAATAATTCCAATGTCTCTTTGAAACGCGCCTGGCAGCCTGGACCCGCTTTTTTGATACAGCGACTCCAAAAGCTAACAGCAGTCAGAATGTTGGAGTGAATAAGCGAAAGAAGCTTGACGTACTCTCTTGCAAGTTTTCCGGCATTGAGCTCGTCCTCGGGTTGCTCTTTGCCTTCTCCGACAGTCGGACGGTAAAATTCGCTGAACCATAGCGCATTCATAACAGCATCGGACAGGATATCGGTGTCTCTTGTCATCATACCATCACTGATGTTATCCCTAAGGCGAAAAGGATTTGAGCGAGTGAAACAGAAAGGACTTTGAACTCACAAGTGAAATAGATAGTTCATGAAATCCGAGACGACCCGAAGTCTGTCCGATGGCGCAGTATTGTAACAAAATGCGGTGAGCTCCCCAGCTTGAAGACCATGAAGAGCAATTCGCTGCTTCGTATTAAGATCAGGACAATTGGTGTCGAGCCATTGAACCGATTGAGCTGCAATAGAATCGCCTTGTGGATGGTAGACGAGTGGAAAATTGCAATGCGACACGAGGTCTGGAAGAATAAACGACGTCGCTGGGTCCTTGTGGACATTAGTCGAGGAAGTGGCGACACATCGGGGAACAGAGGATTCAACTGGGACCGCCATGATGTGGGACGAAAGAGGGCGGGCGGCAATCACAAAGAAGTGCTCTGTTTTATCACCGTCCAGTTATAGGTGGCCACCCCGAGGTGTGCCTTTTTTTAACAATAAGGTGTATGCGGTGAGACATGCTACTCATGTTGATGTCCTCGTTTTTTCGGACATTGTTGTAATCTGGATCAAAATGATCAAAAAGACATCCGAAAGTCAAGGATATTCACCAACCTTGTCCGATGCCGTCCTGGAAGAGCCTGAAAGACACGCTTTATTGTTGAGGCAAAATGAAATATGAGCTCTGATGAGGAAAAATGGCCTTGGCTAGGCTGAACATTGTTTCGACGGATGTTTTCAGGAAAATTACTGGTGGAGCAGTCAGGCTCATCTCAGATTTTGTCGGGAGTACGTACCGGTAAAAAGACAAAAAGAATGAAGATTAATTACATCACCTCTGTGTTTTTCCAGCCATCATCTTTGGAGAAACCGAGGATTTCACGCGCTTTGTGGTCGTCGCGAGATGAAAAGAGACCCGACTTGGAGGATCTTTCTGGTTCTGTTCTCTGGTTCTTCTGTTGATCCGTTGTACGACAATGTCGATAGAGGAGTACGACGCGCTCCGACGCGTCAAAGCGAGTCCGAAGTAACGAAGCGGCTGACCGGTTCTCCGTTGTCCAAGCGACGGCGACAACAAAAGGATAGGGTCCGAGCGGCAACATGTTCCGCTCTGTCAAATGGCACTTTGCAGAATAGTCACACGACGATGGTCCTGCCAGCTGCAGGCTCCAAGAGATTCTGTCTTTTGTTTTCCGGGTATAAAGGCAATGTAATTGGACTCGATGGAATAAATATGGCCGGAAATGAGGTGAAATGCTGGGTCCAGGGTTGGCTATTGTTCTCGGCGTCTTGCTCCAGGGTCGTCGTCGCGGTGAAATTGGTGAGTGATAAGAGAATCGATGAGCTTCCAGCAGCTTCTGCAAATGTCTTGACCAGATAATCAGTTTAGAGTTTTAGTGGAGAACAAGAGCGCACTCTGATAGTAGTTGTCTGATAGAATTTTTGGAGTCCGTCAGCGATAGATATCTAGATCCATTGGGTTCGTGGTGACAGACAGATAGCGCCCATGAACGTACTGCCAAATGATTCTACCTATAGGCGATCCACAGTGGTTGACGGCAAGGTGTCGGCGAAAAGATTCACATAGATCACGTGTCAGACCACCGTCTATGTCTCTTCAAATTCTGCGGCCAAGTCTCTGCAGAATATCTCGAGTTCGCTACTACGCCACAACGAATGAATCTAAATCAGGCGCGAAAAAGGTCCCCAGAGGTGTGCGATCAAATCCCTGGAAGCTATGCTTTGCCGACTGAACTTTTTCTTCTCCTCTCATAGCCCAATCCTGTTGCCCTCCAGATACAATATTAACTGGGTTGAACTACTTGAAGGGCCAGGAGCCTGTACTGGCTCTTCCTGACGAGTCGTATCCCGATTGGCTATGGACCATCACGACACCGAAGGAACTACCTGACGAAGGACCGGGCAGCAGAGCATATCGACTGGCCAATAGAAGGGAAAGCAAAAAGCAGATAAAGGAGCGGAATTTCATGCTCACTCAGTAGAAGCGAATTGGGAGGCATGTCAAATGTGCGGCTCTTTCGTGACGCTCTGCTCATATGTTCAGCGCGTCTACTGGTCTTATAGAATGGATGAGAGGGTTTTCCCTGGACTGTTGGTCGTTCATAGCAGCTACCATATGCATGGTAGCCCGCTGCTTGATTTGGAAATGTTCGGAAATTACTGGAACTTCCTCAACGCGTAAATAAAGCCCTACAAACCGTTCTTTCTTTTACTCTACATCCACTTGCTATCCATTCACTATAATAATAAAACATGGCTCTCCCGCCCAGCACCGCTAACTGGCACTGGAAAAACAAAAACGTCTCAAAGTGGGGTCACGAGTGGTTCAAGAAGGAGCTGAAGGACCTGGCAGTCACTGGCGACAATGAAGGCGAGATTGCCACCATTTCCAGCGTGGACGAGGTTGAAGGCGACATGGAACTCGGTCAAAGGAAATCAAAGTATATATCTCGCCTTGCCACGTCCGCCGAGCTGATTTTCCTCTAGACTGATCACCATATACGACTGCAACGTCCATCTCATTTGGGAAGGAACAGCGAAGGATGGAACCCAAGTCACAGGGAAATTGAACATTCCTGAAGTCTCGCACGAGATTACCCTCGACGGTCTGTCCGATTATCAGGTAAATCAAGATTGTCAAGGGAGCAAGGCCATTACTCATAAAATTACAGTACATTTGGTCAATCACCTCCACAGAATCCTCTCCAGCAGTCGACGCCCTTTTCTCCATCGTCAAATCCAGGTTCCCCAAGGTCCTCGAACCCGTATTCGCCAGGCTTCCCGTCGACCTCATCGAGACCCATGGCAAGGATCTCACCATCAGTGCCGATCCAAGTCGCGCCGGGACACCAGCGCCCACCGCTCCTTCTGCTGCTACCCCAGCTTCGTCGGCTCCAGCACCAGAACCAGCACCAAAGAAACCCGTTGAGAAAAAGTCGCTGAACACGAGCAAGGTCGTTGTGGACGCCAATTTCATGGTTTCAGCGTCAGATCTCTTCAGCCTGCTCACAGACGAAAAGCGAATTCCTTCCTGGACCCGTTCTGCTGCCCAGGTAACACTCTCTTCGTCCGCTGTTTCTTTCGCTGCTGAATACAATTGAACAGTCCACTGGTCAAGTTGATTCAGAGTACTCACTTTTCGGAGGAGGGGTCAAGGGGAAATACGTGTCGGTCACACCTCATACCGAAATTGTCCAGACTTGGGCATTGCAGAGTCCTACTTGGCCTGCCGGTTCGTCTCCGTCTCCTTTCTTCACATTCCACGTAGCTCAAAAGCATTTTTCAGGACATATTGGTACTTTAACAACAACTCTCGACCAATCGTCCGATTCCACCAAAATCACATTAACTCTTGCTGGTGTTCCGACGGGTATGGAGGACGAGATTAAGCGGAATCTCGAGGGATACTAGTTCGTATTCCCCCCCCCCCCCCCTCAATGTCCTTTGCTCATCGCTTCTTCTAGCATTCACGGCCTGAAATCTATCGGGTACGTTCAGCTCTTTCCCTCTCCCCCCTCATCATATACGCCGCAAAAACGTACCAAACCCACACCGAAAGAATCGGCTGCGACTTCTTATTTCCCTGTTTTCATTATTACTGTTATTATTTTAGCGGCGGCGATTTCGATGCCCATTCTTTCGTCTTCGAAACCCCCGACCAAATGACCTGCTAATCGATTATTTCTCTAGGCTTGGTAGTTCCTTGTAGTCGGTCATGCGCGATATATTTAGACGGGAAGTGTACTAGAGAAATAAGAGATCTGATTGGTTTGTTGTTAGTATGGACCAGGTATAGTCCATTCATTGTTATCGTTGGTATCGCTCGTTGGCTGTTAACTGGTCCCAGAACCAGAAGGCACTCATTTTGGCTTTCAGTGAGCAACGGCACATGGCCTACGAGCGAAGTCAGTCACAGGGGCGACGGTTTGTACTCATTGTAAGCTGACCTTTATTCTTCGAGACGAAGCGCAAGTGCCTGGTAAACGAAACCTAACTCTTTAGCCGTCTGCTTTAGCTTCTCGAGAGACTCTTTCGCATCGAGGAAATGTTGAGCCTTGTTCGTCTGGTCGAGGTTCTGATATAACTCGTCAAATCTGGGAATGTACCTTTCGAGATGCTTCATGGCTCCTGTCGCAGCCTTTGCATCATCGAGTGTCCCTGCAATGCGAAACAATGCTACAGCCAACGACTGCCAGTCCACCGTAGCGTTCGGATGGTCAAACCACTTCAGGTAGCTGGCGACCTCATTCTGAAGTATCGAAGGAAGTCCTGCAAGGCTGGCAGGACAATGTTCCAGATGCGAGGCAATGCGATCGATTGCATCAGGATATGGTGCTAGCGCGATCAGGCCCTTGACCCAATATATTGATGCGATGGCTGGGTCTCTCAGAATTCTGCTGTACCCCAAGTAAACAGTAACCGAGAAATAAACGTCCCTGTTTTCCGACCAGACCCTCGAGGCAAGGCTTTCCCTGACAGTCTGTAAGGCCTTCGCATCGGTGATGTAGGTAAGTGGCTCGAGAATTCGAGTCAAAAAGTACTGTGGCTCGGGCTCTGATGAAGGGTCGCCGCTGGCTACTTGGGTTTTGCAGTGCTGGTTACACAAAGAGGTTATGAGCCATACCGCAGCAGCAAAAGCCTGCTGTTGCTGAGGAGACCCACGTGCGAGAAACGAAGTGAGCTGAATACACCGACCGATCGCACTGGCAATCCAGTTTGGGTCAGCTTTACGATCGGAAAGGCTGTTTATTTCTTCGGAGACAAAATTGGCCCTTCAGAGTCAAACATGCCAGCGTGGTCTTGAACTCGGGTGAGTCAAGTGAAGGCTGCACCCATGGTGAGAGTTCGATCAAGTGAAGGCATTGCTTGAATTCATCAAACTCTTTTCCATGCCGGGCCAAGACATCAATTTGACATAGCTCATCGACCCATTCCCATATCAATCCAGAGAATTCCTCTGAGAGACGGAGCCCTGGGTGTTGTTTCAATTGACTGATATCTTCGTTGCACTGAATAATGACCATGAATTTAGTTCTATTGATGGCAGAGGATAGAGATGGAAACTCTTGAATGGTGTTGGGATGCAAAAGTTCTGTGACGGGAATCACATCCCAATCATAGTACTTCTGTTCGAGGGAAAGGTCGTAGGGAAATAGTCTGTTATTAGCCAGGCAGGAAACGAGATCCAGGGTAGCAGATACGTTTCGCTCGGTGTCATCTTGTAGAAGGGAGGTAAGCTGTTTGTGGGAAAAGGAATAATCATCATGTTGCAAAAGCGCCGCCATGATTCGAGAGGGATCATATTCCTCTGTCGAATGGTTTCTCCGCTCGTTGAGATAAGTGGGCATGCCTTCTATAAACTGCAAGACCTCAATATCGGTGGTCAGGCAATCGAGTGTCCATGTCAGAGCTCGTGTTTCTCTGGCTTCAAAGTCTGCCCGAGTCTTATCGAGAGCCACCTTTCCCCTGAGTTCGTCGAGGTTTCCTCCACTGAGCAGTTGATCTGCAGAGGATTTGGAAAATGAAAAGAGCTTCTGTGCGAGTGATGAGACCTTCATCCAAAGGTTACTCCGTTGTTCACCGACGGAGTTCCGGTCATTGAAGGCATGTCGAGAGAGGCTGTTTCGACCGGCAATGCTGGCCAATAGGTCGATCATGATGCGGAACTGGTGAAGAAGGGATCTGGAATGTCTGACGAACATCTTCGAGAAGTCTGAAACTGTCTGGGCAGTTGAGACTGACAGCTTCCAACTTGTCCCGATGGTGATTCGAAGGGTATTCCGTATGAAGGAAAATTGGAAGATAAAGGTCGTGAGAGGTGTTCGATAGGCGAAGCAATGGATATCAATGGCGCAATGGTCGCGTAAAAGTAGGCTGTCCCGCATGCAATGAGAAGACCGCTCATTAGATATGTGATGGCGCTGTTGATTGGACGAAGGAAGAAGACGAGACCGATAAGGAATGAGAATAAAGAGGCATGAAGAAGAGCTGGTGTCCCTTCCACTATGGCTGACACCCTGGAGCTCTCGACGCCTTCGAAGAGGAATGCTCTAATTCTTCCTCGCATTTCTGGAACCTGTCGGCGCTCGATTGCATGAACGTATTCCGAGGCCCATTGCTGAATGAGTGTCGCTGCAAGAGCACAGGTCAGGCTCAATGCGAGACTGATGAACCAGAATATGTTCGTCAAGACGGCAGGTACCGATGGCGAGAATGGAATCTGGGATGGATTTGGAAGGAAAGCGACGGTCTGAGACCCATTTTCCAGCTGCTGAGATATCTGATACAGAATCAATAGTGTCAGAGCGGCCGGGTCCGGGGAGAGAAGCTTGTAGCTTTCGATAATGAAAGCTTTAACGACGGCGGAGAAGAGCGCTGCCTATGAAACGGTCAGTTCAAGGTCCTGGACAAAAATTCGACTCACAAAGAGCAGAATTCCATCCATCGCGACCTTCCAGCGGGCCACCATTGCTTCATCATAGACCTTGGCCTCGCGAACATAGCTAGTGAAGACACTTGGATTTGATTCCTTGGGAGGAATCCCAACTGTGGTTGTTTCACTGTGTAAGTGAAAACTTTAACTTACGAGAGAATTGAAAGGTTCACTCACCAACTTGCGCCTGAGCAGTCGCGTCCATGGTCGTCAAAAGCAAGATGCTCAACAACTTCCGAAGTCAGAATCATCGCCGTCTTCATCGGGCAATTACATACGCGCCCAGAGGGTAAACGGCGCGAAATTCGATGATTGCGATTGCATTGAAAGAAGCACGTGTCCCCGGTCGCCGCGAGCTTCAGCACACTGCACAGTTTGAGTACTTAAGACAGCTGAACAAAGGTTTATATCGACGTCCGCATAAGTGATACAAAAACAATAATATTTCGCTCAGCAGCTTTCAGTTGGGCTGAACGTCTGAATTCCGCCGCATGAACAATGGTGGAATACAAAGCACAAGGATCTCGAGGAGGAACCAAATGCCTATGTTTGCGGTCGTTACGGTGGAATAAAGAGTCTGAGACTGTTGCAAGCCCGAGAACTCGAAGGACCAGCGAATTTAGAATCGGTAAACTCTGTCTTTTCTTCTACTCATGGTTCCTTCTTTCGGTCGCGATTCAGTAGACCAGGGCCTAGTAGTCCACAGCATGTCAGCCTCGAGGGACATTTGTAACACTGTCAACTCACCTTTATTCTCCCAAACGAAGGCAAAGTGCTTTGTAAACGAATCCAAGATCTTTTTCTGTCTCCTTCAGCTTCTCAAGAGCCCCTTGTGCGTCAAGGAGATACTGATCCTTCTTCGTTTGGTCAAGACCTTGGTATAGGTGGTCGAATTGGGCGATGTACTTTTCGAAGCACTCTAAGGCTTTTGTCGCAGCCTCGGCATCATCTAGTGTTCCAGCAAGACGGAATAAGGCCACGGCCAGTTTCCGGTAAGCTGGAGGGTTATGAGGCTCAAACCCTGCCAAAATGGCGGCGAAATCATTCTGAAGCCGGGAAGGAAGTCTTGCGAGGCTGGAAGGGCACTGTTCCAGATGCGCGATGACCGTAGCGTCGGTGGAATCGGGGGAGACATTGATCAGGCCGCGAACCCAATATATCGATACTATGGCTGGGTCTCTCAGAATTCTGCTGCCCTGGAAGTATTCAAGAAATGAGAATGAAACAATGGCGTTCTCCCACCAGACCCTGGAGGACAGGGTTTTCCTGGCAGTCTGCAAGGCTTTCACGTCAGTGATGTTTACAAGTGGTTGAAGAATTGGAGTCAGCATGTATTGAGGCCCTGGGTCTGATGGGTCGTTGACTACTTGGGTTTCGCGGTGCTGATCAAGTATAGAGGTTATAAGCCATACTGCAGCAGTATAAGCCTGCTGTTGTTGAGATGACCCATGTGCAAGAAACGAAGTGAGCTGAATACACCTGTTGATTGCACTGACGATCCAGTTTGGGTCAGCTTTACGGTCGGAAAGGGTGCCAATTTCTTCGGAGACAAAATTGCAAAGGCCCTTCAAGGTGAAAGAGGCTATGGCAGTCTTGATCACTGAGGCGCCTGGGAGTTGCAACAAGTTGTCAAGACATTGCTTGGATTCGTCAAATTCCTTTCCTGGTAGGATAGAAGAGTCATCCCTGTAGGCTAACCACTGGAGCCAATCCCACATGCGAAGAGAATGCTCTTCTGAGAGAGGGGACACTGGACGAGGGTTCAAGGGGCTGATGTCTTCAGCACATTGAACGATGGTCAAGAATTTGGTTCTATATAGACTCGAAGATAGAGATGGA
This sequence comes from Mycena floridula, assembly GCA_029320655.1. NCBI lineage: Eukaryota > Fungi > Basidiomycota > Agaricomycetes > Agaricales > Mycenaceae > Mycena > Mycena floridula. The sequence continues at coordinate 489,442 of JARIHS010000033.1, read as the reverse complement.
AACTCTTGAGGGGTGTCAGGCCTGTAAAGTCTAATAGGAACCACATCCCAGAAATAATGTGGCAGCTCTTGAGGGAAGAGATTGTAGGGAAACAGCCCTTGATTTGCTAGGCAGAAGAGAGCATCCAGGCCTGCGGACACACTTCGCTCTGTCAGACGGGGTTGCTTCAGAAGGGAGTAAAGATGTTTTCGGGCAAAGACACAATCATCATGTTCAAGGAGGACTGACATGATTCGGGATGGTTCATATTCAGCTGTCGAATCATTTCGCTGATTGTCCAGATAGGAGGGTATGCCTTCTATGAACTGCATGAACTCGATGTCGGTGGTCAAACAATCGAGTGTCCAAGTAAGAGCTTGTGTTTCCCTCGCGTGAAACCCAGCTCGATGACGATCAAGAGCTAATTTTTCCCTGATCTTGTCGAGGTTTCCACCACTGAGCATCGGAGCTTCCGAGACCGTGAAAGCTGAGGGAAAGACCCTTTGCACTACTGATAAGACCTTCATCCAAAAATTACTCCGTTGTTCACCGACGGAGTTCCGGTCATTGAAGGCATGTCGGGAGAGGCTGTTTCGACCGGCAATGCTGGTCAATAGGTCGATCATGATGTGGAACTGGTGAAGAAGGGATCTGGAATGTCTGACGAACATCTTCGAGAAGTCTGAAACTGTCTGGGCAGTTGAGACTGACAGCTTCCAACTTGTCCCGATGGTGATTCGAAGGGTATTCCGTATGAAGGAGAATTGGAAGATGAGGGTCGTGAGAGGTGTTCGAATAGGCGAAGCAATGGATATTAATGGCGCAATGGTCGCGTAAAAGTAGGCTGTCCCGCATGCAATGAGAAGACCGCTCATTAGATATGTGATGGCACTGTTGATTGGACGAAGGAAGAAGACGAGACCGATAAGGAATGAGAATAAAGAGGCATGAAGAAGAGCTGGTGTCCCTTCCACTATGGCTGACACCCTGGAGCTCTCGACGCCTTCGAAAAGAAATGCTCGAATTCTGCCTCGCATTTCCGGGACCTGTCGGCGCTCGATTGCATGAATGTATTCTGAAGCCCACTGCTGAATGAGTGTTGCTGCAAGGGCACAGGTCAAGCTCAATGCGAGACTAATGAACCAAAAGATGTTCGTCAAGACTGCAAGTACCGATGGCGAGAATGGAATCTGGGATGGATTTGGAAGGAAAGCGACAGTCTGAGACCCATTTGCCAGCTGTTGGGATATCTGATACAGAATCAATAGCGTCAGGGCGGCTGGGTCCGGAGAAAGAAGCTTGTAGCTTTCGATGATGAAAGCTGTAACGACGGCCGAGAACAGCGCTGCCTATGGGATGGTCAGTAAAAGGTCTTGGACGAAAATTCGACTCACAAAGAGCAGAATTCCATCCATTGCGACCTTCCAGCGGGCCACCATCGCTTCATCGTAGACCTTGGCTTCCCGAATATAGCTGCTGAATACGGTTGGGTTTGACTCCTTTGGAGGAATGCCTACTGTGCCTGAGTGAGCATAGATCAGTGATACGATCAATAGGTTCACTCACCAACCTGAGGCTGAACACCCGCGTCCATGATGATGGTGGTGGAAGAAAAGCCCGATTCCAAGCAGCTTCAACGACATGAATCATCTCAGGATGTCAGCGTGCGTCGACGTCGGCCAAATTAAAGCGCCATCAAATATATAACTTCGTTGGATCACTGATTACTTCCTTCCATCCAGAGAGCAGTCGCGTTCAAAAGTTAACGATGAACGCGCCTTCGCGTGCACGTGGCCTTTGCACGTTAAAGCTGCTGCTTTGCCGTATACAAAGCAGCGGAAAGATTGAAAGAAGACAGGTTAAATTCTGCAATGGTCGACTTCCAGACTATGACAACTTGAGATTGGTTATATTATGTGGTATATCCAGCCTATATGTGTATTCAAAGAAGCAGCCCGACCACCGCAAGCGACATGCCCATAGTCAGAAGCATTCCCAGCCCGGTGCCTGAGAGCTCATGAATACCTGTAGCGCCGTTGAGAAGCGTTGTAACATTGCTGAACGCAACGGAAGGAGTGTCAGTGGTGGAATTCGCGCCATAGACATAGGAGGTGATATCAGTGCTCGGTTTCGTCGGATCCGCACATGTAATGTTGACCGACTTGAGCAGCGCATAGAAGTGTCCTGGAAAGCGTCAATTTGCTGTCGAAAGTTTCAAAAACAAGAGTCTCACCTGCAGAGACATAATCAGGGTTGGTGTAATCAATGAGACCGCCAGACCATTGTACGGTACCAGCAGCGCTGGAGGCTGTTCCAGCGGGCCAGATACTACAAACAATCAGTCATGCAAATATCCAGAATATAGATTATCATTACCTGAATTGAATACGGGAAGGCGTCGAAGGGTATTGTGAGACCCCATCGACAACCAAGTCAGATCTCTTGATGGTTCGGACGACTGCGCCGTCGACGAGGAATTTCATGGTATCAGGTTGCCAGTCAATCTTGAGATCGAATTCAGATTTGAAAAACGATATAAGAAATTAGAAACGTACAGTATAGTCATGATAATTGGCAAATGTATCGCTCAGGTTCTCTGCGACATCACCATGATTGGGTTGGGTAATGACACCTTGCCAGAAGTAGTTGGTCTGGCCTTCAGTCGTGGTGTTGCCAGGGAATTCCCAATCCTTGAGCTTTCATCAGCATCAAGAGAACGATAGATTGCAAGCATGCGCACGATTTCATCTTTGACATCACTCATGGTGATGAAGGCAGTGACAATTCCGGCCCAGCGACCCGTCTTCACTGCGAATCCATCAAGGTTGAAGAACAAAAATGAAGAATTTCCGACATACTGCGAGCTGTTATGGTTCCGTAATGGACGTAGCGAGTCGAAGAGATACGTGTACCACCATTTTCCTGTGTCAGCAGCATAGCAAGCTCTCCGCCAGACGAATTGGTGTTCATGATGTTACCGCTCTCGACGATAAAGTCTGGATGTGAATCAGAAACGATGAGAGAAAGACAAGTCGAGACATGTTACCGTATTCACTAGCGTTTCCGCTGAAATATGTAGCATTGCTCAGGACTCGAGAGTTGTCCGTGAAAGTGTGCTGTCCAGGGTATCATTTCAGCGAACAGATCTCGGTCGACTTGGGGATTCACTCACCACGGCGTTTTTGCACACTGGATTGGGCTTGCAGGAGTCGAGACCATGTGAATAGAGGGGGTTACTGAGGGGTCCGCTTTTCAGGCCCTTTCCCCGCGAGTAATTTCTCAACTCACCAGCCTCCGAGACAGAACTGAGGGGTCGTCAGACCCTTTCCCCCGCGAGCAAATTTCTCGACTCACTTGTTCGGTGTCACCGCAGAATCCGAATTCTGAGCAGCATGGCGCAGAAGCTGGACAAGGAGAGGTAATATTGCTATTGATAGGCTCAGGCCAATGTCACAGAATAAAAAAGCCAGCTTGCCATGTTGTGCCCTGAGACTTCACCAGTAGAGGGAGTGTGAGGGAAATGAGGGGAAGCAGGACCGCCAGGGAATGCATAGTTTCTTGAACGAAGGTGGTACGCTAGACTTGCGTTGGGAGGGGGAAGAGAGCGAAAGTGATCGAAAACACGTGCGAGAAACTTCGCAACCGAAATCAAATCGCAGCATCAAGTCGAGCGGCGACAAATGGCCGAATGCAAAAAAGACTCAAGGGTCTATCGAATACAGCTCTGGTAACGGACAAGCTAATTCTTTGGCAATACTTAATTAGTGCGCCCGAATGGAGAACCTAGGGAGATCTATTGGATCATTTGACGAACCTGCTTGAAGCCGCGAATGCTGAAGCTTCAAATGTCATCATTTTTGATTTCTGGATCGGAAGGACGACGAACCCGTCATACTGGCCGAAGCTGTGCATGCTCAGCCTTCCAATGTTTCCGAGAGTGAATAGGCAAGTATCCAGTTATCTTGAGTCCAATGACCGTCGCATGATCCAGTTCAAGGTCCACTATCTGTTGTTTGCCAATAGAGACATGTTCGATACTTCGTCGGGATGTAATTCCAAGAGAGAATAAGAGACTGGATAAGGATATGCAGCCGCATTACACCAACCTCGACGATGGGTGAGAAAAGCAGACGTGTAGGCAGGCTTCATGATTGCCCCATTCGAAATTATGAGCGAGTCTTCTCGAGTCTTGCATGGTTATAGAGGCCCTGGATATTGACAAAGTCGATCTTTGCTCCTTGGGCAAATGGGATAACGTAGAATGAAGATTGCTGAGATTCCGAGGATCATTGAAGCGCAGATGGAGAAATTTCTTGGCATTCGGGGATGTTTATGCAGGGTTTCTCGAACGAAGGTGGTACGCTAGACTTGCGTCAGGAGAGGAAGAGCGCAAGGGACCCTTTGCAACGGCCGTCGCTCGGCCCGAACGTCATTGTTGTCCGGCGACGTGATGGTAGCATTCCATTGCCTTGTCCTTCCCCTCCACTCTTTTTTTCCATCCTTCTCTTTATTCTTCCCTTTTAAACGATGGCCTGGAGTCAACGAGACCGCGAACAGAACCCTATGAGGGTCTCCCAGACGTCTCTGACCGGGTCTTCTGTATATTCCGACGATGCTGCCTCCCCCAGCGAGATTCACGCAGCCAACTTTCCTCGCACACCTACAGCACCATTAAGTCGGCAAACTAGCAATAGCAGCGGGATTGTGACCACTACCCGCGGAGGTCGTCAAATAGCTTCGCTTGCTTCTTCACTTTCTTCGAATTACTCCCTAGACGCTGATCCAGCGCTCTGGGGATCTTTACTTTCACCACGCCACATAGAGGATGACGATTACTTGCATAATCCAGAGCCAAAGATGAAGAATGAGCTTCCGGGAGTCTACGGTAACAAGAAGAATCCGCTGGATTCTCGGGGCATGGTTTTCACCCGACGAGGGTTCGCCAACCTGGGTTGTATAGCGATATTGGGTTTAGGACTTGTTGCCCTTTTGTACGTGGCTGTTTCTTTCTGTCATTCCACTGTTGACCTTTGTTCAAGCGCTGGATATCCTCTTGCTTCATACTTTACGACACATTCCTTATCGAGTCTCGGTGGCTTCAACTTGGGTGGTATCAATGCCACAGGCCAGATTCCTATCCTCACTGGCAGCTCTGGTTTAATCGACGCCGACACCCCAGCGTCTGCAATGACCATGATCTCCTTCAACGACAACAATGAGGAATACGAGCTTGTTTTCAGCGATGAGTTTAACACCGACGGGCGCTCATTCTACCCAGGCGACGATCCTTACTGGGAAGCGGCAGACTTAAACTATTGGGCCACCGGAAATCTTGAATGGTATGATCCAGCTGCTGTGACGACGGCCAATGGTGCTCTCAAGATTACCCTTTCCGAAAAAGAGACACACGGGCTTCACTATCAGGGCGGCATGATATCCTCGGTCAGTTAGTTATACGTCTGAATGACAGATATCTTGAAACTGAACTTTTCTAGTGGAACAAATTCTGCTTCACTGGCGGTCTCTTGGTCACCTCGGTTACTCTTCCTGGAATCAATAATGTCGCAGGATTTTGGCCGGCAGTCTGGACCATGGGTAACCTTGGACGAGCTGGTTACGGTGCCAGTCTCGAGGGAATGTGGCCGTACAGTTATGATTCATGCGACGTAGGTACGTACAGTCGTCAAAGGAAATGCAATATTCCCCAAACTGACAACCTCGTAGGTACAGTCGCCAATCAGACACTCGGGGGATTACCAGCAGCTGCGACAATCGGGGGAGATCCGACCGAAAATGGAGAGCTGTCATTCTTACCAGGCCAGAGGCTTTCCAGATGTACTTGTGCTGGCGAGAGTCATCCTGGACCTGTTCATAGTGATGGCACATATGTTGGAAGGTCGGCACCGGAAATTGATTTGTTCGAGGCTACGGTATGTCTTGCAGTTTCTGTCCAACAGGTTTCTTATGTCTTTCTAGATTGACGGAAAACTCGGTGGCGCTGTGTCGCAATCTGGTCAATGGGCACCTTTCAACCAGGGTTACAATTGGTTCAACACGACTGAAAACCAGATCATTGCCGACGATTCGATCACCTACCACAATACGTACCAGGGTGGTGTCTTCCAGGGTGCGCTGCTCTTGTTGCTTTGTCCGTGATCTCGCTGAGTTGCTCATAGAGACAACGTCCGCGGTTACCAAGACTAGTAAGTAATCGAAAGATCACCCTTTTCTCGACTCAAACCTTTTTAGACCCGGACTGTTACGAGCTCGGCACCGGTTGCTTCTCCACATATGCCTTCGAGTATAAGCCCGGCTTTGATGGAGCTGTGAGTGGTCTTTCCCTTTTATCGTATCTTCGATTCAATCGGCTTCCAGTACATCTCCTGGGTCACCGACGGCAAGCTCGCATGGACCGTCAACTCTGGAGGACTGGCCGCTGATCCTGCTGTCGAGATCTCTGCAAGACCTATTCCTCAAGAGCCGATGGCAAGTGGGCTTCATTTGCTCCTTCTCCTTGTCTAACCAGCTTATAGTACCTTATCGCCAATCTCGGTATCTCACCCTCATTTGGTTTCATCGATTTTGAACATCTCACCTTTCCGGCGACCATGTCAATCGATTACATCCGGGTATACCAACCGAAGAATGCCAAGAATGTTGGTTGCGATCCAAAGGATTTCCCGACTCAAGCTTATATTAACGAGTGAGTGACATTGACTCTCTTGTGGGATCGTCTAACATTCGTCAAGGTATATCGAAGCTTACACAAATTACAACCTCAGTACGTCCATTGTTCCTGCTAGTCAGCCGTTCTAATGATCTCGCTATTAGCGACCTGGGTCGATGATTTCCACCAGACCTTCCCGAAGAACAGTTTCCTCGGGGAATGTAACGCTACCTGAGGATCTTTTCGTTCGGGAATCTGGTGTGTGGTGGCACTTACTTACCTTCCTTTCCAGCGCGAGCTCGCTGCTTTTTACTCTGTATTGCGCAAGCTCGCTTTACTGTTTTGGGCTTTATATGCGCAAGCGCTGTATTAGCCATTTGTATGTAGATACTGCTAACACCATACCCGAACTAAAACTAGAATCTGACTTCGATATGCTGTCAGAGGAATCGCCAAGACGGCCAGGTATACAGGGCCCGAGCCCAATGTGGCGTTGAACTCGAGGATAGATACCGTACAAACGACAGAGTCCAAGAAGACCCAAGAGTCTGTCGGAAAATAGTAGATACAGCTCTGGTAATATACAAGATGATACAACATTATTCTCTGGCAATGACTACGGGGTGGGGAAGCAAGATCTATTGAACCTCCTTCCGTCTGTCTATTCTGTCTTGACCATCTCGTACTGCGGTGTCGTCTGCGGCTGCTCTTCCTGCGACTCAGGGTCAATAATGAGCCCACTATTGTCGCCAGCATCCAGCCTCTGGAAATCGAAAATTCTCCCTTCGATATCCACCGGTATTCCATGCTTCATCAAGGAGCCAAAGACTGCAATAATGGTGTCAGGGGCTCTAGCCTTGCCTCTTCCACGTTCAGCGGCAACGACTCCAGCCAAAATATGCATCGGAGTCAAAGCCCTCAGCTTTCCACCTCTTGGAGTGCGACGAGATCTTGAAGAAGTACTGGTGCTGTACAAGGCAGCATTTGAAGCAAGCTCCTTGTCGCGCTTGGAAATCTCCAAACCTCCAGCAATCAAGACCCGTAAGAAACTTTGGGTCGCTACGGCGAGAAGAGCCGCCGGAGCGACACGTTTTTCGATTCTGGCTGGAGAATCTCCAAGTGCGTCGACGGGAAAGCGAGATTTCGAGGACGGTGTTTTAAATGTCGGTAGCTTTAGTCGGTCGACTAGTCGTTGAACTGCACTAGCTAGAATGGGATCAACAGCTTGTACGATCTCCTTAGGACTCCAGACGTCGGTTATCGGTGAAGCCAAAACCATGTGAATGGGACGCCAGTTTGCCAGAGTCGTATCATAGTGATGCGGCTGCTGAGTTGGAAGCAATGTCCGAATATCGACGACAGGCATTTTGACGACCTGGAAGGCTTTTGGGACGATTTCGCATTGAAAAGAGGGACCTGGGTTGGCTTGTGCTGCTTTCAGAGTCGCGAGAATCTTTTTAGGATCCACACCAGGATGCAGCGAGAGTGATAGCCCACAAACGGAACAAAAGGTGTCCTCAGAGACCTTGTCCTTTGGTTCCACAGATGTCCTGACCCCAATGCTGGTGCGAACAAAGTGACCTTCGTCTTCCAACCAACAGTAGACGTCACCGGGAGTGAGAAGTAACATCTCGGCTTTCCTTGGTGATGCTAAGCGGACCTGCTCATATGCCTGACAAACTGCAATAGCCCGACCCCACTAGAAACAATTTCATTAGTTGACGAAACAATCATAGAGATATTGAATACCTCTATAGCTTTCCGTCGTCCCATGGGAAGGCTTCGCAATTGGGCCGGAGTGGCCACCATCCTGTATGGAAGCGTTGCAGCACGACCAGCTTTGGCATCTATGAATCATCAATAAACTGGTAAGTAATAAGAATGTCAGATCCAACCTTTCAGCGTCATGGGAAATTGTGGCAATAGCTTGCTCAGCAAGGCCGAGTAGTCGAGATTCGCAAATGCTGAAGGCGAATGTCATCTTTTCTGAGCTCTGGATTAGAAAGACGACGAACCTGTCATATCTTCCGGCTGGCCCAAGCTGTCCATGGGATCCTCAGTCTCCCAATGTTTCCGAGAGTTAATAGGCAAGTATCCGGTTATTTTGGGTCCAATGACCGTCGCACGATCTAGTTCAAGGTCCACTATCTGTTGTTCACCAATAGAGACATGTTTCGATACCTCGCCGGGATGTAGCTGCAAGAGAGAATAAGAAACTGAACAAGGATATGTTTATGACCGACCTCGACCCAATGTTCCAACATGACAATCTGTGCATCTTCCAGGGTCGCAGTTGCAGCAGCGCCAGTCGCCGGATTAAAGAATAGTGTGATTCGTGAAATGAAGGGCTTGTCCGATGTCCCGACGACAACAAAAGGCGGCTCTGTCGCACAGAGTGGTGGAACAACGGCAAAGGGATCCGATAAGGAGGAAACCTCGAGACGAGTGAGAATCGTGGTGATGTCGTGGCTCTGCTATTTATGAGCGTAGTTGGATGGATCAAGGACGAGACAATACTGACATATGAAGGAGACTCTACGGAAATCATCCATTGATGGGTATGATGCAAGTTGGGATATACACGAGAATCTAGAGAAGATGAGTCAAGGTCGAGGCGGTTTTTCATTCACGTACTACGAGGGATGAACTTGCTTCGGTCGGTAATGATGACCCGAGCAGCAAAATGGAATCGGGTCCCTGTGACAGCACCAGAGGGTCCAGCAGGATCCCTTGCAGCTCTCTCAAAGGTTGTCTGGGTTAAAATATCTTTCGGGGTATTTCGATGAGCGTAGGGCATTCGCCAGTGAGGTCTGGCGGCACTCCTCTCGTCTCCAAGCCCCAGTATATCCACATTCTCTTGCTCCAAGACCCGAATCTCCCGCCTCGTCGGGGCTTTGCCCAAAAATGGCGCAAGCGCTGCACTCTCGCTATGCAATCCCAATGTACGGCTGAGATGATTGCTCCCATCAAGCTGCGAATTCAGATTCTCTACCGCTCTCTGGAACAAGGTGGGAACTCCTGGCAGTGGACTGCCTCCTACTTCGACCCCAGTTTCAAGATCTAAAGGTTCGCCTGGTGGATGAGGAAAAGCACAGACGCGTACGCAGGCTTCATGGTTCCCCCATTCGATGTTATGAGCAATTCTTGCATGGTTATAGAGGCCCTGGATATTAACAAAGTCGGTTTTTGGGCAATGGGGACATCGTAGAATGAAAAATTGCTGAGATTCCGAGGGATCGCTGGAGCGAAGGTAGAGGAATTTCTTGGCGTTCTGGGACCGCGTCTTCGGCTTCTCTTTTGGTGGCAACCGCGTCATTCTCCGTGGTGGAAGTAGAGCCTGCTGAACTAGCAGCGCTGTCTCGTCGACGAAAATGCAGTCAAGAGGCGCGTCAATGGCTGACAAGGCCTGTAGAGCCGCATCCTTGAAGGCGGTCTCGGTGACAGGTGGTACTGTCGGTAAAGGTAAACCTGCTCCGGTTAATAAGAGAGAAGAATATCATCGGACTGAAAACGCACTTTTTAACAAGGTTTCCTGCAGCAACTCTGCCCAAGCAATTCTAGCTTCTAATGCAGTCTCCAATCTCTTTCTAAGAGCAATTTCGAGGTCTATTTCGTTGACCAAGGCAGTTTCCGCATCCAGGTCGGGACCATTGTCGTCATGGAATTCGCTGAGGTATTCTGAATCTGAGCCATCTGAATCCTGCCCTGGTTGCTCATCAACATGCATAAACTGCTGCTCGTCTAGTTCCGACATCCATCGAGTAGAAGAAAGCGAGAATGAGTCAAATGCCGAGCAAATGCCGAGCCGGCGGTTTCTTCACCGTGACAAATCACCACCACTAGTTGTTTCGTTCAAGTCTTCTTCTTGGGTTGTTTCCTTGGGTGCGACTATCGCGTTATTACCACAAAGACCTACATCTGAATGCTGCAGGATTCGATCCATCCAATTCTTACGAAAGCATCCTTCAGAGCAGGACGCCATGGAAAATTAGCAGAAAAATCTTCCTGATTCTTCTCTCGAACATTGTACTCATCGACAAAGGCTAGTGACCCTGTGGGTATTTACTTATTTCCAGTGCCACATTCCAGTCATTAGGGCTGTCCGATTAATTCGTTCGCTCGCTCGCTCGTCGATAGTATTGAAGAAAAAGTTCATCAATTGATTCGGACTCCGCTGCGCCACCCTTTGTCCCGAATTTTATGATGCAGCCCAGTCATACCTAAAACGAAATGATTCAGCGAGAAGCCCTAACCCTTCTGGAGGCTTACACAGAAAATGGGCGTTGTTGCTGGCAGACGCGGCGGAAAATGGGCTTCGGTGCTTTGGGTGGACTCTGAATCCCCTCGGGGATAACTCACTCGTGGTCCGGGCAATAGCTTTTGATTTTTGTCCCCACACTACCTTTTTGGGAATCGCCAAATATAGTGATTAGGTCATGTGATCAGTGCGCCGAGTCGGGGGGAGACGAGTGGCGGGTACTCTTCCCGCGACTTCAGAAGGCCCGAGCTTCAGAATGACTAGTTTAATTATATCGATAAACTCAAGAAATTCTTTGAAAATAAATATTTGCCATTATTAGATAAGTAAGACTCTAAGTGCGGCGCGCGCCTTCCCGACGCTCACGTGCAATCATTACTATATGGAGCAGTTACGAAACGGTAGTGTGGGGACAAAAATGGGCAAGTGCCCGATTCATGCCGCATTCAGATTCCATTCATTCGACGAACAAAACCTGCAATTCGCAATAGCTCTCTCTTGCAAACTTCTGATTATTTGTTCAAGCAATAATAATAATAATCGGTGTAATCTTCCGAACGCAGTGATGGTGATGATGATGCTGAGAAACCATAGAAACCATCTCTACAACCTGTCCAGACTGGTTTGGATCGCGGCGGCCGAAGTTGGCATACATAAGGTCCGAGTTTCACCCATCGTCTTCACGGCTGGACCGTCCACTATCCCACTATGCGATTTTCTCCTCTCTTCCTCGTGCTGTGCATTTATCATATTCATCAGACTTGGGCGGCTGGCTCATCCAAGTCAGCAACAAAAAGATCATCCAGTTCTCGAAACAGATCACCCAGTCCAGGTGTCGATTTGTATCTGGATGTCGAAAAGGGAAAGATGATGAGGTTTACGCGCTGTCCTGGTCCTGAAGAACTGCGTTATTTTCGGTCAAAGAGATTCGGAAGACTAGCACCAGGTTCAGTCTTCTACAGTTATCCGGGCACTGATGATCACGCACGTAAATTCGCTGTTGCGTTGAAGGGCCACACGATATACAATTGTATAACTCAAGAAGAGATTGAGGCCCTGCAAACGTTGTGCCCGAATCACAAGAATCTTTGGACAGACATGTCGACAGCTTATGCAATGGCAACTCGCGGTGATACCTATGTTGTCATGGGAGGTATTTCTTTTCTCTTCGATATGATCACAAACTGAAGTCACGACAGATAAACGCAATGCCCACGGCGCCTGGGTAAAGAATGAGTTACCCGAGTTGTACAAAAACCGCAGATCGCACAAGATTCGACTTTTTCGGGTGGACCCGGTGACCAAGCAGAAAACCTTGTGGTTTACCCCTGACACCAAGGGTGATCGCCCACCACCGATTCCTAAATCTGTTTCCAGTCATAGTTCCAGCTCCAGTTCCAGTCGGAGTCGGACTACTTCCGGTCGGGGTCAAAGTTCACCGACACCCACAGCTACGTGTGGCAAGCCATGCCAGGTCTGGCTTGGCCCGTTTGTATGGGCACAGGATGCCACTTGGGAGGCACAGACCATGATCTCCAGTATCCATCAAATCGCCTGGGACTATGTAAAGCCGGGTACTGGCTTTCATGCTGAATGCTGCTCTGATCCCTCATTTGCTGTCCTTCATTTCCACAATGCTGAATCTGCGAATTGGTTCGTAGGAAGTTGGCCGTCGAGATACGGTCGCGGTACCCAATACCTTGATGTCGAAGCCCACGCCGTCACCTGATTATTATGCTATGAATAACTTTATGTAGACGGACTGTACCCGGCCTGTACCATAGACTCGTATATGCATCACTCGTTGAGGGTCATTTCCTTCTACAATAACAAAGTTTGCAAAAGTAAGATATACACGGGCTGAGACCATTCAATCGTCTCTCTTTCCTTCAACCTAGTCTTCATCGCCACTTTCATCGCCACTGACTTCTTCATTCTCCTTGCCTGCCCTTGCCATGAGCGCCGCAAGGTCATGTTCATCAGTTTCGGAAATTGCTTTGGGCTGTAAAGAATCAGTAAATGACCGAGAAAGGGAAAGAGCCAAAATAAGAGGATGCAAGGACAACGAAAACGAAAGAAATGAATGTGCGTATATCACGAACCTTCATCTTGACAATCAAAGCCCCGCCCATACCCTCAATCTCGTGCTGAATCGTCTCGATAGCTCGCTCTAGTTTTTCGACAGCCGCATACTGCAAAGGGATCAGAAAAGAGACTACAGAGAAACAGCGGATTCACCTTGTCAGTAGCATTCGTCGTCAAAACATACAAGGGCGGTGCGACCAACTTTGCTTTTATTGGGACATCTTCGCCTCCTTGTGCTTCGCCCGCCTTCAGAGCCTTCCGTATCGCATCGATGCCTCTCTCGGTATAGCAAGTCAGCTCGATATCCGCTCGCAATTTCACTGGCTGTGGTGTTAACCTCCTGGCAATGGTAACAGTGAGGGATGGCAGCATGTCAGCGACATCTTTTGGCAAGTCCAAATCGGGGGTGAAAACCTGGTCCGGTGAGGTCAAAGCGACCTTGAAGGCATCATAGGCATGTCCATATCGTACAGCCAAGGGCCAAGCGACCTTTTCGTACAAGCGTTCTAGAGCTTCACCTTCACCTCCGGCGACGTGTCGTAGAATTGAGGCGACGGATTTTGATTTCATGTATCGCTCTTCGCAGCGACCGATATCTTCCGGGGACACTCGTCGCTTTGAAAGGTCGATGTAGCCTTTTTCCTTGTCCACACGGAGAACCACGACGACTTCATTCCGGCCCACTCTGATGAGTTTTTGGACAGACCGGATGCGACGACGGGAAAGCTCGGAGAGGAGGATCATGCCTGAAAGCAGCAGCAGAGGAGGATACCGAGAGATCAAGGATGGAGAAACAAGATGAAGGAAAGCAATGAAGGACAGAGCAGGCGTCAGAAAATCAATTCCATCTTCAAGATCCAAATTACGCACCTTCTGTCCCGTCATATTCCAAGAGCTTGACATATGCACCCATCTCTGCGATTTGGCGCACTTGCACCATCACCAGCTCATCGACCTCGGGGTATTTTTGGGCGTAGTACCGCATTCTCGATGGTCGTAGATGACTCTTTAGTGGTGTCACGTGGAAATCGATAGGAAAAAATTGAACGGAGATTAGATAAAGGCCATATTTTGCTTCGAGGACCTCGAAGCAGAGGGATGGGAAGACGGTCTACAGGCTAGAAACCCTGCAGTGCCCAGGGTATTTGGATAGTTATCGGATATCCGGCTGGTAGCTAGTTGCTTTCTTCTCCAAAAATGGACATTGAGAGGATTGAACTCTCGACCTCACGCAATGCCATGAGATGCGAAGCGTGCGCGCTACCACTGTGCCAAATGCCCAATAATCGAATTGCTTGCGCATGAGATCTCGTTCCCTTTCGGTTGCTTTGAGAGGCACGTCGTAGCTTCATTTACGATAAACCGGGTAAAACCGTTGTAAAATCTGCGATAAGAGTCTGCTATACATAACAATAACAATACAAAGACTAGGCAAATCTAAGAGTTTTCTGTCTCTTTGGCACTGCCACTTCTACTGCCAAAGCCGCTTCGTCCTCGATTTCAATCCGCTGTCTCTTCTGACCCACTGTTGACACCTCTGGAGGTAAATCGACCAATGGTATATCCAGCGGTATCGGTTGTGTCGACTCTGGTGGAACTTGCAAGAATTTTGGGTTCTTCGCGAAGGTCAGCAAATAGGAAACATGGCTCAGAGTCAATCATCACCTCGATAAAGTGCCGCATTCCGACTTCTTCGATCAGGCGCGGAAGTTTGCCAGCGCTATCTTTGAGCGCATTCCGTCGAATCACCATCGTTTCTTCCGCTGTGTCGCGGATACAAAGGGTTTTCACTACCATTTTATTCAGCTACCAATTCTGCAAGAGTAAAAAGCTTCTCGTACCAACAATTCGCTTCGTTTGACCAATTCGATGCGCTCGCTTGATAGCCTGAGATTCGACATCAGCTTGCCAGACTGGCTCACAAAAAATGATGCGAGATGCAGAGATGAGATTCCTATCAGGTAGTCAATGAGTTCAAGGCCATCGACAGGACAGAGAATAACATACAATCCACGAGCTCCATGCTTCAGTTCACACAAGAAAACGCGATAGGTTTCCGAGGTTTCAAATGTCATAACGAACTGTTCGCGCAGTTTTGCTTCCACCTGCGTCGTGAACCGCAGAAACTTGACGCCGACTAGTTCGAGCGCCTCGGAAACATGTGCCAGTGTGAGCGCAGAATCTGAGAAGATGATAAACTTCTCCGACGACGAATGCAGTAGGACCTTTTCCCAATGTCAGTACATGATTGTCATATTGTCATTCACGAACCTCATTGATGATATAATTCAGCTTACTCGAAGCAGAAGACCCAACCCGAACTCCTGCCAACACCGACTGGGCCAACAAGGGCGAGAATTCAGAGTTACCGATGGCTTGAGGCAAAGTTTCGCCCTCCTCCATTCTTTCCAAACGAGCCAATGATTCTTTCAAATCATTTTGTATCTCCTTCACAGCAGCTGGAGCGCCAGCAAGTTTAGCAGCAGAGCGAGCTTTGTGATTCTCGCTACGCATTTCTTTGATACTTGGAGGTCCAGCGCGTTTGCTAGGAGAAACTGGCGGTGATGTTTCTGCTTGGCTTGATTTTCGAGGATCAGTTTTGTATCCCTTGGTCTTCTTTTGGGACTCCAGATACAGCCGTCGTATCTGGATGTCTCTCTCTGAGACCTGGACTGCCAGGTCAGTGAAATACTGAACATTTCGGAGGGGGTACTTGACGACGGCGTGACGGAGTTTCAGCAGTCTGTCGACGTGAATGAAGCCACCGACACCGACTGGCTCGGTAGTCAGATGCGGAATTCGGGACCATGCGTCAAAGAGGTGTCGGTTGAGGTTATACAATCGAAACGGGACATCTTCATGCTCCTGGATCGCTTTCCAGGTCCTGTCGTGATGAGCAAGTTTCCTTAGAGTAATGTTAGACAGATTAAATCGAGAAGAGAAGTACAAACAGGTGATGGAAGGAGTCACGCAACAGCTGAAGATCTGCTTGCGACACTCCTCGCGAGATCGCAGTGTCAATCTTCTCCTGGGTAGTCCGTACGAGCTCTTCGACATTATAATATCCATCGTCGACGTGCCAAAACATGAGTCTGGCTCCGAAATCAGTGCCATTCCTGTGCAAGAAAGGAAAATATCCACTGTGACATATTCTTAATCGTCGTCATTAGATATTCGACATTCTGGGATTCATTGAGCTTGAGCATGAAAAGAATGTAAGGGAACTCACCCTAGCGTGGAACATGTAATCCTGGAAGCTCATGAGCGACATTAACAGGACTTGAATCCAAAACAAACCTGGTCTTTCCTTTCGGAATCAATCGCGTTGATGGCAATTATACTTTGAAGGGCGTTGTACGACTTGATAACACAAGGATCGAGGTCCAGTAAAACAGATTCTTGCTTGACCAGTGGGAGCACGATATCCTTCTCTACGTCTTCGATGCTAAAAGGACATCAGAAAAACTCGGGCTTCAAAGAAATATCGCACCGATGTCGTATCATAACCATCTCCATAACCTGCGTCAAAACTTTGATAGCGCCGGGTCGTGGTCCCTGACGATCAAACAGAGCTTCATGAATAGCTCTCACACGACTGGAATCAGCGTGGAAACTCGGCATCCCGACGAAATGGGTGATCATGTTCATCAGTTTGCGAATGTCCTCGCTGTCGGCGCGAGTCCATATACGAGGGCTCGCTGATTGGGGAGCAGGACTCTCGCTCTCTGTTTCGTCAGGACCGGGCGTCGAGTCGTCAGTTTCCATGATCCGTGTCTCCTCTGCTACGTCCATCTCGTCGTCTAATTCGGCATCTTCGTTGGTTTTCTTGCCCAGATTCAGGCCCAGCAAGTTTGTAGTCGGAGTCCCAGTGCAGATCCAGCGTCGCTCAACGCTGAGCAATCTCGAAAAGGATATGAGAATGGACGAGAGACTTGCTGAGACATGGCCTTCGTCAATGACGAGACGCTTCCAACGAACTTGAAGTAGCGGGGAGACAGGTGGTGGTACGCAGGTACAATTGGGGACCCGAACAGCTTCAAATTCGCGACATAGGCAAGGAGTCCAGGATGACATTTTGTCGACAGCATTGGAGTTGTTCTCGGCTGCAAATCCTATAACACATGTCAGCAAAAACAGTCACAAGACAGCCATTAAACTGACTTGTATAGGTCATCAGAACAATCTAGAGTAGAAAATGAGCCGGAATGAGGCTGAAGATATCCAGCACTCACGTCGTAGTCAACAGCCAAGACTTTGGCCGCAGGCATAGCTTGCTGAGACCTGACAACCAGCACCCGTAAAGGAGCTTCGCAGTGCTTCTTAATTTCTCGATCCCATTGCCCTAAAAGATTCTGCGGTACCAGAATGAGCGTAGCAGATGTTAAATACATCACTCGAGGACCTGGTTTGGTATCCTTGCGCCGTACACGCTGAGAATCGACTGGTTCGTCGCCACCATAATGCAGATAAAACGGCACATTAGTTCTTGCTATTTCAGGAAACTGCGTCAGTTCGAATTTGGCTTGAAAAGAATCTTCATTGTTGCTGTCTGGGATGTCCGAGACTGGAAAAGTGACGAGTCGATGGATCAAGATCTCCCGAAGAGAGGGGACTCGAATATGGGATTTTGGAATTTTCGACTTTTTTCCGCGGAGGAAACGATCTCTGGTGTCAGAAAATTGGCCAGAGGGCCAGTGGCGAAAGCTACACGGTGTCATGACAGGTCGCGTATCGATTATCGAAGGTTCTGGAGTGGATAATGTTTTGAGCGTTGAGAGGATCAACCCTAGAATCATGACTGTTTTCCCAGTCCCTGTGTTTCCATTCAGACAAAAGCAGCATAGAATGAACTCTAAGACGCACCGAGTTCCTCACATAAGATGCCTCCGCGGCATTTTAGTGTCACCGGAAGCTCTCTGAGCACTTCAAGGGTTCCAGGCTGGATGAAAAAGGTCGTGTTTTTGATTCCGGGGAGATTGATTCCAGACAAGGGAATATACAGAGGGTCTGGAACATCCTGGAGGCTGGTTTCTCTGTCGACCATGGCCGCGACGGTTTCTCGTTGATACCTAAACAAGGTAGAACGAAACCCGAGACCTTCTAGAGGATCGGAGTAGTCGAGTAAACGATTAAATATCGAGTGGTCATCTGTTGGCTGGGGTCTAGGTGATGATATATCTTGGTAAATGCCTGACAATGTACGAGGGTCCTGCAGAGAAGTGAGAATGAGATGAGACATTCAACGACAATGTCACGCACTGGAATTGACAATGAAGCATCTGGAACTAGGTTGGTGTCTTCACCGCTCCAAAATCGCGGTTCAGTGGTAGTTTTAGATAACAGCAAGCGGAAATATTGTCGGGCGGGACGTAGAACACTATCTGGTCGAACTCTAAGAGCTCCTTGGACATTTGGCAGATCTATAGAAATATATGTTAGAGCTAAATGAAGGGATATAGACCTAATTACCGTATGGTACCAGGTATATCCTGGCCCGAACAGAATTGGCAGGGCCGAGACAATATGTAGCCCGAACGAAGCGCTGCTGGGTCAGGAACTCGATGCCCCGACACAGGTCATCCGACTCGTGCTCTTGAAGATGGGGGATGAGGTCCAGAGCACTGAATTCGAGCCAGTCGTCCTCTGCATGAGCATGGTCACTGAGGTTCAGTGACCGGGACAACGACACTTGTAGAGATCCATATGGGAGTAAATTGAACAGAGAGTAAGGGCTGGATGAGCTTTGGCCCGTCGAACATTGGCCGCAGATGCTACATTCACTGAGCATTTTGGGAGTCACGGAGGACGGAGCTGGTCGGAGGCGCAGCTAGGAGTCAGATGACGTTAGGCCTTTGCTTCTTACTGATACTCCGGTCTTGCCTCTTTTGCAGATTTTGGAATTGTATTTGCAGTCAAGGTGAGATTTCAGTCCAAGAGAATCTTGCCCGGTGATGATTTAGAGTGGAATCTGTATCGACTCATTCCTTTACCGTGTTTCGGGTCGAGATGCAGACTTTATGTTCTGATACTGCTGAGGGCCGCGTTTTCGTTATTCAGAGAATTTCAGGTTCGAAGTCTGACCTATTTTTCAGAAACGTAGGCGGAGCTGGAGAGGAACTTTGTGTCCTGGATCCTGATCTCATTCTTGGTCACTGCTCGAGCCTGTTTCACGGTCAGCCCGCAGCTGTATTGCACAAAGGCCAAATGCATGGTTCAGTAGATTGAACAAAAGACAATGCCCTGGGACTAATAGAAGTTGGCGCAAAGCGAGACTCAAACGGCCCCTCAACTCTCATGGCCGTTAGCGATTGATAGTGACGAGATCATGAGAACCTGTCAGCGTTGAACATTTCAACCACAAGGACACTATGGACGCAGCTGTTCAGCCTCAGGTTGGTGAGTGAACCTTTCAATTCTCTCGTTGATTTTGACTTAGCGAAGCCAAGGTCTATGATGAAGCAATGGTGGCCCGTTGGAAGGTCGCAATGGATGGAATTCTGCTTTTTGTGAGTCCAGTTTCTGTCCAGGACCTTAAACTGACCGTCTCATGGGGCGCTCTTCTCCGCCGTCGTCACAGCTTTCATTATCGAAAGCTACAGGCTTCTCTCTCCGGACCCAGCTGCCCTGACGCTGTTGATTCTGCATCAGATATCCCAGCAGCTGGAAAATGGGTCTCAGACCGTCGCTTTCCTTCCAAATCCATCCCAGATTCCATTCTCGCATCGGTACTTGCAGTCCTGATGAACATATTTTGGTTCATCAGCCTCGCATTGAGCTTGACCTGTGCCCTTGCAGTGACGCTCATCCAGCAGTGGGCTTCCAAATACATTCATGCAATCAAGCGTCGGCAGGTCCCAGAAATGAGAGGGAGAATTAGAGCATTTCTCTTCGAAGGAATCGAAAGCTCCAGGGGTTTCCGCCATAGTGGAAGGGACACCAGCTCTTCTACACGCTTCGCTGTTCTCCTTCTTCGTTGGCCCTGTCTTCTTCTTCATCCAATCAACAGCACCGTTACATATCTAATGAGTGGTCTTCTCATCGCATGTGGGACGGCTTACTTTTACGCGACCATTGTGCCACTAATATCCATCGCTTCACCTACTTATTCGTACGCCTCTCACAACCTTCATCTTCCAATTCCCTTGCATACGGAATACGCTTCGGATCGCGATTGGGAAAAGCTGGAAACTGACTGTCTCAGCAGCTCAGACAATCTCGAACTCTTCGAAGATGCTCGTCCGACATTGCATATTCCTTCTGCATCAGCTTCGTACCATGTTGATGATTTTTGTCGGCCTGAACGGTCTCTCACGACATTCCCTAAATAATACAGGCATCATCGAGAGTGACGAGCGACAACGACATACCTTTTGGATGAAGGTCTTGTCAGTCATGCCGAAGATCTCGTCATTTATCAAATCTTCTGCAAATCAACTGCTTAGTGCAGGAAATCTCGACGAGATTGGGGAAAAGAGTGCTCTTGATGCTTAACAAGATGGTTTTCAGGGTAGAGAAACTCTGGACACTCGATTGTATAACAACCGATATCGAGTTCGTGCAGTCCATAGAAGCTGTGCCCTCATCTTGACTCGCAGAGAGAAAGTAGGACAAACGAATATGAACCACGCCAAATCATTGTAAGACTTCTTCAGCATGATGGCTATGTCTTTGCTCGGCAGCATCTTGCCTCCCTTATCCACCAGCCCCATCCGACCCAGCGAAATATGACAGCAGCTTTGGATCTTTTCTGGTCCTTGGTTACTGTAAAAACATGACCATAAGTTCACCCATTGTTACGCGTTATGGCTGAACTTGGGCAGAAGTCAGTTGAGCTGGCGAAAATGGGTGTTACGGTTTGAGGTTCAGTTCATTTTTGGCTTGTGCCGGCATAGCCGGCCGCTCCGGCAGGCGTCAGACGTTACGGAGTTCAAAAGATGTCAGTTCAGACGGTCCTGTTATGCGCTACGAACACCTGTAGGAAGTGAGTTCATGGATGCCCGTTACGGCGTTACTGAACTTGCGATCATGTTTTTACAGTAATCGGCGGCTGTTTCCCTACAACCTCTTTTATGAAATTACCAACAGCACAATTCACCGAAAGTTGGCGGCGGCCTTGTTCCGTCTTGCAGGTACACTCGACGATGCAAAAGCTGCGACAGAAGCCATAGGATTCTTCGAGAAGTAAGTATATTCCCCGATTCGACGACCTATATCAGGATCTCGACCAAACGAAGAAAGCTCAACATCTCTCTGATGCGGAAGAAGCTCTCGAGAAGCTAAAGCAGATGGCGAAAGAGCCAGCCTTTGTTTACAAGGCATTGGGGCTAAGGTCGGTTAACAGGTTGCGATAGGACTAGGAAAGACTGAGACTCCGCCGGGCAGTCAAAACATTGTGGTGTCTTTTTTGCTAGCTTGAGATGAATATCGATCGCTGTACTCTGATACGAGCTCGCTGTAAAAACCTTGGTGTCGAACATTTCTCAACTTGAACTTGTCAAATCGAAAGAAGCCTGCACGTGTCCATTTTGAGCTTGACGATGGAAAACATTCTTCTGCGCTGTCGGCCGCTGCAGCGAACCCTCTGGGGCTCTTTTCGTCAGCACAGAGTAGGCTTTGTCCGATTGAACTCCACGACAACCACGGCTTCCGAGCTCACCTGGGCTGAATACCTAAACATTCGACGCGGTCGTCGCAAATGGCAATGGGTACGGCTTATCTCTTCACCGCCTGTCTCTTCTTACAAGCATATTCAGGCCACCACAATTCCCTGCACAGCCCTTGGGTTCTTCGGTGGAATAGCTTACTTTGGGTCTCTCGACACAGACCCCACCAAACCGATAATGGCGCGTCCTCTGGCTCGACCTTAAACGACTGACCTAACGCCATGAACAGGGTTTGATTGACCCATTTCTCTTCTATGGATTATGCACGCTGGGATGCATGGGTGCGTCGCCTCGACCTAGTGCTTTATTTTCTTCCTGACGGTTTTTTCAGGAGGCGGAGCTCTCGTTGGCACTTCCCTTGGTCTAGGCATATGGCGGGTAATGCACAATCGTACAATGAATCTCATTGACGGCCGCGAACGAGAATTCTATCGTCGTATCGCCAAAAACCGTGTCGATGCTTCTCTCCAAAGCCCAACAAGCCCAGTTCCAGACTACTACGGTATCCTCATTTCTCAGTCTATTCAGTCCATGACTCAGTCAAATTCCAGGCGAGAAAATTGGATCCCTACACCAATACCGCCAGGTAAAGCTCTCCCATAGACTTTTGTTATACCGCTCATACAGCTTTCAGTGGCTGCGAGACCAAAATAAATACCGACGAAAGGTCTTGTTCACAGAAAAAGCCTAGCTTCTGCAAATATACAAATCTTGCTCATTAGAGACGCGATGTTGTATCTACCTGGTGAGGAATATATCTACGGCCAGCGCTGGTTGGAGAGATAGCCTTGGCTGGCAAGGAAGACGAGGACAGATTGTCTATGCAACCAGTACAATACGGCGAGACTGCATCGAGCAATGATAGTTCAGTTCAGTTCGGGGGCGAAATCAGTCGCAATAAATAAGGTGAATAAATAAGGAAGTATCAAGGAGCGAGGGTGATCAGAAATAAGAATCGTATGGTTGCTGCTTGTTTCCGCGAGCCAATGAAGGCCGGTCTACAATGCAGAATCGGGGAATGACGCCCCTTTGAGAGTCGGATTTTCCAAGCAGCTGAACAGTGCACCAGCCATCGTCGTGCTGTTCGATAAAACGAACAGAGTCGCCGACAGAGATTTTAAGTTCGTCTGGCAAACTGGGTACAAAGGTATTGATGACCTTCATGACTTTGGAGTCTGAACTCGCGGAGCGATAATGTGAAGGTTTCGCCATCGACTTTGACTGCTGCTTGGAAAAGGAGGTGGAGCGAGCTGGGCTCGGTAGAGGTTCAGCGGGAGGTGACGGTGGTAAAAGGGCTCTGGAACGTGTCGCAGGGGGAGTAGGAGGTGTCGGGGCGCCCTTGGCCGGTTCGGGTGGCGTCGGTGGCATCGGAATCGCGCCAGGGCCCTTGGTGTAAAAGGAAGGTGGTGGTGCTCTGTCCAAGTTGAGAACTTTCTTCTCCCATTGAGCATACTTTTTGGGAGAGGACTTGAGCAAGAGCAGCTGCTTTGTTGTCATTGGAACTCCTCGATAAGTCGTGACCTGAGGCGCCCATCCAGCTTTCTCATCAACAGCGGAAGGAGGATCGAGGCGAAGCTGATACACAGCTTTCGGCTTCTCGAGATTACTGGTCGAAATCTCAAGAGGGCGCTTCTTCTCATCGTCGAACGAAAGCTTCTCGGTGCTTACTGTTACTGCAACAGGCTTCTGCTTCATCGACTTTTGCTTCCAGCATCTGATCCTCCAAATAGCAAGTCCTGAGACAAAGGTCAGCTAGAAATTCTTATCTGAAGGTCAATTACACGGACCAATGAATATCACTGCGGCAACTACACCGAAAACAATAGATGCAGTCCGGGTCGTCGAGGACATCGAGCTGACCATGTCGGTCACATACGCATTATTGGGCTTAGCAGTCGCCTCGACGGCAGAAACTGGGACATAATCGCGGTGCTTCACAGTTCGTGCAGCATGTGCAGATGCACGGGAGGGAACGTGAGGCATTATTATAAGCTTGAAGGATCTGTAAAAAGGAACCAAACGCAAACGAAAGAGAAAAGGTCAATAAAATGACCCAGGGAGCGAGCGAACAGAAGGAAGGAGCTGGAGAACCGGGTGCGTTTCGAAAACATATTTATGTCGAACCCCTGATGTAGATATGATCTAGAGTAGATTAGGCATGATGCTGTTTCAGTCCAAACCGGCACCAACCGGCATCAATCAAGGCAGCATCATTTCATCATTCTCACCCGTCGCAAGAGACGGAGACGATCCTCCAAAGCAGGCATCATGCGAAAAAAAAGTTTTAAGAGTCGTCTAAATCAACAGCCTCGACCAGCTGATTCGTTACAGCTCTATACAACGACCGAGCATCGGCTGTCGATCCAACGATGACCAGCGCTTCATCAACAATTTGGGCCAACTCTTGAGGAGTCCGGCTCCGCATGAGCTCTCGTGTGGATAAAGAATATAAGGCCTCTGTCGCCAAAGCAGATATCTCATCCCTGGTGAATTCCACGAACGGTAGAATAGTGGTGAGACGCGACACTAATGATTCCTGGAGAAGAAAATCATAAATTTTATGCCGAGAACCGAAAACGGAACACGTACTCCGAGTTGTCCTGATATTTCCTTTCGTACACTTCCCATTAGCTCGACATATTCTCCGCGAGATAGCGAAGCTTGAGACCGTGAAGCGCAGGACTGATGAACGATTTCATGGCCAATGTTGGACGTGCACATCCAGATCACCTTTCTTACATCAATATTGAGACTGTTTGCCTCGAACGAACATCGGCCTGTTTCAGGTGAGTCTTGGCTACAAAGAGAAAGCGAATTTCAGACATACCGAGCTCCCAAGGTACAAGGAGAGACCAGAGCGCCTTTGGGTCTTCAGTTTTCTCAATCTCCTGCTCTAGTGTTAGCTTTTTCGGCGAAGTAAAATGTTTTACCAACGTCGAGGACTACGACACATCGCTGACCCTCATTGTTGACGAGAAACTCGAGCAGAGTACATCGAGGAGAATCCTAAAGGTACAATTCTCAGCATGAAACAATACTGGAAACAATTAACGACTTGCCTCGGCAGTCATCGAGTAACTTTGCCACAAGTCTTGTGCAGATCTCAACGTCGTCATGTTGACCACATGGCTTGGAATGTTCAAAAGAGGGCCAAATCGATGGGAAAGGAGGCTCTTCCCAAGCCCACTAGGTCCTACGTATGTAATTTCAGCAATGACAGCAGGAATGAAGGAAGTACATACCACAAAGAAGCATGACAAGCGGAGCTATACTGGGAGCTTGAGATTGAATGCTCAGAACCCTGAATAATTGCTCAAGCGCCCTGTCTTGGCCAATCATCTCATATCTTAGCCTCGTAAGCGGCCGATAAAGTGAACGATGCATCAAAACGGAAATGCGACGGGTCAAAGGGGCTTCGGCTCTGGCAATGTAATACCGAGTAGCGACATCTACCTGGCTCATGACAGCAGAATATGTTTGAGGGCTGTCGCCAGATCGAGTCAAACTCGACTTTAGATGTCCTGGATCTGCGCCATGTGCCAAAAGAGCCTTGACAATACCCAACTTGTTCACGAGTTGTTCGTTGGTCAGCGTGAAAGCTAAAGCAGATTGTGGCCCGACGGAATCGTTGGGTCCGGCTTCCCCGCTTTCGAGGACCTTCAGGACCTGAGCTGTGTCATCACTGGCTATTGCAAAAAGTAGAGTAGGTCGTGGTGTCGTAATAGAATGAGACGATGATGGAGCGGAAAAAGGTGATGTTACGGGCCGGCGAATAGTCTCATCAAGACCGTCGTCAGGGTTTTCAGATTCCAGATGCGGTATTCGAGAGAGCCGCTTTGTTGGTGGTGATTTCGCCCAAGCTGTCTGGACAGCTGGTGCTGATTGTGGACTTTCAGAGGTCGTAAATTGTCTATGTTCCAGATTTGGTGATCCATTATGAGAGAATGTGTGGGTATTGGGTTCAGGAATATGTGATGCAGAACGTGGCGACGAAAGCTGCACTTTTGTCAGAGTTGGAAAGAGGAAAATTGGGAGACGGGAGCACCAAGGGATTGTCTGACAAAGAGAAAGCTGATGATACATTTGTAGATGCGAGAGATGCGCGACTGATAGATCCTGTAGAGCATGAATTAGTTCAAGACAGTGAAATCAAGGTCAAGTCTTACTGGGAAAGCGGTCGCGTAGTGGCGACAAAGAGAAACCGGCCTCATGGCTCAAGATTGTTGACTGCCCGAATAATAAGCTACAGTCGTTAACAGAGTCTGATTCTCTTACCAGTCTCAATGGTTTGAGACCTTTACCAACGACAGTTTTAGAAGGTGAAACGCGAACGGAATGTCGCTGCATATAGGCTGGAGAAGATTGAATGGCTTGGGGACTGGCCTTGAGATCCAGGAGCTAGGAGAGAGTCTGTTAGATCGCTTAGAGGTGAAGCGTTGACGACTTACTTCTTTTTTCTCCTCCAGGTCGGTGGCCAAAGTAAGGACAGGGCGAGGGGAGCGAGCGGCCTGGCTTGTCAAAGAGCGACGATGTGACGAGGATGGTGAATCGAGCGGTGTACTTCCAGACGCTAATGATGTAGGAGAATCTGCAAACTTTCGAGGAGTGAAGTTGGAATCGGGAGGAGGCGTGAAGACCCGCTGTCGTAGAGGAACAGCTTCTATCTCTTGAGGACTGGGCGACTGACTTGGCTCGTCAATCGAGGAACCAACTTCGTCTTCGTCGGCAGAATAAACGTCGTAAAGCGAAGATAACGTGTCATCTTCAGCGTACGCGAGACGTGCTGTTTCATCAAGCTGCTCCTGTTCGAACGAATCCGTGAAAGACTCGTCCTCAGGTTCTTCTTCTTCGTAAGAGTCGTCGCACTGCTCTTCCTGAGAATCATCCTCGACAATGAATGAAGACGATGCATTGACTTCCTCTTCATCGAAGTCAAAGGTGTCAGAGGCCAGGTAATAAGCCGGACTGGTTTTTGAATGCAGAATCGCTTCGGCAACCTCCTGCTCCGAAACGGACGGCATGTAAACCATTGTCGGATTGTCTCCAGCATCCCAGCGAGACGTAAATCCTTCATTGTCACTTGGTTGTGGATCTGGAGTGCCGATAGACCTGGTTGGCTCCCGAGCAGTGGTTTCCTCGTCGACCTGAGGCGGCGGTGGTGAATCAAGGCTCAAGTCCAGTTGAGCCTCTTCTTCATTACTGCATGAAGATAAAGATGAACCTCGGGGTGATACCCTAGGTAGCAATGACATGAGTCGTGAAGTAGGAGAACCGAATGGAGAGGAAAGGATATCGAACGTGGATTGCATTGCTGGACTTCGAGGTGGAGACAAAACCAATGGACCCGGTGTGGTCCAGCTTTCATAGTAACTAGAGGTTGGTGAAAACCGCTGCTTGCTGTCATAAGGTTTGAGCGTCGTAAGTTGTAAACCTGACAGGCTCATAGGAGAAAGTAGTGAGATGTCCGTTGAACGGTCGTCTATCGCTTCCAGCGGAAGGTCGGAATCTTGTTCTTCGCCAATAACATCCTTCAGGACATGTAATAGGTCTGAAAAGCGAGGGGAGCGAGTTGGAGAACGAATGGAATTGTTAGAGACCTCTTTGCTGGGAGTTTTCTCGACCAAAGTGGATTCCTGAGGACTCCATGCAGCGTCCACATGAAGAAAGTTGCAGGTGTCTCCAAAAAAACACCGGCCTTGTTGATGAAATTCACAAGGTCGAGCTGGAAATGGTTCAGAATTCAAAGTGGGACGCAGAGAAATGGACTCACTTTTGACTCTCCAAAGTGGTTCTGAAACCAAGGTCATCACCAAGAGACATGCGATGGGCAATAATTCCGGTCGCGTTGAGAGGGGAAATGCAGGGTCAACGCCCGTAATTCAAACGACCTCTGAAATCAACCCGTAGATGATCAGGTGACGTCTGCTCGGCGTCGGACCGACCTTGGCTTCAATAAGTATGCGACTTCCCCGCCTTACTCTTTTTTCTGGCCCTAACTGTTCTCTCTGTGATGTGAACGCCTTTTAAATAATGGCCACAGAAGACTCACCTACCGACAATCTAGGTCGCGAAATCAGAGCTGGCCCGAGTCAAACTCACGGTTCGTCGTTTAAATTTTTTGATGCCAAAAATTGACTCGAATTCCCAGAGAGACTTTCGCCTCGAGACGATAGACATCCAGAGCCCAGGACAGGAATTCTGGAAGAAGAAATACGTGTACTGGATTCCAGCGCTCCACCTGGAGGGCAAGGAGATTTGCAAGGGTCGGTGGGATGGAGAGACAGTACTCGAGGCGCTGAAGAAATGGGACGAGAACAAAACGACCTAGAATCCATTCCCTCACATTCCCTCTTCTTCTTCGACTCCACGGCCGCTGAACCTCCATGCGGCTGGGAGCTCTTCGGTCTCTACACTCGAGATGTTGTTCAAGTAATTGGTGAAGAAGCAGGCGATTCTCGTCCATTCATTCCATCCAGAGCCTGCTTCAATTGCGGCGCTGATCACACGCTCAAAGACTGTCCCCAACCTCGAAATCCCGACGTGGTACGTCTGGCGCAAGATTTATTTTACTTTTACAACGGCAAGGCACCATCTCGACTGCATGATGTTCAAGCCTGGGAAGTGGAGAGGCTGCAATGGGTGGATACCTTTGAACCGGGAAAGATAAAAGGCATGCGCTTGAGAGAAGCCATGGGCCACAACGATGGGGACTGGCTCAGGAACATCTCTCGTTTCGGCTATCCAAAAGGCTGGACAGGCGATGTCGACCCGAGACAGAAAATGAGAGCCCGAATTCTCGGGGAGGATACAGACAGCGAAGACGAAGTTTTCTATATCTTTGGTATGGAAGAAGAAGAGCGCCTGGACTTTGAGAGGGCGAAGCCAATTGTCGAAACCTCCGATTCTTCTTCAGCACCCGAGTCGGGTCCTCGACGTTGGGCAACTTACCCCAATACCTATTTCGCCTCTGATCTCCTTCCCATCTACAAGCCTCCAGTAAAAGATGCCTTGAACACCGACGTCGAATATGACATGCATCTCTGGCGTCAAGAGCTCTGGGACCAAATCCTGATGACGCCGCTACCACCAGGAAAGGTTATGACCTTGGAAGCGTACTACCAATCCTACTTTTACCATGTCTTCCTCTATTCTCAACATTTTCGCCCACCTGAACCAAAACCACCGCCACCACCGACCGCAGAACCACCTCCTTTGCCACCTCTTCCTGATACACCGCCGTCTATTCTGCCGTTAATCGAGGACAATCTCTCCGACGACGACGACATGGATCTGTCTGACTGAGACAAACAACGCCAGAATTCCAGCTCGCTTCATGAGCGCGACAATGCCGTATCGCATCGAAAAAAGACCGGCTCACGTCTAGAAATACGCATATCTTGCTCTACTTGCACAAGCAATGCTATCATTGTTATCGTTTCGCGTGGATATGTGCCCTGTTTCGCCTAAATGTCGAAACTTATGGTACTCATCTTCATTCCAGGTTCATTTCGCTCAACGTCGAAAAGTTCTATATTTGACATTTTCCAATTCTTTTCTTCGATGCGCGCTTCTTTTGATAAAGATCGTCTCCATTCGTGATTGTGCGGCCATGTGGTTTACGAGCAAGCCCTCTGCGACTTCATTCTGGTATGCATTCATGAATCCGACCTACCTCACTTGATGAACTGGAGGCTTTAGAAACCAGAATGCGAATAATGACAAGACAGCGCCGTCCGTCGCTGCAACCCCTGCCGCTGGTTGACTCGACTTTGGACTCATTCACGTCCAAGTTTCACGACTCTGATATCGCATCTTTTCTCCAATTAATGTTCAACGGAGGCGAAATTTTGAGTATAAATACTCGAGAACTCGAAACTTGAAAATCACTCTTCTGCGAGATCTTTACGTAACTTGAAAAGTGACCCACTTCTTCCTCAGTCATTCCCGTCGCTAATCATTCATTCAGTGCAATTCTCCAACATCGTCAAACTGGCCCTTATGGCTGTCACTGCTGTGGCCATTCCAGCTTCCCTGTCGGTCGATGCAGCCCAATCTGTGTCTTGCAGCAGCTCTCATCCAGTTGTCCCCAATGATTGCAAGACCCTCATCAGCTTGTATTCTGTCGACAATACCCAGGTCATCGGCGACTCCAATGGACGTGCCATTCTCTCCCAAGGCAGTTGTGCCATCGTCCTGAAATTCGGGGCCAATGAAATCGAGTCGGTCACCCGTGCCACCCTGGCTGCTCGTGCTAAACTCATTGACGATGTCTGTGACGCTGGAGTCGGATTCTCTGGGATCCTCGCCAACGATGCAGTGAGGAATGACAAGTATTGCTTGTGTAGTCCTAGCACGTTTGTCTGTTTTCTTTCATACTTGAACTGCATTGACAATTCTTCAACAGCGTTACAGCATGCTGAGTGCCCCAGAGATTTCCATAATCCGTCGATACTAGATTAACGCGTTTTACTGTAATAAATCTTGGGAATCCTTGACCTGAGTCATATTGCAAATTCGGTGACCACTCGTCTTGAGTTTGAATCCGGGGACATGGTAATTTGAAAATTGAAATGAGCGCGTTCAAGTCGTGCGGAAGGCACGTGGTATCGCAATCAATTTTCCTCCTCCGCCATGGACGACGCTCTATCCAAGATACGGCCCCATGTATCCTCGAATCTGGCTCATCAGAAGACTCCAGCAACTCTGTTGGTCGCTCTAGAGTCTACATTGCAGGAGCAAAAAGCGGAATCCACTCCAACAGCATATTTCGCCGCCTTGCTCACTACTCTCGATGGGACGATCCAGAAAAAGGACTTGGCACTTGGAGATGGCGATATTCTACCAGCAGAACTCTATCTTCTTGCCCTGGTTGCACCATTCGTTCCGACGCCAGTCATTCGAGGAAATCTGTCTTCGATAATTTCCTTAACGGCTCCGCTCTTTCCCTCATTAAACCAGGCTGCACCAGCATTGCGGTCTCAGCTCTCCATCTATCATGCCCTCTTCCAATCATTAGATCGTGCTCAACTCGAGTCGGCCGGTGTCCGGCAGCCCTTTGCCTCGATATTGCAGTTATGTCTCGATGCGAGACCAAAAGTCCGGAGAAAAGCAGCTGATGTCGTCAAGGACATTCTCGCAAATCCTCCGTCACCTATGCTACGACACCCGTATGCAGATCGTGTCGCGACTTGGGTCACCTCGGCGTTGGAAGAAGTGGGAAAGACGCCTTTGGGCAGAAAAAATGTCGAGGCACCAGGTGCAGAATCGGCCATACATTTGCTCGCATTCTTGCGGCCAGTGATAAAGAGTCTTCCACCATCGGTCAGTCAGCTTCGTCTCGTCGGAATGTAACAGCTAATCGGCAGTACAGACTTTTTCAGACATCACGCATCTGCTACTGAGTTTACCTCGTCTCGGGAATTCATATCTTTCGCAATCAGCCTATTCGATCCTTTCCGATCTCTTCTCGTTGTCTGATTCTGCTTTCAACGAGGACGACCAGATCCCGACAATCCTTCACTCTATTCTTGCTTCACCTCCTTCTAAATTTGATGCGACACTGTCTCCTCCTTGGGTCATGGTTCTCGGAAATGCAATGCTTGCTTACCATGCTGCAGATCCAGCTGCCTGTGTCGTCGAGCTCGCCAGGGTATGGAAGACAGTCTGGGGTTTCCTCGAGTCCAACGATTCAGCGACCCGAAAAGCCGTCGTCCATTCGGTGAGCTTGCTCTCGCAATGCATAACGCCCTCCATGATCTCCGAGGCCGGTGAAAAGACAACTCTGGGCAAAATCCTTTCCCAAACCTCAAAGTCCTTCGACTCTCTCGCATTCGCGAAAGCCGTTCCAGATATTCTCGCAGTCGTATCTGCTCTGGTCACCTCTGTGGCAGAAATCGGACGTCGATCCCCGGCTGCTCAAGCTCTTCTTCTCCCGCTCATCAAACAAGTCGGAGCATTGCGGTCGCAGAAAGCATTCGAATTCAAAGAAGCTGCGGATGTTACCCTTGGAGCGGCAATGGGTGCCCTGGGTCCTCATGTTCTCCTACACCCGGACGTGTTGCCCTTGAATTTGGAACCTGCAGATCGGTATGTTCTGTGACCGTTTTCCGACAAGTTTACTGATTTTTTTCTAGTGCTGCAGGCCATGAACCTCGCGCTTTCCTTCTTCCGCTTCTCAGTACACCACATCCTTCGCCTCTGACTCATTTCACTTCTTACTTTGTGCCGCTAAGCGAAAGAATGTTTGACCTTCAACAAACGGCTGATACTGAGGGACGACAAGCTGAAGGGAAAGTCTGGGCTGTACTTGTAGCACAAGTTTGGAGTGGATTGGTGGGCTACTGTTACGGAGGCGTCGATTTAAAAGAGGTAAGTACGTTGGCTTTGTTTTTATGTCTGCTAACTCTCGAAAACAGGCATTATCGGCTCAATTCTGCCAGCTCCTTTCACAGCTACTCTATTCTCAACCGGAGCTACGTCCTGCCGTCCTCAAAGGGCTGAGGATCCTCGTCGACTCGAATGTTGCCATTGCAAAGTCGGATCAAGAGCCAGCCCCAGACGCCAAACCCATGCCGAACCCTTGTCAGATAACTTCAGAACAGGCCCAGGCAAATGTCGAATTCCTTCGGACTCAGAGCGAGAGCTGGTTATCTGTATTCTTCAACGTCTTTGGCAGTGTTGAGAATGCAGGAAATAGTAATGCGGATGCAAGACATGTGCTCGGTGAGGTGATCAAGTCATGGGCTGGAATCGCTGGCAAGGAGGTTCGTCTCTGCCATTGTCTTATCCCGGCTGTACTGACGCACCTATAGGAAGTTACCCAAGGGTATCAGAAGGTTATTGAACTATTCAAGCAGAGTCTTGGTATCTCTGGAGGCAACGCAAACTCGAATCTCACAGCGACTATGGAAGATCTCCTTATCCTACTTCTTCCATATCTCTCTCCTGCTGATTCCACTTCCTTGTTCCAATTATGTCTATCGGAGGCAGTTCTGTGTGCGAAGGAGCCTACGGACCGTACACGAAACCAGAACAATAATGGCTCGGGCAAGGAGAACAATGCTGTTCAGAAACGGGGCTACAAGATCTTGACGAAGCTTATCGAGAATGGAGCAGTTCAGGTAGATGCTGAAGCGACATTGAAGAAGCTGGATGAGTTGGCCGATGGATTAGCAGCGGCTGCTAAGAAGGTATGACTTGTTTCGGCTTTTCGAACATTTATGACGAGGTTGTAGGACCGATTCACGCTTCTTGCTGTCCTGACTCCCTTGATTCCAGCATCAGCCCTTCATTTGGTTGTTTCCATGATTCCCGAAGCTGTGTTGGGGACCAAGGAGCCTTCAGACAAGGCCAGAGCAGCGGCTTTCGATGTTGTTCTCGCTATGGGGCGTCGAATGCAAAAAGGCGGCGAAGAAGGCAGCATTATCAAAAGGAGCATGGTTGACGGAATGGACGTCGACGAAGTACCGACTGATAGTAAGCGATTGACCGGGACATTGTTCTTCCACTAATCGTGCAAAACAGCTCCTGCTAGCATTGAGGAGTTTATGACAATGGTTTCTGGTGGCCTTGCTGGTGCCAGTCCCCATATGATCAGTGCTACCGTCACCGCAATCTCTCGTCTCGTTTTCGAGTTTAAAGGTATGCTCTTTTTGAGAATGAAGGACATATCACTGAAATTCTACAGATGCTATATCTATGGACATGCATAATGACATTGTACTAACACTGCTCGTCTTCCTTTCTTCCGCCAATCGCGAAATTGTCAAGTCCATCCTTGGTTTCGTCAAGCTCGCTATACACACTCTGCCTACAGACCTAATTCGACCGCATCTCAAGGTTCTGGTGCCTGCCTTGCTCGGCTGGTCTCACGACCACAAAAATCATTTCAAAGTCAAAGTTCGGCATATTTTCGAGAGGATGCTGAGACGGTTTGGATGGAATGAAGTCTATGGCTGTGCCGGCGACGACGATGCTGCCAAAGTCTTGACGAATATCAAGAAGCGCAAGGAGAGAGCGAAACGGAAGAAGGCTGAAAAGGCCGATGAAGACGACGATGACGATGTTTGTTTTGAATCTGGTCGATGTTACTTTGCTGATAGTTCAAACAGGTCCCAGCAGCCAAACCTGTCACTGGAGACGCATTCGAGGACGTCCTGTACGGTAGTGAAAGCGAACTTGGTGACAGTGACGACGAAGACGGTCGTGAATCCAACAAGGTGCCTCAGCAGAGCAAAAAGAAAGCTGCAGGAAATGTTACTCGACTTCGAATGGACGGCGATAATCCGATTGATTTGTTGCAAGGAGCAGCGTCACGTCTTACCAGTGCGACTTTCTCGTTGCGGTTCAATATCAATACTGACTGAAGCCAGACTCGAACTCAAATTCTCGTCGAAAACCCGGCCAAGATGCTGCTCGATTCAAGACGGATGACGAAACCGGAAAAATGATCATCGACGAAGATTCTGATTCAGAAATGGTACCAGACGCTGCTCCTACCGATGTCGAAGGCACAGCTTATCGTGAAGCTATTACTTCGGTAGACGGTTTCACACGTGGACCAAACGGACGCGTCAAGTTTAACAAAGACACCAAAAAGCGACGTCGAGATGAAGCCAACGACGATGGAGACGTAGAGATGGGTGACCCCGAAGCCGCTGATTCGGGAAAAAACAACGCCAACAAGCGGAGAAAAAACCCTAAATTGGGACATGAATTCAAAGCCAAGGTCGGTTCGGCCATTCGTACGGGATATAATGCTGATTGAATTGCAGAAAGCTGGCGGTGATCTTAAAAAGGGCGGTGTGGATCCATACGCTTATCTGTCACTGTCGCAAGCTGCTAAAAAGAAGGGAGGGAAGAAAGGTGCTTCCATCGGGGTGGCCAAGCGCTAGTCCTACGGCTATGTAGATCACTGGGACCTGTCTTTTTCAGGTATAGATCCTTTGCTCTACCTGTACTGCTGGCTTCCCACTGTTATTTGTGGCGTCGACTCGATGAACGGTAAACGAAACACGATATTCACACAGGTAATACATAGTACAGATAAGAACAGAGGATCTCGAGTAGCAAAGCCCCAGATCGAGTTTCCTCGAAAAATCCAACCTCATCCTTCCCCTTTATTTCGGTCAGACGAAACGCATCCGATAGCGACGAGGCCGCCTGCGAAAGAGATTCACGGGTCAAACACTATTGTCGTCGCAGCAGACTGGAGTGGTAGAGCTGAAAGCGCGTCAATATATCTTCCTATTCGCTCCAAAGGCGATTCGTACCAACCGAATCCTTCAGCACCGATGACAGTGATCGGGTTGCAGTCGAGTCCGACAGCGAACGTTGGGACCTTCAATAACAATGCCAAGGAACTGAGCGGCGTCGGCGGCATCGACCGTGGATGGCAATCACTGGCGCGACGAGTGAGAACAATAGCAGAGGCTTTGAATTGCATGTTTGACTGAAGATTCAAGTTGAAATGGTCTCGACTCCCTTTATACACCTCGATGTGTCGATGTTTTGATCTTTCAGGAATCACCTAGCGTGTCCAGGTGGAGTGAATGGATGATATAGAGCCCAAATTTATTCAGGCCCTCACGTCATCAAAACTGCTCGGAAATTTCTCGGAGGGGGCGCAAATTGACGGTAAGATGAATTACTTGGACTTGCATACCACCACAGGACCACAATTGAGATGTACTGGCAGCCCACCCAAGGCTAAAAGCTCTTGAGTGGCCACCGAGCCAGTCACTAATAGTACTTGGATCGACAAGGCTGAGTATTCGAACCACACTATTTAGAGTGATCTCTCCACCATTCCAAGCGTCTTTTTAGTCATCGGGAATCGAACTCTGCACGCCATTTCGCGATCACATGCATGAACGTATCCGCGAAACCACGGGCGTGTCCTCAGATCGCAGACTCCCGATCAAGCACAGTGCGTCAGATGGAAAACTGGCATGTTCTGAAGGCAGTCCATTACCAGGCTTTAACAGAACAACATTGTCCTTTAGATATATTGACGTTAGCTTTTAGCTTCCGCGGACGAAGTCTGTGGCGCCCAAGTCTTTTGCCTGCTGTCAATGATGGTTCTTTTTTTTCCACTGTTCCAGCTCACAGTCGATTACTTATACCTCTCCTCTTACAGCTGAGCGCTGCGCGACGGACACATAAGGACCCACTGACCTCGTGGAGCCGGAGTGGAGCAACAAAAACGATCAAGATAAGCTTTTCCAATCGGTTCCCACAACCTATATGGAGACTAATCTTATCAACTTGGAAGTTTTAGGCCACAATAGTCACATTTCAGAACACGATAATCCAACTTGAATCATAAAGGTAAAAATAAAAAAAGTGCTCTCCAACTCGTCAAACTAACACCAGATCCAATGTCGAGTTTACTTCTTCGCCGGTTAGGAGCAGAATTCTGTTGCTCAGAGAGTAATCGGGATGCAGCCCAAAGAAATCAGGCCTATCAAGGAGCGGTCAATATAAAAAAAGATACGACAGGGATATTAACGACTTACTGTGAGAGTTGTCTTCGCAGTAAACCGTAGTAGAGGAGCTGAAAACCAGATTAGTGAGATTTTTGAGTCTTTATGCTGCTTGAAGCTTACCATGCGCCATTACCGATACCAATGACAGTGATGGGGGAGCAACCCAGACCAACTGCAGCAGTGATGCTGGAGATATCAATGCCGAGGCCCGCCAAGATCGTGACGACGTCTGGCGAGCTGGCATCGCTGACACTGCTGCAGCATTGAGCCCCCGAAGTCGGGCAAGTGGTCGGTGGCGAGTTAGTGCGAATAGCTGGGGTGGCGACCGCAAGGCTAGCAAGAGCAAGAATGACGGCGGAGAGCTTGAATTGCATGTTTGAGATAGCTAGTACTTGAACGACGGTTGAAGCTGTTCGAGTGAGGATTTGAGACATCGCGAGACATCTTTTATAGGTTTTCTGGACTGTATGCTTCGCCACAAAGATAATATTGCTTTCCCATTATCAAGCCCAGAGAATGTCAAAGTGGAGTGGAAATTCTGCTGTGGAGCAACATCGTATAGGCCAAGGAAACAGAAATAGATATCGGGACAGCAGCGAGCTTGAAGTCTCAAGAATAACAAATGACATGTCAGTCTTGACGGGCCTCCGAAAACCTCGGTGAAGTGAGCGCGCAAGAAGAAGCTTCTTTACTCCACAGATGATCCTGTTATTATGATCACGGTTTAAAAAGCCTCGACTCGGCCTCAATAGTCATCGAAAAATGTCCGAACTCGATTCAACTGAGAATCTTCCATTTTCCTGTACCATTGAGAATACTTGCCTCAGGATTCAACGATTTTCCAATTTATTTCATATCAGGTGCTACTGATGTTTCTTGATCGTGGCGTTGAATGTCATGACGTTCGGATGCGCTGCTGCAATTCAAAGGTACTTGACGGGACTCTGGGCACGAGTTCAAACAGCATCTTGACATTCCTGAGAGTGTACATAATTAACATGCGCCGTTCCGCAGTGGTTTCATAATTTAATATGTGAGTTGGCTTACTTACTAGAATAACTAGGCCTGCATATATAAGGGCTCTAGAGAGTTCCATTTCTGAAATTCAGACTCGAGTACCGCCCAGGTGCATTATCCCAAAAGACCCGCCAAGCACTGAGCAGTTGACAGACAAAAGCTGGGTAAAAAGGCAGGTTGGTACCTTTCTTTGCGTCACAGGAACATGACGAAAATGAATGGCCATTTCACAGGATTCAGGGACCATCGAGGCTTGCCCTGCCATCGGGAATGCTAGCAGAGAGCATTGAATTGCATGTTTGAGATGGAGCTGAACAACAATTGAAGATGTTCGAGTACTGAATGCATGGTCTACCTGCACTGGGATCTACCTTCTAATCGGCGAGTCGGTGGTTATGGAAAGAAAATCCCTGACGCCACAAATCCGCAGGATCATGAGACTCGGGGTTTTCGTCCCGAATGATACCCCGAACGAAATGAAGCCGCACTATGAGAGCCTAGGCTTATGACGGACATCGTGACAGGCTTCGGTGAAAAAGTGACTCATTAAAAAGAGATCGCGAAGGGTCAACTGTCGTAAAATTCTGTCCAAGGCTTGGACGGCTCTCGACTAGAATCGGATCTTTTTATTCTATGGTCGACCCAATAATTGCGACTTGTATTACTCTGCCAGGAGACCCGGCGCTCAGAGATCATTGTATTACACGACAACGTGATCAGAACATTCTGTAGTGGAGTGCGACGGAATTCGGTGACCGAGGATGTAACTCAGACGTCGGGAACTATAGAATTTCAAGAAACATGACGCGTGCGAGTAAGGAATGACGACTTCGTTTTCCAGGAAACAGGCGCGTCTATCAACAAGAACAACAACCGATGCCTTCTTCAGGTTGATTCTTGTTTCAGACTAGGTTTGAGTATCAATGAGGCAAGAGAAATTGCACAAGCCAGTCCTTGCGGGACTTCTGGGGCATCGCGGCATACGGAGAAATACACGTCACCGAGATCAAGTCGGATTTTTATCACCGCTTTAATAGAATTGATCGACTCTGTGGTGTGACAACCCTGTTCAAGTCGTGATCTCCGTCTTTTTGCCTCCATGCCTCTACAATCTTTATCGTTTCTACATCATAGGAAACTTGTTTCTCCACTCAACGAGGTCCTCTACTCCTCTTAATTCACTTGTTCTTGAGAAGAATTTGCCTGTTTTTGTTCAGCCTAGACTTTGAAAATCTATAAAAGATGCCTCGGATGACCTCAAAGTCTTCACTCGAACATCTTCAACCGTCGTTCAAGTACTTACCATCTCAAACATGCAATTCAAACTCTCTGCTATCACTCTTGCTCTTGTTACCCCTGCAGCCGCCACCCCGACTGTCCGCAACGTCAAGCCCACTTCTCCGGGCACCGAGTGCTGCAGCTGTCGAGAATCCCAGCTCTCCAGGAGCTGTCCTCATCCTTAAGAGTCTCGGCATTGATGTCTCCAGCATCACTGGCCTGGTCGGTATCGGCTGTTCCCCCATCACTGTTGTCGGTGCCGGCAATGGCGCATGGTAAGCTTCTTTTAAAAGTACAAAGACTCGAAATTGTTAATGACCTGGTTTTCAGCTCCACGACTACCGTTACCTGCCAGGACAACTCTCACAGTATGCAGAATTTAGTCACTGCGAGAGCTTTCTCAGACTGACGAACCGTTTACAGGTGCAATCTCTTTGGGCTGCGTACCCGTCACTCTCTAAGTGACAAGACTGGCCTGCTCAACCGACAATAGTAGTAGAGTGTATTAGATCTAGTGTTAGCTTGAAGAGTTGGAGGACTTTTGTTACGGACCATCCTCTGAAATATAGTTATTTTGTATGTCGTTTTAAATACTTCGACCGAAGAAGAACCGTGGCGCAATCACATGCTCCGGATCAAAGTACAATATCCGAAATGATTGATCGATCATAAATTTAGAAAAGTAGCGCCTTGGAAAGAACAGAACCATTGCCTACTATTGCCATTGTGCCAGATTACACAGAGTTCTCGACTCTTTGTCAATCAGCTTCTGTGCTCAGCTACTTGAAATCTGCTGCGAAGAAACCGAAGATTGGAGCTAGCAAAATCAGAATCCCTTGATGTTCTCAGTATAGGATAGCAGAGCGGAGAATCCGCTGATTTGTAGTACAGCGTTTCCGGTGAGAAACTGAACTTCGCTGTGATATCTCACTCTTGAACACTTATTAGGATTCGGAGGCAAGTCGCTCCTTTCTATATAGATCATAGGATGTCATCTGAAACGAGAAAGGAAGCAATAAACTCCCCGGTCTTCGCTAATGAGTGCAGTTTTGGAAATTTGATCCTCTGAAGCAGTGGCAAGCGGCATTGCAATGTGCATATCACCTCGATTCCTGCTCAGGTCCAGTGGAGTATGTCTTGTCGGGGCGCTGGAGCCTGAATCATATGCTGAAGTCTTGACACTGGTCCAAATTCCAGTTTACGGTGATCCTTGGGTTTGGACCTGAGCTCCAATTGAGTTTTTGGCACGTTTCCGTGCCATACATGTCTACAGTGACGTCAAGTGCACGATCCTACCTTGAATCGCATTCTGTTCCATTCTGGCAGCATGATGGACAATGTGGCGCAAGGGGACTTGGCGGGACCGAAGAATAAGGCGCAGCTTTGTTATTTTCTTCACTGAACTTGCCATTCATAGTAAATAAGTGGCTTGATAGGTGACTACATTAATGTTTAAATATTTCATGCTGTTTGTGGCCTCGAGTTCTGAACTCTATAAAAGATGCTTTGCTATACCCTAGAGTTCTCAGTTCCAGCATCTGGCGGTACTAGCCAGCTCAGAAATGCAATTCAAACTCTCGACCATCGCTCTTGCTCTTGCTACTCTTGCGGTGGCCTCTCGACTCCGGGCCACAGCGGTTACGGTGGCTCAAGCAAGCCCAGTGGCGGCGGCCATGGTGGTTCAAGCCAGTCCGCCAGTATCTGTGCCTACCAGAATCTCCAATGCTGCAACTCTGTTCATGATGCTGCCTCTGATCCCCTCACCTCGGTCCTGGGACTTCTTGGTTTCAACATTCCCCTCCTAGCCAGTTTGCTCTGACCTGTAACCCTGTCACCGCCGGCGGTCTCGGCGGTGGCCAATGGTAAATATTGAGCCGCATAAAGATTTGAAATCTTACTGACATGGTTTCCAGCACCGCCAATGCTGTTTGCTGCACTGACAACTCTCACAGTAAGTGGATTCTCTTATTAATATCATGTCCTTTGCTTGACCGCACCTTCTTAGACAATTTCATTTATTTGGGATGTACCGATATCATTCTTTAAGTGATGAAGAGAGTAGTTTGTTCCCGACTGGCAATGGACATTGGATCTGGTGTTAGTTTGGCAAGGAGTCGGAGAGCATTCAGTTACAGACCTCGTCTGGACTCTAGAATATACCTATTGTAACGTTTGAAACCCTGAATAACCTTCTTTGAAGAAAAATCGATGATCATGTATGTGGGGCAAGTAAGTCCCCTACATTAAAACCACTGATCCATTGAAAGCATAGCTCCGGAGTCAGT
Organism: Mycena floridula; assembly: GCA_029320655.1. Classification (NCBI taxonomy): domain Eukaryota; kingdom Fungi; phylum Basidiomycota; class Agaricomycetes; order Agaricales; family Mycenaceae; genus Mycena; species Mycena floridula. Next base: position 448,724 of record JARIHS010000033.1, on the reverse strand, counting down.
CCCTCACAAATGCCTCCATTGTGGTACTGCGCCACATTGCCCTTCTGTCAGGACGGAACATGACCTCACTGAAGACGATTGCAAAATGCATTTGACGTCACTGAAGACATGTACAACACATCGAAAAGGCAGAATACGTGCCAGAAACTCATTAGGAGCTGGGTTCAAGAACACAAATTCCCATAAACTGATCCAAACCACTTGATTTATATCAACGTGGGATTGAACTCGAGTGCCAAGAGTTCAGCGTGCAGATGCTTGGTTCAAGGCAATAAGCCCAGAAGAGGCAGACGAGCGAGTTGTACGAGTAATTACGTCGGTACCAGCCGCAACTGTCGATACATTGCAATTGCGCCGCAAAGCTTTTCGCCGTTTGCTACGATCCAATATCCAAAACCGCGCTCATTCTGCCAAGACTAAAGTCTTTGACTTTCAGGATTCCTTACTCCGAATAGAACATATCTGAGGATCAGTACACATAGAATCCGACTTATCTGCTAATGTTCAGCTCTTCATCACGAGGCAGACTCAGAGACCACAATCAAGTTCACAAGGCTACAATAGGAAAACACCCAATACAGAACTCGCAACCCTGTACTACGGCAAAATTTTGAAAGACTCGAGTTTCTAGACCGATATATCTGTTGAACGAGTCAGCAGATCAGGATGCAGACACATTGAAAGGACCATAGTTTAAGACGGTTCCGAGCTCTGCGGAATTTGCGCATACTTGACAAAACCATGGATTCGGCCACAGCGTCAAGGCCCCTCATTGTAATTTGGAGAGACTCAGAAGGTACTAGCTGGTAGGGTCTATGCTGTTCAAAGTGCACTTTTATTAATTACCCGGTCTTTTCCCAAAAATAATTTCCCGGGAATCTTTGTGCAATTTCCCGGGAATCTTTTTGCAATTTCCCGGGAATCTTTAGGTAATTTCCCGGGAATCTTTATGAATTTTTTGGGAATCTCTCTGTTCTTCTGTGCCTTCAAGTATCACAGTGGAGTTGAGGGGTTAGGAAACCCACCGGGCCGACCTGACAGTGTGTGAACAATCATGTGATTGTCAACATGACCTAATTTTTCAGGTACAGAGTACCTCAAAACTTGCGAGTATAAATGATATGTATGACTATTAGATAATTATTGGGCGATCAAACCACTGGATAAGCTGCTCTCTTCGAGACTTGAGAATTTGAATGAGAAAAAGGTCGGCCCGAAGATCAGTTTCCCAGGATCAGATCATCTGCCAAACACAACCACCAAGTATATCACTGCCACAAAACGGTCACGTTGCAATTCACACGGGTTTTGTGTACCCGGTACCTAAAAAATTAGGTCATGTTGACAATCACATGATTGTTCACACACTGTCAGGTCGGCCCGGTGGGTTTCCTAACCCCTCAACTCCACTGTGATACTTGAAGGCACAGAAGAACAGAGAGATTCCCAAAAAATTCATAAAGATTCCCGGGAAATTACCTAAAGATTTCCGGGAAATTGCAAAAAGATTCCCGGGAAATTATTTTTGGGAAAAGACCGGGTAATTAATAAAAGTGCACTTTGAACAGCATATGGGTCTATCCAAGGGATGACTCGCCTGCTTTTTCACTTTCAAGTTGAAGAAGCAGGCTCTAGATCAGAGATTCAAACTAGAAACTTACAAGCGGGTTTTAGAAGAGTAAAGATCGTTTGTTTGTATTTCAAGTGATACCTGATGTACTAGGAAGAGATCTCCTCCCGATATTTGGGCACACCACCCGAATCAGCAGGAGGTTCTGTTGAACAATATAGAATCTCTTAACCAAATATTCGTGGCGTAGATCACATGTTCTGATCGAACCTTCTTCATGACATTGATCGTTTAAGTCTGCATAACATCGATCGACGCAAACATTTCGAAGGAAAGCGAAAATTCACCAGGGAAGGCCGACCATCATACATTCTTTGGCGTGGCCCTGGGTTTTGCAGTTAGCTGGAACAGGCGCAATTCCTCCACTCCTCGGTAGAATCTTTTTAGTCATGGGGAATCGAACTCTAAACATATCGACATCGCAGATTCGCGATCACATGCACGAACGTGTCCGATGACTTGTCTCCCGGCGAAACCACGTATGAAGGGCGTGTCCTCAGATCGCAGTCTCCAAAAGTGTCAAAACATGGTACCGAAATCAAATCAAGTTCTCGAATAAAAGACTCTCCCATTGAGGTGAAAAATACGTGAACCTTCAAGTTCCCTTCCTTCTAAAGCACTCACTCTCAATTTTCGACAATCAACTCTTATCACATTCAAATGGCAATGATACTCATCGCCTTTTTATGTGGGATCTGCTTCGGAAGGCTTGTGTCCGGCACAGAGTTGACAGTTCTGGTCAAGGTTCTAGTGGCCACAGGCTGGCTCACATTCACTATTCTCTTCGCCGTCAGAGGAAAATGTATTGCAACGTTCATAATCTCTACTTCACTTCTCCTAGTCGCCAAAATTGTTGAGCGTCTTCCAGAATGGTTCGTCGCGCTCCAGAAACACCTCCCGGAAGAGTGGCGGGTGTTCATTGAAACAAACGTCAATCGATACCCAGTCATCAACGAGACACTGGTATGGACTCGAGAGCGCCTTCCGACTTTTGCGAACGACTTGAAGGAGTTTGCAAAAACTCTTGATGCAGAGTCGATTGTGACGTACAGTCGTCGGGGACTGAAAGTCCTGAGTGACTCAGCTGTCAAGCTAGCCCTTGCCTATCTTGCCCTACTTGCAGCCTTCTCAGGACAGGTCTTGGCTTTACTTGCAGAAGAAGCAGTCGCTCTCTCAAAGACACTCTCTGCGCCACCGCCATCGGCCTCTGAAGACCAGGAAGAATCCGAGTCGTTGCTGTTTCCAAAATCAGATGAAGGAACAGGTGAATAAATATCTAGCAGTTCTATGTTACTTGATTGTTGACATTATTCGCGAAGATGAAGAAGATTATGCATCAGCGGCCACGGCGGAGGGAATATCAACCGGTGTGGAGGTTGACCTCTGAATTCTTATTTTTACATGTGTTCGACTATTGAGCGAGTAGTATGTCGATAATATATTGTGTTCATTGACCTAGAGGATTCAACTTTCAAGGTAGACTACTAAAAAAATGGCACGAAATCTGAACTAATATTTGTCGTCAGATCTATTTATTTAGTATTTTCAACAACCGATAGCTCATCTCCCTTCATCCAACCGCAGTGAGAGTGCTTTGTAGGCAAATCCTGGCTGCCTTGTCGTCTCTTTGAGCTTTTCGAGAGCTTCTTTCGCATCAATGAAGTGTTGAGCATTATGGGTTGCATCGTGGTAGTAGTACAACTCATCAAATCTAGAGATGCGGTATTCGAGGCATTCAATGGCACGGGTTACAGCTTTTGCATCGTCGAGTGTCCCGGAAAGACGGAATAAGGCCACAGTTAGGGACTGTTCGTACGAGTTTTTAGGACTAAATCGTGGCATGTAGTCGACAATATTGTTCTGAAGCACTGGGTGCAGTCCTGCAACGCTGGTCGGACACCGTTCGAGATGGCGAGTGATCGCGGCAGCATCAGAGGAGGGACGAAATAGCTTGAACAAGCCTTTGATCCAATATATTTGAGCGATCATTGGGTCTCGCGCCTCAAAGTCGGAGGGCATTGATAAATAGTAAGTGGATCCCTCCCACCAAACACTGGAGGTAAGGATCTCGCGAACAGACTGCAAAGCATTTGTGTCGGTGGTGTAGCTGAGCGGCTGAAGAAGTGATGTGAAACAGTCTAGAAGAGGCGACTTGAAGATCCAGTCTGAAGAAAGGCCGTCGATGCTACGGTGACGAGCCAGCGCAGCGGTCAGCAGTCTTATAGCAAAAGCGTACGCCTGCCGTTCTTCGAGAGACCCAAATGCCAGAAATGAAGTCAAGATATTGCATCGCTGTATCGCGGGTCTTAAAAAGGACCCAGTTTCCAAGCGCTGCAAAGAGTGGGCTGGTTCCCTCAGGACAAAGTTGCACAGTCCAATCAGAGTACAGCACGCCAGAGCAGCCTTTAGTTCTGGTGCATCAAGGCGATGGAGGGAAGGGGCATCCGGTGACATGCTGAGCGCTTGAAGGGTTGGATAAAAGTCAAAAAGGTCAAGCCCTTGGTCACGGAGGATACTGATGTAGCCAGATGCAATCGTATGGATAGATGAATTTTCCGTCTTTCTGGCCTGTTGGGAATCTGACTCGACAATGAGCACTTTGCCTTCCTCTCCCTGTCTTTTGCTTACCTGAAGAATATGAAGTCATCGACCCATTTCAAGAGCGCCTGAATGCCTTTCCCTAAGAGGATTTTCACCGAGAGCGGTGGAACACCCAACCCCAGACCTGTCGGAAGTGATCTGGATTCTGCAACAGTGGGTTGCGATCCAATGCACTGAGATCTTCGCTGCATTGAAGGATTATCAGAAATTTGGCTATATTGCCAGTCGAGGATAGAGCTGGAAACTCCTTGGCGAGACGGGTGTAAAATAGTGATGGGAAGGGCATCACATCATAATCTCCGACAATATGATAAGGGAAGAGTCTTCGACTAACAAGGGAACAGTGGAGATTGAGGGTTGCCGAAATACTTCGCTCTGTCGGATCTGGCTGGTCGATGAGAGAAGAAAGATGTTGGCGGGTAAAGGCATGATTGTCATACTGGAGGAGTGCCACCATGACGCGGGACGGATCATATTCCCAGGTAGAATCGTCTCGCTCAACGAGATACAATGGAACACCTTCTATGAACTGTATGAACCTGCACCTCAGTGATGAGAGCTTCGTCCAAAAGGTACTCTGTTGTTCACTGATCAGGCCGCTGTTATCGAAGGCATGTGAAGAGAGAGTGTTCCGATGGCCAAAGTTGATCAACCAGTCCACCATGAGGACAAACTGGTGATGAAGGAGGATGAAAGGTCTCAAGACAATCTTGGTCGACTTAGAGAGCATTAGGGCGACTGCGACTGCGATCTTCCAACTTGCCCTGATGGCAATTCGAAGGGTATTCCGTATGAATGAGAATTGGAAGATGAAAGTCGTGAGAGGCGTTCAAATAGGTGAAGCGATGGATATCAGTGGCGCTATGGTCGCATAAAAGTAGGCTGTCCCACAAACAATGAGAAGACCACTCGTTAGATATGTCACGACCTTGTTGATTGGATGAAGGAAGAAGACGAGGCCAACGAGGAATGAGAATAGCGAAGCATGCAGAAGAGCCGGTGTCCCTTCTACTATGGCTGACACCCTGGAGCTCTCGACGCCTTCGAAGAGAAATGTTCTAATTCTTCCTCGCATTTCTAGAACCTGTCGGCGCTCGATTGAATGAATGTATTCCGAGGCCCATTGCTGAATGAGCGTCGCTGCAAGAGCACAGGTCAGGCTCAATGCGAGACTGATGAACCAAAAGACATTCGTCAGAACCGCTAATGTTGAAGGCGTGAACGGAATCTCGAATGGATTCGAGAGGAAAGGGACAGCCTGAGACTCGTTGTCCAGCTGCTGAGATATCTGATACAGAATCAATAGCGTCAAATTGGCTGGGTCCGGAGACAGAAGCTTGTAACTTTCGATGATGAAAGCTGTAACGACGGCTGAGAAAAGAGCTGCCTATGAGATGGTCAGCTCAATATCCTGGACAGAAATTTGACATACAAACAGTAGAATTCCATCCATTGTAACTTTCCAGCGAGAAACCATCGCTTCGTCGTAGATCTTTGCCTCGCGAACATAGCTGCTGAAGACACTCGGATTCGACTCCTTTGGTGGAATACTAACTGTAGCTTCGCTGAGTATAGTGAACGAGAGAATTGAAAGGTTCATTCACCGACTTGCGTCTGAGTAATCGCGTCCATGGTCGCCAAAAGCAAGATGTTCAACAGCTTGTCATGTCAGCCTCATCAGTGTCAGTCACCACCGCCATCACCGGTAAACTAGCCACAGACGCCCATAGATATGTAAAGAGAAAGACGCGAAATTCATTGCATTGTAATTGGGATTCGCTAAGCACCATCCACGCCATGAGTGACGAGAAGGGCAGAGACAAGCGAGAATAAACCACGTGTCCGGATTCCTCCGACGAACTGAACTCTTCAGAACCGGCAGTCATTGGATTTTATTCAACTACCGAAACAAAGGTTTATATATCGACGTCTGCATAATATCAAAAACAAGAATGTCTCGTGAACCAGCAAAAATTCCCCTCAGAACCCTTTCAGCGTTGGCATTGCAATTGGCTGGCAAGAGCTGATATAGCGCTGGGAATCTATCCACTTCTTCGGGAATGAGAATACGAAGTTCCCGTAGGTTGGAAAACTGTTTTCCACATAGATGCTTCCCAACCCGGACCCATTCTTTCATTGTTCTCGCTTCAGCCGGGTTGAACGTTTCAATTGCACCCTCCTGGATGAACAGCGACGGAACGCAAAGCACAAGGACTTCGAGATTCGGAGGAGCAACCAAATGCCTGAACCACAACACCTTTGTGGTGGTCAAGGTGAAATGAAGGGTCTCCAAGGCTGGAAACTCTGAAAAGTCGAAGATTTTCGGATCATCTGCATCGTAAAATATGAGTTGAGAAGTTAAGCAGTCGAAAGACATACCAAATTCAGAATTCCAGTGTGAGACACACGAGGACTCGAGATACCGCAAAGTTTCTTTCATATACGGAAGGGCCAACTTGAGGACATTGTAATTTGGCGATGACGTGCAAAAGAGCTTCGTGATGCAGGCCCCTTCTGCGAACAACATCTCCAAAATTAGTGCTTCCACGCGTCGGTTCAAAATCAATGTCGATAGCTTCAGAGGCAGTGGTAGCTTCGGAAGCGATGGATCAGACTGTCGATTCCCATGTCCGATCGAAACCACTGGCAGATACCGGACCTGGGACAAAGCCAACTGCTCCAACTGAGTGAATCGAGAGACCACCGCGACTGGCATCGAAAATGGATCCATCGTTTTAAATTCCACTCCCGACAGCTGTAACCTCTTCAGCTGAGTAAAGGGCTCGGTCGCATGTGTATATAGCTGATCCCCGGGTATTCGTTGCAGATGAAGGGACTGGAAAACAGGGAACTGCAGGTGCTGGAAAAACCCTGCAACGTCTGCCCAAAAGTTCCATGCAGCAGGAAAAAACTCGAAGTGCTGGACATGACTAGATATCGTTTCGTGGTTGTTCTGCAGCAGCTGGCAGAATTCCATAGCGTCTGTCGCTGTTTTGAGGGTGATATGACTGTAGCTCTGCTTCCTTGTAGACAACAGCCAGTGTCTGCAAACTAGGGCACATTTTAACCATGCCACGACATCCTCTGCTGCAGCATCCAGGATGAGCTCAAAGATTTCGGGTGGAAATCTAGGCCCTTGAAGTATTGTGGGCATGTTGACGAAAAATTTAAGATCAAACAAACACGTGCACGACGCAAAGATTCAATTTCATCGGATTATCTGTGCTAGCTAGATAGAACAGACGCTCTTTCAGTGATATGAACCATATGTTACTCTCATGATAAGATTTCCCTTTCCTGACCGATCCTGACTCTCCTGCTTCATGCCCGGGACGGTCGGTCAAGCTGCTGTAAATTTTGAAGATCTCGAGTGAAGCAGCACTACCTCCAAGTTCAAGAATGGTGCGTATAGATTGATTCTACAAAGACGTCGGTTAGAACAAATCCAGATGCACCAGATGCACGTAGTTGAACCTACAAGTTCGTGGAGCTGATATAGTCAAATCCGAGGCTTCATCCTCTGAACTTGACGCAACATTAGGGTTTTGCCTCGTTCTGCGTGGCTTTCTAGTGATTTTGGGCTAGAGAAAAAGGTCTTCAATATGGCGTTGCAAGAGCAGAAGTAACCTGACCTTTTCCTCATCGTCGTCGTCATTAAGTCTTTTCGTCGAGGCTCGTTTTCGTTTCCCTGTAGTTTTGACAGGTCCCTCGATAATAGAGGGTGCTGGAACAACTTGAACAGCTCCCTGGGAGATAGCGATGACTGCATCGACGATGGAGCTGACTCGAGACCTTTCTTGCTGCAGAGCCTCTCTCAAACAAAGGATTGTCGCATCACGTTCGTCTACTTGACTCTGCATCGAGACAATTTGCTCTTCTGCCTTCAGGAAAGCTGATTTCTGTTGAGAATTGAGCAAAAGGTTGAGTGAACTTGCAGGCGACAAAGTTGACCTCGACCATCTCCGTTTCGTCCACCCTGGCTTTTGTTGCTGCCAATTCTGCTTCGACAAGACCCAACTTTTCAATTAACGCGTCATTTTCCCGTTGCAATCGGTCATTCTCGGCTTTCTGAACACTGGCATTAGTGTATGAATCAATCCCTGTAGGTGAATGGCACAGACCGCCTCAGCCAACTGGATGGGATAAATACGCAGCTTCTCCTTCGCGGTCTCTGTGGAAGTAGTTTCATAAAGGTAGATTAGCAGAGATGGATGCACAAACCAAAGAGGGCCAGGAATATTGTATTATTTGCATCGGACATGGTTGACAAAGAGAGACCTCCGGCTGACTTGTTCCGGGACCGGAAAAACTTTCCTTAAAAAAATGCCGTGTCGAAGATCGACAAACGTCACTCTGGAATCCCTACCGCTGTTACCCAATCGGACAGTCTTACAATGCATACAGTTTCGAGCACAGAAAAAGGGTCCACTGAGTACATAAATGTTACAGAATTTCGCCTAGAGTCTATCTCTAATCTAGCTCCTCAATGTCAGCCCTGTGGACCAATTCAGTGAATATCAGAGCGAGAAAAAAGCCAGCTTACCACAGATCACGCTCTTCCAGCTCAAAGACCAAGTCCCGGGCCTCCAAGTCATCGGAGATGAACCTTCTCCCCATTTCCATTTCACTGTTCGCGCCGGCCATACTCGGCGTGCCACTGCCACGAGCAGCTCCGACAATTTGGGCGACGCCAGTTAAAAGGCTGGGGTCTTGCTTGATAGCTTTAGCGGCGCCCCTGAAAGCCTTTCCAGCCAAGGCCCCGAAACCCGCCTTTGTATTTGCTGCTCCAGGAGCAGCACCAGGAGCCTTGGTATCAGGAGCAGGAGCCTTGCCAGCGGGAGCAGCGGCAGCTTTCTTTGCTACAGCAGCAGCCTTGAAAGCAGCCTGTTTGTCGGCCTTTGCTTTCAAAGTAGCATCGTCAACTTTCTGGGTCTTCTTGTCAGCGCCAACAGTGTAGGCCTTCCTTTCGGCCTTTCTCTGAGCTTTGGCGCTGATTCGGCGCTCGAGACTCGAGTAGCTACTAGCAGGAAATGAGTAAATGCGAAAAAAGGGTGAAATCAGACGACGAACTCGACAGGCATTGCTACGGCAGCGGCTACAGCCATGGCGAGAAAGCCAAAGAAAACAGATGAGGATTTCATTGTGGAATAAGGCTTGAGTAGAAGGATAGAGATGAATAAACCAAGTGTCCTGCACTAGGTTTGGGTGGGAGACCAGCTGTGGAAAAATGATTCCATCAACTGGCTTTTGTAGTTCATGTTTGTTGCGAATTTGATGAAACAATTTGAATGTTCTAGATGGAGACAGACCTTGCAACCAAAAAGATGGTGATATCGAGTGAAGGGGTCTTGTCTCTCTTGACAAAGGCGATGCATACCCGCGCCAAGTTTGGCGGTCGAACTTGAAGCATCCAACAGCGGGAAGCTCAATGAGTAGAAAGACAAGTGGACACCATGTTCAGCACTGCCTCCGAGTTCTTCTCTTGGCAGAGTTTCCGGGTTTCCTGTTTCGGCGACCACCCTGCCGGATTCACTAGTAACTGACTCAAGTGCGTTCGATTTCCTGCTATGTAGATTCAGTTCAGAAGGTATTTCGACAGGGCGACAAGCTCGTAGAAAGAGATCCACGACAGTTTCTGTGGATCTACAAGATGATGAGCATGGTGATGGCACCGCGATCATCTGGAGATAGCCTCAACCAATGATACATCCGGTATAAACATACTGTACCACTGCCAGTGTTTCATTCCCGGGAAATTGCGGCGCTGTCGGGTAACAGAGGTTACAGCTGACGCTGAGAATTATGTGTGCTATTACAAAATTTCCGAACGTCAAGTATCGGAACTTGCTGGACTGACAACAGAGCGCAGCCATCTCGCCCATTATCAAAGAGAAATGAATTTGTTGCTCCAAGTCGAGACAAGGTTCTAATCCTACTCATCAATGTGTCTAGACCTATTGAATGATATCAGTTTATGCCAGATGGTCAAGGAAAGAGGAATGACCAGATATCCCTGCGCTCTGGAGCGAACGCTGTGGCGGTTCAGCATCAAAATTCCCAGCGTTCTGCATCCCAGAATTCCGAGGCCATGAATAACCTGGGCAATCCCAGCCAAGAGTTCGGGATTTTCCACAATAGCCTTTCCTACGGTGCCGGCAACTTTCTTGAGGCCAGCACCGAAAGACTTTTTGCTGCTTTTTGCGTCGACCGAGGCAGCTGGGGCTGAAGCTGGAGCCTTGGATGCAGCGACTTTCTTTGCCATCGATTTGGGGTCATTCTGCATCAAATAGGTATTCTTGGCGGCCTTTCTCTGCGATTTGGCGCTTGTACTGATTTCGGGGCGCGATTCATTATTACTAGAGCTATGGTGAGACCTGTTAAACATATGATAATAAGGTGGAAACAGGACGCACGCCACAGGAATCGCAAGAGCCGGTTGAGGATTTCATGGTTTGTATACTTGAGATGATTGGTGAAAGTTGTAGTGACAGCACTATATGTTTGGGAGACCAGCTAAGGCGCTGAAGTGAGAAGTTCCGCCTTTTATAGATGGAAAGACACCCGGCGACGCTCGGCCATAACATCTATCATGTTCGATGGACCTACAATGCTACCAATTGCCAGTCGCATGAGGAGCCGGACTGTCGAAAAGCACTAGATGCCGCGAAATCAAGGCGGTGTACAACGACATTTTTGACGCGCCTCGTATGAATATAAATCAATTTCTATCCTTAGAATGTCTCCAAGGTTCGAAACGAGGTTCTCAGGACCAGTGGCAGGATTTTGAAGTTGCCGTTTGAAGGGTGTGCGTCGGGTGTGCGCTGACGGTAGTATGTCACGGTGACCGTCACGCTTCCAAAAACAACCATCTCAGCGTCGTTTCTCGAATTTTGCAATGGCCAAGAAGAAGAATAAGCAGGTATAACAACTTTATAAATCACAATCATGGGATTCTCTTATTGTTTTCTAGATTATCCGTCCATGGTGCTGGTACTGTGAACGAGAATTTGAGGATGAGAAGGGTGAGCTCAGTTTTGTCCACACGGCGATTCCCTTTTAACGAAACCCCAGTTCTAATGCAGCACCAAAAGGCCAAGCACTTTAAATGCGGAATGTGCCCTCGAAGGCTAAATACAGCTGGAGGTCTTGCGGTCCATATCCAACAAGTCCACAAGCTAGAACCAGAAAAGTAAGTCGGTCTAGGTTCTCCCCTCTGCCATTTCTCATATTTATATTCAGTCTCCCTCGAATCGAGAATGCTCTGCCAGGTCGTGATGGCTACGAAATCGAGATATTCGGCATGGAAGGTATCCCGGCGCCTGACGTCGCGGATTACAAGCGTCGAAAAGAAATCGAGCTAGGCCTTGCAGCTGGGTCCATTTCTCAACCTCAAGCAAAACGACCAAGGACTGAAAACAGACCGCTGTCGGAGGAGGAATTGAAAATGGCATTGGAACAGCACAAGGCCTTGATGGGTGCAGGAGCCAGTGAACCGATTGCTGCTGATTCGAGTACCGGAGGCGTTTATGGAGCTGCTCCTCAGGCATACGCTGTTCCTCCATCGCCAATGGGAATGATGCCGCCTGGGATGATGCCAGGAGCACCGCCATTCTTCCCGCCGCCTGGAGCCATGCCAGGTGCTCCACCTTTTCCTCCATTTCCGGGTATGGGCTTTCCTCCAGGGTAAGTGTTCGTTTCTTATCTTGGTAATTTTTGCTGACCTACGCTATCAGGCCACCTCCTCCTGGTTTCCCGTTTCCACCTCCTCCTGGGATGATTCCTGGTATGCCTCCACCACCTGGATTCGGCATACCGCCTCCTGGTATGATGCCGCCAATGCCACCTCCAATGGCTCGTGGACCTCCGAATTTTGTTCCGCAGCAGGCCGGTGCTTCTGCACCGCCTCCTCTTGCTCCTCAGCCTTCAGCAGAACCACCAAAGCCAGCAGAACCGAAAGCGCGCCCAACTCAACCAACTCTTCCAAATCCGGCGTTGAAGCAAACAAATCCCGATTTCAAGAAACCGACAGAGTTGAAATATGCCGATGCGAATTTCCAGCCTGTTAGTTTTCCAAATCCTTTCTGTCTCGCTTTTTTTGCTGACCAACTTTTAGGACGAATACCGTGCGTACCACGAAAAATACTTGTACGATCCTACAGCTGCAGGGGGGTATGACGATGAACCCAGAGGCAAGAAAAGGGCCAGAGCGGAAGATTTCCTGTAGCAGGTCAGTCTGGTTTTCTATCAATTCTACTGGAACTCTAATTATTCATAGACGAGGATCAATCCAATCAGTCCGTCTTGCCCCCGCATTTTGTCCTCACTGCCCCGTTTCCTCTGGCTTAGCTCTTGTTTGTCAGAGTCCCCGATCTGTTTGAGAAAGAGAAAGATGTCGAATTGATGGATACTTTTGGAAACCTGGGTGCGAGAGGTTTTGTCGCTTTTTCTTTTCCTCTGCGTGTTTTTCTATATTCGGTTCGTGTTTCCCCTCGTTTCTCTCAGCATGAGGTGAGCGATACGTATTTGTAATAAAAGTTGCCAGATTCCGTCGTACGTGAACCTTTTAGTTTTGTTTGTGTTGAATCGCAGGTTGCGCTGCTAATCAAACAAGAGGCAGCGATGACTGACTCGGCATGAAGACTAGCAAAGCCGGTAGAGACCTGTGAAACGTACAAAGAATCAGAGGGTATGGATTGTTTGCAGTTTGAGGCATACATTGACCTGGAAGAAGATTATCAAATGGCCCTGTTGTGGCGTCGACAACTTGTCTCATTATCTCACTGCAATGGCAGCAACATATAATCTTGTTCAAAGTATGTCTGTTCGGTTGACACGCTAATGTATTTAGAACAACCCCCGGAATTGGCATTCTTTCAAGAGTGTGCCACCCTGAAGCTATCAGAATGAAGCGAGCAATGCAGGACAAAAGACCTACTGGACGAACCAGGTCTGATCATTGGAGAGACACAGACCACCATTGGCATTCTGGGTAGCTTGGCAATTTAGTGCTACAAAGTCGATCACGTCGGTCTGGATAAGGAGATAAGTGCTATTTCCTGCTGGCTGGTCCTAATTGACTCATCTAATCATCACCACAATCAGCCGGTGTCGCATTAGTGGGGTTCTGGTTGAGGAAAAAGGTGGTACAGCTTCGATAGCTCATAACGACAGTGTTGTTGCCCCGCGATGAGGTTGAATTAGTGGAAGAGATGTATCTTGAAATACGTGCAGAAGAAATCAAAAACTCATTTGTATCTGGAAGATGTTCAAACTATTGGACAAGAATTCTCACTCGACACACCTGGCATTTAGCTCTTGAACCTGAGAGCGTCAGCTATAACATTGCAGTTGTTGGGATTAGAGCATCGCATGATTACCAGCAACTCACAAGTCCCGGTGAGTTTCATCGACTCGTGAGTATAAGTACTTAGTTCCCATGGGTACCAGCAAGTCCAAGTCTCTGATTCTCAGATATTTCTGACCCCAAGTACTTGACCCAGTACTTGGCCAAGTATACTTCGGCAAGTACTTGGGCAAGTTGTTGTTTAGTCAATCAAGTTATAAAAGGCGTGAAAAGTATTTATTTGTACAGAAAATATGTGCTTTGCTATGCGGAACCATATCCTGAATCAGAATCCCAAGTGTCAATAAGGCCCAGCATCTCATCATCAGTGTCATCATCCAAGTCATCATAAGGATCGGCACTGAGGTGAATGGCTTGGTTAGTGTCGTATTGAGCATCCAAAAGCTGTGAGAACTGACATGAGAATGAATCAATACCCGAGACTACATATGGAACGTACAAGGGCGAGTTGCGAAGTCCAACGAGTTAAATGGGAGCTGCTACCAGACAATGGAAGGCGCAAGAAACAACTCGAGACTCCTCTGGCAACCAAGGATGCCATCGATGTTGATATGGAGGATGGGACTTAGATATATTATAGATTTACTCATGAATTACTCATGAATTATTCACAAGTTATTTGCAAGGACTCATGTGGCGCACCACTGGTGAGTTCATTCGCTACTTGTGAGTTTTGGACTCGTGAGTCCGAATACCTTTTGTACAAGTATTCTATGAGTACAAATGTGATATCTTTGCAAGTCCAAACTTGTGAGTACCGAGTACGAGTCATTCGCTGAAGTAATCGTGCGATGCTCTAGTTGGGATCGGGATCTCCACCGGGTGGGTTGAAGTAGTGAGTTATAATGAAGGTGAGAAACGGCACAAATTCTGTAGTTTCAAACTCAACAAGCGCCGCCATAAACTTTGGGGATCAAGGTTCTTCCACCCCCGCCCAAAATGCCCCCGAGACTACCGCTGAGCTGTCGAGCGTTCAAGAATAATCTCGAGCGCTGTGGAGGACAAGACACGGATTGAGCTTTGACATTCATCTCCTTCCCCGATGAATTCTTCCGAAACAACTTTTTGACTGGGACAGATCATGATCCGCCTCCAAGCCTAGAATGAACATTGAGTAGCCGGTACACAACCTTGTCACGCAACTGGGACAGGAGATAATAGTCACCGAAATTTCGAGTCAATGCCAAGCTGGATTGATTTTTGCTAGGGCTGTCGAAATCTCAGGCCAAGGCCATCATGATACGATAAAGGGTAGATGCAGTAGTGTGTATTTTCAACCCAAAGAAAGATTGTAAGCTGCGCGGACTGCTGCGTTGGATATCCCGCATCAGGGACAAACGGGCGGGGTAGGAGGAACAGTGGCGCAACCTAAAAACAATTTTTGTTTGGTAAAGAAGAAGAGCACCGGATGTTCAGCATCTGAATAAGGCAAGATGAAAACTAAGTAAAGCTTGCTGACACTATGCTGGCGGAGGACTTAGTTCTACGAGTCTGCGAATTTACGCCGAACATCGGCTCGGAGTCTGAAACACCGTGAGAATAGCGACCCAATCCGCAACTATTCCAAGCAGCCAACTCCTTCGCACATTGTTCTTAATTGTCTTTGTGTTGAAGATAGTAGACCACATCATTCATGTATCTATTTGAGACTTTGAAAGTGACATGATGTATGATGACACAGAACTACCTATCTGCTATGTCCAATTTTTATTAGAAACTAATCATTTTAACATGAAGCTCTTCCGCACTCATTCATGCCTCACCAGCCAAATCTCCAGTTACTATCCAAGAGTGAACAGATCACACAGTCTGGTAGGACTGCAACTAGGATTCTCAAGGAGATTGCAGATGCCACCAAGTCTTCATATCTGAGAGGTCTAGCCGGGGTTGGATCCTTAATCTTTGAAACTTTAGAGGTGACTATTATCCTGATCTCTATTTTCTCATACTTATATTTTCTATGGCAGAATGTAAAATCCAACAAGGAAAAGTGTTTGCTCATGACTGAACAAGTCTATGAGCTTCTCTGTGTTGTCATCAACTCCTGCAAAAATGCCATAGAACTTGCACCAGCTTTCCTTCACAGTATCACAGTTCTTACCTCGTCAGCTACAGCTCAAAAATTTGCCCTTGCATGCTTATCATCTAATAGGACACTTCATAAAGTGGTTTCCTTCATGCGTGAACACACAGGAGGAAACCTTGTCAAACGGTTTCTTCACCAACATCAGACAACTACATTACTGGGGGAGTGCAAGTCCAGCTTGCAGCATGCATTGGCCATATTCAAGGTAGAGCATTCAATATTTAGCTATCCATGTTGATTTTGGTATTATAGCTCCAATCTGGTGTCATGACTGCTGCAAAAATGACAGAAATGCAGGCCACTGCTATAATGAGGCATAAAGAGCTCTTGGCTCTGGCCAACCAACCCAATGATATTGACAGACTGCGTGAGCTGAGGCGAAAGTACAAGTCCTGCTTGAAAAGATATTGTTCATCACTGAATATTTATTTCTAGTTCTAGTAGTGTTTCTGTGCTTCTACCTGCTGCACCAAAGATTATGCATGGACGACAACAGGAGCTGAACCATATCATCAATACACTACACAAGAAAAATACCCAGGTGGCCATATTGGGTGCAGGGGGGATTGGGAAGACTAGTCTGGCCCAAGCAATTTTGCATCACTCCAATATTGTAGCTCAATACTGTTCTCAGCGCTACTGGATCGCTTGCAATTCTGCAGAGTCTGCCAGTGACTTGATGTTCATCATTGCCACTTACTTTGAAGTCAATACCCAGCCAAACCGACTACATGCATTCCTGCATTGTCTGCAGTCCATGCCTGCACCCATATTACTTGTTTTAGATAATCTAGAAACACCATGGGAGGAGCCAAGCCAGCGACATGAAGTTGAAGAGCTTCTGTCACATCTCACTGGACTGGAAAATTTGAGCTTAGTGGTATGGTGGAATGTGAATTTACTTTGCTACATTGGCTGACATAGCATTTAGATTACTATGCGTGGAGCAGAACGGCCACGCCAAGTCCAATGGACCCGGCCTTTCCTTCCTCCCCTAGGCCCAATCAGTGCTGAAGCAGCTCGGCAAACCTTTTTGGATATATCTGATATAGATGAATCAGACCCACAACTTGAGCAGCTACTTTCATTGACAGACAACATCCCTCTTGTTGTGTCTCTGCTAGCCAGTGTTGCTGAATCTGAGGGTTCCATAATGACACTGGCCAGATGGAAGAGTGAACAAACTTCACTTCTTTCTGCAGGATTTGACAAACATAACAATTTGGAGAAATCTATTGAAGTCTCCTTGCACAGTGGACGGTTTCAATCAGTACCTCATGCAAAAGATCTACTCAGCATACTTTCATACCTGCCTGATGGAATAACATCAGTAGAGTTTGACCAACTCCAGCTTCCCTTGTCTGATTTCACTCAATGCAGGTCAACTCTTTGCCGAACCTCATTGGCCTATGTTACACCAGAGCACCGCTTGAAGCTCCTTGCACCTGTCAAGGACTACATTCAGAAATCATATCCACCATCTGCATCCACCATTATTGCTATCCGTATGTACTTTTTTGATCTTGTCAAGTTGGCTGGGCAGATATCCAACATACCCTCATTGGTTCAGAAATTTGCCTCCAACATTGGAAACATCCATTTCACAATACGAATGGCTCTCAAAGATCCAAATCCTATGTTGGGAAAGATAGTATTGAAGCAACTGCTCAATCTCATCAACATATACTCCATTACACAAGTTGGATCATTTGACCTTCTCAAGTCCTGTGGCTCCTTTATGAACATCATGACAGATGATCTGCAACTTCATGGTTATAATTGTATGGCAAAATATTGGACAATCCCTGCTTATGAAATCAAGCATGCAGAGGCTGTCTATCATGAAAGCATCAAACATTTTCAACAAGCAAATGATCTGGTTGGTCTTTGTAAGTGCCAACCCATAATCAATACTAGTCTTTATTTAATCTCATACATCCAGCCTGGGCATATCAGTTAACTTCCCACCACTATCAAGTTCGGCAAGGAGATCATATAAGATCTCCCAAGTATGCTCAAATATCAGTTGAAACAGCACTTAAATGTGCTGATTTCAGTGCTATAGCCTGGGCTTACCAGCGTATTGCAGGATCTCAGCAACTGTCTGGTGATTTTGTGGAAGCACTAAGATTGGCTCATGTAAGCCACTTGAAAGCACGCTCACTTGGAGATTTGTTTCTTGAGCTGAATTCCATCCTTGTGCAAGCCTCATGTCATATTGCTATGGGCAATTACCAATATGCCTCTGTTTTACAAACAGAGTCAACAGTTCTCTTACATGCCATGGGTTTGCAGGACAATTCAGTGTGTGGTCTTGATATAGGCCACAACCAGGCATTACTCCATTTTAAAAGAACTGAATTTCTTGAGGCCAGCCAAGTTCAACCTGTATCATATACAAAGTCTCATGCAGGAATGTTCCAGCTCACCAACTCTATAATATATGACCTTCAAGTACCCAGTATATTTCAGGATGAGCTCTATCAAAGACTGTGCAACTTGCCCCCTACCACAAGTGTATGGGAACAGGTTCTGGTTGAAAAGACTTGGGCCTCCTACTACTTTTTTAGAGTTAAAGACTATGAAAAAACAGAAGAGCACTGCAACCACTGTCTGGAGATGAAGGAGGTCTCATGGAACTACAAAATTTCATGTGTGGAGCTACTGGGATCTGTTGCACTGCTAAGAGGATCTCCTTCAAAAGCAGAGCAGAATTTTGTCATTATGCTGGCATCTTCAGCATTACAGTCACAATCAAGAGTTGTGGACAAGATAGATGCTCTATGTCATCTTGGAGATGTTTATCTGGCTAGAGATACAGATGAAACAACTGCATCCAATTTATTTGAGATGGCACTGGAGGCTTATACTGTCCGTGATATTCATGGGTCAAGAGGGGAATGCATGAGCCACCTGGCTAGGATATTCATCAGACAAGGTAAATTCAGACAAGCAAAAGAATATCTTATACAAGCCATACCACTTTTTGAGCGCTCCCTCCAGCAGGGAAAAGCACAGCTATGCTATGATCGACTTGCTTCACTGCAACACATCTAATCAGAAAATAATACTCAATTGAGTTAATTGTTGGTACTAAAACACTACATAGCTGCCTAGTACTACATATCACTTTATTGTATTCTTGCTATTTACTAGATTTCCAGTTACTTTGGTTTGTTCCTGCTATTTTTTTCCCGTAGTTATAGATTCTGCTTCAAGTCTGATATGTGAAATAATTCAATGGTAATGAATTTTCCAAGATAAGTTGATTATAAATAAAAACTGGTCTTAGTTTATAGTATACTACTTGTGTTCCTGATTTCGAGTGAAGCAATTCGATCATTACACAACTGTACTTGCTCATGTTGAGCCAAACATTTGAACAATGGAATAGCCTGAATAAGATGTTCTTTTGCATGTTCAATGTCACCCTGTCTGGGTAGTATATCAGCCAGATGCAGCATACAATCCCTTGGAAAGCATGAACACCTCGAACTGTGTATGCTCTCAGTGCCATCTCAAACAGCCTGTATGCAGTGAGCTTATACCCATCTTTAGTGAGATAAACAGCTGCCAGATGACACAGGGCATCAAGCAGATCAATGGCTGCAGAGGTCAATACTGAGTATGCAACTGCAACAATGAAATGCTGCTCTGCTGTTGTGATAGCCCTGTGTCATTGCTGCATCACCTAGTAGTCGCACACACAAAGACTTGCCTCACATTCCACCCCTCTTGAGTGTTAAACTACAAAAGCAACAATCTTCCATTTATTTGTAGTCCTTGAGTCTGTGAAAATAGTATGATGCCCATGCTGCCTCAATGAGAACTCGCTCAGAGTCCTTTGTTGCATTGGGCAGATTGAGCAGCTGTTGGTGAATCCCATCATGGGAGATACTAGGTATCCTGATCTTGTAGAGGATGTTTATAGGGTCCCAGACTATTCCTGTGTAACATGGAGCAGGTGGTGCAACTCTCATAAATTCACTCGCTTCCAGGAATTCTGTCTTTTGGTAATGCAAGTATGCACAGGTTATAGCTAGATGGTCACTGTTTGATAAGCTGTTGTCAAATCCTAGAGCTTGAATTAGCATTGAGCTGTGGCTCAGGTTTCCATCTTGCAATGACACCACACTTGAGCAACTAGACATTGCAGCTCAAGATATATAACTTGAAGTGTCTGTGCTTTATGCTGGCTGACCTGCTAGGCCTCCAGTGCATTGATGTCCTATTGGTCTGCACCATGATATGCTTTTCTAAGGGAAAGGTAAGCTAAGCCATTCAAATCACAAGTTTGAGATGCTATGTCGATTGAAATTTGGGCATATTTAATGCCTTTTATAGGATCATCATAGGCATAATGATGGGATGCTAGCTGATATCCACTGACCAAGTGAATATAAGTTAAATTTTGGAAGCTGACTGATCTCAAATCAACTTACCAATACCAACCATATAATTTGCTTGTTTATGATGTTGAATAGATTCAAAACAGAGTGCTTCCGCATGCTTTACTTCATGAACAGGAATTGACCAATAGGTGGTGATGCAATAATGTCCTCGAAGCTGTGAGTTGTCTGGCATCTGATCTGAAATCCCTGTACAGGACTGGAGAAGATTTGATGAACCAATCTGTTTGAAAAAAATGAAGCATGAGTCTTAATATCATGACCAAAACTGGCTGGCTTACTATGGTAATGTCAGCAGACTCTGCAGAGTCACAAGCAATCAAATGGCACTGAGCACCATATTTTGCAACAACACTGGGATGATGAAGTGTAGCCTGGGCCAGACTGGTCTTTCCAATGCCTCCAGGGCCCAAAATTGCTATATGAGCCTTTTCATGTTGGCAAAGAGCAGTAATAATCTCATCAAACGTCTCGATGCAGACTGATGTCTGGACAGTTGAGGCCCAATGTAGCACCCTTGATCTGGCAGTCTTTCAAGTGTATAGCTGCCATTCAGTTGTCGAGAACCCCACCTAATAAATAAAACTTACTAGCTGATTGTGATGTGAATCATAACTTAATGGGTCAAAGGTAATGAAAGGAAATCATTTGCTGAAGTATGAAGTAATTAGCACATAAGATTTCAATCGCTGTCAAATGATGCAGAGTCCCAGAATACCAATGATACTACATCAGTGTCTTGCCCATCGCATATAGCTGTCAAACATACACATAACTTATACTTGGCAGACATCAATTCATTCAGTCTCCTGTATGGTTTGATCAAGTTGCGTTCGGTTCCCTTTGGCTCTTGCTTCAAGATCCTTGGCCTATGTCGGCTGATTACAGGTCTAAAACTACACAATACTATGTTTCGCTGTATGTCTGTCTCCAAACAAATCAGTGCTCCATCTCCTCCCATCCACGCCCAACAGTCGCCCCAAGATCTTCCTGCTTGACCTGTCTCCCACTCGAAAAGTACCCTGCAGCAATCTTCGCATCGATTTCGACGTGCCTGTGGGAGAATAGGTTAACGATCATCGAAAACAACCCAGGCAAACAAGATGAAAGGCGACTTACGAATCAGGTGGAATCAAATGGTCAGGAATGTCATAGCGCTTGAGTATAGGAATGCCAGATCCCACAATGGCGTTATATTTCCTGTGGAGAACGCGATAAGGCCACGAAAGAGAGATCGGCACAACAACATACATATCGCTCATGCTAACCATCGCGTCAATCTTCTTGATTCCAAGCCAATGCAGGACGTCTGGCATCAAAGCTTGGAATCGCATATCTGTGGCCAGTCAGCGAGGTCCAAGTAAAGAAGCAAATAATCAAACTCGCCCTTAACACCAGCAATAAGCTCTGTGGACCTGAAATATTTGTCGGCGCTGTCTCCAGCCCGCTTTCGCAGGTTGTACACGAGATACTTTGTAACCTCGCCCAGGGCTCGACCTTCCTTTCTAAAGTATACAACGAGACCAACTCCACCTTGTTGTGCCGTCCGAATGCATTCCTGGCAAGGATGAGCAATAGAAGACAAGGAAGGAAAATGTTGGACTGGACTGACCTCGATAGCATATACCAAATAAGGTTTGCATGTACAGATGTCAGATCCAAAGACATCAGAGCCATTGCATTCATCATGAACTCGCAGGGTGAGATATTTGGATTCATCGCGGACGTAGGCCGGATTACCAACTAAAGGCTTTTAATGCTAGTATGAAGACGGAATTGAAACGACGAACAGATATAGACAGTCAGACCCCCAATTGGAGGCAAAAAGACCTGGGTTTCGTTAGCGTGTCATTTCGTGCTTGCGAATCCAAAACTACCTTGATATCAGGACGCGTAACGAGTTCAGGATACATTCCACCAGTGTCTTCGAAAAGGGCGCGACGAAGGAGTTGTTCCTGACTATGTCCATGAGTCAAAACACGAAAAAGACGCAAAATTAGGCGACGTACATTCCGAATCGCTCTGCAACACCAGGAAGCCACCAAACCGGTTCCACTGCAGCCTTGCCGACGTTTATTTCGACACCAGCATCTGCGACAGCTTTGGGAATAGGTTCACCCTCCTTGATCTCGACGTCTTTGTTGATCCAAAGTACGACCTTACCATCCACTTTAAGCCCACCTTGTCTGACGGTCTCGTCGAGTTCGCTTAAGCGAAGATGAGCTTTGGTAATAGCGATCGAAGGCCGAATGTCGAGCTGCTCGGTATCGGAGAGGGATTTGAACAATGCTGGTGCAAAATGACCCCATGGATCCATCGAAACAATTTTCATGCTTCCACCTTCTTTCCCTGAACCCTCGCTGGCACTGCCGCTCCAAGCTGGATTATAAGGAATGTCGATCGGTGGCTGAGTGTTGGTGTAATCAGGCTTGTGAGCAAGGTCAAGAGTGCCCATGGCGACGCTGAGAGCCCGATAGATCGAATAACTGCCACTGTGAGCTCCAATAGCATTGCGACGCTTGATGCTCAAAGGCAATCGTGAGCAGACTACAGGTCCACGGGTATCTGCGTCTGGCGCACCCCAAAGCAAGGGATACGGGAGAATTCCAGGCTGAGACGGATAAGTCGTAAGAAGGATTCGACCGGGATATATCACTGAAGGAGAACTGGGTGCTTTCTGAACAGAGGATGGGACCAGAGACGGAGGCGAGGTCAGGATTGTGGATCCGGTATCGACAATAATGGTCGTCGCTGTAGCTGATGGTTCAGTTGCTGTTTCCGTTTCAGGTTTCGGTGAAAGGGCATCCAGCTGGAAACGATTAACATGAGCGTGTAATGAACCGGATGACGGACTTTGGCTTCCAAGGCTTGCTGGTTCGTGGTCAAGACTTCCAGTCGAGCCAGAATCTGAGCTAGAAGAGCGTCCGTAGACGACATGATGATTCTTCTTGGGTGAGCAGAAAGAAGGAAAGAAATAAGTAACTAATCTTGACTAACCTCTAAGTTGCCTTGCTTTCTCCACGTGTTATTGCTCCAAGATCCGTGTCGCGACCCTACTTGAGACAATAATGTGGAAACAGTAGATACTATGTGATTCGATGATAAGAGGCTCAGAGGGCAAAAGAGCTCAAAAGAGCCACGAATACTGCAGAAGATGTCGTAGTTCTGGTACAAAGCACTGACGCACATGGTTTGATCAGATAAAGCGGCCGATGCGGAGATATTGACCCGATCAATAATGACGCCACCAAAGAGAGAGAGACGACAGTTGTAGCAAGGGTCATCTGTTTAATACCTTCAATACAGCGTTCAATACATGTATAATACGTTCAATACAGAAATATTTCGCCTGCGGCGCCCGGCCCGACTCCCGTTCAATGCCAAGGATACCGGATGCCTTCGGCACCCATACGTTTGAGACAGTCCAAATTAGTTCAATCCTCAGCACTACCTTTGTTGACAAAAAAAAATAAGTACAGTACATTGTGTCGCATTCAAGAAAGACTTCAAACATGGTCATCCCCAAGTCTTCGTCGGTACTATCACTAGGGCCTGATTAGCATTAGATTCAAACAGTCAAACAACTTGACATACCGTCAGCCGAAGGGTGTATCCAAGATTTAAGATAAGACGCGACTGTCCCAGAGTCCGGCGACATTTTGATACCGGGTAATGAAGGAAGCACTGCTTCTACCCCAATGAACCGAAGGTGTGTAATCGAGGGATGCGACACAAGGACTTTTTCGAGCATTTCCTGATCCAGTGCACTCGAGATAGCCAGCGTCACGCAAGATACCGTATCGTATCTCACCAATAAGATGGACCTCGCGGAGATTCGGGAATGGCCCGACAACTTTTTGTTCTCGGGGAACTGGCTCGTCTGCCAGCGGTTTGCATACCAATGCAAGCTTCTCCAAACGCGGAAATTGCAGAATGTGGTCGTTCAAAGACCAGTATAACTGTTTGCCGGCCTCTTTGCCGTCCAAGAAAATCATGAGTGAGGTGAGCGATGGTGCTCGTAGAGAATGGAGGACATTGAAGCGAGGATGATCAGCTCGCCATAAATCATTGTATGAGCCACGAATCGGAGGGAGAAGAACAAGAGATTCGAGATTGGGAAAATTGATGACGTCCGAAGGTTTCTCGTTGGCGTCTTCGCCCTCTTCATCATCATCTTCTTCGACATCTTCTTCACCCTCAAGTCCAAAAGCATCCCGACTAACCAAAAGTCTCTTCAATTCCCCATACAACTTCCAAACATCTGCCAGTCGTCAATATCAGTGTCGGGAATGTAATCCACGTCAGGCGTGAGGACAAAGGTCGAAATGCAACTGATGACAGGATTTTTCTTTGCAAAATAGGCGTTTCGAAGGTGCAGAATGGAGAGAGCTGGGGCTTTTGCAAAGACGGCAAGACCTTGGCGAAATCTTTGATAGTCTTCCTTTGAAAAATGGTGGTCCTCGATGTATTCTGACCACTGACCATCATTCTCGAATGCCTGATTCTCTTCGTCAATGTCCAAAGACACTCTGAGGTCAGTAAGAGCTGGAGCATCTAGCAAATGCAATTTCCGGGTGAGGATTGTGAGACCTAATTGGGTATCGGCGCGTATGTCAAATGTCCGTATTGGGCGACGTGAGGAATGAGAAGGTCGATTCTGGGGTCGATGTACTGTCCTCGAGAACTTTGTCGCAGTTGACTTTGATCGCGACGTCAAGGAGGCTCGACTGGGACCTCGTCAAGTAGAGCTTGAGACGGCGGATCGTCTGGCTGGAATAAAGACCGATTCTGGACCAGAGATTCGGTGACCCAGTTGAAAGAGCTTTGAGGCGGTGGCATACAAGCAGAATGGTCTGCTCGATGGGCCGTTTTCTCGTCTCGCCCGAACCAATATCTCGCTGGGAAATGCCAGAAATGCATTTTGAGAATTTAGGACATGGTTCTGCCGCGCACGAACGACTGCTTTAGCGCGATTGTCCTCTGCGACGAGTAAATCTCTAGCGCGACGCGTCAAGTCGACCCCATGGAGTTGGCGAATTAGTTCGTCTACTATGGCCTCCAGTTCAAACTCTAGCCCTGAGCTCCTCGTATCTCGCAGGATTACTCTTTTTCTTGAAGTTGTTGAAAGCCAGTATCAGCTGTCCCCGGGTGTGAGACAGCTTCATAGGGATATGACATTTTCCAAGGTCTGCCTTTGTTGTGAGCTCGATAAGGTGGTTGGAAAGCTCTGTTAGCTCGCGGATGTGGATGGTGCGTCTATCAAGGCGTCTATCTTCTCTTTTTTTATCGCTTCGGCCTTGTTCTGAGCTTGACTCGGAGCTGCCCGACGCTCTATCTTTGGCTCTCGTCTCCTCCGCTCGTAGTACTCGTTTCGTATTCCTTCGTCTCTCCCATTCTCCCTCATTCGTCTGTCTCTCTCATCCCCCCGTTAACCCTAATTTCCTCCACGTGCATCCTTAAAACACCCTCCGTTCGTCCACAGCCAACCAGATTATGGAAGAATGCGCGACGAGTTTGAATAAGGTGAGCGCGAGCGTCTACATGGTGCCCTTTGGCCTGTCTGTTAGCGCAGGGCTGACGGAATTTCGTATCAAACTGGTTATCAAAGTCCGAAGATACCATGATCAGGTTTGTTTCGAGCGCGACAGCAAGCTGGGATCAAAAAAAGCAGCGGCCGATCTTCTTCTTCAACTACTGCCATCACCATGACTTCTTCCCGTCTACGGTGACGCTCAGTCACCATTCCTAGCCCCGACGAAAGCTGCAATCCGAAGGAATGTTGATTCTGTGCCAAACGACGACCAGAATAAATTCCAAGCAGAAATAATGGTCCGAGGTCGAGTGGATACGCTGTGGTTGAATTTCTACGACTATCAAAATGCTGGATGCGTCTTGGGTTGCATGATTTTCCTCAATGTGCTCATTTTTTGTCAGAGGATGGTTAGTCACCTCTTATCTCGTCATACTCTCGGCATCGTCCGAACCCTATTTATACGCCGATCTCCTGTATATAGCTCTTCGACTACTACATCCATGATATCGTCTTGACCTTGTCCTTGAGGGTATCATCCTCCCTCTAACAGGTTATGGGCCTTCCTTGCGCTTCCTTTGCATCATATCTAAATTGTTGTGCTCTTGCTGTCCGCAATTGAGCTGGCCAGTTTTGGCAGGGACGAAGTAACTGACCCCGACCCGATTTACCGAACCGACTTTACTACCGAAGACCGTCGTCTTTGAGACATTACCGACTTTTACCGACTTTACCGAAGACCGTTGTCTTTAAGACATTACCATTACCATTACCAGACCTTACCCTACCGTTTATATGGCGTTATATCCCAATCCGACTCTACCTTGTCAGTGTCAGTGGCAAGAGACGACAACGACTGACCTTTCTACCTCGATCTGAGGTTTCCCTTGCTAGTGTCAGTGGCTGGGGCGACAACCGACCGACCTTTAATTTACCCTTTGACCCTGTCAGTGACCTGTGACAGTGACCAACTACCGATCGACTTACGATCCGAGCTTTGACTCGTTCAATCATCTCCTTTGTTTCATTTGATCCCTGTCTTATTGAGTTGACGACTCATTTGACCCCGAATTCTCACTAGGTCTTGATAAGAAGAAGACTGGAGTTGTGAAGAGAACTATTATCTGTGGCGCTGATTGTTGAGCTTACCAAGTTTTGGGCTTTGACTCCAGTGGGAGTATTGTCCAGTGGCAACTGTTCCAGTGGGAGTTCCTGGACTTTCTTTCTCATTTTTCCTGCCTTATACGACTCGATTTCGAGATGTCTAAGTGGGAGTGTCAGAGGATGGTTAGTCACCTCTTATCTCGTCATACTCTCGGCATCGTCCGAACCCTATTTATACGCCGATCTCCTGTATATAGCTCTTCGACTACTACATCCATGATATCGTCTTGACCTTGTCCTTGAGGGTATCATCCTCCCTCTAACATTTTTCACCTTAGATCCTCTTTGACAGTGCAGTCTCGCTTCCGGCTTCCGGCCAGGTCCTTACTATTTTGGTTCTATGGTCGTAAGGACTCGAGGAAGACGGTTTCTTCGAACCAGGTGAGTTTGCTGGCCTATTGAATTCGACGAAATGCTTATCGTTTGACCTGGAAGGCTGGATTGTACAACAGTGTTCTATTTTACAGATTTACACCCGCATCGGCCCATCCGCTCTCTTGATAGCGACCTTTGTAAACTCGTCCAAATCTTCCTTTGGCAGACCCAGAATATCATTGTGCAACCCATGCCTGTCTTCGTAATTCCCAGATCCGTCTGGGTAAAAGACCCTGGCATAGAGCGCCATTGCGAAGCCACGTCTGTCTCCTCCTTTCAATAACGCCAGTCCAGCAGCAAATCGTGCTTCAGTTGCTTCATATTCAATCTTCCAATCGCTCGCCTTGGTACCCGTCACCCTCAGAACTGATTCGAAGATGTCCTTCTGGCTGAGCAAAAAGGAGGAGATATAAAGTGGTTTGTTGCGGAATTGGAACAAGGTGGCACTTTTGTCGTTGGCATCGTCGGGATTGACTTTGAGGCTCAAAAGACGCGCAACTGCTAAAGCGGTCTGGGGCCAAGTCGTGGTATTGATTTTCTGGGTACCTTTGTCGTAAAAGGTCGCAGAGCGATTGTTGAAGTCAAAACCGTATGAGGGTGGACCATGAGCGAGGCTGTATTCGTACCAGAAGCTGCAGGTGATACCGACCCAAGAGCTTTTCCCGAGCTTTTCGATGAGCTTGCGGTCAGCTTCTTTTGGAGGACCAATCATGGTATCTTTCTGCATTTCAGTCTCAGTGGGATCGGTGCTATACTCGTTCGGAAGGACCCAAGGGACATTGGCAGCAGCGGCAGCTTCGATGAGCTTAGCTGATTGGTCTGGAGGAGACATGACGCTCATGGTGATGATCAAAGCATCCTGGCCTTGAAGAGCTGCGACCAGAGATGCAGAATCATCATAGTTGACCTTTTTGACCTCGACGCCAGCGGGAAGGTTGGAAGTGCTGTCAGCGCGAGTTATGGCGGTGACGCGATGCTTTCCAGTCTTCAGCAATGCCTCGACGATGTATGAGCCCATTTGGCCTCCAGCCTGAGGAGAAAAGTGAGTGAATTGCTTTTCTGGTGGGAGACTTTGGACTGACCCCGACTATAGCAACTTTCTCAATGTAATTTGGCATCTTGTAATGAGAGAATGAGAGAGGAAGGATGTAATGAGAGAATGAGAGCGGAAAGGAGGGCTTTCTTATATGTGGACCACCCAGTCATGCCGCTGACGAGAGTTTCACGATCATAGATGCGCTTCCGACGTTCCGTGCGATTACCGCCGCTTATCGACTTGGGATCGAGCCTTACTCCTTTCTCTCGTCAGCGGGCCGTCTCACTGTAATGTCCAGTCCGAAATAAAGAGGTTTATCAGCTGTCGAACATCATTTGTCATATCATACTAAGCTTCTCCGTTTTGGAACACAACTTGCGCAGCATCTTCACATCTTCCAGCGTCACGAATCAATTTGTGGTATGCGAATGGAATGGATTTGTGATGAAGTAGGACAGTGTACGGACTCCAAACGATGAGCATCTTGTCGGGCCCGATGAGCCAATAAACACACATGTGTAGCAGAAACTGCTGCTCGCATCCTTCAGGAACACATTGGGGGAACACAGCACATGGTATAAGACGACCAAAAAGTGTTTGCAGCTCTTTTGATCGGAGCTTTAATTAGGGGCCCTGTGTCAATCGGCACCACGGCGCCCGCCTCTTGATCGAGAAGAAACAAGTTTGGCAGACTGAAGGCTGTCGGCTCTCTCTGTCTCTGCGGCACAATTTTTCCATTCAAAGTATCCAAGGACCGCGTCGAGCAGAGGCCGCGGCGACCTGTGAGCCGATGGCGACGAGAGGATTCAGGAAGAGTCGCGTCGTCGGAGAGAACAAGATCCATCGCAGTCACATGGCCCTCGACACCTCTGCTCCAAACCGTCGCATGTCAGCCTGAGCCTCAGAATTACCCAGGACGAATCAGAATCCGAAGATAGAGACGAAGAGAGTGGTTCGTTTTCGGGATAAACCTGCCTTGCCTTGCCTCAGCAGTGAATTTTCGTGGTGCGCTCAATATCCTTTGAATTTTTTTCATGAAATCATCCAGTAACTCTATTTCCAGTCGTAGCGTTGTCTTGAACCTCGTTCGTGTCTTTAACTGGAATATTTCATGTCCAGACAGCAAATCCCTGTAATTGGTCGAAAACCAAATCGATCTCCTCCGAGGTTATTGTCTAAATCCAGGTATGTGGAGGCCCAAGCGACGATGCTATAGAGTCTAGGCCCTTGGACCCGCTGGATCGCTTCTACGACATGACTCGAATGGCCCTTTGGCTTTGGCCGACACAATGCCTAAGCGCGCCGCCACCACACCAACAATGGATGCTGTACAACGCTTTGAACTCGATATAAATACCATGGAATTCGACGAACAAAGCCCCAGATTCATCAGATTCATCCAAACCATTCATCGACATGCCTGCAGTCAAATCCAAATCCGGAGTCGCTTCAGTCCAACCGTCACCATCGACTACACCGAAAATTCCTCGTCCGGCCAACTCCTTCATGATCTTCCGTGCTGAGAAGAGCAAGATGTTTCGCAAAGGCACTCACCAAAGCGAGATTTCTCGTTCTGTGGCTGATATGTGGCGGAACCTGGATCCAGTGTCGAAGGCGCAATATGATGCAAAGGCAGAGAGGGAGAAACTTGCTCACGCAGCAATGTATCCCAATTACCGGTACATTCCTGCGCCCAGGACCAGCCATTCCAATTCCAGGCTGGGCTCGTCGATGCCGAAACCTGTATGTTGAACTCATTTTGATTCAGGAGGTTGTTTTTCAACGCTTAGAAGGTCAATTCGCGTGGCGCTGGGCCATCCAAGTCGAGAATCGATGCTCAGTCACGTCAATACGCTTCCTACCATCATCAGACTGCACCTTCGCCTTCAAGTCTTCAACCTTCGTACGCGCCTCTTCAAACTTCTTATTCATCGTCGTCATCGTACGGACTTCCTCAGCCGATTCACGGGTTCAACCAAGAGCCATCTTACGCTCTTGGTGTTCAAGACACTGTGAATGGCTATACGCTTGACCCAACCTACGGGTATATTCAAGATCCAGCATACGAATATATCCCAGACAATTCCTATGGATATTCTCGGAATGACTATGCTTCCAGTTCATTCACTTCGACGACTCCGACATCTTATCCTTACTACAACCATCGACCGTATTGATGACCTTCATTTATAGACACTTTTATTCCAACTACATACCGACACTTCCTAGATTCATCTTCCTTATTGCCTGCATACATACACTCGTTAATTTCTCTGAATATATTAGATGCTTTTACTTGTACATATATGGCACTTCGTAGCGTCCAAACTCGGAAAGGTGAAGCCCAGACGCTTTAGCCGTCATGCGGCGTCAGTAACTTTTTCCCCGCTACACCGATTAGCTTATCAACAACCGAGGCCAGACAACACCCAAGGATGTATCTCCAGTTCAGAGGCGGAAGGTCGATTGTCTGGATTGAGATGTAAATGATCTCGGAGAAATGCCGCGGCTGGTACAATCTCATCCTTGTTGAGGATCTTTCCTGGACTCGGGAAAGGTTTCCCGGCTACAGCCTCTCTTTAAGCTCAGTTTGCACTGGGTGAAATGAACGCACCTGCAGCATCAAAGAAATTTGGATTTCGCAACTCTTCCGGAAAAGTTTCACCTGTGAGCTCCATCATTTTTGCCAAGTGGTCGTCTTCCGCAGTCCAGCTATCCAGCTGCGGGTTTGAAAAGCCAGTATCCTGTCAGGTAGTTCAAAGGCCTGGAGATAGGATGAGCACCACAAGTAATAAGAGCAGGCAATGCACCCACCAGACAACCAAGCGCCCAAATGTCAGCTTTCGAATCATATCCAGATCCAAGGATTACTTCTGGTGCCCGTAGCTCTGGAGGGCTGACATCGTTGCGTTTCGATTTGTGCAAAGGATCAAGACGCTCCGCTAAGCGGAATGGGAAACTGTCAATTTTGAAATTTTAAAATGATTCGTAGCTCTCACCGCTGCCAAAATCACCAAGGTACATGTTCAGCAATTCGAACTCGTGGGCAGAGTCGTCCCAATGGAAATCAGAAGGTATGGGCTGGGAGCGAACGATAGGGTAATATTCTGCGCCTGCTGCAACTAGACGCTCCACGAGAGGGGGTTGGTCGAGAAGGAGCTGTCCAAGCCTTTGTTCATTCGAGTCGTGATTACATGTGAGTAGAATGTTGTCCAGTCTTAAATCTTCCCGTCGGTGATGGAGGTGAAGCTATGCGTAGCACGGAGAAGACATAGGGCCGGTGTGCATTCCTCAAAGTATTCAATCAAGCGAGGCAAACATCCTCTGTCGTTTTCCAAGGCTGTGACAGCCTCGAAGACCCATAGTTCGATGGATTCTTCTCGGTCGACGGTGATACTGTCGTGTCGCATGAGCGGTGAGAATCTTAACCGCTGAGTAGTTGTAGGGTCTGAACATCGCGGTATCCAGATGATCAGGTTAAAGAAAAGAGCCTCAAACTTTGACCATACCTGGATGGGACGCTTTGAGTGTCATCTCCGGAGTGACAGGGAGATAGTACCCAAAAGAGTCGTCCACTGTTAAAGCCAAGTTCTCTTCTGGGAACGAGGTTTGCAACTTTTAAGGACATGAAGCCGGAGAGAAAGAGAGTGAACCACGTGATAAGGCTCAGCTTTGTTACACCAGCGTACTGTATGTTCGTTTCCAGCCCTACTTCCAAGCTCGTGATAACAGAATAATTCGAACAGACCAGCGAAATGACAGACGAGCTCGCCGCTACTTGTCCCATCGAAACCATTCCGAATGAGCTTCTGCAGCTTATAATTCTTCCAACCGACGAGTCGACGACGGTCTGTCCAGGACGAATCTTTGACGATAACATTATTCAACAAAGTCAGCAGACCTCTTCCACGGCGCTTAGAGAGGCTGCAATGGCGCTCTACCTCGTACGCCTAATGCCGTCGTGGCTCCCAGACTTCATGACCTTGTTCAAGTTGTATACGGATTCCACGGAATGTCCGTCACACGATGATCATTCCCGGGGTCTCAGCTCGTGAAAGTGCAGTTTAACCCATATCCAACTGAACAAGCCCTTGTCGACCTCCGCATTCAACTTCAAAAGTCGGAGAAATTACATGTACAGCAGCTCGAACTCCACGGCCCATTTGATCGACTAGTCCAGCATGAACTGAGGTTCAGCCATCTGCAGATCCTCATCTGCCAGATACCATGTTGGATGTCTTTTTGGGCTGCCGCCGCTCGAGGTTTTGGATTTGATACAGTACTCTGATATAAGCTTCACAGCTCAACTGGCATTCATAAACTGCTCATCTCCCTCATTGAAATCACTATCCCTGCCTCAGATCCAGACCGACGAAGATTTCAGAATCGCCGCCGAGGTCCTCGATCTATTGTCAGATCTCCACAAGCTCACCCTGCATAGCGTCTGTGAGCCAACAGAAGCTGTCCTGACGCATCTGAAGGTCGACCCGAATCAATTGGAAAGTGTTCCATAATTCCATTACCGAATCTGCAACACCAGCACAACTTTGCTGCATCGAACTGATCGAGACGCGCTTTTGCACCGACTACAGCTTTCCTCGTCTCAAATCGGTAACTTGGCATGACGGGATCAGGGCAGAAAATTGAGGCATTCACCCGAGCTGCGTATCAGGGATTGTCGGTCAAAATTCAACCATAGAAATGCTATACTCATCCTGACCTTACCCTTTCCTTTACAACCTGCTCTACTTACCTTACCTCTTCATATCGATCAAGTATATCTTTTGTCTCTACATTATGAGTCAATCTTGCGAGTGCTTTTCACCCATCCTGCAATTGCCAGTCACAATTTGCCAATTTGACCCACGACGCCAGTGCACGGGCGAGAGAAGAATTAGGTATCCAGCTCTGTCGAGAACCACTCGAGACAACCACGATGTCTCCAACTATGCAGCTTTGACAACTCCGCAAAATGTTTTCGGCGGACGCGTTTCGCCAAGCAACCCCAAACAACTTGCTTGCTTCCTGCCATGTCCATGTCTCGCAGCAATGGCAGGCCTGAACCCGAGGTCATCATGAACGTGAGCCTCTATATCCCTCCTTCTCCACGAATTCAACCCTTTCTCCCCAGTATAACGACGGATTCGCCTATTCTAAAGGCAAAATGGACGCAGCACTGGCCAGCGGAGTTCTGGAGAAACCAGTCAAACCAACGAAAGAAATCACCGCTGGACCGCCTCTGAAGAAGGAAGACATTGATTTTATTGTGAATATCGCTTTTGGGTTCCTCATTCGCCTTCGATTGACCTCGCTGACAGGTCCAGGAATTTGAGATTTCGCGAGCACAAGCTGAAAAGGCCTTGCACGAAAACGGTGGCGACTTGAACAAAACACTAAAAGCACTTGTCACCCCATAGATTCGATGTATTGTGTAAATTAACGACAGTCTACAATCCAGCGTCTCTTGTTGGATGAAGCAACCCTCTAAGCGTGTTAATAACGACTCCCTTGGCCACTTCAGTCGAAACCTTCGGCATCGGTTTGAAAGGCTTTTGAGTCGCAACAAAGGGAGCTGGCTCCAAATCGTACTTGTTTTCTCTGCCCTTCATTGTCATGTATTCCCAAGAGCCAGGCGGATGGGGATTATCTGCCGAAAGCATTGTCTTCATGGTCTTGGTCGTGACCTCTGTTCTGATATCCACAGCTTTCAATCCTTCTCCCTTTCGGCCGACCACCTTTGGCGTCTCTAGAAGCCTGACCGAACCATGCTTCAGTCGCATAGTGAGGACACTGTGTCCAGCAGTTTGGGAGTTGAATCCCTTCTCTGAAGCATAATCGAACAGTGGAACCTTGTCGAGGTCCCGGCCCTGTTGCCTAGCATCTTCGCGAGAAAGTGACGAAGATAAACCACCGTAACTGACAACAAACATGCCGTCTGGTCCCTGGTGTCGATTACTGTTCAAGTCGACTCGTTTAGGAGAGGTCGCTGCAATTTTTTGCTCGTGCAGGGCGAAACCTGGCTCAAGTCGTGCATAGAGCTGGGTGTGAAGCTCGCTAAGACGAGCGTAAGAGAGACCACCATTCAGATGAGGTCGAGGCTCGATAGCTTTGCTCTCCGTGCTGTTGAATTGGCGGGAATAATGTCGAGTGAGGAAAAATCGGTGAAGATTGGCGGCCGTGGCCAGCTCATACAGGGATTTCCCTGCATAGCGCGATGGTCCACGTCCAGAGGTCTCTTTAACGACTTCCTCGAGATGCTCTTGGAAAGCCGGACGCATTTTTCGGAGCTTTTTGAGATACCGCTCAAACTCTTTGTTGGACATGGCGTTGATGTTCAAGCAGACATTGCTGTTGACGCCTCGGGCAGCTCTATTTGCCCCATAACCACCGGCACCTTTGCCAGCTCCAGTAGGCGAGAACTCGGAAGCAGCCGAGCTCGACTCTGCAGCCTCGTCCTTGGCCTCGGGTTGCGCCTTTTGCTCCCACTCTTCAACCTCTGGTCCCTCTTGCCGGTCGCAAAATTCAGAGTCAATCAACCACTGAGTCGTGTTTTTGCTACCCAATACCTTGTACCACGGAGAGCTGCTGTCCAAGGTAGGATACGCTTCCATTTCGCGAAAGCGACGTATGAAACGGACTTGCGATTCTGCGTTGGCCCAGTCTACGAATTGACCTCGAGTTTCGTAGCCGGCTGGTAGAGAAATGAAAGCGTCTCGTCGACGAAGTGGAAGAGGACGCTTCAGGCCCCAGCTGCCGCGCTGAGCATGGTCTGGAGAAGCTGAATAGGCTTGTCGGATAGCCGGGTCGTAGCTGGCAAAATTCGAACGACGAAGAAGAGCTGGAAATGAAGAGCTTGGTAACGGACTGGGAGGTAATGCTTTTTTCACCACTGCAGTCGACATAAGCCGTCGACGGCGAAGGCAAGTTTTGGATCACGTGGAGAATTTGGAGCGGAGTTTCAAGCTCTCCGGTGGCTATAAAGAGAACCGGAAAAAAATTTCATCAAACAAAACCACGACGTCCAAATTACTATCTTTTCGCTGGCCCTCTTTTGGTGCTCCTTCACGGAATGATGGTCCAGACAAACGTCGAAGAGTGAAATGCAGCCTCAAAAACAATCTTTGCTGAGTGCTCCTCCCTTTGGTTGAGGGGCGAGGACGCGGGATCACCTGGAGGTTTCCACAGATTTTTGAAGTGCTGACATTTTTCACATGGTGAGCCTCATTTCTTCTTTCTTTCTATCATTTCCTCGAGCCAGTGATGATAATCCTGGTAAAGAAACGAGCCCCGTTTTCACAGATCCCTTCGGAGGGTGTCCTTGACGAATGTCATGGATAGAATGGGCTCGAATGCAGAGTTTAAAGGCGAGGCTGAGGCTCATTCAATCTTCTCTTATCATTCATTATTGCAAGGCATTTTATTGACAGACTATTATTTATAGACCAAGAGAGTGCCAAGGGACGTATTAAATATCTCATTGTTGTAGGACCGTGTTTCGATCAGAATAAAAAAAGTTTTCTGTAAAAAGAGATGCACGTGCTATCACCATATGGCGAATCTGGAATCTTGTTTGAGAAAAAAGCCGAAACCCGACCACGACGATCCTGGTATTCCCCCTTTACAGTCTCTGGGTTTCAGTCAAGTAAGAGAACAAGCTAGTGGCCGAAACATGCTGACCCATGTTTAGTTGACGGTTTGCATATGAGCTCAAGATCTCTCTCGAGGGCCAGCTCTTACGAACATCTATCTGCTGCTCCAGAGATGTATCACCGCCCTCAGCCCACTATTCGCTCATCTGCCTTATCGGCAAATGGCTCACCAGGTCCAAAAACACCAAGTCCGCGGCTCACACCATTACTGCCTTCTGCAGTCATGACTTATCCGTCGTCCAAGCCTTCGATGACCTTCAGTCTGCCATCGTCTCCGTCGATTGGTGCATTCGCTGAGAGTACAAGCGGTCCAACTATATGCGGCATGCCTCTGAAATACCTTTCGTGCGTCCATTGGTTATTGAATTCCCCTGCTATTCTTAGCTTATATTCTCTAGGTTGGTCACTTTGGCCGTGCAGAATGCAGCACTTTCAATAGTCATGCATTACTCTCGTGTCTCGACCCCGTCTTCACATGCCTATTCTCCTGCATCGGCCGTCCTTCTCAGTGAGCTGCTAAAGGGCTCAATATCATTCATCATCGCATTGGCCCGAGTCAGAGAGGTTGCAGAGATTCCTTGGCACCAAAAGTCACTTTGGGGTGTACTTTGTTCATTGCCGTATCCTTGGACGGCTCCGTTCTGGGATTTATGTGGCGACATCTTCAGTCCAGATTGCTGGAAGCTCTCAATTCCGGCAATTCTTTATGTTGTCCAGAATTCACTCCAATTCGTCGCAGTCAGCAATCTACCTGTCGCATCCTTCCAAGTTACATATCAGATGAAAATCCTGACCACCGCAGCGTTTTCCGTCGCTCTCCTACGGAAAAAGATGACCTCGACGAAATGGCTTTCCCTATTCTTCCTTGCCATCGGCGTCGGCATCGTCCAGATACAAACCTCGACCATTGATCACGTCGCTTCTCCTAAAAGCACTCATGTCGGCAGTGCCCACGACTCTGCACCCATCCATATCCACATTATGAGCCCTTTGAAAGGGTTCGGTGCCGTGACCGCTGCCTGCTTCACCTCTGGGCTCGCAGGCGTCTATTTTGAAATGGTTTTGAAAAATTCAAAGGCGGACCTTTGGGTTCGAAACGTCCAATTATCATTATTCTCACTTATCCCCGCTCTCATTCCTGTCCTTTATTCGGCACCACCTATTCATTCTCGGGGCTTCCTGCTCGACTTTTTTCGGAACTTTGGAGCTTGGGCATGGGCGACCGTGTCTATTCAAGTCTTTGGAGGCCTGGTCACCGCTATTGTCATCAAATACTCGGATAACATTCTTAAAGGCTTTGCGACAAGTCTTTCTATCATCCTTTCTTCCCTTGCGTCCGTCGCTCTGTTCAACTTCAAGATCACGCCCAGCTTCGTCATTGGTTCAACGACGGTGCTCTGGGCGACTTGGATGTATAATCAGCCACCAGCAGCGACAGAACCAAGCATCGTGGTGCATACAGGGACTCCGATAAGTTCGCATGAGCCTATCCTTGGTCAGATGTCGAGGAAAAAGACTTCGCCATTCCAAAGTCCTCGTGCATTAGCTTCTGCGCTAGGTTTGGGCTCGGAGAATGGTCAGGAGGTTTACGGTGGTGGATTCTCAGAGATCTTGGATACACCGCGGTATAATTCTTCACCTTACGGTTCACCATATCCTTCGCGAACTCCTTCACGTGTTCCTTCAAGGGCACCGACGCCACCGATGCGGTTAGCACCTCCAAGTCCGATGAGTTCTGACAGTGGACATAGCTTATGACATTGCGATAATGAAAAGGAGGACGACCTGCGATGATGACGAATGACGACGAGGCATGAAACAGCGGGCGGTATATCGGTCGTCCCTTGCCCTTATTAAACCTTGTTATTCTTTCAGACAGTGCCTTCTCTGGACATTGACTTTTTTTGACACGGTATACCCCATCCACGCGAATATCCATTCAAATGACCCTACATACATAGATTCACGTACACGTCCACGAACCAAAATCCTTTACCATTACTTCCGGCCCCACCTATAGTTTGTATTCTACATTTTGATTATCTGGGTACCCCTTTTCACCACTCTTTTACGTGACTTTATAGAGTAAAGCCTTGGCTATTGACCTCGACGCCCTTTTGTGCATTTTTGCTGTAATATTCTGCGCGGACTACATTGCATTAGTTAGCATCACTAGAATCCATCTCTCATTTTCAATCATCTCCTTCGATTGTCCCACTCGTCGACTAGGCTGCGAGAAAGGTGAGTGGCTGACTAGCCTTCATTCACCCAGACCAAGTCCCAGTGCCTTGTAAACAAAGCCTGGCTCTTTCGCTGTCTGCTTTAGCTTCTCAAGAGCTTCTTTCGCATCAAAGAGATATTGAGCCTTCTTCGTTTGGTCGAGATCCTGATATAGGTCGTCGAATTGGGGGATGTACTTTTCGAGGCATTTTATGGCTTCTGTCGCAGCTTTTGCATCGTCCAGTGTACCTGCAAGGCGGAACAAGGCTGCCGTCAATTGTCGGTGAGATGTGCTTTTGGTAATTTCGAAAATCGAGATGTAGTGAGCGAAATCATTCTGGAGTTCGGATGCAAGCCCTGTGAGATTGAAAGGGGACTGCTCCAGATGCGAGCCAATGATGGCCTCAGTAGTATCCGGCGCATAAAACATGTTAACCAATCCCTTGACCCAATATATTGACGCGATAGCCGGGTCTCTCAGAATTTTGCTGGCCTTCAACTGATCGAGCACTGTGAGTGAAGTGAGGACGTCTTCCCACCAGACTTTTGACGCCAGTGTTTGCCTGACGGTCTGCAGGGCGTCTGCATCAGTAATATTGACGAGTGGTTGAAGGAGTGGGATCAGGAAGTACCGTGGTTGCTTCCAAGGTTCTGTAGCAAACAGTTTTTCACGGTGGCGTTCGAATAAATCGGTTATGAACCATGTAGCGGAAGCATAAGCTTGTTGTTCCTGAGAAGATCCTTGCGCGAGAAACGAGGTCAGTTCACAACACCTCCGGATTGCGCCACCTGAAAACATCTCTATGTCGAAATGCTGAGAAAGATTGTCTATTTCTTCGAAAAGAAAACCACATAGACTCATCAAGGTGCAAGATGCTAATGCAGCCTTGAGTTCAGGAGAGTCGGGAGATCTGAGACGATGTCCATCTGATACGAGTCTGATCGCAGCGAGGGATTGTTGCAATTCTCCGTGACTGTAGCCATTAGATTCCCCGTCCACCCAGCGCCAGACCGCTCGAAAGCATCCCTGGTCGCGTAGGACCAGCTTTCGGTCCAATGCACTAAGATCTTCACTACATTGGAGAATTGACAGGAATTTGGTTCTGTTATTGACCGAGGACAGAGCTGGGAACTATAAAGCGACCTGGTTAAATATCGTAACAATGGGTATCACAATCCCATGCCATGGATTTTCTTCGTGGCTGAGTTTGTAGGGAAAGAGTCCACTATCAGTGAGGCAGGAAATGAGATCCAGGATTGCAGTCATGCTTCGCTCGGAGCGATCTGGTTGGTGAATGAAGGGGTAAAGGTGTTGGCGGCCAAATGCATAGTCATCATACTTCATTAGCGCCTCTATGATTTGAGACGCTTGATAATCCGGGTTTCTCCGGCGGTTGAGATAAGAGGGAATGCCTTCAATAAATTGCATGAACTCTGTGTCTGTGGTCAGACAATCGAGGGTCCATGTCAGAGCTCGTGTTTCTCTGGCTTCAAAGGCTGCCCGATTCCTATCAAGAGCG
Organism: Mycena floridula; assembly: GCA_029320655.1. Classification (NCBI taxonomy): domain Eukaryota; kingdom Fungi; phylum Basidiomycota; class Agaricomycetes; order Agaricales; family Mycenaceae; genus Mycena; species Mycena floridula. Next base: position 409,140 of record JARIHS010000033.1, on the reverse strand, counting down.
ACCTTTTCCCTGATCTCGTCGAGGTTTCCACCACTGAGCATTGAAGCTTCCGAGACCGTGATAGCTTGTGGGAAGACCTTTTGCACCACTGATAAGACCTTCATCCAAAAGTTACTTTGTTGTTCACCGACCAGGTTCCGGTTATTGAGGGTATGTCGGGAGAGGCTGTTTCGACCGGCAATGCTGGTCAACAAGTCAACCATAATACGGAACTGGTGAAGAAGGGATCTGGAATGTCTGACGAATTTCTTCGAGAAGTTCGAGACCGTCTGGACAGCTGATACTGACAGCTTCCAACTTGTCCCGATGGTGATTCGAAGGGTATTTCGGATGAAGGAGAATTGAAAGATGAAGGTCGTAAGCGGTGTTCGTATGGGTGAAGCAATCGATATGAGTGGCGCAATGGTCGCGTAAAAGTAGGCTGTCCCGCATGCAACGAGAAGACCGCTCATTAGATATGTGATGGCGCTGTTAATTGGACGAAGGAAAAACACGAGACCGATAAGGAATGAGAATAAGGAAGCATGGAGAAGAGCTGGTGTCCCTTCCACTATGGCTGACACCCTGGAGCTCTCAACACCTTCGAAGAGAAATGCTCTAATTCTTCCTCGCATTTCTGGAACCTGCCGACGCTCGATTGCATGAATGTATTCCGAGGCCCATTGCTGGATGAGCGTCGCTGCAAGAGCACAGGTCAGGCTCAATGCGAGACTGATGAACCAAAAGATGTTGGTCAGGACTGCAAGTACCGAGGGCGAGAATGGAATCTGGGATGGATTTGGAAGGGAAGCGACGGTCTGAGACCCATTTGCCAGCTGCTGGGATATCTGATACAGAATCAATAATGTCAGGGCGGCTGGGTCCGGAGAGAGAAGCTTGTAGCTTTCGATAATGAAAGCTGTGACGACGGCAGAAAAGAGCGCTGCCTATGAGACGGTCAGTTCGAGGTCCTAGACAAAGATCAGACTCACAAAAAGCAGAATTCCATCCATTGCGACCTTCCAGCGAGCCACCATAGCTTCATCGTAGACCTTGGCCTCGCGAATATAGCTGCTGAATACAGTTGGGTTGGATTCCTTTGGAGGAATCCCGACTGTGGCCTCGCTTAGCAAAGCCAACGAAAGAATTGAGAGCTTCAACACTCACCAACCTGAGGCTGAACAGGCGCGTCCATGATGAAGAACCAAGCAAAGCTGTCCAACAGCTTCTCAGGCTCGAGTCAGCGTCTGAGTTACCGGGCAATTAAGCGCCCAGTCATTTGCATACTATAGGCAGGAAAACGACGCGGAATTTCATGATCAGATCTGTGTGTGGCCTTTACGACCATGGAATCAGAGTTCAAGCGGAAACAAACACGTGTCCGTTCATGCGCTGAAGCGCAGAAGCCGCATACTGACTGTATTATTCAAGGTTCGAAACAAAGGTCTTGGGAAGTAGACGAATACTTGCAGTGTACTGAGGTTTCGGGACCGTGAGAATAGATTTGTCGCGTTCGGTCACGAGCGCTGTTCCCTTTTGCTTTCGGCCTCGAAGGCCTCAAGCGTGTTCTGTCTCGTTTTCTCGGCATCTTCGCTCCTCGCGGTTTCGCTCTTTGTTTTTCACAGCGTTTATCCAAGAAACGCTCATATTCTACCGAGAAACACGATGACAAGCGCTCAGGAGGACCAACAGTCTGGGTCGCATTCTACGACAAAGACCAACAGAACAGACGATGGATCAGAACCTCTGTCAAGCCCGTTTGTACCAAAGGTTTCGAGAAAGGCGAAGGGCAAGCAGAAGGTCATTGAGGCCCCGCTCGAAGCCAGCGCAATGGACAACATCGTACCGACGCGCCAGACGAGGTCGTCGAAGCCAGCGCCAGCACCAGCACCAGCTCCAGTACCAGAAAAGAACTACATTCGGGTTCCGGGAAGGAAAGGCTGGGTTCAGCCAATAGAAGGGGAAAAAAGCGCGGACGCTGGAGAGGAGCCGAACAAGGATGGGGTTGGAAACGGTGAGGCTGTTTCCTCTAGGGGGGGCGGCCCAAACTTTTCCAAGTCCAGACAGAGCTCGGTGGACTCGACGGCGAGTAGGAAGAGGACAAGGTCGGATGCAGGGGAGCAGGACGTGGGTGAAAGTCGGAAGCTCGCCAGGTCGGATGACTTTGAGGCAGGGCATTTCGACGAGTCCATCTCTCCGAGAATCCCGCCAGCAGGATCACCAATGCGAGTAGACGGGGAAGCAGACCAGCTAGCGTCCCGAATTTCCGCCAACAACAATTTTCTCCGAGACGAGCCAGAGGAGCTCGACGACGGCGACATCGATACTGGCTCGCAAAAATCCAACGAAGAGCCGTGGGTACAGGACCAGCAAATGGAGGAGACACCAAAGCAGTCCAAGGCAGCATCCATTTCGCCAGACGCTATCATATCGCCAATCATGCAACAACTATCTATTCGGGGGCGAATGCCAGCAAAATCAGTCGGTGGTCGTCGCCAGAAACTCTTTTCGCCGAAGAATGCAACGCCGTCGGGGTCGAATCGAAGACTAGACGACATGACACCGCGTCGACTTTTCGAGAAGGATTTGGCAATGGCAGAGGCAGAGTTGGCGAAAGCAGCAGCAGCAGCAGCAGCAGCGCGTGCAGATGAAGCTGAGGCTATGGCGAAGGCAGCGGAAGCGCGAAAAGAGGAAGCAGAAGCAAAAGCAGAGGCGGCATTGGCGAATCGCAAGGCACGACAAGCAGAAAAAGCAGCAGCTGAGGCATTCGCATTACAGAAGCAGTTAGCAGTCGCAACCTCGACGGTCGACCAGCGAGCGCAGGATCGAAGCAAGCAAAAGGCAAAGCAAGCAGAGGTAAGCAGGAGAACGCCGACAGAGCCCCCGCTTACGCATTCGCAGCTCCAAAGAAAGGAACAGCAATTGCAAAGAGAATTCCAGGAGCAAGAACAAAGGAGGCGTGACAGAGAAAGGCAGCGTTTGGTAGAAGAAGAGGCGAGAAAGGCCGAGGCGATAGCACTGAAGCAAGCAAAATTAACGCAGGACAAAGGTACGCAAGGCAAAGCTATTAGGCGAAGAATATTTGTTCACAGGCGTATAGACGATGATAATCATGCTGGGCTATCGGTTCCACCAGATGAATGGTTCCAGGACGACGTGGTAGCCGAGGAGGTCCGTTTGGCACCCCAGCTCGTCTCAGCCTTCGGCAAAGGCATGATCGACTATGCACCGCTGTACCTCATGACAAACGAGAACAGTGTGGCACAGCAGAAAGTCAGCACGTCGCTGGCGGATCAGTTCCTTGTCGACAAAGGCACTATCACGCTTCGAACGAAAGTCGGCGGCTCAGCCAGGGACCATCACATTACAGCTCTACAATTCGTCGAAATCGCGCAAAACTTCGTCAGCGGCATCGAAAAATATTACATTCCGGTCAACGAAAAAGTTCCAGGCTCGAGACAAGCGTTAGCTGTCGCCAATATGTTCCGCGATTTCTTCAGCGACATTACCCATTACAGTGGTTTCCAAAGCGACTGGGAATACCTCCGAGGTTTCACAATAGCACAACTGTCGAGCTGGTTCGATCTAGGCGTCCAAGGAAGAATGAGAAAGAAATTGTCTTTCACCGTGGCACGTTTCATGGAGTCGAAGCTTGCAGCAGTCACGAAGAATTTGGCAGCACCAGCAGCAACAGCTCCTGCACATCGAGGCGGTCCAGCAGGTCGGGGTTCCTTTCGGGGTTCATCGACGGGATTTCGGGGTCGAGGAGGACTTCACAATGGCGGTGGATACCAGAACAGCTCTCCCCCCTGGTGCCATTACTGCCGTGGAGCCCATCATCACAAAGCCCACGATGGTCCAACCAAGCGAAGAAACATCGAAAAGCAAGGAGGGAATTGGGTCGACAAAGCAAACGGCCAGATCATTTGCAACTCATTCAACGATTCCAGAGGCTGCCAGCGTGCAGCGTGTAACTACCAACACCATTGTTCGCTCTGCAACGACGCATCACACGGAGCTCGCGAATGCTCTATTGTTTAATCCAGACATTTTTCCCATTGTCACCCCGCTCAGTCCCGAAGCTTGGGAGACAGCTCTCGACGAGGCAGGCGTCCTCGGAGAGTATTTGGATATCCCTGAAGGCCTCCGGAAAGGCTTTCTTTGCGGTCTCGAAGATTATGAGCTCACAGCAACTTTCATTCCAGAAAATCATTTCACGACAGCAGAAGACGAGGAGTTCGTTTTGGCCAAATACGGCGAGGAAATAGCGCTGGGTCGAATATCGAGAGGCTACAGACCTGAAGAATTGGGAGCGCTCATTGGACATTTCCGTACCGCACCATTGGCGGTTGTATCATCAGCAGGCGGCAAGCGGCGCGTAATTGTGAACCATTCATACCCGAAATTGTACAAGTCAATCGCAATGCCAGTAAATCCTTCATATCTATTGCACAAAATCCTTCTCGACCCAACAACAACATCCATAAATTCGGTAATTGATGCAAAGAAGTTTACTTGCCAGTGGGGTTCCTTCTCGGAATGCTGGCTATTAGTGGCAGATGCTCCTATAGGAGCTCAAGCGGCGGTATTCGACGTCGACGCAGCTTTCCGCAATATCCCGACCCACCCTTCGACTCGATGTTTCTTGGCGGTCATGCTAAAAGGGCTTATCCATCTGGACAATGTGCTCAATTTCGGTGCTTCACCTTCTCCTGGCATTTGGGGTCGTGTGGCGGATGCCATGGTATTCATTCTGAAATCTAAAGGGATCGAAGCAGTGATAAAATGGGTCGACGACTTTATTTTCTTTCGTTTCCCTAGAGGTCGGAACCTGGATGGTACCTGGCGCTATTCATACGATGCAAGCCTCGTCTGGGACATAGCTCGGGAATTGGGTTGGCCTTGGGCAGCAAAGAAATTTGTCGACTTCGCGTTCATTTTTCTTTACATTGGCTTCCTGTGGGACCTTGCGAACAAGACGGTCGAGCTGCCAAATGCGAAGAAAGCAAAGTATCTACTGCGCTTAGAGAGCTGGACACTGAGCTCAAAGCATAGTTACAAAGAAGCGGACAAGATAATAGGTGAGCTTGTCGGGCAAGGAAACAAGCTTTGACTAACGAAAGCAGGCACATTGCAGCACGTAGCAATGGTGGTTCCAGCAGGGCGATCCAGGCTACCATCCTTATTCAGATTCAGAGCGTCTTTCGGAAACGACCGCAGAGAACAGAAGAAACATTCAGTGTCGAAACAGCTGAATGACGACATGCAATGGTGGAGAGATGAGCTGGCGAAACCTTTCGTGGGAGTTAACATCATCAAACCGCCTCCAGTATTGCCATTGGAGATCTTCGTCGACGCGTCGACGTCTTGGGGAATAGGGCTGATCTGGGAAGGGAGATGGCTAGCATGGCAATTTAAGGACAATTGGCAGTCAGAAGGCAGAGAGATTGGCTGGGGAGAAATGGTGGCGATAGAGCTAGCTCTGAGGACGGCCATATCGTCAAAGTTGAAGAATTGCCACATTCTTATTCGCTCAGACAACGAGGGTGTGATAGGTGCGCTGAAGGCAGGACGATCCAAAGGGCAACAGCAAAACGCGATTCTTCGAGAAATCGTAAAGCTGATACAGGAGCACAACATCTGGGTATCAACCGAATACATCAATACGCATATAAATCCAGCAGACGACCCATCACGAGGAAAATTCGCAGGGAAAGCTTTCATTTACCCGTACCCCCCAGCAATTCCTTTCCATTTGCGTCCATACGTTCATAATTGCATCGTACATACTGATCCTAGAGTTAATTGAACCAGGACCCGATTTTTTTTTTTTTTTTTTTTTTTTGGGATGAACAAGCGTTTTGGCGTATAAGTATTGGAGGGTCACAGTATGTGACAGCGTGACGTGAACAGCTTCAACCGTAACACGCGTCTTCCCATTTCTCTCTTCATCTAGCGAAAAGACCATGCCAGCTACACGTTCCAATCATTACAGTTATTCCACAGGCGGGGAATATCAGCATTTCCAGCGACGATTGGCCAGGCGGCAACCATACGACGCGGGCATCGGAATCATTTCATCGGCAACCCGAACAAAACACCTCCCAGCAGCGATTACAGACATACTATCCTCTTCTTTCCTGAAGCAAGCCCTCGAAATAGCAGATGAGGCGACCTCCAGCGAGACAAAAAGAAAGGACAGGAGCAGAATAGAGCAGTTCAAGGCATGGTGCGTAAAGCAGGGAATACGGCAAGAGGACGTGTTTCCAGCACCAGAGACTGTCATATTGGCTTGGGCGGCGTCATTTGCTGGAAGAGTCGCGGGGAAAACCGTAGGAGCGAAGATTCTGGCGCTGGAAAAGTTGCACCAAAGGGAAGGCTGGGCTTGGCGAAGAGGACCGCTTTTGAAGGAAGTCATTAAAGGCGTTGAGAATACGAGGCCTGCATCATCATTCCGTCAGAAACGACCTCCCGTAACAATCGATATGCTCGAACAACTGGACAGCGGACTGAGTCACGTTAACGGGCTTGACGTCTCGGTGCGAAACTTGTCCTTTGTCTTGTTCTTTGGGCAAGGACGCACTGGCGAATTCACACCTCCTTCGGAGGACATTCGAAAATTCAATCCTTCACGCTACCCCACCTTCCGAAATCTACAGAAATCGACAGCTAGAAATGGAGCGACGAATTTGCACCTGCCATGGTCAAAGACGGAAAAGGCGAGAGGCGACAACATCTGGCTAGCTCGGCAGAGCAGATTTGATTCTATAAACGAACTGCGACATCATTACAAAACCAACAATCTATCCCCAGATTCACCCATCGCTTCATACCGCGACGAAAATGGTACGCTAAAAGCGCTGACCAAAGCGAAGTTCATCCGTAGAGTCAACGAGATTTTGAAGCCGAAAGGTTTCCCTAGGATTACGGGACATTGTTTCAGAATCGGCGGCACCACGTTTTATCTCATTTCTCAGGTCCCACCGGACATCGTCAAAAAGTTCGGCAGATGGAGATCGAGCGCATTTCTTATTTATTGGCGATGCTTGGATTATTTGGGAGAAGCGTACCTGGATAACCTGCCTATTAAAAAGGTGCTCAGAAAACGAAGGGCTCGTTGCATGCCTCAGGCTTGACTCCATCATTTGGGTGAGTCTTCGTTTAGACTGCGACGCGCCTCAGGCTTTGCAACTCATATGGGTTTGTCTTAGTCTTCTCTCAGCTCACACCACGAAGAAAGCTGAAGCCGCCGTGGATTCTTGTGTTTCGGACTCTTTGGCTTCCTGTTCCACTGCGACTTCGGCTCCATTTCGTCTCCCCCCATAACAGCTAGAAAGGTTCATGCTCCTTTAGATTTGTAAACAAATACATTCCTTTAGCCGCGCAACTGTTCCATTTTCATTGTCTGAGCAAGTGCATCCGAAGGATGCGAAATCTATTCAAGATTCCCGAAATGGGAAGTAGACGAATACTTGCAGTGTACTGAGGTTTCGGGACCGTGAGAATAGATTTGTCGCGTTCGGTCACGAGCGCTGTTCCCTTTTGCTTTCGGCCTCGAAGGCCTCAAGCGTGTTCTGTCTCGTTTTCTCGGCATCTTCGCTCCTCGCGGTTTCGCTCTTTGTTTTTCACCCACCCACCCAACACCTGCACACCAGTACTTACAAGGAGTACAAAAGATTTCAGGTCAAGAGACTGAAATTAAGGAGCAATCAAGCTTCAAAGGTATCAAATTGGATACAATCTAACTGAACTTTTTGAATCTATCTAGCAGAGCTGAGTTAGCCTGGGTTTGTCTTAGTCTTCTCTCAGCTCACACCACGAAGAAAGCTGAAGCCGCCGTGGATTCTTGTGTTTCGGACTCTTTGGCTTCCTGTTCCACTGCGACTTCGGCTCCATTTCGTCTCCCCCCATAACAGCTAGAAAGGTTCATGCTCCTTTAGATTTGTAAACAAATACATTCCTTTAGCCGCGCAACTGTTCCATTTTCATTGTCTGAGCAAGTGCATCCGAAGGATGCGAAATCTATTCAAGATTCCCGAAAAAAGTATGGAGAGTATCGATCGACGTCTGCAAATAAGTCACTCATTTTTTATCATCGCCTCAGTCTGGTGCTTGGTGTCAACATCCTGGCCATGATGCTTTGTCTGCTCCGAGTTGGCTCCCAGTTCAAGTTCCTATAGAAAAGAACCCGGGGCCTGGGCCTATGAGAGAGGTTAGTCTGGAAACCTTCGCAACTTCGTTGACTCGTCTTCATTGGCCCAGATCAAGTCCCAATGCCTTGTAAACAAAGCCTGGCTCTTTCGCCGTCTCCTTCAACTGCTCAAAAGCTTCTTTCGCATCAAGGAGATGTTGGGCTTTCTGCGTTTGGTCGAGGTCCTGATATAGCTCGTCAAATTGGGGTATGTACCTTTCAAAGTCCTTCATGACGTTGGTCGCAGCTTTTGCATCGTCGAGTGTACCTGCAAGACGGAATAAGGCTGCCGCCAACTGTCGGTGAAGTGTGCTGTTGGTAATTTCGAAAAACGACATGTATTGGGCAATATCATTCTGAAGTTCAGACGCGAGCCCTGCGAGGGTAGAAGGGCACTGTTCGAGATGGGCGGCTACCGTAGCCTCGACAGTGCTCGGTCCATAAAACAGGTAGATCAACCCCTTGACCCAATATATTGACGCGATAGCTGGATCTCTGATAATTTCGCTGTCCTTCAAGTAATCGAACACTGTGAGCGAAGCCATTGTGTCTTCCCACCAGACCTTTGACGCCAGTGTTTTCCTGACATTCTGCAGGGCGTCCGCATCGGTAATATTGACGAGTGGTTGAAGGAGTGGGATCAGGGAATACTGCGGTGGTCGCTTCCAGGGTCTCGCATCGACGAGTTTCTCGTAGTGGCGTTCGAATAAATTGGTTATGATCCATGTAGCGGAAGCATAAGCTTGTTGTCCCTGAGAAGAACCTTGCGCGAGAAACGAGGTAAGCTCGCAACACCTCTGAATTGCGCCACTAGAAAACATCTCTATGTCGAAATGCTGGGAAAGATTGTCTATTTCTTCGGAAAGAAAATCACATAGACTCATCAAGGTGCAAGATGCCAGTGCAGCCTTGAGTTCAGGAGAGTCGAAGGATCTGAGAGGATATCCATCTGATGCGAGTCGGATCGCAGCGAGGGATTGTCGCAATTCTCTGTGACTGTAGAGATCAGATTCCTGGTCCAGCCAGCGCCAGACCGCTCGAAAGCACCCTTGGTTACGTAGGACCGGGTTTCGGTCCAACGCACTGAGATCTTCACTACATTGGAGAATTGACAGGAATTTGGTTCTGTTATTGACCGAGGACAGAGCTGGGAACTGTAAAGCAACCTCGGCAAATATGGCAACAATGGGGACGACATCCCCATACCACGGGTTTTCCTCGGGGCTGAGTTTGTAGGGAAAAAGTCCACTACCAGTAAGGCAGGAAATGAGATCCAGGGTTGCAGTCATGCTCCGCTCGGAGCAATCTGGTTGGTCAATGAAGGGGTAAAGGTGTTGGCGGCCAAATGCATAGTCATCATACTTCATTAGCGCCTCTATGATTTGAGACGCTTGATAATCCAGGTTTCTCAGGCGGTTGAGATAAGAGGGAATGCCTTCAATAAACTGCATGAACTCTGTGTCTGTGGTCAGACAGTCGAGTGTCCATGTCAGAGCTCGTGTTTCTCTCTCCATGAAACCTTCTCGTTCAGTATCAAGAGCGACCTTTTCCCTGATCTCCTCGAGATTTCCACCACTAAGCAGTAGATTTGCAGATGCTGTGAAAACTCGATGTGAGAAGGCCCTTTTTACCAGCAAAGAGACCTTGCTCCAAAAGGTACTCTGGTGTTCGCCGATTAGGTTCCTGTCGTTGAAAGCATTTCTGGACAGGTTGCTTCGACCAGCAATGCTTGCCAATAGGTCGAACATGATGCGAAACTGATGAAAAAGGAATATGGAATGTCTGATAAGCATCTTCAAGAAGTCCGAGACCGTCTGGGCAGCTGAGACTGACATTTTCCAACTTGTCCCGATAGCGATTCGAAGGGTATTCCGGAGGAAAGGGAATTGGAAGATGAAGGTCGTAAGTGGTGTTCGAATGGGAGAAGCAATGGATATGAGTGGTGCAATGGTCGCGTAAAAGTAGGCTGTCCCGCATGCAATGAGAAGACCGCTCATTAGATATGTGATGGCGCTGTTGATTGGACGAAGGAAGAAGACGAGACCGATAAGGAATGAGAATAAAGAGGCATGAAGAAGAGCTGGTGTCCCTTCCACTATGGCTGACACCCTGGAGCTCTCGACGCCTTCGAAAAGAAATGCTCGAATTCTGCCTCGCATTTCCGGGACCTGTCGGCGCTCGATTGCATGAATGTATTCGGAAGCCCATTGCTGGATGAGTGTCGCTGCAAGAGCACAGGTCAGGCTCAGTGCGAGACTGATGAACCAAAAGATGTTGGTCAGGACTGCAAGTACCGAGGGCGAGAATGGAACCTGGGATGGATTTGGAAGGGAAGCGACGGTCTGAGACCCATTTGCCAGCTGCTGGGATATCTGATACAGAATCAATAACGTCAAGGCGGCTGGGTCCGGAGAGAGAAGCTTGTAGCTTTCAATAATGAAAGCTGTAACGACGGCAGAAAAGAGCGCTGCCTATGAGACGTTCAGCTCAACATCTGCACAGATTTCTGGACAGAGCCTGCACTCACAAAGAGCAGAATTCCATCCATTGCGACCTTCCAGCGAGCCACCATAGCTTCGTCGTACACCTTTGCCTCGCGCATGTAGCTGGTGAAGACGCTCGGATTTGATTCCTTTGGAGGAATCCCAACTGTGGTTTCACTAGGTAAGTGAAAATTCACGAGAGAATTGAGAGGTTCACTCACCAACTTGCGCCTGAGCAGTCGCGTCCATGGTTGGAGAAAACAAGCTGCCAGACAGCTTGAATTTCAAGTGTCATGATCTCATCACCGCCCGTCAGCGGCAAATTTGGCGCCCACTGACTGCGTTCAGAAAAACTGAAAAATGGCGCGAAATTCAAAGACTTGTGATTGCTGTTCGCTCAGGATCATGAATGCAGAGTTGAAGCGCGAAACAACTGAAATGTGCACGTGTTCTTCAGCTGCAGAAGCTACATTTCTAATTTTATTCAACAAGTTATGGAACAAGCGCTCGAGGTTTAAAAATATGAATACCTTCCTGTGTGAAGATGCAAAGTCCGAGCACTGAGAAAGTCAGAGGAGCGACGACATGTTGTCCGTCGTCACTGCTCCGTCATACTGACAGTCTTAGATCTACTCTTGTTCTTCTTCGCCAGAAAGCGGGTAGACTTCCAAACGAAATCGGCGGCACAATCGGGATGGCTTCGGTCCTGCGTTTCAAGCCCAAGAGCAATGTTAGACGAAGATATGACAAGGACGCACTATTGAGAATGCAACGCCATGTGTGCGTGACGTCTGCGCAAGCCTCCGAATAAGTAATTATCTGAGCCTGAAACCATGAACAAGCTAACTTGACCTTTCTTCAGCTTTCAGCTCCAAGTTCCATCCATCGGGGGTCTGACAGGGTCTGTCCCTCTTTGAGACGCTTGTGGTAATCGGCTTCAATCTGGGCGAAAGTTTGCGCGTCATGGAGATTTAGCTGGGGTTCGTCGTCGACAAGCGGGAAAATTCTTGATTGTCTTAGCGCGAAAGCGACGAGGAAAGATATTCGTTGTCTGAAATGTAACATAAACAATCAGGATGTCTTTTGAAATTTGGATGAGCCACTGACCGCTTTTCGCAGCAACCAATCTCAAAAACAAATTTTGCGGCTTGGTCAGTAAAGACGTAGTTCTGGTAAGCACTATTTGTTTGGAGTCAACAAGAGAACAGTAAATTGCAGATATCGATAGCTGAAATTAAAAATAATCAGAGAAAATTTGAGGTATATATGGATGAAGGGGGCACACACTGAGCAGCTGTAGTGCAAGCTTCACTTTGACGTCCTCCTTGAGAACGCTAATTCACCTTTATTTCTCCAATTTGAATGCTTGGACAAAAGCGCAGAGGAGATGTGGAAGAGCGTGTAAATTGATCGATCGGTCCTTTTGAATTTGAATTTGAACTGAGACATGGCTCAAAGGTTTTCTTTCTTGTCGTCGACATCCAACCTCCTTGAAGAGCACATAAAATGCCAGCCCAAAGTGAGCTTTTTTCCCTTTTCCTTTCAAAGCTTGCTCACAAAGGGCACAGGAAACAGCAACAATGGACGTGGTCGTGGAAACGCGAACCGTGGCTCTGGCAGTGGCTCAAGTCGCGCTCGTGGATCCAACAGAGGTCGTGGAGGCAATAGAGGTGGTCGTGGAGGTCGAGGCGGCGGCTCGTCCTATGTTCCTTATTCTGCACCGACTTTCCCCGCCAGTCGAACTCTGAGCTTCTACAACAAATCCAGTTGGGACGAATCCAAGCTCGATGCGGCTGGCGTCGAAAAAATCTATTTCGGTGCAGATTTCGATGTCACAGACGCGCATCTTGCTGCCATATCTTCACGACCTGCTTTGGCGGCCTCTTTAAAGTCGCTTTCTCTCGGCGACTCTGACACTGGGAATGGATTCCATCTTACGGATGCCGCAGTCATTGCACTGGCCAATGCTTGCTCAAATATACGTGTCTTGTCTCTGGACGCGACTACAAAGATCACCGACGCAGCTCTTTTTGCTTGCTGCCAGGCTTGCCCTGTCCTGGAATCTCTGCGTATCACCGGAAATGACAAAGTCAAGGGTCAAATCCATGGTGCATCTTTGGAACAGCTCAAAGATTCACCAACTGTAGCGCCAAACCTGCAGCAACTGTCTTTGTACGACCAGCCTGGCGGAGCCAAATTCACCAAGGCCCTCAAGGCTTTGTCGAAAAAGAGGAAGCAGCTGATTATACAAGAAGGCGAAACATTAGGAGATGGGATTGGGGATCAGATGATTGCTGCAATGAGCGGTGGTAACATGCTGGGTACCTGGCAAGGAGGAAAACTAGTCGGAATAGACAACGATATGGGTGTCTTTGGTCCAGGCGGATATTCTCTGTATGATACCGGTATGTGGACAGGTCTAGATGCATCGACAATGGCTCATATTTTCCCAGGTTTCTTCTAGTTGAGTCTGCTGAAAGACCGCTGTATAATCTCGTAGCCCCGTTTCGATTCAAATTCATGTCTCCACCGCCCATATATCTCAGGCACGCCATTTATTGAATGCCGCGGAAACAAATCAGAGGTCGGCCTACTTTCTGCGGTAATTGATTGTGTCCCGATTCTTCGGACTTCTTCTGTCTCCTACTTATTTGATGTCATTTTCCATTGCAGTGTATACAGCCTTGAAAACAGCGCAGTCCCTCATTAACCATATTGCTGCCTCAGAGGCCCGCAGTTCATGAGTGACTAGATCTCGTAAGTGGATTCGGCTTTGCTGGTGTCTTTGTTCGTGTTTCTATGCTTTGTTGGCTCTTCATCTTTGTAGTTCGGTACTTACAATAGGATTTCCGCAGGTCTTCTATCTGTTGGTCAGGCAGAGAAAGCAAAAACTCTCGGCAACCCCCGGTGAGGCAATTATTATACGCAGCGCGTGATTTTCTGAGGTGAGAACCCCCACTCCCACTGCGGCCAATATCGCGAAGTGTAAAGCTTTCAGTATAAATTACGCTGAGTGTTCCGAAAAACTGCATCTTCTTCTCCAACTCCCAAACTCTCAGTCACCACTTCAACGTTCACTCACCACTTCACTGAGCCACCATGATGCACTCTGGCTGCACAAGGCGGTTTATTTCTCTCTTGACGCTACTTATTTCTCTGGCTGGGTCAGGTCTTGCTGCGACGGTCACCACCGACTTGACAATTGCAAACGTGGAAGTTTCTCCCGATGGTGTAAACCGCTCTGCAACTGTGGCTGGCGGGGGTGTAGTTGGAACCCTCATCACCGGAAACAAAGGCGACAATTTCCAGATTAATGTAATCAACAATTTGAACGACGATACGATGCTTTTGACCACCTCAATTCGTGAGTCTTTTCGATTCTTCTTGGATTATTACTTATCGAGTGACGCCACAGACTGGCATGGCTTCTTCCAGGCTGGAACCAACTGGGCTGATGGTGCAGCCTTTGTGACTCAGTGCCCGGTACGTTCTTTCATTCGCATCTATCCATCGCTGACACTGCTCTGCAGATCGCCAGTGGCAATTCCTTCCTCTACGACTTTACCGCTACCGATCAGGCTGGAACGTTCTGGTACCACAGTCATCTCTGAAAGTCTTTCCTGGTTCATTTTTTACTCTAAGCTAACTTACACACAGCTACCCAATACTGCGACGGACTCCGAGGCCCTTTTGTCGTCTACGATCCCGAGGATCCATACCTTTCCGACTACGATGTGGTACGTCGACACTTGATCTCTCTCTTGACTCAATTTCTGACTTGAAACCAGGATGATGAGACTACCGTTCTTACTGTGGCGGACTGGTACCATACCGTGGCTCCAGAATTGCGCCTGGCGTTCGTGATCTCTCAAACTTCATTATTCCAAGCTCACACTGTACTACAGTACGCAAGACTCAACACTTATCAACGGCCTGGGTCGGTTTTCTGGCGGAGATGCGACAGATCTCGCCGTTATCTCCGTCACTCAAGGAAAAAGATATCGCTTTAGGTGAGTGACGCTCAGCATTCATATGGCACGTGACTCACTGAGGGAACAGATTACTTAATATAGGATGTGATGGGAATTTCTTGGTCAGCATTAGTAATCATACCATGTGACTCATGCGTTTTAGACTCGAATCGTCTGTTCTGACCACGGTTTATTTCTGGCAGGACCGTCATCGAAGCGGATGCCGTGAACACTGTCCAGGTTGTCACTGACTCAATCCAAATCTTTGCGGGCCAACGTTATTCTTTTATTGTACGTCTCGAGTCGTTTATTCACGGAATTCATACTAACTTTCGACGCAGCTCGAAGCTAACCAGACGATCGGTAATAACACCACATGTCTTGTTATGCATATTTGCTGATCTTAAGATTTTCATCAGGAAACTATTGTGAGTCTTCACGTGTTCAATATAGTATCTCACTCAGATCGCTTCAGGGGTTCGCGCAAATCCGAACAGGGGCACTGTTGACTTTGCTGGTGGTATCAACTCTGCTATTCTGCGATATGTTGGCGCCGCCGAGGAGGAGCCGACGACTCCGGAAGTCACTCTCACCAATCAGTTGGCTGAAACCTCGTTGATTGTAAGTATCAAGTATTTATCCAGTGGTATTCGTCTTATGACTCTTTACTAGCCCCTCGAGAATGTCGGAACCGTTGGCACTGCAGAGGTCGGCGGTGTCGATTTTGCGCTCAACTTGGACATGTCCTTTGTAAGTTCTTGATTCTTTTCCCGTTGTATCTGCCCTGACATCTATAATAGAACGGCACATTCTACATAAACGACGAGACTTTCACTGCTCCAAGTGTGCCGGTCCTGCTCCAGATCCTGAGTGGCGCACAGTCAGCTTCCTCTTTACTTCCTACTGGCAGCGTCTATGCTTTGCCTGCCAACTCGACGATTGAGATATCCTTGCCGACTGGAAACCTGCCAGGAGGACCGGTACGGTTCATGATCCATTCTCTCAAACTTCTTCACTCATGTATCCTTCTAGCATCCTTTCCATCTCCACGGTGTAATATTTTTACCCTTCTGTCCGAATATCGACTGACCATTCTTCAGCACACGTTCGATGTTGTTCGAGGAGCAGGTAAGCCGTTTTTCTGCATTTTCATTCATATTCACAGAAGAACTTTACCAGGCAGCACTGATTATAACTTTGTGAATCCGGTATGTTCACGCCACAGTTCGCCTGGCACACGACTGAACTTTCATAGCCTCGACGAGATGTGGTCAGCATTGGTAACGATGGTGACAACGTCACGGTGAGCCTTGCCTGTCATTGAACGTCTCTGGACCCAGCTTAAAAGTTCTGTTCTTTTCCTCAGATCAGATTTACGACCGATAATCCAGGACGTAAGTTCTCAGTTCCCTGAGGATAAATATGTTCTAATCTTTGTTCCAGCCTGGGTAAATCACTCTCGCCTTTTCTTTTTACCACATATTGACGCGATCGGCTCTCAAGTTCCTCCATTGTCACGTGAGCGCAAATCTCTCTTTCTTCTTTCTTAGCTGTCGTCCTGACCTCACTCCCGCTTCGTAGATAGACTGGCACCTTGATACTGGCAGGTTTTCTATAGTATTGCCGAAGACACCCCGACTGACTTGAAACTAGGCTTAGCGATAGTCTTCGCCGAAGATACCGACGACTGGTCTACTACGATCACTCCCTCAGATGCTTGGGAGGACCTTTGCCCAACATTCGACGCTCTCACCGACGATCAGCTTCGAAAACGTCACACTAGTGGCCTTGGAAAACGACGAGTACGTAGCTTTTAATATCTCAGCGACTGAAGCTCTCCCGACAAGGGATTCCCGAGCTCTGATCGAAAATCTCCGTAATCTTCATCTGGACTCTATTAGTAGTGGCAACTACTTACTTTCAATCACTATCCCTCGATCTTTGTATACAACTGAATAATCATTCGTTCATTCGTTCAACATCACTGCGAGTCTTGACACTTTCACCCTCTCTTCAACTATCAGAGTCCGATACTTGCATATCTGTCGGCGTCGATGCTGAGCATTCCAGACCCAAACCCATATAGTTTTGCACCCATCTCGTACTTCTCATTAGGATTCCGGTCAGCAGTGGGTGGCCAATATTGTCGTCTGGATTATATTTGTTAAACGCTTTGACTGGGAATAAGTGCACCAACCTATGAGCATAGTACGCATCGTGCATATCGCCACCTTCAGATAAAGCATTATAGGTTGCATACTGTAAATTATTAAGCAGCATTCCTACCGGTTTGAAGATACACTGACCACTGCAGCACGCCCATGAGGCGAATTGTTAGGACCTGAACGATGGGCAAGGTAAGATCCAAAAATCAGGAACTCTCCCGGCCGAAGAGGGATAGGAGTCTGGAAGAATCAGACTTCTCGTTTCAACTTCAATCAAGGGCCTCGCTAGACGTACCCAAGTCTGACTTTTACACCACGATTCTGGAATACAAACGTCCTCACCGACGGGAATAGGAGTTTTATGGGATCCGGCGACAATCTGACCAGTTATTTACGGCTTATCTGAGTCCAAGGGTTCTATTTACCTCAAGACATCCATTTTCTAAAGTTGCGGCATCGACGGCCATTGCAACTGGGTGAAGATTAGAGTAAGCAGGACTCGCGGGACGAGGAGACTGAGCACCTGAAAGATGCTTGACTTGCGCAACATGGTTGACTGGAGGAGCGTCAGACTTGAGGCAAGATACGAAATGGAGCCTTACACGCAGGGGCATCAGTCTTGCCATAAGATTCAAGATTTAGTTTGATTCAACAAGTTCGCACTCACATGCGGTTGAAAACCAGCACCAGACGGTGCCTGTCAACGAATTAACGCAAGACAATATTGATAAATCTCAGATGAACCTTGTAGTTGATCTTCTCCTTCAACAGTACCATCTCTTCCCCGGTTAGTTGGCTGAGTAACCCAAGAATAGCTTTTCCGCGAAACAGACGGTTGAATCCATCGTGGTGGTTGACAAAGTTCTCTGTTCCATACAGAATGCGCTGTCCAGTAGAGCTGACTTCTTCATAATGCATCCATGCATCGGACCGGTGAGGTAAGTTCTAAATGTAATGTGGCACTGGCAGGTCATGGGAAGAGGCGGACTTGCCTTGACTTCGTTTGCCCAGGAGACTATATTGTCTGTCATTTCCTTCGACAGCGAAGGGAGGACAAGGTACTGTGAACATCAGCAAGGTACAGACAAAGGTCGAGGTCCCCTTACGCCGTCGCGGTCGAAAGAAGCCAGTTGCTCTTGCGAGAGATTATAGCTCAGGTCATGATCCATCGGAAGAAGAGAGAATGGGAGATTGGAATGACAGCCCATGGGTTTAAATGTCAATGCGAGACTGTCTTCCTGACAGTGTCAAGTGACTGTACCCGTCCTGAAGAGGAATCACCTGGACAACCAACACGATAGGTGCGGGAAATATTCAAAGTTGATACGTACTACATTATGATATTATTGATACATCTATGCATACTGGAGAATACGAATTAGCAAAGCAACCAAAGGACAAAAACAGAGCGCTCACCCTAGTGAATGTGTTCATCGTCATAAAAGTCTCCTTGCGAACCTCTCCATTCCCATAGAGCGATTTCACAGCATCCGACATGTTGGCCTTGCGCTTAGCCTCCTCCATGGCTAAGCTGCTGATGACAGCCCGGCTTGCAGCTGTAATGTTGGAAGTGGCAGTCGGAGCAGCTCGCTTCTTCGAAGGCTCTTCATCTTCAGCTTCCTTCTTGTCACGCTTGCGCTTAGATTTTTTCGTCGGCTCTGCGAGACGTTTCTGCAGTAAAGCCATACGAATATTGTCTTCCTCTTCAGATGAGGGATTTAGCGTGACTACGTCGGATTTGAGGGAGAACTTTTTGGCGCAATGAGGACAGAGGTCCAGCGGCTCTTCGCTGTCTTCGGTTTTCGAGCCTTCAGCTGCCCGGGTGACGGTCCTGAGACCAGCATGAGAGAACACGCATCCACAGGTCGATAGGTAGACAAAGGGCTGGCCACCGTTCATTTCCTTCAGGGATAGGGGACAAATGAACATGGCCCGGTCTGTGCTGTCGTCCGATGTCTGAGGAGCGGGGTTTGGGGTCAATTTAAGGGCCTTGACGTCCTAGGCAATACTCGTAAGACAATTCAGACGAGATACAGGTATTCTTCTCACCTTTAATGACCTGATGTGACCACAAATCTCCTCGCCGTCTCCGTACGACGATTTATCCAGCAAATATTCCAATATCGAATCCTTGTTGTACAGTTTGCCTAGAGCGCACGAGACTATAGGTTCTTGAAGCTTTCTCTGGGGAACGATGAGCTTGGTTCTGGGTCCACAGTGGCTTGACGAACCTTGGACAAGGCGCAAAAGAACCATTTTGCTCGGGTTTGGTTGGCCTTGTCGGCTTGTTCAGCCTATATGAAGAGATTAGCATTGCATAATGAATGGTATTCGGTTGAATGATACCTTTGGTTTGTTGCGCACCAGATCCCGCCGGTCGGGAATGCTGCCTCCATCATTACCCATGGTAGAGAGCTCAAGGAAGCGGTACGGCACGTGAGGCACTTCAGAACTTTCTGGTCGTCTCCGAAAGTATCTCGTAGTTTCGAGAAAGTGCCTAATATTCAGATCGTCACGATTGTAGAGCTAATGTACCTGTTGATTGTCGGACCCTTTGTGTCCAAGAATATAAAGATAACGCAAATCCATTTCGTCTGAGTTCAAATCCCGTCACCTTCTTCTTCCCCGACCACCATGGTCTACAAGCTCTCTGCGATTTTGTCGGCTCATTCTTCAGATGTTCGTATTTATTTGCGTGCATATCCCAGAGTTTCACCTTTATTCAGGTCCGTTCAGTGGCTTCACCGACCAATGAGCTCGTTCTCTCTGCATCGCGCGATACAACCGCGATTGGGTGGCTTCGGACACCAGAGAACCCATCTTTCACCAAGGAATATGTTTTCCAGCCCGGATCTCGCTATGTCAATGCGGTGGCTTTCCTTCCGCCTTCTCCCGATGCTCCCAAAGGTACGTGGTCTCCAATTATGGTGCAAATCGACCGCCCTAAAGTGCTTTCATAGGATGTGTTGTTACTGGCGGTCAGGATACTATCGTAAACGTCTTCTCTCTCTCGGACCAGAAGAATTTCGAACTGCTCGGCCATACGGAAAATGTCTGTGTACTGGATACGACCCCGAGCGGCACCATCGTCTCGGGCTCTTGGGACAAGTTGGTCGCGTCATGTTCTTTCATTTCATACCCTTCTAATCGTCTTCGATCCAGAACAGCCAGAGTCTGGAAGAACTTCCAGCTTGCATACGAACTTAAGGGTCATCAGCAGGCGGTCTGGGCAGTACTGGCTCTGGATGAAGAGCAATGTTTAACTGGTGCGTGTTCTAGCCCTTCTTTGGCAGCCTATGATAATCTCGCCAGGTTCTGCGGACAATACCATTAAGCTTTGGCAACAGCATAAGCTGATTAATACATTCAATGGTCACAAGCAGGCCGTTCGTGGCCTGGCTCGAGTTCCTGATATCGGTTTCGCGTCCTGTTCAAACGATAGGCAAGTGGAGCTTTACATTTACATTCGATTATTCACCTGAATCGGTGGCAGCGAAATTCATGTCTGGACGCTCGGAGGCGACCTTGTTTATACTTTATCGGGCCACACCTCGTTTGTCTACAGTTTATCCGTCCTGCCAAACGGCGACATTGTTTCGGGTGGCGAAGATCGCTCTGTCCGGGTCTGGAAAGGTTGGTTGCATTTCAGAATAGGCGAATAGAATCTTACTTATATCTCCTTCAGATGGCGAATGCTCACAGGCAATTATTCACCCTGCTATTTCAGTCTGGGCAGTCTCGACAATGCCGAACGGCGACATCGTCAGCGGTTGTAGCGATGGAATTGTACGCGTCTTCAGTGCCGATGAGGCCCGGTGGGCTTCTGCAGAAGACATCAAAGAATACGACGAACAAGTCGCTAGCCAGACTCTACCCAAAGAGCAGGTCGGCGATTTGAAAAAGAATAATCTTCCGGGTCCTGATGCTCTGAACAATCCAGGTCAGTTTTTCTTTCTCCTGCTACTTGTTCTGACAGTTTTTCAGGGAGTAAAAATGGCGAGCAAAAGATGATCCTTGATTCCGATGGTCAAGTCTGGCTCTACACAGTATGTCGGCTTTCTAGTTACTATTTCCACCCTAATGAAACATCATTTAGTGGGACGGGACCAGCTGGCAGAAAGTCGGCACCGTCGTTGATGCGGTCGGGTCCTCAAGGAAACAGCTTTACGAGGGCAAGGAATATGACTATGTCTTCGATGTTGACATTCAGGACGGCGTCCCACCTCTGAAACTGCCATTTAACGTGACAGGTGAGCTTCTGGAAGCATGGCACTCGCACCGTTTGACTCTTGTGTCTCAGAAAACCCATATGTTGCTGCCCAAAAGTTCTTGGAAAAGAATGATTTGCCATTGACATATCTTGATGAGGTCGTACGATTCATTGAATCCAACACTGAAGGCGTGAAATTGGGCGCAGCGAATGAGGATTATGTTGATCCTTTCACGGGTACATTTTCTGTTCTGTTCCTGACACAACCAGATCACTGACACCACGTCTCAGGAGCTTCTCGGTATCGAAGTTCTGGGGCCTCGGCCTCGAATACAGGGTCCTCGTCTTCTTATGTCGACCCATATACTGGAGCATCAAGATACACGGCTGCTCCTGCTCCAGCCCCGGCTCCTTCTGCTTCGAACACATACATGGATCCTTTTACCGGAGCTTCGAGGTATTCTGGAGCACCAGCAGCGCCGGCGGCAGCGCCAGCGACTCGTGTCATTCCATCGGTGACTCATTTTCCGAGTTTTACCACTACATTCCTGATTTTGTTGTCAGATCAAATACATTGCATTCAAACAGGTGAAAGATGTTTCTGCGGTGCAGAACAAGATGTACGAGCTTGATGGGGTCCTGAAGCAAGAAATTGTGAGTAATTTCTGGAATGGTGGAGCACAAGCTGACCCAGGTTCAGTCTACCTCGGGGCTCGCGATGTACCCCGAAGATATATCTTGTGTCGACGAGACTTTTATTGCGCTCTCTCATCTCACGGCGACACCACCTGAAACACCACCACATACGTTGAACGCTACTCATGTCGATGCAATCAGCCAGATTCTTGATCGTTGGCCCGCGTCACAATGTTTTCCAGGTATCTTCTTCGCCGTCTCTTATTGTTAAATCTTGACTGAAATGCTTGTCAGTGATTGACCTGGGTCGGCTGCTGACTGCATATTCTCCGTCTCTATTTGCGGACGACGATCTGAGGCAGCGATTCTTCCGGTCACTGTTCAAGGCCGCTGAGTTTCAAACTCCTTGGGAGACGCCGCTTCCAAAAGCCAGGGACACTAACATTCTGTTAGTGCTGAAGGCGTTGGCGAATGTATTCCAGGATGGTTATATCTCGAATCCCGGCTGGTTGGCTCAAGTCAGTTTTTCAGTCTATTTATCCTATTCTGATCTAATGTGCATCTTTAGATCATTGCTGTCCTGGACCACATACCCTACTTGGCCATCGGTAAAACCCAGCGTGGCGCGTTTGCTACAGTATTATTCAAGTAAGTTGCGACTTGGTCTAATCAGTGTTCCACTGACCTCGCCGTTAGCATATCCTGTTTGTCACTTCGGACGCCCTTGGAGCAGCCGTTGCGGGACCAGCACTTAGGGCTTCTCCTGAAGGTAATTTTTTCTATTGACTTGAAACGAGATTGACCCTCTCTAGGTCATTCAAACTGAACCCACTGAAGCTGAACCCACTTATCGATCACTCGTTGGTCTGGGTAACGCCGTAAGCAGTTTTTTCTCTACTCTTCGACTTGAATTTTGATTCGATTTTGTGATAGATACATGCTATGAAGAGCAAGGGGACCGCATTGACCCCAGAACAAGCCAGCGAGATCGCCCGCATCGTGGCGCCTGCTTCGACCAAGTTCCCGCAGGACGTCCGGATCCAGAATGTCAGCAAAGAGCTCAGCGCGCTTTTGTAGTGCATGCAATCCGATAGACTTATACATATTCGCACTTTTTTCCTACAAAACCAAAGCTCGTTTCAAGTTACGGACATTAATGAGCTCATATGCATGTATCAGACAGTATATTTTCCCATTTTCTGGTCCTTCTGTATCCAATTCACTAGATATTTGTATGTTTTGGGCTTGGGCATCTGGGTTTTATTGGGTTTCGGGCTTTTGTAGGGTTTTGGGTCGTCGGACTGTTGTCGCTGTGCAATATACGGTTAGCTTTGTTACGTAATACAGCGCGCTTCTACTTGATTCGGTCGACGATGTCGGCCATTAGAAGAGTCTACTTTGTCCGACATGGAGAAACTGCGGCCAATCGCGCCGGAATCATACAAGGCCACTTGGATACAGAGCTCAATGACGAGGGCCGAGAACAGGCGCAACTTGTGGCGGCTGCGCTGAAGAATGTCCAGTTTGACATTGCGTACACCAGCGATCTGCAGCGGGCTGTAGACGTGAGTAATGGCTTTCTCAGGCTGTTATTGACTGAACTTTTACCATTTCAGACCGCCAAAGCCATCATGGAATATCATCCCGGCGTCCAGCTGATCCTACAAGAGGAGTTGAGAGAGCGGGTAAGTAACGTTTCTGCCGCAGAGCGCCACAGATTGTACTAAGTCAGATCCATAGCACATGGGCAGTATGCAAGGCCAGGAATACTTCAATTCGCAGTCGCACCGTGAAACCTGGCTGAAATCGGATACTACCGGAGAGTCTAGCGGTGCCTTTGTCGCTCGGGGCCTTGATTGGTGGGACAGACACATCCTAGGCGCTAACATGGATCTCTCTTCTTCTACTGTGCTGGTCACGTCGCATGGAGGCTACATCAGTGTTTTGATGAAGAATCTCATACAGAACAAGAAGATTCAGTGTGCACAGGAGATCCTGAACTGGAAATGCGATAATTGCTCAATTACGATTTTAGAAGTAGATGGCGGCAGCGGGATGGGGACACTGATCCAGTATTCGGACAATGAGCATTTGAAGAGGGAGAACATCGTGGATAATGTTGATCAAGCTCTAGAGAGAGACGCTGAAATGTGGAAGAAGTGGTAGATGTTTGTTAAATTGAATCAATATTATAGATGTAGCACAAAGTTATCCAACAGCAGGCTTATCGCGCATGGTCGCTGCATTATCCTGGGACCTGGCGTTCGATATACTAATACTTAGTGGAGAGATCGAGTCATTCAAAAGGCCGACGACTTGAGAGGATTTGATTTATGTAAGCTCGCGCCCGCTTGTCTCTGACTCTTATGGCCAGAATCTATATTGTGCGACACGGAGAGACAAACGAGAATAATCAGCGGATCATCCAAGGCCAGCTCAACACTCACCTGAATGACGAAGGAAGAGAGCAAGCGAGGCTGGTGGCAGATGCGCTGAAGGATGTAGAATTCCATGCCGCATACAGCAGCGATCTGGAGAGGGCTTCGGATGTGAGTCGTATTTGAATGAAATAATCGATTAACCTCGAGTATTTTAGACTGCCAAAGCTATTTTGTTGCATCATCCCGGCGTTGAACTTGTGGAACAGCAGGAGCTGAGAGAAAGGGCGCGTTTTCTGCCCTGAATCCAGGCTCTCTGACTAATTTTGCGAGTAGAATATGGGCGATATCCAAGGACGGGTCTATAACCATGAGCTGTTTGGAACTTGGCTGAAAGCGGAGGCGAATATCGAGTCAACAGCTGCTTTTGCTGCTCGAGGCCTGGATTGGTGGGTCAAACATGTCGTCCAGAAGGTACCTCATGGCCCATATAATGTGCTGGTCACGTCGCATGGTGCTTTCATCGGTGGCTTGGTAAAGAACCTCATCAACAGCAAGAAGATTCTCTGTGGAAATTCTGTGGTTATCAAGACTCTGTGCGATAATTGCTCCATCAGCATTATAGAGATAGAGGAAAATGGGGTAGCTAACTTGATCCAATATTCGGGCAATGACCACCTGAGGAAGGAGAAGATTGTCGACAATGTCGACGAGTTGGTGGATGCTGCAAAGCCGGTTTGACGGTCAGTCGGGTTCTTGACTAGCTTCGCACACTGCAAATTGATCGACTGTCATAAATTTGCGGTTTGTTGGAGCGGCTGGTTCGAGTCTAGTTTGACGGCCAGGTGTCGGGATCACTACTGTCAGTAGAGAATACGAGCTCAATAAATTTGAACTGCTAGTCGTTATACCTGGGACATTATATTGGTGAATTGGCTGCAGGCGAGCGCCACGCAGGAAATGACAGTGACAATGCTGACGAGTCACGAAGCCCGAGCTTTCTCAGGGTCGACATCCGAGTCATCTCTTGTTTTTGATGCTCGACCTCGACGCCTGCATTGAGCAGCTGCTCAAGAAACAAATCCTCCATGAATGTATGTTTGGCTGTAAATGTCAGCCAATCGATATTGAACGGGAAAAGCTCTTTTACACGAGATATGCCAGAGAACAAAAGAAGGTGCGCTATCTGCAAAATGAATCCATTAACCAGCGCTCACCATCGACATGTAGTTCTTATGAAAGAATCCAACGTTGTACACGTCTCAGCGCCAGTCACTGTTGTCGGTGACATACACGGGTTCGACCGTTCTTTCGCGTCTGTGAAGCCTAGCTGACCGGGGCTTATCAGACAATTCTACGACTTGATAGAGATATTTCGTGCGTGGTCTCAATCTGAGCTACTTCAAACGATGCTGAAGAGAGCCTATAGGCATTGGAGGCTTCCCACCAAACACCAATTATCTTTTCCTTGGTACGTGTCGTCCCGCTCTGACACTCTTGTTTATTGACTGGTTTGAAGGTGATTATGTCGACCGAGGGCTATTCAGCGTGGAGACAATTTCTCTGTTGACCTGTCTCAAGCTGCGCTATCCTCATCGCGTCCAACTCATTAGAGGGAATCACGAATCTAGAGCTGTCACACAGGTGCGTCTGCTCTGTCTCGGGCTGAACTTTTTGGCTAGAAGTTGCTCAGAACTACGGTTTCTACACGGAATGTGTCCGAAAATACGGCTCTTCTCGTGCATGGACAGATTTTACTGACATGTTCGATTTCTTGACACTGTCAGTCGTTATAGATGACTCCATATTTTGTGTCCACGGAGGTATTTGACCATCTCTTGTCGCGATACGGTCCTCATCCACGATTTCTGCAGGTCTTTCTCCGTCCATTCATTCGATAGACCAAATCAAAGTGGTCGACAGATTCCGAGGTATGTATCCCTTTTGTTTCTTGATATCATTTCCTAATGTTTTCTCAGAGATACCTCACGACGGTCCAATGTGTGATCTCGTATGGTCAGACCCAGATGCGGAGAAAGAGGATTTTGCCATTTCACCGCGGTCGGTGGTCCTGCATCTGGACTGTCCGATAGACGCTCATTAGATTTTCAGTGGAGCCGGCTACACATTTGGTTCAGGCATCGTGCATAAATTCCTGGCGATCAACAAAATGTCGCACATCTTGAGAGCCCATCAGCTCTGTATGGAAGGATATTCAACTTTGTTTGACAAACATCTCTCGACAGTGTGGTCTGCGCCAAACTACTGCTATCGATGCGGCAATTCGGCCAGCATATTGGAAGTTGGACCAGGGGGCTCGATGTATTTCAATGTTTTCGATGCGGCACCAGAGAATGAGAGAGATGGACCGCTACAACAAGCCGCTGTTAATGCCGGTGGAAAGGTGATTCTAATCATATCTCTTGTTACTCCATTTTGACTTGTCTTGTCAGCTTCCGGAATACTTTCTGTAGCAGTCTTACGGTTACCTGACGCAGAGGGATCTCCAGACAGGACTTCTCGATCGACATCGATGCTCCGTCGCCCGTCCCAGGAGGTTAACTGGAGGACCCATAGACTTTGCGATGACAAGAGCAAAGTAGTTGGGGAGGCTTCGAAGCAGTACTGGTGGGAAGACAGGCATCTTGTCGATGGCAAATACAGCAAAATGCGAGCAAATACAGCAGTATGCGAGCTTGTACGGTTCACGACTGGAGAAGGAATTCATTCAGCCGTTAGACTGTGGCTTCTAGTTGATCTATCGATCAGCCAAATTCTATCGGCTTGGGAATTCTACCTTTAGGTGTCACACTTTGAGGCGCCCGTGTAGGGTAGGCGGGACGACCGCGGTTCAAATCACATCATTTTCGGTTAACTGACATTAGTCACCGGTTTCTATAGTCTGTTTTTGCAGGTTATATCAATTCTGACGGCCTCATTGACGCACCTTGAGGACAATATTGTGAGTAAAAGGGTGTAGAATTGTCAAATAAGCATCGTTTGGAGGACTTCGGAAAATGCCGGTTTTTGCCGCCAATCTCGGCAAGCCAATCTAATCTAATCTGGCGGCCTTGAAATCTCAAAGATCAATAATAAGAGAAGTATGAGTTCTGGCAAGTCTTTTTGATATGTTTTCAGCAAAATATTCAACAGAATCTATCTGTCTGAGGTTAAAAATGCAACTCTCATGTCTTATGCTGCGAGGGTCAGGCCAATCCAGCACGATCACAGCAGCATACCCTCAAATTGAAATTTCAGGGGGAAATATGGACCATCGAAGCTGTGAGAGGATTACATTAAGCATAAACACATGAATTTGAAGTCCCACAGAGGATGCTTCACCTCTCAGGCGGGTGATGTCTTGTGTGGCGCATAGTGTCACCTGATGTCGAGCAAGTGCCGGGTTGCCGAAGGCCACCGGCAATTGCCGGATTTTTGCCAAGCCGTCATTTGTGTGTTCCAGGGTCTTTTCTGAGCTTTGACATGGCGCTAGATGCTGTGTAAAATGCCTCTGGGATGAAAACATTGCTAAAACCGTGAATGAACATTGGTGACTAAGCCATGTTAACCGAAAATGATGTGATTTGAACCGCGGTCGTCCCGCCTACCCTAGCCCGTGGACCACCAATTGGCTCGACGACAATATTCGCATTGCTCAGATAAGCGGTAGATATTTTAGAAATGACACCTGACCGTACCAAGCATTCCAAGCTTTGCTGCGGAAAAAAAGCTGTATCTGAAGCTTGGAGAATCTTGGCAGAAAAAAATGAGTTCAAGACTGTAAGTGAGAACGACTGTGAATCTAGTACAAATGTATCACATCAAGAAAGGTACCAGCAGCAACACTTGACGCGCCAGGCTCCCGCGGGTACTTATCTTCTGGAGGTCGGCAAAACCCAAATGTGGATATTGCGTAATGCAGATTATCAGAAAAAAGGCTGTACAACTTCCGACAGCCTTTCCAACGGAAAATCTACCGTCACTCTTCCACCCACCACCATGGACCCCAATGAACACACTGCTCTACTGAATGGAAGAAATTCCAGACCTAATTCTTCAATAATATCCAGAGCTTCAGCCTTATTCAAGGCTGAAGGTGAACCCTCGTGGATCAATTCCTACAAATTCTTTCTTTTCGGGAGCTACCTCAACGTGCTGCTCCTGTTTATCCCACTTAGCGTCTTATCTCATTATCTTAACTGGGATGCCGCTCTGCGGTTCAGCTTTTCCTTCATTGCTATCATCCCTTTGGCGAAGGTAGGTATAGTCTAATTACCGCGATGACGGCCTTTGCTAAATCTCCACAGTTGCTCGGTGAAGCCACAGAACAAATGTCAACTAAACTAGGGCAAACTCTGGCTGGTCTGCTTAATGCCTCGTTTGGAAATGCGGTCGAAATCATTGTTGGAATCGCTGCCTTGCTCCAAGGTGCGTCAGCCTCGTTTCACGATATGTAAAGCTGAAATCTTGGGTCAAGGTGAACTTGTCATTGTCCAGAACTCGGTATGTCGTCTTCGACGCGCTTTTGAGTTTGCCCTTACAGTTAAAAGATGCTGGGGTCCATACTGTCGAACATTCTGTTGGTTTTGGGGTGCTCTTTCTTGGCGGGTACGTTGTCACCAAATCTCTTTGATGCTGCATTCAATATTTGTCCGTAGGTGGTATGAAGTTCAAGGAGAGCAACTTCCAGGTCACTGCAGCTCAGGCGTAAGCTATGGTCGCATTCAAACCATTTCACCCACTCATACTCCCTTGGTTTCCAGTTCTAGCTCGGTTCGCGTCCCTAAATCATTTGCACTTTAACGCTGACACTGGTTACAGTTGATGACCTTGGCCTGCATCAGTATGTCTTCAATATTCACCTCGGCTTGGCGGTTGATTGCTCCCCATAGCCCTTGTCATTCCTGCTGCTTATAACAATGTCAAGGCGGACATCTTGAGCAGTGCGCCATTTCTCAAGACCTTTTTCGCTGCATATCTAAGCTAGTTATAGATTCGACACATCCTTCAAGTCAAGAAGGTCTTCTCATCATATCTCGTGGTACTGCCCTTATCCTGCTCGGTGTCTATGTCGCGTATCTGTACTTCCAGGTGATTATTATTATTATGCTGACAAATGCCGGAGCTGATAGTTTTCCAGCTCAAATCACACGCATATCTTTTCCAGGCAGATGATGAGGAAGAGCCTGAAGCTCCCAAGATGAGCATCGTCGCTGCATCTTCTGCGTAGGTCATTTACTTCCGTTACACTCCCGTTCACTGACCGGTCGGTTCAGGCTCCTCATTGTCACGGTTATAACATCTTTCGTTGCCGACTATCGTAAGCCCTTCGGTCTTGAGCCATATCGATTCTCACCAGGCCAATAGTGGTTGCTTCTATTGAAGAGTTTGCCGAGCGCTACTCTATTCCCAAGCCTTTCATCGGTCTGATTCTCCTGCCTATAGTGGTAAGTTGATTTGCCCATTCGCTGGTGAACCAGATGTTGACCTGACTCTAGGCAAACGCTGCTGAACATGTCACTTCGGTCTGGATGGCAATGAAAGGTCAGATGGAACTCACTATTGGGATATGTGTTGGCAGTTCTATCGTGAGTTTCCTTTGACTGGTGTTCGCTTAAGCCCTGACCCATTACCCAGCAAATCGCCACCTTTGTTGTTCCACTTTTGGTCATCATTGGATGGATGTAAGTTTCCCTGCGTCTGGCTGACGCCCGATTACTTACCATCATGTCAGCTCCAAACATGAACTTACTCTCTTCTTTGCCAACTTCGAGGTATTTTTTTTTTAGCCAATTCAGGTGCTGGTGCTGACAATCACAGACCATAGTTCTCTTTGTGTCCGTTTTCCTTGTGAACACACTCATTCAGTACGATCTCTCTTTTCATGTCTCGACTCACCTAACTTGTTTGTTAGAGATGGAAAATCAAACTATATGGAAGGACTGATGTTGGTCTCATTATACTTCGTCATTGCCCTTGCTTGTAAGCGTGTGTTCAACAGCTTCATCTGCCTTCTAACGCTTTGTCTCAGTCTGGGTTACTTAGATTACTTGCATCATTTGAACGGCGTCGAGCCGTTCGTCCATGGCAATAATATCCGACTTGGCAGCGATGTACTATAGTTCTGTGTCTGGCTAAAGTCTCGAGTTCTCAAGTGTAAGTATAGACTACAGCGGTTCGTTTGCGAGCCATCTCTGTAGCATCTCGAGCGATTCCTTTGGTTTATCAAAGGGCACCTTGGGATTCATGAGTATCTTCTCAGAAGGTAACACTCTGGACTTGCCATATGTCCAGCCTCAGCGATTGTCGCAAATGTGAAGTTTCCAGCGCTGCGAGTTTTTCCAGCATACGTCCCATTCACCTTCCATTCCGTCAGCTTCTGTTCAACAAATTCCTCTTTTCCGCTCCAGTCTAGAGCCAACGTCCAGCGCTCATTGCCGACCCAGTTGCAAATAAAGTCGTATTCGCCAACGTAGACTAGGACCCGGACTCCGCGCTCTAGGAGAGCACCGACATAGTGCGAAGTCAAGTGAAGAGAATCGAGAGCTTTGTTGAAGGCAGAGCCTACAGCAGGACTGCATGATGTAAAGTTACTTGAGATGACCGGGTCGACTCCGATGAGTTTACGCGTTTCGGGAAGGTCAAGGTAATTGCGAATATGTCTTTTAAAGACGTCAGAAACTGAGCTAAATGAATCAAGTATTGCCTCACTTTGTTGCCCGATAGCACAGGGTCGTCGCAACAGATCCATCACACTCTCGGCTGATATCGTAGGGGTTCATGGCTGCCGATTTCCCTTGAGATCAAGAAATAGCTGGCGATTCTGACTTACGTGTAGCGAAGAAAGAGCCCTCAAATGCCTCACCGCAGAAGTCCATGGCAGCGACACAATTAATGGAGTCGAATTGATCAATACAGCTGCTCTGCATCCATTTTTCACATCGGGCCGTCTACGAAAAAAACATTTGAGAAGGTTCAGAGGGAAGAACAAATTCTTTACGATGCTTTTCAAGTAAACGCATGTTGCGATATCGAGGATCGGTTCCACAGAGGCCGGGGTACAGGCCATATCGTAGTAGGACAACATCATTTTGAAAGCGTCGGTCAGTCCATTACCTTGGATCTACGATTAGCTTGTGTGTAAAACAGAACAACAGTTTTGGCGTACCAATAAGGATAGACTGCAGGTTGATGGGAGTCATATCAGCCTCGACCAGCTGCGCGTTTTGGTCATACACTGCAGCAGCGAACACCGGGAGATAGCGACCCTAAGATAGACTTGAGCACCGTTTCAAGACCTTTCAGCGATGACACTCACTCCATAAGATTCACCAGACATATGAAATGGACGACCTTTGAACTGGCTAAAGTTTTCAAAGAAGATGCTCACGAAGGCAGCGACATCCTTCGCTGCTTCTTCCGTGGTGCTGACAGTCTCTCCGTATTCAGCATATGAAAAGCCGACACCTATATCAGAAGATGAACTTGAAGGTGCAAATAGATAGTGATGTAGTTTTACCGATGGGTTGGTCTATAAAAAAGACATTGGCATTGGTGTTCCACGCTTCGGGGTGAAACTTGGGGCCTTCAGAATCGAGGACGCGACACGGACCTTGCAGAATGTCAGCAGGGGCATAGAATATATCCTGGCATGGCCCACCAAGCTCCATAAAGAGACCGAGAGATGAAGAGCATCCAGGGCCCTAGTTGAAAAACGGGTGAGATTTAAGTTCATATACCGCTGGAGAAGAATCCTTGCGCCGTTTGTCCAAGCGACAACTGGATCCTTATCGGGATCGCTTCTACTTTCAAAAAAGTAGAAGAAGAGGTGACGAGCCTCGATGTCGATGTACCCGGTATAAGCACTGGTACCACTCAGTTCATGCCCTGACCTCGCCTCAGAGAGACTCACTTGACAGTGGTGTCGCAGAACTTTGTCTTCTTGATCCTGACATTGTATCTGGGGAATACTGGGTGTCTGAGGGTCGTAAACTCGGTCTCCGACAACACATTTAGAGATTCGAGCGGTGTGAAAAGACCGTCGTCATATGAGGCCAAGCTCTTGGCGCCCTTGGATAAAGTACTGCCGTTATGGTGCTCCAATTGGAACGGAGCTTGCGTCGCTTCACTCAGACGGAAAAAGAGCAGAATGAGAGCACAGACAGCGAAGAGCCTCAGCATCATGGTGGTGGGAGACAACCCGGGATTAAGATAGGATAGATATAAGTGCCTTGAATTGATTGCCGAATTCCGTGTGAACTTCTGGTAATCTGTCAAGGGAGGTCCAGAGAAGTCCAGAGATCTGCAAAGTGTTCGGTTTTTAGCGCGCGCGTCGATCGTTTCAAAGACACTGCAGCTGGAAGATCTAATCTCCGAATGAAACTGGCTCCGGTTCCGGAGTCACGTGCGACCACTGTCTCACCGCCGTCCAATTTGGTCTATGGCTCTTTCCCTCCATCAATGAGCGCCCATATCGATTAGAGACTACCATCATGAATTTTGACCTGAAGTATTTACCACACACAATCAGCGAATGGGACGTGACACGAGAATTTGCGAAAATCCTCCACTCGCAAGAGTTCAACCCAGACACGGACAACGATGAACGAAAGCTCAATTTCGAGGTGAAGCTCAATGCGAATGAGAAGATGGGGGTCAGAAACGACGGCAGTGGTATTCTCACCTTGCCATTGACATGGGGGAACAAGTTTCTAAGGGTGAGTACTACGACATCTACCGCGATTTGCTCTGATGTTGGACTAGTACATCCAAGGCAAGTCGTTCAAGATCCAGCGCAACAAAATCAAGATATACAAGTCTCTCACGTGGCCATCCCGTCCTCTTGCTACGAAACTGGAAAAAACACAATACACCAGTCCCGATCTCGAAGCAGAACGACAGTCCAAGAATCAAAAATTGGAAGACGCATTCCGTGTCGACTGCGTGCAATTTGGGGTTCTGTATCAGGACTCGTATCCTAAAAATGGACAAAGGCCGCCGCCACGAAAATACTCGATTGAGTGGGAAAAGGACTATACGAGGTCGAGCACTGCCTGGCTTAGATTTGAATACGACCACAAGCTCATCCGAATCACGGTATGCATCCGGGTTATTCTTCATTGTATTGTTCCAATGGTCTTTTCAGCTCGGAGATCCGATGACTGAGGAGCAGGGAGTGACCATCGCGGTCAGTTTAAGCAGCATCACGCGGCTTGGAGTTGGATACGATGGAAGCCCATGTCAGTAGGACGACATTTTCCTTCTTCCAGCTGATTTCTGCTCAGATATCGTTTTTGACACCATCACTCCTCCTGTCCTGGAAGAAATAGAGTTCAACGCGCCTATAATCGGCTATTACGACGATGACCATCAGAAACTCAAGCATCGTGTCGGCTCCCTGATGTATGGTCACGAAAGAGTCTCTCCATTCGCGCAAAAGCTACGCGTCCAGCTCTACCACGATCAGAACCAAGACATGATAGCCAAATTCAAGTCATTTTGCATCACAGCAGGTCTGTCCGAGAGTGTCATCGCAGTTTTTCCCCCAGGGACGTATCTCGATGCCTCCCGTCGAAACTTCTTTTCGGAGAAAATCCTTCACAGACTTCGCAAAACTTTCGCCCAGTTTAGTTGGTCAGTGGCATGGCAATTGGAAGCGCTGTTACACAATTGCTTGTTGAATACGGAAGAGATGGATGCCCTCCTTCCAGTGGTGAAGAAGCTCTGTGAATCCGATAATGTACGTCTGTTTTCTCTAACCAATCATCAAATATTGATGCACTGCAGTATAAGGAAGACGATTGTGCCTACGTTGGACAACTTTTGCAACG
Source organism: Mycena floridula (assembly GCA_029320655.1). Classification (NCBI taxonomy): domain Eukaryota; kingdom Fungi; phylum Basidiomycota; class Agaricomycetes; order Agaricales; family Mycenaceae; genus Mycena; species Mycena floridula. Next base: position 375,297 of record JARIHS010000033.1, on the reverse strand, counting down.
TTACGGCGAAGGAATGGAAACGAAACCTGCCGCCGAGAGCCCCCTGGCTTGTTTTCAAAGAATTCAATCGGATTTCGCCTTTGGAGCGCGACGAGTTCCAGCTGGCAATTTTCTATGTTGTCATGTCACAATGTGTCCTTCTCGAATGCTGTTAGAAGGGCCATATCCATCTCAGTCCAACAGAGTTATCCGGCAATATCAAGGTGCGTAACTTCTCGGTCCCTTTTCGGGTCTCATTCTTCGCCAAGGGTACGAGGAACACTTCATTCGCGTCGAATTCCGCGACGAAGATCGTCTGCAATGTGGGAGATTTGCCTCGGGTTAGAAGTTCATACTGAGCCTCTTCCAGTTCGATGGGATCGTGAAGTAGATGGTACAGCTTTCTTGCAAGACCGTGTTGGAGGTATTCTGAGGCATGGATTCACGCTCGGTAAGATGCTTTCGCTATTGAAGCTTCCTTGCTAACCCCAGTAGGTGGCAGAGAATTCGAATTTCTAGCGTATTCAACTTCTGCTCTACGTGAACATTCCGTCTGGTTTTTGCATCGATTCCAGCATCCAACTGGGGTCATCACTGCCGAAAGGATTCGCAGTTCGCTCGGCAACTTTGAAGGGACTGAACTGCTGCAATGTCCATCGAAATATGCAGCACGATTGGCCCAGGCGTTTACCGCCACTGATCCTTCGGTGGCTATCTCGAAAGGGGAATGGGAAGAGGTAGATGATTTGGGAGACTTTACAGACGGGGTCGGGACTATCTCTTCTAAATTGGGAGACAGAATATGGAAGGCTCTGTGCGAGCAGCATCCACGTTCAACGGACACCATCCAGCCAAGTGTGGTATGTTCGAACCTAATATCTCTTGCTTCGCAAAGCTGACATATATACTAGTATCAGATCCGATTCTTGGGATTCAAAGGAGTCGTCGGAGTCGATAGGCAATTGGATAACCACCCAGCCGGAATTCAGATGCGGCTCAGGCATTCAATGAAGAAGTTTGAGAGCAAAGACGTTGAGGAAGCGCACATTGAGATTGCTCGAGCTTTTGAGCGTCCAAACATGTCTTATTTGAACAAGTCAGCACTTCTTTCCATCCATTATGTTTCAATCTCACACCAAGTTCAGAGCGCTAGTAATGTTGGTGAGCGACATTTTTCGATCTCGGTTAGTGTTACTGTCTCATAACCCCGCTTCAGTTGGAAACCAGGGGTGTACAAAAGGACTATCTCATGGAGCTCCAGCACGATGCAGTGGCAGAAGCTCGTACCATTCACGACACCCTGGAGAAATTCCACACCACACTGAGAGCCCATTCCCTTGGTTCTGGCTACAGGCTATCTTCACTGCTACAGCGACTCGACAAACTTGGATGTGGTCTATCTGGAGAGCACAAAAAACACAACATTGATGGTCCATTCCTCCGACAGATACGTCAAATCGCGATGACTGATATGTTACGAGAGATCAAACATGGAGCTCGTATCAAGATTCCTGACAGCTTTCTTTTGGTCGGAGTCGCCGATGAAGGTCAGGTCTCTGGTTCTGACTGGTCGTTAGCTGAAGCGCTTCTTTCAAGGTGTCGCGTATGAACAGGCAGGATACACAAACGTCTATACTCTCCCTGAAGGCCACATTTATGGTACGATTCTCGCTGGTCAACTGTTCGAGCTAAGCTGCTTCTAGCTTGTATTCAAAATGCAGATGACGCCGAGCCTACATATCTCGAGGGATCTTGCAGCATCTCCCGAAGTCCGGTTTGCCATCCCGGAGACGGTGAGTCTCTATCTTCTAGCCAGACTTGTAATTCTGATGGTTTCTGTAGTGCAAAGAGTCTATGCGATTGGGAAGCCCCCTGCAGATCAGCTTTGTCTATTTGCACATCTGAAAAATGTCGTGGTGTTGCCTTGCGTCGGTGAGTAACATCTACATTGATATCGTCCACTGTGTAATCTCCTTACAGGTGCTCGGTCTTTGGCCTCTTGGTAGAAAGTTTCTCGTTCGTGTTTCGCTTTTCTGATATCCTGTAGCTTGGCCGGAGGAGATTTGGATGGGTAAGTTAACGATAGCTGTTGTCTTGGCTTGACTGATCCTTCTAGGGATATCTATGATATCATTATGTGCCCTGAGCTGCTTCCACCAGTTGTCTCGGAGGCGGCGTCATACCCACCTGGGGAAACTTTGAACTTGAGTCGTGATAGTACTGTTGATGATATTTGCGACTTTATCGTTGAATACATCCACTCCGACGTCCTGGTGTGTTCTCTTTGCGCCTAGAGGAACTCTATCTCAATTGTTCCAAGGGACTGCTATCAGATAGACTCCTTGTCATAGCAGGTAAGTCTGTTCTGATTCTACTGAATCCTGATTCATTTTTCGACGTTTTTAGATGAATCAAAAGATGGAATGAATGACGAAAAGTGTATCAAGCTCGCTGCAATGTGCTCTCAGGTTTGTACATCCTCTTCATCTGTTCTGGTATCTGACTTGTTCCAGGCCGTCGACTACCCCAAACTTGGAAAACCGGTCCCAGTGGACGATCTTCCTTCCAAGTACCTGCGGTCAAATCCCGACTGGCATGCCGCAGAAGTTGCTCGACCCCGCCAAACCGACTATTACTTTTCATCTCGAGCACTAGGACACATGTACCGCGATATAACCATCGAAGACCCTGATTCAATCGATAAAGAGTTGCACGACGCTGAACAAGCGTCTAAAGGCAAACCATTGAATGATCCGATCTCCAGCCATGTGCAGCCAATTGTTCAGTCATATATTCAAGATGGAGCCGTGGATGTCGACACTCTGATGCCTGGGATACGAAAATCATTCGATTATTACTGCGACGAGCTGCGATATTGTAGTCTGACTCACACGGTGAGCAAAGTTCATGCTTTTACAGAGCTTGGCTGAAGCTATATTGAGGTCTCCAACACCCCGGGCGCTCGACTTTTGGAATCGGAACTCGTAACTGGAACAATTTTAGCCAAGTGTTCGCAGCGAAGATGGCGAAAGGACAGAATCTGGCGTATGCGATTGTGCTGCCAGACCCTTGTCAACGGAATTCGTCAGGACTTGTGGAACAATGCGACAGACCCTCAGGGTTACATTCGCGCTCTCCAAAAGTGCTGGTATGCTTGGGACTATAGCCTCCGGAATCAGAGCAAATTTGGCGCACCAAGCTTTGGGCTTATTTGTCTGGGGATCATCTTGGAATGCTTGGAGAAGCTCGAGACGGCGGTAGAAACTATCGAGCAAACTGAGACAGTGGAGGAAGGCACAGAAATACCGGATAGCGAGGAATTTGAATACGAATTCTAGGGATATTGAATGATTGGATATTATTATACTCGGAATCGAGACAACAAAGATGAAAAAAAAAGAAGAAAGTAATAAATGACCAACCAGCAAAAAGAACCGACACCAGCAGGATTTGAACCTGCGCCCTCAAAGAGGAACAGATAACTAAGATTCGAATCTGTCGCCGTAACCACTTGGCTATAGTGCCCTAAACATAAATCGACTCGGACTCATTATTATTGCTCAGCTGCCAGGTGGTCCAAACACCGAGTCGCTCAACTTGGACCTACACTATCCGCTCGTGATTGTAGAAGGGTATGTGATTAAGGGTATACTACTACTTGTATGGAATCCCATTTTGAAGCTAAAAAGGTTAGTCAGTCAGAAAAGGACACCAATGAAAGAAGAGAGACATACCCGTTGAAACTCATCATATGCGGTACTTCTGACATTCTCATGAGCATTCCGTATAACAGACATCATCCATTCAGCCGCCTGTCTCTCATTCAGACCAAGGGCAAAGCGCTCCCTTAATCGTTTGATAGTGCCTTCACCTTTGAAGGAAGGAAGTCCGGTATCGAGCATCAGATGAACAGTACTGATAAGTTGCTCGGCGTGAGGTCGAATGGCAAGGAAGGCTTTGACAGTCAATTGCTGGAATAGCTGGTAACCTTGAGAATATCTTCCACCCATCAGCACCACCATCTCGTGATTCAGTTTGAATGAGTGAGGCTCGAATTTGACACCCTGTTATGCTTGTTAGTAAAATGAAATCGAAGCAAGGTTTGTGCTTACTCCGGGTCGTAAAGAACAAAAGAAACGTCAGTCGAGGTCAAAATACAAGAGTGAAAATACTCATCTATGTCGAACAGGAACCCGAAATCTAACATTGAAGTCTTGGTTAGCGTCTTTGAGGTTGACCTTCAATCTCTTACCAATGTGAACTATATGTCCGTCTCCGTCGATCATAATGTTACCGTTGTGTCTGTCCTTGATCTGCAGGATGTAGCAAGCCACAGAATATGCCGCCATTGATTGTATAAAGTTGAGACGAGCCTGCTGGAAGGGAATGGTGTCTTGTCCTCCATATTTAGCGACGAAAAAGTCCAGCAGATCATTGACTTTGGCGCGACCCATCTCGTCTCGAGAAGTTGCGTTTGGAACCACGTCAATGACGCCACACTGAATGAAGGTTCGTGAGACATTGGTACAAGGATAGAGGATCGGCCTACCCCTGGTGCAGTGGCCGTCACCCGATAGGGAAAGAGATACAATGTCAACCCAACGCTTGTAAAAATATTCTTGAACATTGCAATGATCTGCAATGCAAGAACATCTTGACGACAGTCATCGCCGACTTTGAATATGGCTTGCTGCCAAACGTCGTATTCAGTCCGTATTTCAACCCCGACCCCATCTCCATCCAAAATTAGTTCGGGATCGTTGTCTATCACAATACGCTCCTTCCTGACCTTGAAAGTCGCCATGAAGGGAGCCTACAGAAACTTGAGCGCGAGTTGCAAATCTTGTGAAAGCAAGCAAACCTTGGCGTGACTTTGAAGCGGTCGACCAGACTTTTTATCAATGTCGACAACCTTCCCATCAGGATTGCTAGGTAGATACACTCCAATGTCGACCGTGATTTTAGCCATTTCTTCGTCAATCTTGGCCTGGAAAGCAACCGTCAGCTCTGACTATCTATACAAAATCATAGTACCTTCTTCTCGGGCTTGGTCTTCTTGATGAAAGGCTTCAATTTGCCAGAGATTGACGTGACTTCATGGAAGAAACCAAATTCACGGTCGTAGAACTGACGAGCGTCACCTGAAAGAGAATCCACTACCATATTCGTCATGGCGTCGAGCGCGGGTTTCATTGGATCTTCCTACAATGAAGGTTAAAACGCTGCAAAGTCGAGGACCTTTAGCTCACCATCTCAGCCGAATCGTCTTTGTAGCAATTGGCCTTCATGTTCCAAATGATTTGGTGACAGAAAAGTTGAGAGATCTTTGCTGTCTCATAGATGAACCGTGCGACATAGCCTGAAGAATGTAAGTCTCCGCTTGTTCCTACAAGGTTCAAACGGACCTAGATCATCATAGCGAAGTGCCTGGACAACTTGAGGGACGAAAAAGAAGGTCAATTCGACAGGATGTTGTTCCAGTACCCGATGGGCATACTGCAGCACCAAGGGATCATTGTTATACCGCCGCTCAAAGAAAGTGTTGGCGATGACAGGGGGAACAGGCGCCCAAAGCAGCAGAAGCTGGATTATCGGTTAGTTTCTCCTCGATATCAGAGACAATTACACACCTTGAGGTCTCGCGAGACAGACGGATCAAGTCTTTCACCGAGGAGGAACTGCAAGGCTTCCGGGACATCCAGAACATCGGCAGTGTTCGAGCGTACCAGCTTGGCGACCTCTGTTCGCACCATAGCCAGTTTGAAGCGCTCTGCCAGGTAAATCGCAATGGCAGGATTGATCAACCAAGTCGTCCTAATTACTGTTGTCCATGATGACTGCAAGGCTCGTCAGAAATCTCTCGAGGAAAAGGACAAGAAGCTGTTACAATTTCTGATAAGCTCATGCCAACATAGTCAGCGCCCCGTTTTAGATCGCTCGTTGGATTCGCCCAGACGGTCAGCCGGAATATCTCATTCTCAACGAGCAGCTTGAGAGGGTGGTTGATGCTTCTCAACCGGATGGCATAGTCTAAAAGAGTTCATTAGAAAAGCAATGAAATAAAGAGCTGGTCATACGAGAGTTTCTGGAGGTAGTCTGCACTGGAGATAGGCTGGAAATGGCAGCTGAACCACGAATGGAATCGGTCTGAAGGTAGGACAGGAATTCAGACATGAGTTTGATATCAGCGTCGACTTGGACGCGATTCGCTCCATATGTCCACCTATTTGTGAATCAGAACCACGAAACGAAAGACAAGGGTAGAACTTACTGAGGTCGAACAGCAAACCAAGAATAAGCAACAGAGTACAAGCACTCGCGTAGGCTACTTTCACAAAAAGTGTCCAATCGGGAGCACTTGAGAGTTTCGAACCCAAAGAGCAAGAATGAGAAACGGGTTTCTCGGGCGAGTGCATGAGTGCTAATCCGAGCGGTGAGATTCTGCCGAAGGTTAAACAGAGACACAAACCTCATTGTTTTGTGAGCTCGCGCAGTACGAAGGACCAGATGCTGGATGAGGAACATGACACCAGGTCGTCGGTATCTCGCAGCCTGCAAGCGACTGAACAGCATTTGTAGAACAAGAGCATGAGGAGTGAGAAGACGACGAGCATTAGTCATCCCGCGATCTATAACCTCCTTGTCTGTAGGACTGTAGCTGACGGGATGGTAGAAAGGATCAGAATAGCTGGAGGAAGGAACTATGAGAGCAGCTCCACGACTGAAAGAGATACAACACACTTGAGCGAAGTAGAAAAGATGCCCTTCTCTTGCTTGATCGTCTCTGACCATGCAGAAAGCAGCTCACTCATCAGAGCGACCTCGATATCTCCCTTTTCAGCAATCACCCATGTCCAAACTTCAATTCCCGCAGAAATGGCAGAGGGCGTCGAAACCTGGAAAGGAAGTGCAATGAGGTAATGCAACAGCTCGTAGTCGCAGTTCTGAAGGGAGATCAAGGTGGCAGCACATCGGAAGAGAAGCCGCTTGAGATCTTGAACCGTCAAGCTACTAATCTTGTCCCGGATCTCTTTCAGCGAATGTGACATCTTTGCCTTCAGGGCACTGATTTCCGCTGAGGGAGCATCCTGAGGTGGTAATTTTTCCAACTTGTCCGGTCCTGCATTCAGTGTAAGTGAGGGGTGCAACAACAGAGTCCCGTTGACCTTACCTATACGACTGGCCAACCGGATACCTGCAGCTTCTCCAGCGAAATAGCTTTTACTCGCGAGTTGACTAGCCAAAACCTTGGCTTTGTCTGTTGTCACCCCAGACAATGCCGATAAAGACGCTGTCAGATGGTAAGCATCATCTTTAGAACAAGATAATACACTTACAAAGTTGCCGCTGAACAGGACCAATAGCCTTTCCAAACTTTTCTGCAATCGAGGCTCCCAACTCTGAATCATCTGCAAAAGAGGAAGATTGATTGACAGCGAGGTATTTCTGCAGCGTCGTCTGAATCTCAACGGGCGCGCGACCAAGAGCCAGTTCAAACCAACTTGTCGCATTACGAAGAAGAAGCGTAAGAATCTCGTTTCGGACTTTGTAGCTGTCAGCAAGCTGGAGAGTGATTCCTGTGCGGTCTGAATGGAACTTGTATACTGGATTGAACTGGGAGAATTTGTGAGATAATAGTGGTAGAAGGAAGGAACCCACTTGCCTCGTCTGTGAATTCATTTTGACATGCACGTCGGAGCAATGTGAGAACTTCCAAGATGGCAAAGACCAAAGATGGGTCGCACATGAGGGAAGGGAATGAGGTGATTAAACGATTCAGGAATTTGGATGCAATTTCTCGGGCTTTGGCGATTCGATGGGTGCTGCAGACAAGCAGGACGCGTAACTCTGATGGGAGACACTCGGGTAGAGCCTGTTGAGCCGCCTGGATGTTCAGCTCGTGAATACAGCCGCGGATGACCTGAATCACAGTCAGAACATACATATCGAGAAAATGAATATACAAACCCTTTCCGCAATTGACTCCATGCAGGCGCTCAGCCCAGGGTGTCTATTGAGACTGTCGTTGACGAAATAAGAGACCAGAGACGAAGTCAATCCAGCCCCAGACCGCATATGCTCCATGTCGTGCATCGTGAGCAAAAAGATGATTTGACCAGAAGAAAGGTAGCGTATATCACTTGCGCGAAGAGAAATATATCTCGTGATGCATATCCTATGTTTTCCGATAACCTGAAGCTTCTTAGCGACAAAAGATTAATCAACGACGATTCAACTCACTGTTTGGGCATATTCTTGACGAATGACCGAGTTATACTCCACATCGCTGGCGACAGAGTCCTGGGATTCCTCCAGTACTATACAAGGCGTCTTGGATGCTATCCGAGCCAAAGCCGGCTTCTGCCACTCCATCGCAGACTCCTCTTTATCCTCTTGCAGAGTAAAGTGGAAAAGGACACAAAGGAACCACATGTTTCGAAAGAGCGAAACGATTGAAGACTGAGCATCTAAGTGAGGATTAAAATCTTCATGGGCTAGCAAGGCATCAATGGGGAGAAGTAATGAGGCGAGTTGCTCAATCATGTCGTCCGTCTGTCTTTTGTTAGCTACTAGACCGGGCCTTGATCGTCACATACTTTGACATGGTGATTTGCTATCTTGACATTCTGTATTGCAACACCTTTGTCCGCGAATAAGGTCAGCAGTTCCACCAGATATATCTCGTATAGTTCAGGGCGTCGATGCAGCTCCTGAGCCAGCCGAGTTTGAGCAGCCAGGACCTGATACAGAGTGAACGGAATACTGTAATAACCATGAAACCCTTACCATATTGTTGGAGAACCTAGGATCATCGGGATTGGCCGAACGGTTTATCGTGGAGAAGACTCTGATAATGTCGACAAAAGAGCCCTCTGGAGCAGGCAATGCGAGATCTACGAGATTGTAGGAAATCGCAGCTTCAACTGTCGGTTCCGCAGACCTTAATCGTTGCAGCAACATAGAAATGGTCAGTCGTGTAACCTGACCAACTTCAGTCGATGTAGATAACTGGGCAACAGAATGAGCTTACCTCCTCCATACGAAACTCGAGCGCCAGACGCGTGACCACCGAGATTGTGCTGATACCAACGAGACGTTTGTCGTCTTCCGAAAGACCTCTTAATCCTGTCTCAACGGACTGAAGCACCGCATGTTCCTCTGAAGTGTAAAGAGGATTATTGATCATCTGTGAGCTACTTGAGCTCTCGTAGATCTCTTTGCTCGTAGCGGCGATATAATTGAGAAGCGAATACATGTTGGACATGACAAGATCATCACCGGGTGCCAACTATGGAGAGTGAGATCGAGAAAGTGAACCAGCGTGACATGAAATACCTTGATACAAAGGGCTAGACATTTCGCTGCCGCTGCTAGAGGAGGAGGAGCTCTAGTCTCGGAAGCAAACTCATACTCGAATATTGCCAGGGGCGAAGTGACGAAACGACGCAGGTGACTGGCCATTCTCGAGGCAACATCTGGAAAGCTGTGTCCCGTTTAGAATTGAGGTTGGTCCCGAACTGAAAGTCTACTTGCCTCCGAACAAGAATGGTGGTGGCTTTCAGAGCTGCTTCTTGTACCAAGTTGTCCGACATCGGTGTTTCGTCGCTTAGCAGAAGCAGGAGACGCGCATATAGCTTCTCATCGAGCTCGTGGAGAGCGACAGAACAAATGGATGCAAGTTTCTGTAATGGAGGTCAACTGCGCTATGGAAAGAGCAGAGCGAAAAGGTAGTCACCAGACTTTCAGACATCGTCTCCCAGGTATATGTATCGACAGAAGGCTCCGATTCCATGTCTTCGATTTGCACTAGCAAGTCAGTGAAACATTGCATTGCATAGGCGATGGTGGCCTTTAATGTCGCAATAGTTTCTGCATCGCTGATATCGAGCTCTTGGGCAGCATTGCGCATAAGAGCATTCCACGCCTTATTGGCCGCCGCCGCTTCAGTCACATTCCCAAAATTGGTCGATTGAGGAGGGGCGAGAGCTTGTGCCAGGATTGTCCATTCTGTTTCAAGGATGCAACAGACGACGAAATAGCCACTGAGTGGTCGACCTCTGGAGACATAGCGGGAGAGGAATGTCGCGACAAACTGGTGATCATCGGGTTGAGAATCTTCAAGTTCGATAGCAGCACCTAGAAGTTGATTTAAACGGTCGACTATCTCGGGAGCACAGGCCGCATTGAGATGTTTGGAGACTTGATTCCACTGAGCAGCTGTCCAGTCAAAGCTGGTTGAACTAATTGAGCGATAGAGACCATGCAGGGCTGGTGTCAATTGGGTGAAAACGTCGAGCACTGGAAATCATGAATAAGGGCCCAAGCTCAAACCGACGCAGACTCACCATTTGCAGTCTTTATCTTGCCAACGACATCTGCTATGAATGCAGAGATAGCAGCTGTCGCTGTATCCCTATGTTCCGAGTGAGCACTGGAAACTCGAAGGAGCGCTGAAATTGTAGAGAAAACGAGCTGGTCGGGTAAAGCCCAGTCTATTTTGAAGATGAGCAGTGTACGTATGTATTCGAGGGAGAGCTCCGGTACCTTCCCAAGACAGACAGCGGTCAAAGTCAATGTTGGGGACGTCACGGAGTACATCGACTAATGCAGCAATGAGGGTGTCGATGGTGCTAGCAATGTGGGTGTCTGGAAAATTGACGACGAGCTCCCCAAATGCGATATTGCAGTGGACTCTGGATGCCGACTAACCTCTTGTTCAGCAAACGACAACTGGAAAAGCGAGAAACGTACCATGAATACCCTTGCGTTTGCTTCTTCATCGTCTCTCTCAGCTCGGGTCTGCACCTTGGATGTGATGGTCTCTGTCGCATACTCCAAGTCATCAGCAGTCTCTCCGATATTCGACGCAATGTCAGACAGAATGCGCTGGTGAATGTTCAGCTCAAGGCTTCAGGAATGAGTATTTCGTTGACGAAAGAAGACTACACCACCCACCAGTCCATAACGGAGAGACTGTCGCAGCGATACAGGCCGCTTGTCTCGCACGTGGTAGAGCGCGACTTTATTTTTTCCCATCATCATGGCAAAGACGCCCAGTTAGTCGCCGGATTTCTTGCGAATATCATCTAACAAATCTTCAGAGCATACAGTTTCCTTTGCCTCAGACAACGACGATGACGACGATGAGATTCAGAACTCCCAGGACTCGCAGGGCAGCAGTGACGGGTACCGAATCGCGTTCTGCCTTGTTATTTTCTGGCTGAGTTATCTTCAATCAGGTTGGATTTGCACAAGATATTGGAAGAAATCCAAAGTATGCGTAGTCTCTCTGTCTCGTCAGGCTTACATCTTACAACCATCGAACAGAGCAGCATACGAAGAAAGCCCAAGCCAACATCACTGCATTCGACAACGACCGTAAACGCCTATATTCCGAGGCACGAAAGAGAGCCAAAGCGATTTCCCAAGCAGGAATGGAGTACATGCGAGTGAAATTGTTTTTTTCTTTCTTCGTTGACTGACCTTCTTTGGTTCTGTTAGCGAACAAACTATGGCGAGCTACACAGATCTCAGACAACAGGAGACCACTTATGAAGAATATCTCGCGGAAGTTTTCGAAGGGCCAATGCGAAAGGATTACAACGTGTGTACCCCCACTTTCGCGAACTCGATTTTCCGACTCATTATTCCTAGGAATATGAACAGGACCTCCTCCTCAATGTACTCCCATCTGGTCCGGATGATCTCTTCCATCGTCGCGCAGCTATAAAAGACGAATACGACGACATCAGTCAGTTATTCTCTCTTTTTGGAAATCAACCTTACTCATGTGGATGAACAGGACGACATGCACCAGAGAAGAGATCACAATTTCTTCGTAGCTTTCTGGTATCTGCACGCAAGCAGCTCGAACGCAGCAACCAGGAAGTTGTAGTCAGTGATTTTTTTATCAACCGCATCTACCCCAACGTCTTTTCAGGTCAGAACCGATGCCGCAAACCTCATCAAACACTACAATATGCTACTTCGATGAACTGGAATCGGACTCATTCCTGAGAGTCAGTATTGATTCCTGTCAAGCGCACATACCCTGACATTCTACGTCTCAAACCAGAATTAAACTCTGCAACATGCCTTTCGACGAGGATGGATTATTTGCTCTTCACTCGGACTATTACTCTTCACTCGGACTATTGCTCCTCATTCCTGCACATGGACTCTTTTTCTGAATCTGGCCGGCGCGCCCTTCTGTATCAATCAACCTTGCAATACTGTCTACCTACACTCAAGCTCTCCATATCTGTGTTTCTGTAACAAACCGATGTTTTTACGCTCCGTCCGTTTGGGGTGATTGAAACCTTGGGCTACCGAGCTTTCAACTACTAATGTCGATCAAAGTGGAAGCATACACGATTCGAGACACTCACAGCTCCAGGGGGTATTACATGCTTTGTCTAGCTAACATACTAACTAGACGAGGATTCTCGTCCAGGCCATACCACTGTTTGAGCGTTCACTGAACACCGCCCCATATTTTCAGAATGAAATCCGGAGCTTCTCTGCGGACGTGTTAGCTGTTCAAAAAAAGAAGTTATGGCGTGTCTGATTTCAGTAAACGGTAACGAGTCCATACTTGGTGTCGCCTGCACGGTGACTATCAAGTCCTAACTTAGCACAGTTTTCATTTGGAACCACTTATTGGATCCGCAGGTATTTCCCGATGGATCTATACTGGCTCTCTTCGAGTTGTCTGCTGAAGGCTTGACTTGTATGAGATCTTGGTAGTAGTATTTTGTAGTAGGTCGGGGCTTGAGGGTGCCCTTGCAGCGACGGAGGCTTTGAGCATGACTGGGAAAAGCAAAGACAACAGTGTCGAGTTGTTCACAAAAGGTGCACATGAGACTGACATAAGAACCCAAAACTCGTAGCTTTCTCCCTCGGGATGGATCCGTGGCGCAGGGAATTTCGCCGCGTCGTTGAGATTTGATTCGAGTTATGGCTTCTTTCCTCAATACAGGGGTTTCCTTCAGAGATGCTGAATCGCAGTACCTACTTGCCCTCAACATTCGGGTGGAAAATGAAAAGTCTTGATGAGGCGAGGTTTGACACGTGACGCAGCCTCTCATGTCCGTCGCTCATGGTTCTCCAGTGTTGGACCTAACAGCGGAAAAGGACATAGCAGACGGACCTGATGCCCTCGAGCTCGACATTTACCCAGAAACAGCAGGAGACCATGAATCTCTAACAAGTCCCTCTGGTCGATTACTCTATCCAAATTCTGAGAATCCTACCCCACGATCCTCCCGGACACCGTCTGCTTTAGACCTCTCAGCTATCACCAATGGTGCCACAGCCAACCCTGCAGCTCGAGCCTCGTCGTCCCCTACCAAGGAGCCGCAACCTTGGGATCTGGTCGACCCACCACGGGACAACAACAACCGAAAGACCCCCCAAGAGCCCAAATTCGTTATACTGAACCGGAATCGCAAGATACCAAAATCTTCTTATTATTTTGGGCCTCCGCCTTCAACAAGCGCATATGGGTCACCGCCAATGGGCACCATTGGTAAGTTCGGCCCAGGTTTGGCAATCTTGTCTAAACTTTCTCAGGAATCCACCATCCTCGGGAGATTGTTCGGATAGAAAGGGACTATACGGGAGGTGAAGGAATTATCCAATTTGCGCCTATATACCCTCTGGAGCTCGAGGGTCGAGTACGTTTCTCCCGGTTTCCCTCTTGTCTTTATTAACAGGTATCTCAGATAACACCAACCCAATTCCTGTCTTCAATAAACTCTATAAATGAGATTCTCATCTCAGCTCACTCGGTTCGTCTCAATCATCGTTGTCTTGCTGCATCGACCGACCGAATTCTAGATCAAGGGTGCATTCATTGAGAATGCTTTGGAGGTATTTACTTTGGGCCTGAGCAAACTGGTTTTCGGTGGGTGGTATGACAAGGTGCGTCAGTTGCATGAATGCCTCGATGTCATTGACGTATGACCTTAGGAAATGAGGCATCTGCAAGACCTTTTCCAAACCCTGAACCAGGAGGTTTACAATCCCGCTGGACTGAACTTGTTATGGCCAAGATCAGTCGGATTTTTATTCGTGAGTTTCTGTGTCCTCGTCGCTGCGTCAGTTGACGAACCCTTTCTAGATGGAGATTGAGTACTATTAGGTCCACCGGTCGAGACTTCTGTTAGACATATTTCACTCTTCATTCGTGTGGGCTGTTATCTTTATTATACTGTACTTTATATTACCCTAGTGCTTGGTTAATGCAGCTGGGTGAGTCGATTCTTGGCTTTTTGAGCACTATACTTACGAGTCTCACAGTCTCCGGATTATCAAACAGCGTGAAGTTTCCACAAAGGATTATATTAACTATGAAATCTGGTTCTCTCAAACTCAAGTGCTAGCGCTGGCCACACTAGCTGCTGCACCAGAGCCGCTGGGGACTGCGCTGGGCGCTCCGGTTAACGGGGTCTGACTAGGGAAAATGTCAGCTTGCTGAAATATGGTCCCAGAGATGCTACTCACGTCCAAGTGATAAGCTCTGTAGCATCGGTGAGGAACGGGGCAGTCGGCAGCACTGTCTGGAAGATTCTCGTAGCCGTGAAGATACTGGGTGTCGCAGCAGCACTGTCACTGACAGCCTGCCTCTTGCTGAAATCGCGTTCAGCGCGATCGTGCCGCTTTGAGTCAAAAGTAAGCATGGTTTCTTCGATCACTGCAAACACTCTTACTGCAGAGACAGCAGCGACGACGAGAGAAGTTATAAGGAGGGAAAGCTTCATGATGTCAATCGAACGAAGTAAAGGACAATGGTTATGTATCGTTTGTGAACCTGAGTTTATAGGAATAGAGAGCGCAGTCATTAATTTACTTCCGCTGCTCAACTTATTGGTATTCTGCGGAGATTTATCGACGGGACACAGTCGTGAGTTTCTCGTACGAATCAGAAGCTCCCTTGGATATTCAGTATAGCGGTGCGCAGCTACTCAAATAGGCTGTCGTCATGCACTGAAGAAGCCGATATTCATTCATCTACAGTATGATGCAGATCTCAAAGAGGTTCACTTCAGTACGGAAGGTGGATTAGATGGCAGACCTTCTTGCAACACGGTATCTGTTAGTTGGGATAGCAAAGTGAAGGGAAACTCAGCAAGACGGGAGGGAAGCAGAAGAAAAAAATATTCCGACACGGGGAATTGAACCCCGGGCTGCCGCGACCCCAAATACTTGAGCATATGAGAGGCGGCAATGTTAGCCACTACACCATATCGGATAAGAAAGTGGCAGCGTACCGACTATATGTCCAAAGTGCTGACGCTCTGACCACATGCATCAAGCCTAAGGCAGATTCTGTTTTTTGGCTTTAATTCTTGCTGGTTGAATTTCAAAAGTGCAAGACATACTTTAATAGCCGCAAGACAGCTTATGGAAGTCCAGTGGATGGAATCTCTTGTTGGGTTGTGATTGGGATGCTAACAAGTTTGACCCCTTTTCTTATAATCTTTTTAAACCTCTAGCATGCACCCAAATACAAAAACATTCCTTCCCAGTTTGCGGCTATTCTGCCAAGTAGGTTCCAATGATCTGATAAAACAATCTTTGCAGCATTCCAACTCCTTTTTGATAGAAATCAAGGAGAACTCTTTCCTTGTTTTGAATGTTGCTCAGCAACATGCCAAACTTTTTTGGTATGAATGAACTATGATGAGCTGGCAGTAAGCTGTCTATGTCTTGTTCCTTAGCATACTAACTCTTTTCAGAACAACCTGCACTTTGCTCTGCCTATGTTGACAGACATATTCCTTGTCATTGTTTTAAGGACAGGGGTGACAAGTGTTATCCTTCAAATGGAGATTTCCTGAACCGATATCTCAGAGCTGTGTCTCACTAATGGACATTGTACTTATATCCTGCTGACTATCTCAGAAACAGTAAGCTTCCTCAGTAAAATCATTCCTTGATATCATGGAGGCAGTCCAGACATTATGAACAGAACCCTACATAGTTTCCTTGTTCTGCAGAACCTTTGTTAAACCATTATTGTACTGAGGGATATGTTTGCCTTAATCTCCTGATGTGTCTGTATGAGTCACAGCTAGTATCCTTGTTGTGATGAGTCAAGGTCTAGTAGCCTCTGCAGCTTATAGGTACAAGTCCTACTAGCAGTGTGGAGCTTGACTCTAGTGCAACAGTTATCCCAAATGTAACCACTTTAGACAGCTGTCACACTAAATACAGATTAGTCCTGGTGATGGTGGTGTTGCCTTTCTTGGATGCCCATGCTCTTTTATTTTGACCAAAGTCAGGCATGGTACAGTAGCTTACATCATAATGCATACAGCTGGGACCCACCAAAACCATATGCATCAGTAAATAGAGCATCACACGATTACCATTTGTGAATGTTTCGTACTCATGCTCATGAATATTTCACATGTCAGAGGTGACATTTGTACTCATGTCTTATTTGTAGGAATGAATGCTTTTATTTGCAAGTTTTAAAAACTTGTGAATGCACTTCACAAATATTTGTGATATTAAGAGTGTAGTTGAGGTTATACAGCCTATTAATCCATGTAAAGGACTTGAGTATCACCTTTTTTTAGTGTAGTTACTATTGCTAAAGAGCAGAGAGATTCAAATTGCAGTATACATTGAGTCTTTGAAACCCATATTTGTACTTGTACTCGTGAATGATGTATATTTGCAAATTTTCCCATGAATATACCTGGCATAAATAAAATGAATATATTCGCTTTTTTTCACCTATAAATGGCTAAACTAGAGTATTGGCCGATTGGCACTGGCAAGTCATTCACACTTGTGACTTGCAAGTTTCACATATCAAAAGGCCAGATTCGTACTCGTGCCCTACTTGTGGGAATGAATACTTTTACTCATAAGTTTTAAAACTCATGAGTTTATTTGACAAATATTTGTAAGATTAGGACTGTGATTTGGCTTTTTAGTTAATGAATGCCTTAATCTACTGTTGTTGACCAAATTTAGCAGTGTAATAGAGGTAAAGAAGATTGAAGCAGCACAAGTTAAAGATATTTGTCCATGTCAAATCTTTTGAAACCCATATTTGTACTTGTGGCCTACTCATGGGAATGAGTAGTTGCACTCATGAATGGGCCAAACTCATGAGTACTAAGCAATTGTCTGATGCTCTAGGCTAAACTACTCTTTGCATACAAAAAAGGTTTCAATCAAGGTTTGCTGGGCATTCTGGACCCAGCTGGATTCACCACAACCTCACCTTCCAACTTTTGCAGAGCATCAGGGTTCAGCTTGTGAGACAGTGCTGGCTATGAGAACTTCAAGACACCTTTGTGGCATGAAGCAAAATGTTGGACAACCTCCACCTGATCCCAATTGGGGTGGTCATCAACAAATTGATAAACCAGTGACCAGCCAAAGGCAGCCAGATGTTCTCACTTTCTGGCTTCTAAATGCTTCTGAGTTATCTGTGGGGCACCAACATGATTTCTGTTTGGCCCATGAGGCCCAGTAAGAAGTCCATCCCTCCCATTTCATGTCATTATAATCAATGTTTCGATTTAAGGGCCTCATGGCAAATCTAGGTTGATTTTCCTCAATTTCTGTCCATTAGTGAATCGAAGCCATTCAATTTTGTGCAATTGCAAGGCTTTTATATTGATATACCAACACATTTGCTCCCAATCTGCTTCCCAGGCACTGTACCACCACCTCTATTCCTTCCAGCTCCATATCCATGCATCCTTTGTCGCAGCCTGAGCCCAAGAATCTGAATGAGAGGGATCAATGAGAATGATTGAGCATCTAGATGCAAGAGTTAGAGATGGTGCTCAAGGAAATTGGAATTGGTATGAACCTTGTTGACATGATTGTGCAATGGATACGGAAATAGATATGTCAATGGAGAGAATATGATAGAACAGAATTGACGAACATTACTAGTCAGATGATGTCGAGCGACAAAGCACCTAAGCTATGTGAGCACGGCACGAGCAATACACAATGAACTACAGACCTTGAGGAATGCTCTCATGCAGCCTTTGCCTTGTGTTTGATCATTCGGAAGATTGGAGGCTGCAGATGTATCAGAAACAGGACAGAAAGAGAGAAACTGAGCACCTGCTATAGCCAGACAAACAAAGGGGAGCCTAAGATGGACCAGGAGAGGAAGATACAGCTCAGTGCTGGTCTGGAGCCTCCCAGGAAGACATGCGACAGGATGATGCTGTGGTGACAATGAGGAATAGGTGCCATGATGAAGGGAATGTGTTGGAATCTGGAGTACAATCTGGCACAATCCTGAAAGTGCTCAAAAGTTCTCGAAGGTCATCATTGCTTACTCATTTTGTGGAGTCACTCCAACTCGCATATTCAAGAACATTCTAGATACTTTAGCTACTAGTATATAAGCCTGTAGTATCAAGGCATCCTAATAATTAGTTCCTTACAAGATTAACCTCTTGAGAGTCACCACTGCACCTCTCATATTCCAATAGAATGGAGGTAGAAGTGATAATAGGGCACCTTTTGGTGGGGCTGTCGATGCAAATGGAGTCTTTGAAACAGATCTATAAAGATCTATAACTAATAATCCAAATACACACTAACTCTCTTTTAACACCCTAAGTAATTCGGGCAGCTATTAAGAAAGAGAAAGCCTTTCAACAAAGTTGTAAGGTTTCGATTGCACACTACTGGTCTCTCGCAGACAGAAACTTAGCTTAGTTCACTTTGATGGTGAACCTTGCACGGTTTTTGTAATGGTTTTAATTCACAAGGAATATAAAGAGGATAGGTGCTGGGCTACTGCTTCAATGGGTGTCAGGCTACAACTTCAATATGTCTTTTCAGATGAACACAATTTTATTGCACCTCGGAGCACCATGTCCTCATGTACACACTAGCACTATCACTGGGTTTGTACCTCAGATCACCACATCCTCGCATACCACAATAAAATGAGATAAAATGTGGCTGAGCTTTGTGGGGTACAATTCACTGAGTACTATCAATACAAATGTGCTAGCTTTATAGTAATTCTACATATTATTCAGAGTCTGTGTGTTTTAACAAGGTTCACTCAATCAGGAATACCAATTGTCTTGGCTTCCTGATTTGCTATGCCTCAGTTATCCACCAAGTACCTCTCTTCCTGTTAAGGTCGCTGTGCTGTGCTTGTGATCTAAAGCAATTCCTGTTCAGGACAATTCCTGATTAGGACGTGCTTCATCAGCACTTTCTTATACATCGTCACCCTGAGTAAGACTGATTGGTCACAGCTTACTCGGCAGAACTTGGTACAGTTTTCCCACATTCATGCTTCTTCCGTGTCATACTTCCTCGCACTGGTAATAGAGTACCGTTATGACTTCATATTTAGCCATGAGATGCCCACTGTTACAGTGTTTTTACTGCATGTTTCCCCAAGTAACTTCATCATGTATAGATGTGTCGTGGTTCCTTGTTTGGTCCTTTAAAGTGTCACGTATTGGCATACTATGCTTCATGATATCATCCCCTGGTCTTGAGCACTCAAGACTTGTTTCCTATGTTGACCAAGTA
Source organism: Mycena floridula (assembly GCA_029320655.1). NCBI lineage: Eukaryota > Fungi > Basidiomycota > Agaricomycetes > Agaricales > Mycenaceae > Mycena > Mycena floridula. Next base: position 355,773 of record JARIHS010000033.1, on the reverse strand, counting down.
GTGCAGCTCACTTACAGACAGTTTACTAGTAACACTGCTGCATCATTGTGTCCTTGTCCGTCAAGTATTCCGGCAAGATCATGCTTATCGACCGTTGCTAGAGCCTTCTTGGAGATTGAACTATGTTCGATACTGGTACTGGTGCTTCTCTAGACAAGACAGAACTTGCTTTCTAGGCAGATTGTGTCCCATTCATAATCAGGAAAGATGGTCATATTTGCTAGATATGCCAAAAATACATGGTGGAACGTTTCCAACCCTATTAGTGAAGAAGGGACGTGAGAGAATCCATAAGGTGGACAATTATTTATATCTCCAAGTCCATCGAAGCCATCAACGCAAAGGTCAATGATGCAAGAATTGAAACCTGCTCTGACACATCAATATTTGTTTTGGCACTGGATCCGGTACTAGATCGGTAGATACAGATATTCGAGAACAATCAAAGAAAATTGAGGGAAATGAATTAATGGAAGAAAATCGAGGTAAATAGAACCAAATTGATGGACTTCTTACTGGGCATGAGGCTTGGGTCCCTTTGATGGCTTCTGGTTTAGACAGACAGATCGCTTTTTTTGGGTTGGCATGGGAAGAGTCAGGGTTTGTGTTCAAATATAGCCAATAGTCAACAAATAGCATTCAAAATGGTCATCAGAGCTGACATCAATTTCCTTTTTTAGTTAAAATCACTCCCATGTTAACACATATGGAGCTCAAAAATTGTATGCAGTATCCCTTATGTGTTTGAGTGCAAATTCCCCTACCTCCTGTTGTGGGACCCATGAAATCTGTATACATTAACATGGTTATGCATTAGTTTCTCATGTGTTATGATATAAGCTACTGTATCATCAAGCAAGTTGATAAGCCTCACATTGCTTTCAATCCTTTTTTTGGACACAACAAATATTTCGATGAATCCAGGAAGGGAAAATGTAACACAGATAAAATCACACCAAAAGAACCAGACCAGAATCTATTGAAGTATTCTGATGTTCTTTACAAGGTATGATGATATGTGCTAAAGAGAGCAAAACGGCGGCCTTTCGGTATATAAAGGGGCACGTGAAAGCGTCACAAAGGGTCACAGATAAGATAATGGAGGACCCCGGGGTATCTGGGAAATTCCTGTTACAGAAAATTTGTCACCATTGCTATCCAATGAGATGACCAAATCAAATATCTCCTTGGAACTATGATTACGAGGATGCTATATTTTCCTATGAGCCACATTGATAACCCTGTTGCTTGCGGCATTGGAAGCCAGGAGATACAAGGGTGGGATAAACTGTGCTTCCAAAATGAATGACTCTCACTGGGCACACTGTGAAGCTCAGTGTGAGATTTTGATTAGTGCCAGAGAAGTGGTAAGTGATGCAAGGCAAGTCGTCAGAGTCTGATTCATGGTGTGAAAGTGCAAACTCAGAACTGATAAAAAGTTGGAATGTAGATCATCAATTTTTTGCTAAATATGTGCTCATACCTAAGCTAGTCATATCAAGTACTTTTATCAATAATCAATTCCTCAGATAACCATTGTCATTGTCAATCAGTAGTTCCAGAACTGAGTTCTGGCCTTGACAGTGGACACTGTCTTGGATGACCTGGTTTCTTAACTAGAAGATTCCTTCTTTCCAAAGAAGCACAACATGGACTCACTGCTGCCCATAATGTGAAATTGACTCTCTTTTACCTCATCCCCAATAACTGTAAACCAATCGAGTTAACCTTTGGTCCTTAATTAGTCATTAGCCACTGTCAATCATTTAATCAATCCTGTCCCAATATCTTGGAGCTGTGCCTCACTAACAAACTTTGCTGACTACTAAGTTGCTCAGTAAAGTCATTGCTTGATAGCCCTTGATGTCATCATACAAGTCCAAATGTTATGAACAGGCTCCACAGTTTTCTTATTCTGCAGAACCCTTGATTAATCATTATTGTACCAAAAGCATGTGTTTAAGGCATGTCACAGAGGCAGGGTTTTGACAGATAAGATAGCTCATGGACGATCTACAAGTATCACATGACTCAGCATGACAAATTGTCATTTTGGACCAAAATCAAAATAGCACCAGTAATTTGTCTTAAGCTGGAAATCAGGCTGCAAGGAGCTCTAGATAAGGAAATTATCTACAAATCTGTGCAGCCTGATTTTTTGATTTGTATTTTTTGGCCATGTTATTAAGAAAATAGGCATCAAAAATATTGATTTTGACCAATTGCACATTGCAGAGCCCAATCTCTCTCCCCAAGCTAATTATGATTAGAGCATCGTGTGATTACATTGAATCTACAAATAATGCCAAGTATATTCATGGGAAAATTTGCAGATATACATCATTCATGAGTACGAATACTTGTTCCCACACTTATTTGATGAGTACAAATATGGGTTTTGAAGACTCAATGTAGCACAATGTCAAGTGTTACTGTGATTTGAGTCTTTCTGCTCTTTAACAATAGTAACTACACTAAAAAAAGGTGATACTCAAGTCCTTTACATGGATTAATAGGCTGTATAACCTCAACTACACTCTTAATATCACAAATATTTGTGAAGTGCATTCACAAGTTTTTAAAACTCATGAATGAAAGCATTCATTCCCATGAATAGGATATGAGTACAAATGTCACCTCTGACATGTGAAATATTCATGAGCACAAGTACGAGACATTCACAAATGGTAATTGCATGATGCTCTAATTATGATTCCTCAGCTATGCCCAACATGCTTGCAAGTTTATAGATGCTTATCATAAAGGTTTGGATGTGAAACGAGCTAGAGCATCACACGATTCCCCAAGACTCACGGATATCTGTAAATACATTTGTGGGAAAATCCGTGAGTTTTCAATATTCGTGAGTACAAACCTTGCTCAAGTATAAACTCATCCAAGTACGAGTTTAGCATCTCTACATTTCTCAAAAGCTCAGATACTCATGCGAGTATTCAGATAAATATTTCTACGAGTATTTACACAAATTGCTTGTAGACCATGCTTGCGGTGTTCATCAATTCTGAGTCTGTTGGAATGTGGATATCTTGCACTGATGGCTTTCTGAGGTATTTTTATTTTGTTTGTCTGTTCTCGCTAGGCCTTATAAGTCATTCAGGCTGCTATTGTGTCTACTGTTCCATCTGTTGCTCCTGCTGTTCATGTCAGTGTCAATGCCGATGATGATGCAACTGAGAATGCCCTCTTTGGCCAATGCCTGGGACTCTGACGATGGTGGCGAACCATATATGTCTGATAGTGACTCTGAGAGTGATGATGGCATGCCACCATTGATCGATAGCTCAGATTCGGACTCTGGATATGGTTCAGACTAATTTTACCATTATATTTGTAAATACTCACAGATATCTGTACAAATACTCACGACTACTTATGGATATTTTATACTCATGGATATTCTCCATACTCATGGATATTCTCCATACTCATGGATATACTATTTATGAGTACAAATCACTTGCTGACGAGTACCCCAATGAGTACAAATATGATTTTTTTGACTCAGAAACTCACGAGTGCGAGTACGAGTTACTCACAAGTGGGAATTGTGCAATACTCTAAAACGAGCAGCCTGGGCAGCCAAGAAGTACAGGGGACATAGGGTTCTCCCAGAGTCTCTCAGGTGAGACCTAGATGAGGCTAAATTGGCTTAAATTATCATTAACTATGCTATAGTACCCAATTTGGACAACTTTAGGGCAGGTCTGTCACAGACCATCACATCATGTGATACTTGCAGATTCTCCATTGGCATGAGCCCTATCTTACCAGCGGTTTAGACCATGGGAAAATCTGGCAGATACAGATGCTGGACCATCCACGACTGTGGGAAGTGGTATATGGTGGGTTGTGTCCCAGATTTTCACATTTGTGGCAGGTACCAACAGGGTACCTGCATCTGCCAGCCTGCCAGTAAAGAAACTTTTACAAGTCATTTATTACAGAAATCAATGTGAGTTCTGAATACAGTCAGAAATTGAGAAGTGAGACACCATTAGGAAGCAAGATGGTGGGTTTTTTGACATCTGCTCTGCTTGAACCTGGGAGGTGCAGTACTATGGATAGACTGGGAGGTCAAAACATCTGTGTTATCAAAGGAATAAGATTTTTGAGTGGTGTACCCAACATTACATGCCATCCAAAAATTGATGGGAATGCAAGTTTGGACATTCCATACACTGCCACATAAAAGACACCCTCCAGCACCTTTCTGACCATCCCAGCACTGATTATTGCTGAAAGAGATTGTTCTTATCCTCTCTGACAAGTATTCCAAGTCAAGAAAGAACTGAGGCCTTGAGATGATGCCATTTCAAGTGTCTCACTATCATGTGGGAACTTGATTTTGTCCTTGTTTATACATTGCCCATTTCTCTGCCTCTATGACATTGGAACTTCCAAGTGTGAACTTTTCTGGGGGGATTCAAGGTCTCTGATTCCAAATATCACCATTAGATTCCACTGAAATGCCTGGAAAATATGATATGGGCCACATTATGCATTATGGTTGCTACCATACAGATCACTACAGTGTTTTGCTGTAAGCATCAAGTCTGACTAGAGACAGTTCACAAGAATCATTTTTCAACAAAGACAGTGGATTTGTTGGGTCCCTTCATCTTATTGTTCTTGGTGCTTTCCAGAATCCAAAAAGCACAGATTCATCAATCAACCTAGATCAGTGACCAAATGAGCAAATGACTGTCAATCAAGCCCTGTTGAACAATAGGCCTCAGATCTAGTTCAAGTGCATGAAACATTGCTTCAACTTACTGAGCTGATTCAGTACTTCAGTTTGCATAATCCTTCTATGCTCAACCTCATGATACCATGCATTACAGTTCCACTATATTTATATTGTACAATACCAATGTATCAATGCTATATTAACCAGGTTCATCCACAGCATGCCTTACATGTGTTTGCCTTGGTCTCCTGTTTGAGTCTGTACAGGATGTGACTAGGATCCTTGCTGTGGCTAGTCAAGGTCTAGTTGTTTCTGTGATTCATAGGTACAAGTCCTACTAGCAGTATGGAGCTTGACTCTAGTGCAATGGTCGTCCCATCCAACTTGTTCCAATTATAACCAAGAAGATGTTGAATTACCCTTTAATCTGATTTATAGGGTTGTTTTTGTATGGACTCTATCACTGGGTTAAAATAAAAGTCACTTTATATGACCAGAATCCATATGTAGAAAGCATTTTAGGAATTAAATCCAGGTTGTGCTCAACCACCATCATCTGACACATTCAAGATGGGTGGGACAAGAGAGATGAGCAGATGGACAAAGGCCTATGAAGGCAAGAAGCAACTGATGTGTGCTCGGTTATGATTTCAAGAATGGGCTTCCCTGAATGGATTCTGGTCATATAAGGAAATTTTTATTACAAACATGCTGTTAAAATTATTGCCACCTAGTTATACAAGGAATCAAGGAAGAGAGCCTGGTATTGAGGCTACTTTGAACACCTCCCATGTTAGTTCTGAGTCAAGTTCATGCACCAGACTTGAGTTGAAACTGATATAAAGGCTTTAAGCACTTGTTAAGAAAGGACTCTGTTCAAATCTTGTTATTTGAGAAATTGAAGAGAGCATTGTGCTGTTGGGTTGTTTGGCTTGATTGATAGCCACTCACTGACCAGCATTTCTATCTCATCTGTTTGGATCCCCCCCACCAGACCCCAGAATGGTCCTGTCAGAGAGTTCATGCATAAACAAAGCCATGCTGAACATGATAGTAGCTTGCCAATTGTTGCTGATTCTCAAGAACAGGATTCTTCAGGTCAGTTGACTTGACTGTTGGTTAAAAAATGCAAGAGTGATACTGAAAACCTTACAAAGATAGAGTTTGCACTTTTACAGGCTCCAAATGGGAACTGGCCACAGAACATTATATTATTCAATTATTTGGAGAAGTGGCAGATTACACATGACAGCACTCGTAAATTTCATGCTCAGAACCGTTCCAAGGCATGAAAAATGGAATGGCCTTGAGAGGCAAATCCATTCGTGAATAATACAAACCTTGCTTCTTCAAGTCCTCATGTGCGCCGTTTGCGCCTGCAGTTTGACAATCCAGGATAACCATTTCGATTAAGATACACGGAGCTATCTATTAGTTACAGACTTGTGGTTATAATGCCGTCCATCATCTGACGAAAAGTGAGCTGGTGTCAAGAGCAGTAGGACGAGCCAAGCTTACTCGTTTTAAATCAGATCCCTCTTCAGAATCACCTCCAGACCTCGTCACAGATTCAGATGGTCGTAGGTTCAAATATTCCGACATGAAGACCCGGAGAATGAGATTCCATCGTCTCATAGTCGGAAGATCCAAGGCAGATGCATCGTCCTGTGGAAGCGTGAGGGTCATTTGACAAGAGAAAAAATCGAGCATACCCTCAAGGTATGCCAGACAGAGGGAAAAGGCTCTGCAATAAGATGCAAGATGCTGACACCACGCTTGAGGAAAGGAACATGATCATCGCCCACATAACCCAAATTATGTCCCATCCCAGTCCTAGGCAGAAAGTAGCTCCGCCATCTGTCCGAAGCCATGCTCTTTTCATTTCCGTACGCGAACTGGCCAGAATCCCCAAGTCTCTGTTCGACGTCTGCCATAGCATCGAATAACCATGCGGTGTCCGTGAAAAACGAACGAATGGTCGGCTGGGGCGCCCCTAACAGATCCAAGAGAATGAGATGCTCAATGCCAGATATTTCTGTCGTTTGAGGACCCATGAGTCGGCGCTTTTGGGCAGGAAGGATATATGTCGATGCCCATTTCTCAGCCAGATGTCTTGGGAGCGTCAGCGAAGGACTTGAGGGTAGTCAATAAAACACTCACCTCGAGCCATAAATCGAGTCTGTGTCTGTCCAGTCGTGAAATGCCTCTTCTCCGTCGAAAAAGATGAGCTGGAGAGTCGTATCAGCGACATCCTCGTCGTCTTCCTCACCAGCGTCGAATCGTTCGTGTCTCTGGTCGAGCAATGGGTTCAAGGATTCTGCAAGGTCCAGCATCATGGCACACGGTGCCGCCGAGTCTGTCGCGCCTAGAAACTAGCTCTCAAATCAACATGGACAATGTAGAAAATAAGAGTGAATGGCATACTTGATTTTCTGGATAGTTTGCAAAATATTTGCTGTCGAAATGGGCTGAAAGGACTACTCGTCGACTAGCTTGGGGATCCTTTGTCGCAATGACATTAGTGAACCGTCGCATTCCGACTGGAGTAAGACCCATGAATTCATCTTCTTCAATGTGCCAGTCGAGCTTCTTCAACGTCGAGATGATATAATTCCGGACGAAAGTATTGTTGTCGGTTTGAGCTGGGATTCCAGGTCAAAAGACTCGCCTTGCGAAGAAATAAGCATCACTAACGAGCTCTGGGTATCAGAATCTTTGCCAAGTGAGATGCTGGATTAGCTGGATCGAGGTTTTTGAGCGGGTCCGGGGAAGCAACGAGGGTCGCGATGCTGCCAGCAGAAAGCGAGACAAGGTCCCGTTTACCGAGCAAGGATTCGTGTGAAGACCATGGAAGGAGGAGTAATAAGAGGACTTTTGAAATAAGATAAAGCATCCCTGGCCTCGCTGAGGGGGGTCGGAACAAGAGGGTCGTCGGTCACACCGCTTCTTCTCTGCCGCCATGGCAATCTTCGGCCTCTGGGTATGTTTTCAGTTGTTCGTTTGCAGGGGTCCTTAGGATGAACAGGTTATCAATAAAGCTGGAGGTCTAGTGTATCAGCGCAATTTCGCAGGTTAGTTTCGTCAAATCAGCCTTGGCTCATCCTCAAACGTCGACCAGAGGGTCTTTCTCCGTTGACCTCCAACGAATACCTTATTCTTGCTGGAACCCTGCATGGAATCCACGCTATCACAACGCGTCTCTCTCCTATGGGCTCCAGTTCCGGTGCCCAAGTCATTGAAGCAGAAACCTTCAAGATGTCTATTCTTCTGACAATAACAGGTACTTTTCACTGTCCCAGCGCAACCATCTCATCCAATTGTCTCCAGGAACCAAGTTTGTTCTTCTCACCTCTCTCTCGGACAGTACCGCTTCGGTCGACTTGCTGCTTCAGAAGGTATACGAAGCCTACGCTGACGCCGTCATGAAGAATCCTTTTCATACTCCAGAGATGCCTATACGAAGTGAAGGTTTCGACACTCGGATGACATCTCTAATTGGAACAGGAAATGCTTGATTGCGTGCCTGTTTTGGTCAGGCTGAACCTCCGAGGCCTTGTATTTTTTACAATCTCGAATTTCATCATTCGTTTCATTTCGACGAAGCGTAACAGCTGACCCTGAACCGGCTTTCAGCAAATTCCGCGAAGACACCACCAATATTGAAGCTCGATGTACATATCACTCTGCGCAACTTGGTCGCCTCGTGTCCTCGGGTCAAAGTACCACAACTTTGTACCAAGCTGCCTGCAGGCTCACAAAATTGACGCGCTCATATGGCTTTTCTTAGAGTTCTGAACCTCATGGCCCCTCTGGACCCTTGACGTGGCATAAATATCCCTTCAAAGTTCCTTAACAGGAACAAGGCCCGGTCCAGGCATCGTGGCCCGATGTTCCACGATTAAATGGGTTAGCGATTCGACATCTATCAGATTTTCTATCGAGAACAAGTGGATCTGTGTGAACGCAAACAAACTATGAGATGAGGTAGGCGACTAAAATACAACTTGTACAGAGCAAAATCCGCGAGAATAAAGTGGCCAAGACTTTACAGGATAACGATATGAACGGGAGAGAGAAAGGTGGGAAAGAAATACCAGGAAAATACCGAGGAATGACGGGAAACCATCCAGGGTATACGCGGGGCTGGCCAAACGCTGGGGAAGAGCCGGGTGAATAAAATAACCAAGAAGATGAACAAGAAATCCAGGGATGGTAATACACGGGATTTGAAGATACAGACTGCATCACAGGTACTGAGCCATCGGTACCACAAGTGTCGCAAAATCTAGATAACTGTCTGCGCCGGAATTGCAGTGAGACTGGTCAAAAGAAAGTGAGCCGAAATCCATTGTGTTTGAAAGACTGTTGGAATGGCAAGGAGTGAAATCGGGCGCTGAATAAACAGGGTATGAAGAGAGATCCTCGTACGAGGACGTCTGCGATAAGCTGGTCAGGGAAGAGTACGATTCGCACGGGGGACTGTCGGTATAGTATGGAGTGGCGGGCATACTAGAATTCGACATCGGCGAAGACGAACGAGTCCAGGCATCGAGAGGAAAATCTGTCTCTATCGACAGGGATGGACGTTGTATATTATCCATCGCGCTCGCCAAGATTTCGTGAAACTCATCGGTCAGAGCGTCGCCACATCCACCGAACGAGGAAGTCTCGAAAGCGAACGTGTTAAAGTCCTGAAATATGGTCAAAAAAAATACAAAAAGCTTCGACAGACTCACGAAAGGCGATTCCTGCTTGTAACCATAGGAATCGGGAGGCAGAACGAGAGGAGGACAGTCGTCGAGAAGATCTGGCTCGGTGTCTCTCAAGGGAGATGGCGATGGACACGATTCAGTTTGACTGACCGTCCTGACACGTTTTCGCTTTCGAGGTGGCGCATCGTCTTCGGTATCGGTGTCAGACAATGAATTAGACCGTCTATACATCCGAGCAGTGACAGGAGCTTCGAAGCGAGTGACGACCTCAGGAACATGGTGCTTATCGAATTCCTGGATCGCTTCCTCGAGCTCCTGGCCCTTCTTCCCCTCGACCAGTAGCTCTGCTATCTTGGCGCAGCGTTTATCATCCTTGGGACCTACTTCTCTGACTTTCCGCTTCTCGACTGTGCCCTTTTCCTTGGGATGAAGCGGACGAAACGCGTACTGAGGGAATTTACGCTTGTGTTCGTCAAGAGCAGCCTTGGCCTTAGTGTGCCAAACCTGACGCTCATCTTCGGGAAGATTCTGCCAAGTAAGACCGATGATCTTCGAGAGAGTACTGTGATTCGTCTCGATCTCTGTAGAAACATGCTGGCTCTTGATAAATGCAGAACGGAAAAGAATGAACGCGTTCGGAGGTCGAGGAATATGATTTGCAGGTTTCTTCTTGGTATGGCCTGGTCGTCGAGGGGAAGTGGCCGAGTCGAAGGAAGGAAAAAGCAAAGACTCTGAACCAGGTTCACCTTCGCTCGTGAAAGTCACCGGGGTCATATTCGCGGTGAAAGCGAAACCTCCAGGTGGGGATGGTTCAACTGGCAGCGTCCAAACGAGTTGTTGGCCTTGGACCGCCACATCAGCAAAATTGAAGAATGATTGAAATAAATCCAGACTCACCATCTGCGCCGCTTCGCCTTGAGCTTTTTGAACGTTGAGCGGGCATTTTAAGCGGACGGAGCAGATAGTCGTCGAAATAGCGGGAGAAAGGAAAGGTATCGCACAGAAAACCCACGAGGTCATGCCTGCTGTCTTATAATCGTCGCTTGCAGGGTTCTTTCATGAAATAACTCCGCTCTCATCACACAGTATGTAAGCACCAAATCAGGTAATCAGATTCAGATCTCGCGGAACCAAACAGATTATCGAATTCCCGGTCGTGGCATCATTATACCGTCACGAGGATGAAAATTCGGCGGAAGAAATCATCCAAGAGCCCTGCTCATTTTTTCAGCCTAGTTTCAAATACTTTCCAGGTCGACTCTCCGATGGTTTTATTATTCCCAGACCACGGTCGCTTAGTTCATTTCCGACCTCTGGGCTTTTCACCTCATACGAGTCTATCCATTTGTGTCGGGCTCTCGTATTTCTCTCGTTATTTAGGGATAATGTCATGGCGACTTTTTCCTGCTAAACCGCCCTTGACTAAACCCAGGATATTCAATATTCAAGGAAATCAAGCAAGTATCTGGCGCCAACACGAGGCGTCCAACTGCGGAAATTCGCATCACATTCGGAGCTTTCCGCTCTGCCTCGTTCATTCAACTCCTTATGAACAGAACTTTGAATGGCGCCCAAATCTGGGAGATGAAAGCGCGATACCTTAGCTTTTGAGATTTGTCTGCGATGGCACTTTTTTCTTGAAACTTCAAGGGTTCATCAAGGGTCTTGCAGTTTTTTCAGATGTTACCGATGCCAGCTTCACTGGATACCCCTCGACACCGAATCTACGCGAAAGTGCTAATTCAAGCGATGTCTGACCTGTCGTTGTATGTACTACTATCAGTGTCTTTCATCAACCCTGGATTATCTCTCGATGGCCTCATGAGGTCTCTTGGATGTCCTCAAGGATATTTAGTGCTTCAAGTGCTTGGTGGAGCCAGACCGATGATGCGACTCCAAGAAAATAAACATCTGGGGGCCGTCAGAATAGTCCTGGATGATCTGCCTCTGATGCATGGTTGCCATGAAAGATCCCAATTAGTACCTTCATCTGGGAACACGCCGCTATGAAAATTACGGTTGTCCTAGGACCCTTGCTACAAAGCCGGCGGACATTCATGTGTCAAAAATTTAGGAATGAAGCGCAAAGAGTCAATTCATCCTTGAAATGGAATAGTTCCCACATGTAGCACGTTCGACCTTTCTAGCTGTGTTTCAAGCTATGTTAGACTTTGTCGGCGTATCTGTTGGCTTGAATGTGATGTTCCGCATGTCATCCTCTCTTATTTGGACAACCAGCTCGAGAATCTACCAGCGAGTCGGGATATGGACTAGCCAAGTTGTACACAACATTCCCTCTTGAGCTGAAACCTTTCTATTTTGATGCCTGACAGTCGTTCATTTTCTTGCGACTCAGTTGACTTTGTCGGACGATACCCTTCTTTTTTTTTGGGGATCAGCTGCCGATATGAAGCTTTTCGCCTTCAGAATTCCCTGGAACAGGGAATGTACGGCCATTTACTTTCTTCCTCTCGACCTTGGAATCCCGCTGGTAGTAGTCGCTACCCCTCGCGGAGTCCTCATGCTGCATGCATATTTACGAAAAAAGGTCTTTTTCTTTCGTCGCGGATGTCTTCATGCTCTATTTTAGGTAAATCTCCATTGCTTCATTGCGAGCCTCGATGAACGCTCGATAGTGATCCAACGACTTTCATTGTCCTCGACACAGTTCATTGTTCTTTTTTGCTTCCAGTGGCCCACACGGATACAAACTCTTTTTCCAATCTCGTGGTTATTGAATGAACACGAGGACTCAAATTCTCCAGGTTCTTGAAATGTATCTCACCGGGTGAATCTGGACGTCAGCAGTTTTCACCGAAATGAACAAAAGCCTCGGACGCGTACATAACATCGCTTTTCCACCAAGTCGTCAAATGTCGACAATCGTCGTTTCAATCCGATTCGATCGAGATTTGGATCGGGTGCCGTCACGAGATCGATCGTTCACGCAAACTCGATATGTCATACGCGATGTGGCGTAGAAGCGAGAGAGAAGCAGAGGATCCTCGTTCGGATTCGGAGGCAACAACTCAACATCCGGACGGGAAGAAAAAAGCTCATCGCTCTAGAATGGGGAATTAGTATATTATTTGCGACATTCTCTAGATCTGGAAATAAGCAACAAATCAGGGACATGACGCGTATAATTTCAGAACCGTCGCACCAGTTATACGAAGACTTTAAGGAAACCTCTAAACCTCTCGTCCCATTCCACAGGCTTGCCTGGTTTGACAATCTCCCAGCCTGCGACATCACCTCTCCATCTCTTCTCCTTCTTCATTCGCTCGGCTCTCAGCTCGACCTCTGTCGGAGGAGGATATTTGACCTCGTCTTTTGTCGGTTCACGCTCTCCCCGAGCCAGCTCTCTGGCAGTTTTTAGTTTTTCCGGAAGAGCAGCATAGTACTTTTCCCTAGCCTTGTCAATCTCGAGCTCGTTTGGTCGATAATACGACTCGACCTCCAAGTCAAAGTCAAGGTCACCACCATTCAAGTCTGTCGGACATTCCAGCGGTCTCGTTTCGCCCATAACCAAGCGATAAGCTGCTTCTGCGCCAGACCGGACCTTTTCGCGATGATTGAAGAAGCCCCAAATCATGATGGGTATCTGCTTGAACCCAATATAATCGATAAATGGGACGAGCAGCAGTGAGGGAACAGGCTGAATGGTTTCTGGGGGAATGTCGAGATGCGGAGGAATCGTACTGGCAGGTTTTGGTACCGGCTTGATAGCCAGCAGGGGACTGAATGATGGAACGCCAGAAGGAATGTTCGAACTTTTGCCAAGCTCGTCAGCTGGGTCCAGTTCGTCAAAACGTCCATCGAGCTCAAGCTCCCGAGCCAGCATCTCTTCCTTGTCAACCTTTTCAAGGCTCTCTGACCAGCCTCTTTTCATTCCACACATGAATTCTCTCCATGCTGGCCGTCCAATGATGACGATGCCGCCTTGCAGCTCATACTGACGACGCTCTTCTGGTGTCTGGTCGGGGAAATTCGGGGGCAAATTGCGCGACGGTGGAGGATCTAGGCCAACATCAACTCGACGTTGCGCTTTTATGTCTTGAGCTATCAGCTCAGCAAGGTCACCATGCTTTTTGCCGTTGAAGATGTCGTAGTCGACTGCAGCAGCAACGAATATAGGCTGGACATAGATATCAGGATGGCATATAATGAACAAAAGAGCTCATACCTTGACATATTTCTTGAAATATTTAACGCCTTGCTCAAAGTCCTCGTCGCCAGGCCATTTGCATGCATAGACCTTGACTTTTCTGGGCAGCGTAAAGTGGTCTGGTGGCAACTCTTCCGCGAAATGCTTGACCTTGTCGATATATTCCTGTTTAATCCGTTTGCATTGCTGACGATCGTAGATGTACGAGCCCGCAATGGTAGAGGTGACCCCGAGGAAAATGAGCCAGTTTCGTGACGGTAACTTCGGTCGTTTCGACAGCCAAGAGACTGGAATTCCAGTGTACTGCAATGCTGTAGCTGCCCCAGATAGCTTCACGGGCGGTGTCGAGCTAGACGGGACATTGGAGGTGCTCATACGAGAACCGAGCTGTAACGGTCACGGTCTCAAAAAAAATTTTTAACCCGCTTTTTTTACCATAAAATATTATAACTAGTAAAACACTGTAAGAGATACATGTAAACGCTCATGATTCGCGTTCAGCAGCCTTGTCCAGTTGCTGACGCTTCCGTGCACCAGAACTGAAATAGTCATCAGTCAACCAAGACAAAGTAAAATAGAAAAACAACTAACGCTTCAGAGTCGAGACCACGCTTCTTTCCTGTCTTGGCTTCGTCCAAGAATTGATTCAGACCAAAGACATCTCCAGTATCCTTTTCGAACTGAACGGGTCCTTCCCTGATCTCCTGGTCGCTGGCTCCCTCAAATCCGACTCGTACTTGACCCAGGCCGAACCGGTCATTGCCCAGGGCTTTGCCAATACCATCATCAGTTCCGCCACCAAAGGATTCTTCATTGCCGTCCGTGATGTTGCCCCGAGCTTTGTATATCGCTGCGGCTGCTGTTGAACCATGGAAGAGAGGTCGGTCATAGAGGTTGTACGAATCTTCGTCTGCAAAGCTCCCAGCCAATGATTCTTGGTTGAACAATCGCTGGTCCAGCATCGAGTCCTTCGATAACGTCGGTTTCGCCAGTCCAAGAGCAATCTTCTCTGATATGTCTCGGTTTTGTTGTCGCGCCATCTGCTTCGCTCTTTGCTCAGCACCCATGTTGTTCATCCTCATCTCTCTCTCCCGCTCTCGTCGCTTCTCTTGTCGCATATCGTCTCGCACTTTCTTCGCCTCTTCGTCTTCTGCACTATCATCCGAATCTGACCCTTCTCCACTGTCGCTGCCATAGTCTGCCAGCGTCGATTTCATAGCAGCTGCGGTCTGTGCCGTCGGTCGAGGTGCAACAAGACCTCCTCGCTCTTCCCGCTTCCTTTGCGCCAACATCCGCAGATTCTCTTCCTTTGCCTCTTTCTCCTTCTGCGCCAATTTCTGTTGCATTAGGGACCGTTGACGAACTTCTTCTCGAGCATGTCGGTCGGCGACAAAAAGAGCTTCTGAGAATTTAGCAAAATTGTCGTTGATGTGGATCTAGAAACCCACAAATGTTAGAGTAGACTGGATGAGAAAAGAAAAATACCGACATCTTGGAGACCACGGCCGTCGGCTGCGAGACGCTTATCGAGTGGAATAGTGAAACCCTTGTTGTTTTTCCAATTCGATATGCACGGTGGAATCATCCACTCTTTCTGCTCGGCAGGCGTCGCTTTCCTCGGCGGACTCCGTAGCACTGGAGGCGGTGGACTAGGGGGACCTCTAGGAATCTTCTTGTGCTTGAATCTGGGTGGTTCCAAAGGGTCTTCCACGACCTCAGACATTTTTATAATCCGCTGCTTCAACCCTTCTCCATTCTGCTGCCCAGGCGTATATCGTATGAAGGATGTTTTTCCCTGGCCGTCGGGAACATGTTTTGGCTGGGCAGCTTTGATCTTTCCATTGACAATCTTCTCGAGCGCAGCGCGGGTTTTGTCTGCCGTCGCTTGAACTTCTTCTTCCGAAGGTCGCTCCATGGTACGGTCGGCATCATCGAGGTCTTTGCGGTGCAGCAATGGAACGAGATCCTTGAACTGGGACTGGATGATTTTGTCTTTGCGTTGGCCTTGGTGAGCAATGGCGTCGTATCGAACATTGCCATCGCTGTCGACTTGCAGAGCCAGAGTGTTGCCTGACGAGGCCTTTAACGTGTTAGAAACGATTTCAAGGTGTAGGAATTCAGCTTCTCACCTTCTTCTTGCCCATTTCCAGAGGATATTGCGCTACATGGCATTCAGGATATGAACCGCCGTCGCCTGTTTCGTTTAGATAGTTATCCAGGACGTCATAGATTCGACTCACCGAAATCCTCTGGTTTACTTGGTTTCCAGCCGATTCTTTGGCCATAGGGCGGTATGGTGACCCTCTGAATAACCTGTTGAGAAGGCGCCGGCTTGACATAGTCTTCCTCGTCGTCGGAGACCACCGGGGCAAATTGGGGAACAGGGAGGACGCTATTGGGTATAATTAATGTATTGAATGAAGCACCGTGCAAGAGACTAACGCAGCTAGGGCAGCCATAATTTTGCAAGATGACCGAGAGCGGCTGAGCAACAGTCGGTCACATGTGACCACCAGGCATTTTTGCATGAACTTTTTGGTCTCATTGTCTCGACTTCCCTCATGTTTAGAACTCGAATGGTACGCTATTTGACCCAATCCTGCTACCGCTGGTCTGAGGGACCGCGGTTAGCTCAGCCTTGGAACTCTCATCGCCCCGGTTTTAGACTTTAGCGCAGAGTCAGTGGACATGAAGATTACTCCAGAAAGATTCTGTTCTCTAGCTTGAACGATACTGGCCTAAGAATGATACCGAAGTAAGCCGCACTATGTTTTTTTCCGCGATGCTAGCAGTTAGATCGCTTCGGTGAGCTGCTCGACCTTTTGACCCTTTTCGTCGAACCAACTTGACCACTTCAGACTTCAAATCAAAGTCGTTTCGGAATCGGTGGAAGGAGAAAATAAGGAATTTGAACATTGGTGCGTCGCTGTCATTTTCCCAATCCTAACCAGGCTTGAACTGTTGACAGGAGCGATGTCTTCAGATACATCAACTTCCATGAATGCGGACACCAATTGGTCTACGATGTTCCCGAACCTCTTTTGCGAGAATTCCCTTATCTCTCACAGACCGACAACCCCCAACTTCAACCCAAAGTACAGCGATCCGAGAGGACCTAGAAGCTCTCTCGAGAGAAATTACAGCTCTCAAGGATCAGCTCACTGCAATCCCGTCAAAAAGCCGCCGTCTGAGCTTACAGGATCCATAAAGGCATTCTCAACCCAGTACGAAGACTCCCAGTAGAGTCGCTTCAAAAGATCTCCAGCCTCTGTACGACACTTTCTACCCCAATCAAGCTGTAGAATCTCTTGTTGCAATGTAGTATGGGATCTGTCTCATGGAATCTGAGGTTTCGCATCGGTGGCGGGAGATCTCCTTTCTTGAAATGTGGACCAGGATCAACTCGACAGCCAACATCCAGCTCATGCTTCAGCGTTCTAGTACATTTTTACCTCTAGACATTTGCCTTTGGTGACCATACAGATGGTCCTACTTAGGTCATCGGTTCCTCGAGTATTACCAGCCCTGGTACCGACATTTCTTCTCCCTCTCCCCGCTGGAGAAGTTTGTACATCAACATTGAATTCCCTTTACAAGAATTCACGGCTCTTCGTGGACACATCGACTGCCTCGAATGTCTGTATCTGCGCTGTCCCTGTCCGACTTCTGAAGCGCGTTAATCGCTGGTGCGTTCCCACGCTTGAACACAGCGTCTCATGTGCGCTGCGCGCCTAAGCATAAAAGCTCGTTCCGCCAGATCTGGGCTCTCACTCCCAGACAACGTGGTGACTATTCAAGGAGACAGGAAACGTCTTTTGTAGAGAGAATTCCTAAATGTACAGCAAGGTGGACGTACAACGAGATGATTATAATAATCCTCGGGCAAAGTGTCTGCAGGAAACAAAACTCGCATTTGTGTCTCGTTACCTCGGGTGGGCACCGGACGTGATAAAAAAAACTTGAACAGAGCTTGTCGGGTCCTGACGTTAATACCGAAGGTCAACATTTCTTGGAGAGCATTCCATCCAGACACAATGGTGCGGGTAGACTCAAAACTCATTGAATATTTGAATGCCGAAATACTGTGGTTATAGCTGAGCAGGAGATAAATTCATGACACGTCGAGAAACTACTGCTGGAAATAGCCGTTGCACCACAAAAGGCTCCTCATAGCGCAAAATCCTCTCCCGTAAAGAGCTTGGTTGCGAGCCTACAACATTCTATCATTCAACAGACCAGTTCAATACCACAGTCTATTTCTCTGAGGCTAACTCCAGCGAACTGTTTCCATCAGAACCAAAATGAGTCCTAGGCCCTGTTTATAGTACTGGTTTGCAAACCAGTTTATAAACCGTTTTTTAAATGTGGTCCCAGGAACCCCCGGTTTAGTGGTTTTTAAATACACCACTGGTTAGGCCTTTTGCTTGAGTTACGGTGGTCAGTATGAAATATTTTGCTGAAACATTCACAGTGAAATGTCTTTGTGTCAATTTCCAGGTTACATTTGAGGCTGTAGAGGCCTTGCATCAGCCAACGACGGAAGCCTGAGCTGGTTGACGGTTGATCAAGCGTGGGAGTTTCATCAAAAGTTTTGTGAAGTCCGCTCATCGAAGTCGCTGAAGCATTTTGCGCATCACCAGACCCTTTTGAAGTGTCCAAGATGTTGTGGTAGATGAAAGAGACAAGGGCAGCTGAGAATATCAGCCAGATTCCGCATTTAGGTAAGCAGTGATTTAAAAACTGCAAACTGGTTTATAAACCCAGTTTTTAATCTTCAAACATTGAAAACAGGGCCCTAAAAATGACATTCCTTAAATTAATCCTGAACAAAAGAGTGACTACAAATCTATCCAATCCTTTAATTAAGTCCGATATGTAGTTTAAAAAAGTCCCAGAGAATAAACGTGTATCATTAAACCCCCGGCTGAGTGAAGCCTGGAAGTTGTGGCCAGTTGCCTAATTTGGCCGGATCCCCTCCAATTCGGACCCATTGGGAGTGAGAAGGCATACCCCCGTCGAGAATGAATAGCTGCCACCAGCCCGGAGGGCTTACTTTGGCGTTCGGTGGAGCTGTTATGGTACAAGTGGTACCTGAGCAGCTGGAAGCCGGGAAAATAGTTCTCGAACCCATCGCGTTACCATGGGTCGACGAGACAGCTGTTCGGGAGGAAATCAGGCACTTTTGATGCGTCATAAAGACATGATCTCACCAGCTACAAGAGAGATTTTCACTGCCGCTATTCCCTTGGTGACTTTGACATTTGTTATCTGAACCGATTGACCGTATGTCCAGTCTTTATTGGTGATACTGAAGGTCGGTGCAGGGATGCCCAAGTTGAGGTATGGAGGAATGTAAGTCTGAACAAAAGGTCAAAAAGAAATTTCAAGTTTCGTGAATCTCTTACTTCAATCCTGTATTCTTCCGGGAATCCTGGGGTCTGCGGGTCCGATCCTGAAATGAGAACTTGACCATCTGGCAGTAGAATAGCTTCAGAATGATAAAGTCGAGGGACGATTGTATTGCCCAAGATGGAGAATCGCTGGCCGACTGGCTGAGTGGGATCGTACAAAACAGCTGAGAAATTCGGATCGCTTGCGAGGCCAAAGCCCGCGACCCCTGCATGGGCGCCATTGACAATGAGGGTCGTGCCGTCTGGTAAATTCGCCATGCAAGGCATGACTCTGCGAGAAGGCTATAGACCGATTCAGTTCAGGATCAGTCGAGACGAGCTGAATCGTACCATTCTTTCCACCGTCCAGGTCGGGTTGGCGCTCTCTGGTTGAATAGTCACACAGTTGTCTAGAACATTGGCAGGGCCTGGAGTAGAACCGCCGCATATTAAAACGGTCAATGGATCTGTGTAAGGTGCTTTTTGAGGAAGGAGTGTCATTGAGCCTTCTAAAGGATAGGTTCGTCCAGCATCGACTATTCTGTATGAGATCTTTGTCCGCTGACAGCTCAGATAACTTACAGTTATTCACTGCTCCCGGAATGTTGGGAAGAACTTTGACGGTCTGGAAGGTTTTCGCATCGAGGATTCGAGCTTCATTGTAGTATGCTTTCGAAGGGTCAATTAAGTCGAGACTGCGAGATACGAAGCTCACCGATGAAAAGGTTTCCACTTGTAGGAAGGACTACGACGAAGGGGTAGAGATTCCACGGATCTGTCCTTGCTAGCCAATCTAGAGAAACTGTGGTGTCACCGCCAGTTGGAGTGGGCAAGATCTCCAGATTAGGTTGAGGTTTATCATTGCTGCCTATTTCGCCGCCAATGACAACGATAGATCCATTGGCAAGTATCGATGCCGTTGGGTACCATCGTGCTCGCTGACCAGAAGTTAATATCGGCAAAAGGATGATGAACAAAGTCTCGACCTGGAGTTTCAGTAGATTCCCATTCTCTTGCCAGTCCGTAGTCCCGTTGACCCCGGGAACTCCACTAGGGGTATAGAGGCGAACACCAAAGGTACTGTCTGTTGAAACTCGTCAATGGATGCAAAATGAAAACTCTCAAGCGATATCTACCTCCCGACCAACCACCGACATTGATCTAGTCTCGAGTCAGCTTCTTTATTGGAAGCAAATCGTTGGCACCAACCTGGCGGCCGCCCTTGTCAGGAAGGATGATGCTACCAGAACAGAAGACATCGGTTTTCACGTGCATTTCACGCCAAGTCTTGGAGAAGTTGTTGACCAGGCTTAGATCGAGTTCGTATGCGCCGGTGGTATTGGGTGCACTGAGTTCGAGGCATTAATGAGATGAAAGGAGGGTACCAATAAACTCACCCTGTTCCAGCCTTTTCCAAGAATGTCACCTTGTTGTTAATTCCCAAAGTGGCTATCGGATCGCGTCAAATGAGATCCGCGTCGAAGAATTCAATAAGCATACCGATGAGAGGGACTGATTGCATAATGAGTGTTACGTCGGTTCGAGACCGGAAAAGACTTACCGATGACTCCAGGGACTACGTTGCACGATGTTGAAATGAGGTTGTGTTCCAATGTCTAGATAGAACTCACCGAAGAACTGGTATCGACCAGTATTCGCTGGACTACGTCAAATTGAGTTGGCGAGAAAAGGCTCGATGGATGAAAGCTCACGTATGCCAGACATTCACAATGTCGGTGGTTTGATAAAGAGAAAGTCGTAAGCCTCCACCACAGAGATGCAATGGATCTCCAGGACATTGAACATTGCAATCAGCTGAAAAAACGGTTCGATCAACCGGTCAAAGCGAAAGATATCGCTTCTCACACTCAGGTGATTTAACTGCCCCATTTGCAACCGTGACGTCGGTTGTATCGCCACAATAACATTCTTGCCCGTATTCAGTGCCCTGTGAGAAATTTGAGGATAAGGGACAAGTGATGTATGTGAAACTTACCGCAGCAGTGTACCCGAAGGCGGCGCATTGATTTATGCAGGCCAGGGCGGTATTATTTGTCTGATAAAGATGAGACAAGGTCGACTTGATAGTTGAAGACTCACAGGCCAGATTATCTGCCATGGAAGAACCCTAGTATTCGTGTCGCTGAGTTCAATGGCTCAGTTCATGTTTAGCTGCAAAAGCCAAAGGATACACACGTATAGCATCCCGAGTAGGTCCACTTGCCCGGAAGACCTGTGGTTTGCGCTACAGGAACAGGTAGAGCAGTGACGGTACCTGTAGCCGTGTAGACGCTAAGGCGATTCCCAGCACCGCAAGCTTCACTGTGAAAGAATGAGATCTAGACTCGAAAGCATTACAATCGAGACTCACGTAGCTTTACCAGCGCAGGGCATATTGCAGGTTGTCTCGTCAGCTGTCACCGCCCCATTCACCAGCCTGTTACCGCAATCTGTCAAATGAAACATGAGCTTATGATTGTTTCCGAGGTTCAATGCCTACAGCATTCTTGCTGTTAAAGTGTCAGTGACTTGTCAAACTGGGCAAGAGAAGACGAACGCCAAATTCCATTCCAGCCAAGGTGTAATTCTGGGCTTGACAACTCGCAATGCATGATTCCACAGTGTTGGTAGCAGTAGCACCAATAGCAACCTCGAAAACACGACCATGTGCATTATCCCTTGAGAGAGAGCGATTAATGGAAGATTTAAAGAGCAAAAGTGAACTTACACGTAACAAGCCGCATATTTCCAAGGAGTTGGAAGACCAGCCGTTACGGGTCCGACACCGGAAGCGCCCAATCCTGCCCCGGCGCCACCGGCACCGGCACCGGCACCAGGTGCTGGTCCACCGATCTGAGGGATATCCGTTGCGGTATAGTTGTAAAGGTTCAGTCTATTAGGTCCACCGCAGAATTCGGAACTATTTCCAGCACAGAGCATAGAACAGTCTCCAATTGGGGTCGGTGCTCCTCCGTTGGCGATTGCTGGACCGCAATCTAGAATTTGAAATGAATCAGTCTAGACGATGTCATCGGGACCCAGAATCACTTACAGCATTCACCTGTCAATCGAGGATGTTAGTTAATGATACTTTATTATGTTCGCGGGTAAAGACTTGCCAGAGTATTCTGCACCAGAAAGCCTGTTGAATATGTACGTTTAGTTCCATTCATTGAGGCGCAAAAATATTTTACCTATATCCTGCACTGAAGCAAGCGGCGGTACAAGTTTCGATTGTTACAGGAGAAGAAAGTGCTTGGCCAATGGTCAGAGTACGACCATTTCCGTTGACATTGTCGCTGAATGACGGTTCAGAGCGCAGATAATGAGCTGAAATGGACTCATACCTGTAACAACCGAGCGAAACCCAGTTTCCAACCTGGGGGACAGTAATTGGAGGTGAAGGAGGTGTTTTTCCGTTAGTGAAAACGTTGAGTCGGTTTCCTGCGCCACATGACTCTGCAGCATTTCCCGAGCAGGGCATATTGCAATCCGTTAAAGCTGTCGAAGCTCCGCCGTGTTGAATCAGGTTGTCGCAGTAGCATTCGCCAGAGTATTCAACTCCTGCGAAAATGTATGATTTTGAGTCGCAAAAGGCGATGCAGCTTTCGACAGTCATCGCCGTGCCACTGGTATAACTGGCGGCAGCTAGAGTACGACCACCTGGGTTTCCGTCACTGAATAGAGCGGAAGAAGGCGTGAAGTTTGAGAACAATGGGAATGTAAATTAGTAGAATAGCGAGCTTACGTGTAACAGCCTTTGGAGGTCCATGGGCTAGGAAGCGTCGATGGAACAGACTGGCGTCGATGAATGTGGTTAGAATGAACGGATGATGCATAGTTGGACTAGAGAGATTCATCAGCTCGACGGCTAGCAGACAGATCGAGGTAGAAGTCGTACAGGAAAGAGTGTAAGTAGGAGAGAGAGCAAGAAAAACTTGTGCTCCATCGTCCTGGGTGAGGGATGGTACCAGAGCGCGCAAGCCCTTTTATATAGAGGAAGTGAGATATTAATATGTATCTTGTGTTACGTCGAGGGGGGTGACATCCTGATTCAGATCCATGCTCACTGATCATACGAAGGGCGTCGCTGGTTTAGGAACAAGCCGTATCTTTACGTCCGCTCCAGTCGCAGAATGTAGATCCAACGAGGATATAGAGCGCTCCTTCACAGGGCTTTCTATGCTCCGACCGATCACAGGAGTGTGGCGAGAAACCCATTCGTCCGTGATTTCGACTTTGAAAGGTGACAATGACCTGGTCTGTCAAATCTACGTCGTTCTGCAACATGAGCTATCATTTAGAGACTAGGTTTTGCTTGATTTTTACCATGTATGTCCTCCAGAATCAGGATGGTTGCTCAGAAGCTTGCCAGAGGCCGCATCAGGTCAAGTTCAGTAACCTCAAGGCAGTCAGGAAACGAACAATACGTCAGGCGAAACAAGAATGATCAGATTGTTTCACCTGCCGTCCAGTATGGGTTGTCTCGAGGACCAAGTGATCTCAACAATTGTCCGTCAGAATGACGCCCCAAAGGAAAGAAGTCGGTCGAAGAAGATTTCCGACGACAACATTCGCCCTGAGAAGGTGATTTGAGTACTCTGAGGGTGCTCGACAGTCGAAAAGCTAGAATAAGCTGGCATGGTGCTGCTCAAGCCAAGGCTGCTGACAAATATTAAAGCCGGCCAAAAAAGAGCATGTCATTCCTAGAAGTTGTCACGGTGCCCTGTTGGATTCAGCAGCCAAAATGAACAGGTAATTCAAATAAAAAACGCCGTCGATACGCCTCCATTCGTGCTGTCTCCAGGTCCATTGAATCGGTTGCGGAAGAAAGGTATGCTGGGCGGCCAGACGTATGAATGAATGAAGTTAGAATACAGCAAAGCAATCTCCTAATTAGCAGTCCAATAGTCCTGTATAGAATCAATTGATGATCTGAACTGCTCCACTGTTTAACCATTGCTCGAACTCGGCGAACTCGTCCACGTCTTCTTCCATAGCCTCTATATCTTCCCGTTGAACTTCTTTAACGCAATCCTCGGAATTCTTCTGCGGCTCCATGTTCTTCTCGTTGAAACTATCGAACATTGGAACATCGTCTGAATCCTCTAGGGAAATTACCGAGGACATGGTCAGGTCAGGAGTATCGGTGATGTCAAGGTCTTCATAAAGTTTATCGTCTGAACCTGGATAGAACAAGGGACTGCCTTTGGTCTTGAAATTCTGAAATCGAGTTGCATTATCGCGGCAGAGAGATAATCGAGGAGACATACCGTCGGCGTCTCAGCTTTAAATGTCTCCCTTTTTGCACGTTTCGGAGGACGTAATACCGGTTCAATCGACCTCTTTCGAGAAATGGGTGAGGCAAATGAATCTCGAGAAGAATTGCTGAAAGTGGAAATAGGCTGCAGAACAGCAGTGTCAGGGCTAGGCAGATCACGGATGAGAGCGTCCATTTCAGGATCAGGGAAACTATCGCTAGAGGAAGGTCGTTTTCGAGATGAATTAAGAATCTCGTGAGGTTCGGGCAAATCATCATCGTCATCGTCAAGGATATCCAACACATGGCTGGTAGCTTCGAGGTCTCTAGGGTCAGTGATGTCGGAAAACTTGACATTGAAATCCGGTGCTGTTTTTCGTTTTCGGGTCGCTTGAGGACTGGGCTCCAGCTTCAGGCGTTGGCCGTCAGCGAGTTTGAGATTCTCCTTGACATTAGTTCGCTTGTGCAGCGATTCGAGGTCGTCCAAGGTGCGATTCGGACGAACAGGTTTAACTTTCTGAACGGACAGAAGGGTCTGGTTTCCAGACGATGATTGAGTTTGTTTGACTGATGAAGATGATGCTGCAGAAGATTTCGAGGGTTGAGACGCTTCTGTGGAAATAGACTTGTTGGAACCAGCAGAAGCACGACTTTTCGACGCCTTCGGTGGGTCTGGTAGACCGTCGCGACAGCTAAACGACATCATTAGACCATGTTGGTTCAATTACAACGAGGCTTACCAAAGGTGGCGACATTTCTGCTTGTCTTTGCAGTTATGGTTGCATCTAGAGGTGATCAGCCCGAGCCTACAGAGCAACTGAAGCACAGTACTCGTATTTTCCATTGGAGAGCTTCCTTGGTGCCTGAGACTCTTCCGAAGCTCTCTTCGTCTCCGTCATCTTGCCAACAGGAGGATTTGGCTGGTCATCTAGAAAACATATTGTAAGCCGAATTAATATTCAAGGAAACGAGCGGTGGCGCGAACCTCGAGACTTGGTTGACAAATCCTTGATAGTCACGTTCTTCTCGTCTTCCTCAAGATCTACATTCCAAAAGTCAGTCATGTTGTCAAGGCCTTCCACTTCCATCTCCTGAGTAAGAATGTTAAACAAGAAGTAAACAGTCATGGCTGTTTTTCACCATTGCAGTTCGAGGGTGAGTATCCATGGTCGGATATTCGTGCGAAGGGATGTTCGGTTTGTACAGACGAACAACATTGACACCAGCGACTGATTCCTGGATATAGCGAGCGTGAATCAGTGTACAGGTTAATGATGAAGAATTTACCGAGGATATGCAGACAGAGACCGAAAGACTGGGTCTGTCCAACTCGACATTTACCTCAAACGTTTTGTTATCTCTAAGCGCTTTCGTCCTGTCCGGCGTCAATTCCAGCGCTCTTCAGAAAACACCAAAAACACCGGGCTTACGGGATGCGGCGGAAATCGATTAGATCCAGTCCAGAGGTGAGGGTCAAGACTGTGGTCATATTGCTCTCCCGGGATTTCTGCTTCTTGTTGTACTTTGGCTGGGCAGAAGGATCCGAGAGTAACCCGCATTGTATGGATAAATCAACTTGCACAGGGCTCTTGCCTTTGTACGAGTATACTTTGAGTTCTGTCACTCGCAGCGAATAGTTCGGAAAAGCGTTGACAGCGGCAAGCATATCCAATCCAAAAGGAGTACGGCGATTGAGCAGCTGCAATCTTCAAGTCAGAAGAAATCGCTTCATGAAAAACAGTTGTCACCGTTTCGATTCGTAAAGGACTTTGGGCTCGCAAAAGCTCCAGAGAAGTAATTTTATGCTCGGCAAGAACCTGTCAAAAAACATGGTTACATGAGCCATTGAACTAGGATCAAGAAAACCTTGATACTGGAAGGAATTAGTGGAGATGAAAAACTGCCAACAACGCGACTTGCGATTTTTCTCCGATGGAATCAATTTGCCGGAGTACCACGGGCCGGTCTTCCCACGCCTTTGCGGTGAAGCATCGAACTCTGTGAAGAGTCAGGAGGGGGATCAGGTCTATACGAGATAACTTTCAGTTCCAATCCATGCTTTATCTGAGCTCCACGCTGCCTAGAGAGTCCAACTTCGACTATCGCTATAATGTATCGTCAGCTGGCACCAGAGATGAAATATGGTCAACTCCACCTCTTGCGATACGAATAATATGCTGGAAGACACCATGGGCCTCGAGATGTAATTGGCTGTCGACACTCTTGTATTCAGGAGAGCTCAGAGAAATTCCGCCGAGTATCGCCTGAGGATTCGTGGGTGGCGAGATCTTGCCTAACCAGAAAAACGTACTTGGATCAGAACACAGACTTTGTCAGAAGGTTTCTCCATCTTTTTGACTTCATATCGTATATCGTCACTCCTGCGTAACTTGTTGAGGGGCTAGATCTCGTTAGGAACAGTGCTGAATCACAGGATAATTTGTCAACGTACAGGCTTCTCGCCTGCCCTGATCTTCTTATCGGTAACTCTGCGATGCGAAATTAGTGACGAAAACACGATCGCTGCAATGGCTCACTCTTCAGCGGACGAAATCACGTCCAACTAAAGGATTCAGTATGTAGGTCGTCCTACGACTCTGACATGGACTCACGATATCTCGGACGGTTGGTTTCTCGGGCAATGCCAAGATCAAGCCCATCTAGAGAGGTTTTGAGTCAAGTAAGAGAGAGGTCATCCGGCTTACTGTAGCTTGACGAAGGTAGAACTATGAAGTCCATGAGTGAAGGTCACAGGCGAAACATGAGGCTGACCTTCGTCATAATGTCGCCAAATTCTGTAGAAGCCAAACGACCATTCGGGTCTGTGTCGTTGTATTCGACAAGTTGGGTCTCTTTCAGTCGCCCGACACTTTGCAGCACCAAGTCATCCATACGGTCTTCCCAAGTTTGTTCATCATTCTTCCCGACAGAGTAATGCTTGGGATTCTTTTGTATCCTCTGGAACATGAATGATTTTCTCAACCAGCTTTTGGCCGATCTAATATTGGTGATAGTTCCGAGGCCAATCTCAGAATTGAGGTGCTCGGCGAGGTTCTTGTGAAGCGAACTTTCGAGAACCGTTTGACCTTGAACAAGAGCTCTGTACTTGTCTTCCAGCTCACTCTCGCAAATGATGATGCCTGTGCCCTCCTTGTCTATTTTGCAGTCAGGAAGCAGATCCGACAGAGCTGAATACACTAACCGAATTGGGGACGTCCCTGTTACAGCGGAATGTCAGAAATAAACGAGTTCCTGGATTCGACAAGGCTTACCGCTCTTCCCAGCATCTGCATCACGTCAAGGTCAGAGTACTCGGCATTGATACCATTTTGGTAAATTTGCACTCCCTTGATAACGACAGTATGTGCAGCTTTTGATAATTTAGTTAGTCTCCGTACCAGCAGCAAGCGAATATGAGATGCTCACGAAGATTGACACCGACAGCAAGGGTCTGAAATGACATCAGTGGCAAGTCCACAGTTTCACATCGTCAACAGCTCACGCTTGTGGCGAAGACAATGTACAGCACTCTTCGCATATAGAGGTCCTC
The DNA here is from genome assembly GCA_029320655.1 of Mycena floridula. Taxonomy (NCBI): domain Eukaryota; kingdom Fungi; phylum Basidiomycota; class Agaricomycetes; order Agaricales; family Mycenaceae; genus Mycena; species Mycena floridula. The sequence continues at coordinate 327,985 of JARIHS010000033.1, read as the reverse complement.
CGTGGCGCGTCTGTCTTCAAGCGTCAGGCCAGCATGATGCACGCCAATACCAGCTGTCGCCAAATCTGTAATCAAGGTTCAGCTTGGAAGAAATGGTCTAGAAGGAAAGTAGCATTCACCTTGCAATCGCTTGTCAGTGAAGTTATGATCGATGCTGAAAGACCAATTAGATATTATTGGGAAAGTGCGGTCGCAATAGACTCACCGAGGTGGTGACTTCCAAGGCAGCGACTGCCTCTGGCGCTGAGCTTCGCAATACTCCTTCTTGACTTGCTCCGCTGTATCAAAGACACCTGAAACAAGATGAGCTTACATCAATACCAGATGACTACCATTATTCACCTTTCCTCGTTGAACCAAAGACCAAGACGGGCTTTCCAAAACAATACTTCTGAAGAGCCGCAAAGAGCTTGTAGTCGAGGGTTTTCTGAAAGACAAAGTCGTTTTGACCCTTGGGCCTTGGGACGCCGATGACAATACGCTTCAGCTTGCAAGGTCGAAAGTCTTCCCCAAACTAGGTAAATGATCAGCATCGAAACCGCTACGCCATAGACATCGCACCTGGAAAACTTGAGCCGCTTCATTATCGCCGGCTCCACTACCAATCCAAGCAGCGATATCTTCGATATTGGGTACTGTCGCAGAAACAAGGACGAAACGAACATCGGAGCCACGTAGTTTCATTCGTGAAATCACGACCTCGAGAGTACTGCCGCGAGTTTCGTTCAGAATATGGACCTGCGGTGAATAGCGTCACAAGGCAGAAGAAAAAGGTGATATATGCGCACTTCGTCGACGAGAAACAGCTGAATCTGAGAGAGAATAGCAGTATGTTGTTCCCTGTCGAATTTCAACATCGACTCCAGCCGGAAAGAGGTAGCGTACCAGTTTCTTGTCAAACTGTCCCATTTCTCTCCCTAGAGGATGGTTAGCAAAAAAGTAGAAACCTCCGAGGTATGCCTGACTGTAGTTATGCTGCTCGAAGAGGAATCAACATTGATTTTCGAAGAAAAGCAGCACGTACATGATAGACGCATTCTTTGCATTGCCCCATACTCCTTTTCCCAATACGATAGTATCACCAGTCAGCTCACAGCCTAGATTTCATCAGAAAGGATCAGGAGGAGTTGTAAAAAGACAAACATTCGAAACCCAAAGGAGTGAATTTATTGCTCCAGTCTCTGTACCTCTCACTGCACAGTGACTAGGACCAATCATCAGAATGGCCTTTGGAAGAATGGACGCAATAGACCTTGGTTGGTGCCATATAGACCGCCTTCATGGAAGTTCCGGTATCCTTCGCGAGTGTCACCATCCGCAGAATGGCCAATTCAAACAGGACTGTCTTGCCACTACCAGTAGGAGCTAAGTGGTCGTTTGAGCATAAAGTAGATCTGAAAGGTTGGAGATATTACCGCTGATAACCTAGGTCACGGTCAGCAGACCGCGGATGGCGACGAGCTAATTCACTCACCATGTTGTCATTGGACTGAAGGACCGGCTCGAAGCAGTTTGACTGCACGGCATTGAATACACCAAATTTGAATAGGCCGCGGTAGATATCAGCTAGATGCGTTATTGAGACAAAATCGAGGATGTTAGCAAGCAACTTACGAAGGTCGGAAACGGGAACAAGACGAATGCCATGGGCATTCCGCGGGTTAGATCCTCGAGGTGGTGGTGAAGGAGCTTGTTGGTTAACTGGAGGCCGAGGTGCAATTTGCTGAGATCGATTAGGTTGATTCCGAGGATTAAAATTGTTTTGTCGAGAAGAAGCTACGGTGACGAACGTGAGCTCCACATTGAGAACAACGACGAGACAATTACCGTAGTCATATCCGTATCCATACTGAGAGTTATTGTTTGAAGGAGGATTCTGATATCGAGGTTGATAATGCGTGTCGTCGAGGCCGTCATCGAAACCTTCTTCGTCAATATAATCGTCAATCTGGTCGCGCTGATTATAGTATTGATTTAGAGGAGCATATTGTCCAGATCCAAAGCGTGTAGCTGGAGATGGAGACGTATTGACTGCAGAAATGGAAATTAAAAAGTGAAGAAAAAAAGTGTAAAAAGACGCGCCAATATCGTCCGAATCATCATAAAATGACTGATTTGGATTTGTATAATCGAGGTAGCTTTCGTCTTCGTAGTATAGGTCCTCGACGACTTCACGATTCATTGTTGGGCGAAAGAAAGGGTCACTGTTACGTTTGTCACGCTTCCACATGTGGAAAATTGGCGCTGCCTCGACGACCTGAGAGGCCAGCCGGCTAGTTAGAGGTTTTGCCAAACCGCGGAAACATAAGTAATGTGTATTCGAGACTTGTAGCTCACGGCCTTGGGTTGTGAAAGTGGCTTGCGTCACGAACCCGGTCCGAACCCCTTGCGGCTGTATGGGCGTCTTGGGCTTGACGCCATTTCTGCAGAAAAGCTTGTGAGCTTCAGCGACGTTTCCGGGTTCCTATCCTAACAAATAACCAGCCCCGAGGTCATCAAACAACTCCCTGACAGACTCAAGGCCTTTGCAGGCAAAACTATTGTATTGTGGGTCGCTTAATAATTTTTTCGACCAGCCTTTTCTGATTCCACACAACAGAGACGGGACTCTTATTACCCAGAGACTTCATTTCACGCAACATCCTCATCCACATAGACATGTCCTCGGCTGGTATAAGCTTGCCCGAGAGCTCAAGGAGGCTGGTGTCAACGCAATTTGCGTCTTCGATGGAAAAGAGCGAAATATAGCAAAGGCTCATGAGGCAGGTCTTCAGTTGTTCAATTTCCTACTTTTTACTCAACCTCTGTAGAATAGACGTCGAAAAGAAGCTCAGAGACTATCCTGTGCTCGGGGTGACTTGGAACGGGACAGATTGAAGCGACTACAGGGCCTGCAAGGAGTGCTCGGCCAGCTGCAGGGACTCGATAGTGACCACAAATCGCATATCATGGACCAGTTCAGAAGAATGGCGGCAGGGTCAGCGCAAGAGGTCGTGGTTCCTTGGCCAGATACAGGTATGTTATTTTCAGTCTTTGTTGTCCGTACTAATGAATGACAGATTCCAGAGACTATGTCTACACTGTCCCAGATGAAACTGTCCCAGATATTCCTCAGTGGCCCCTTGTCGAATCTGATCCTCTCCCAATTGAAGAGCTGCTGGAGAGCGAAGATTTCGCGCCAGTTCGTGGACCTCTGGCAGATTCTGACGAGAAACGTGCAACTTACGTTGTACCCGACATCGACGAGTCATTAATAGAGCCAGTCGTTGAAGACCTCCCCGATGCTCTGACTTCACTCTATAGCGGCTATCTTGAAAGTCTTCCTAAACTTGCTGCCCTCCCCTCTCAGCCATCTACTCCCGATTTTCAGGTTCAAGCTGCAATCATGTCCAAAAACCAAAACCAGATGACTGTAGAAGAAGGAAAGCTTTGGAAGGAACTTTTCTCCGAAAAGCCTGCCGAGTCAGCTCTCAGCTCCCTGACCCAAAAAAGCAGTCTCATGTCAGAGAGCTACAAGCGCAATTCTTCCCCTGCCACGTCGCAGACCTACAGCGAAGCCAAGGAGATAATAGAAGCGATGGGATTGCCATGTTTGGAGAGCGAGGGAACTTACGAAGCTGAAGCTCTCGCCTCTTCACTGGTATTAAACGGGCTTGCAGACTATGTAGCCAGCGAGGACACGGTAAGTATCCTTCATCAATTCTCTTTAAATTCCAAGCTCATTTGTACCAGGATGTCCTGATATACGAGGCACCTCTCATTCGCAACATTACCAATCGCCATGGGCCATTGACCATTATGTCTGGTACTGACATTCGGACGTCTCTACAGCTCTCGCGAGAGAGTTTCATCGACTTTGCGCTGCTTTTGGGAACAGACTTTTCCCAGCGAATAAAAAACGTCGGACCTGCTCGAGCACTCAAATTCATCACAACCCACGGCAGCATCGAGCAAGTTATTGAATCGGAACCAAAGTATCCGCCACGCATCCCGGTCGCCGCATATCTAAACCAGGTCGAGGTCGCTCGGACAATTTTCCAGACTTTGCCTCCGATCCCAAATGCTTCGCTCTTGGTGCAAAAGCCTTGGGACGACCAGAAGGTTTATGACACGATGTACAAGTACAAACTATCCAGAGAACTTCCTGCAGAAGGGGAGGTCATCGACTATACAGGGAGCTGGTACGAGGAGACGGACGGTGAATACGTGGAAGACGAAGAGAAGCCGGTATGAGTTCCCCGAAACTAAAGGTGCAAAAGTCTTGCGATGAACTGGGGGTTAGCGATGAACAAAATGATGTTTGTCTTTCAAACCTCTGCGCTTCATACTGCGGGACAGTAGACGCTCACAAGAGGCTCCGCTTAAATAGGGGGCAATGTACTTGAATTCGTCCAAGATGCTAATGCTAGAGATGAAAAAAGGGCGCCTTGAATTCCGAAAACTAAGACTTTGAAAGTTCCATGCAGGCCAATTAATACCAAGCTGCAAATAGCGGTAATTAACAAGTCGTTTGAACTTTACATCTCGTACCTCTTGGCCAGTCCAGCCTAGCCAAAAGCTTCCAACCACGAGGTCCCTGAATCGTGGTGTCGAGGAAATTCTCTCCTCTAGCGGTGGGAAATATTGCAACGATCACTCGCCATTTGAGACAGGCTCCCAGAAGTGTTCCAAGACTCCGAGGGATACGAGTCCATTCTGACATATGCTGAAGCTGCGGGGCTGATGAATATAAGTAAACGCAGGTGTCGGACAGCGCCAAGCTAACCGAACAACAAAAGTTCGTCGTAGAGAATGGACTGGGATAAGAGCGAACCCAAGGCGGTAGAAAAATGCTTTTATTAGGGTATGTCGCCCTGAACTCAGGCTTAGAAACCAGTCGCAATCCAGGAGAGGTAGCTGGAGACTGCAACGATAAGAATTAATCAACTTCCGACGTCTCCAGCGACTACACGGTAGCGCGAGCCCTTGGTGCGGTCGGGTCAAATGTCTCACATTACAGAGCATTCCTACCGCATAGCCGAAGATTAGGGCAACGAGCAAGATACATACATGGGTATAAACCATTGAATAAATAGTTGAACAGATTCTGGGTCTCTGGCTGAAATTGTGGCCTATGAGTAATGACTACTTCATTTTGACGCGCATCGCCGGTGAATGTGGAAATTCTGAAGAGGTAGTTTCGGATCCGGAAAGCTCTTCACCAGACTGTTTAGCAAATTGAAAAAGCAAGGACGGCGCTACCGGGCTGGTTTGAGTCTAAAAAAAGTACATTCCCGCGCCATTTTACCAAGCCGAGTCTAGCACAGTCATCTCTCTTTTTGGTTCAAACCACTGCTTCACTATCCGAGCTTGCGAGCTTTCTAGTCTGCTCAAGGCTATACTTCACGATGGAGGAGACTTTCGACAACTTCCAATATGATACAGCATCGTCGTATGGTGGAATGGGCATCGTCGACGACAATTCCTCGGTTTACACAGCCAACACGCAGGACACTGCTTCTGTGGATCTTTCTGGTCTTTCGCTCTCCGATTCCTTCAATGCCAACGGCCATTCTCATTCTGCACGAAATGGTCTCGATGAGGATTTCGATGGGGTTCTCGAGGACCTCAAGGACGATAGCACGATGGAACTTCCGCCACATGCATGCAGGTCAGCACCTTTCTTCCATATCTCTGATTTCTATCTCATTGTTTTCTTCTTTCAGCTACTGTGGAATTCATTCACCAGCTTCTGTAGTAAAATGCCTCGTTTGCTCCAAATGGTTCTGCAATTCTCGCGGAAACACCTCTGCTTCTCATATCGTCAACCACCTGGTTCGTGCCAAGCACAAGGAGGTCATTTTACATGCAGAGAGTCCTTTGGGAGAGACCACTCCCGAGTGCTACAATTGCGGTAGCAAAAATGTCTTCATGTTGGGATTTATTCCTGCAAAGAGTGACACCGTTGTCGTGTTGCTTTGTCGGTCAGTGGTTCATTCAAACTGTTTTAATAAAATGCTGATTATTTCAGTCAACCGTGCGCTGCCATCTCCAAGGATATTTCCTGGAACGCGGCCCTCTGGGCGCCTCTCATCGACGACCGTTCATTTCTCTCTTGGCTCGTCAAGCCTCCTTCAGAAACCGAGCAGCTTCGCTCCCGCCAGATCTCATTCGCTCAAATCAATCGCCTTGAGGACCTGTGGCGAGATAATGCAAATGCTACTCTTGAAGATCTCGAGAAGCCAGGCGTCGACGACGAACCTCAGCCAATTCTCCTCCGATACGAGGATGCATATCAGTATCAAAACATTTTCGGGCCTCTTGTCAAGATTGAAGCCGACTACGACAAGCGCCTCAAAGAGAGTCAGACCCAGACCGATATCACAGTCAGATGGGACTTGGGTCTTAACCAGAAGCGAGTGGCTTGGTTCGGGCTCCCGAAGCTGGAGAGTGGCGAAGTTCGCTTGGCTGTGGGTGATGAACTGAGACTGAGATACTCGGGCGAGCTGCATAAGGCTTGGGAAGGGGTCGGACATGTCATTAAGATCCCTAACAGTGCGTCATTCTCGTATTTTCTTGACCCGTGCTAATCTTCTCTTAGACGTCTCTGACGAGATTGGATTGGAATTGCGACGAACTGAAGGCGTCCCTTCTGAATGCACCCACAACTTTGCCGCCGATTTTGTTTGGAAATCTACTAGCTTCGACAGGATGCAACTGGCCATGAAGACATTCGCAGTCGATGAGAAGAGTGTTAGTGGTTATATCGTGCGTCGTTTTCCGATCTACTTCCGAGATATTCCTGACCATTTCCTAGTACCACAAACTGCTTGGCCATGAGCTCGAACCCCAGTCTCTCCGCACCCAGATGCCCAAACGCTTCTCTGCTCCGGGTCTTCCTGAACTCAATCACTCGCAGATGTACGCTGTAAAAAGCGTGCTCCAGAAACCCATCAGTCTGATCCAAGGACCTCCTGGTACTGGAAAGACAGTCACCTCAGCATCGATCGTCTATCACCTTGCAAAGATGAACCCAGGCCAAGTCCTTGTTTGCGCTCCCTCCAACGTGGCTGTTGACCAGCTCACCGAGAAGATTCACAACACTGGCCTTAAAGTCGTCCGGCTTACAGCCAAGTCTCGCGAGGCGCTCGATTCCAGTATCAGCTTCTTGACGCTGCATCAACAAGTCGCCAACAGCACCACCCATGTCGAGCTTCAGAAACTGATCATGCTCAAGACCGAGCAAGGAGAATTGAGCAGCAATGATGAGAGGAAATACAAGACCTTGATCAGACAGTGCGAGAAGGAGATTTTGAGTGCCGCTGATGTTATCTGTTGCACCTGCGTCGGAGCTGGTGATCCTCGATTGAGCAAGCTAAAGTTTAGGACGGTTTTGATTGACGAGGCCACCCAGGCTGCTGAACCTGGTGAGTTGTTTGGGATATGATCATGGATATTCTGACTTGTCTTAGAATGTATGATACCTCTGGTTCTGGGCTGCAAGCAAGTTGTACTTGTCGGTGACCATCAGGTGAGATTCGACGTCGTGATGTTGGTGATGTCTCTGATCGCATTCACAGCAATTGGGTCCAGTTATCATGAACAAAAAGGCTGCTCGTGCAGGTCTCACTCAATCTCTCTTTGAGCGGCTTGTTGTCTTGGGCAATCGACCTATCCGACTCCAGGTTCAATATCGCATGCATCCCTGCCTGTCTGAATTCCCTTCCAACATGTTCTACGAGGGAACCTTGCAGAATGGTGTCACTGCTCCTGAGAGGCTGAGGAAGAATGTCGATTTCCCCTGGCCCGCTCCCGATACACCCATGTTCTTCTACCAAAATCTAGGTCAAGAGGAAATCTCGAGCAGCGGTACATCTTTCCTGAACAGGTAAGCTATCTCAATTTTAGAAATCCTCCCTTGTTGACTTTTCTTAGAACCGAAGCTTCCAACGTCGAGAAGATTGTCACCAAGTTCTTCAAATCTGGTGTTGTGCCTGCCCAGATTGGAGTGGTCACTCCGTACGAGGGTCAAAGATCTTATATCGTCAACTATATGCAGTTCAATGGGTCCTTGAAGAAGGATCTGTACAAGGAGATTGAAGTGGCCAGCGTCGACGCTTTCCAGGGTCGTGAAAAGGACTACATTATCCTCAGTTGTGTCCGAAGCAACGAGCACCAAGGGATTGGTTTCTTGAACGACCCTCGACGATTGAATGTCGCGTTGACCCGAGCCAAATATGGGGTCGTCATTTTGGGCAATCCGAAGGTTCTAAGCAAGGTGAACTTACTTGCAGCTTTTGGGAACAAATCACTGATAGTGTTTACTAGCATCCCCTTTGGCACTACCTTTTGACTCACTACAAAGATAACAATACCCTCGTCGAAGGTCCTCTGAGCAATCTGCAGCCTAGCATGATCCAGTTCAGCAAGCCGAGACGCACTTTGGTGAAGTCGATGGATCAATTCCGTCGCCATGAGACGAGCGCTCGCGATTATCTTCCAAATGGCGGTTCACCTGCTGGTATGATGTCTGGTGGTAAGTTTTTGAGGCATATCTTTGTTCAATGGTTCTGATTATTGAAACAGGTCGCTCTGGCACTCCCAGCCGATTCGACGCCAGCTTTTACCGAACTCATGACGCTCTTGGCTATATTCCTTCCGATGTTCAATCTCTCCGGTCCCAAGCGACCTATTCCTCTGGATTGCCCATGTTCACGGCTTCTGGAGGTCCATTCGGACCTGGAATTCCTCGGGGTACCAATGGCACCAAACGACCGACCAGCTATGCTTCGTCGATTATCTCTCAAGATGCTGGACCGGCTGACACCGACAGTGTCGTTGGCAGCATTACGGGTGCCAGCGCTATAGCATATTCTCAAAGCGACCGTTTAGCACGTCGGTCTTCCTTTGGATCAGCCTCTGTCGCTGGTGCTAGTGATCTTGGAAGTCTTTCCCAGTATGACTACAAGAGCCAGGACGATGCTGCTGACATGGACGACATGAAATCGCAGTACACCGGTACCCAATCTGGAGTGACCGTCTTCTGATTTCAAGGCGAGATTTGATTGGCTTGTCTTCCATGGCGGAGACCATCGAATATCGCTACTTTGACGAGAACTTGCAGTTCGTGTCGCGCTTGCTCTGCTTCGCACAGCGGGCTGTTTTGTTCAAGCAAACCGGTTGACGTCGGCGGTTTGTAGACTTGCCTTGTCCGCTACTATTTCCTATCTCCAGAGTCGACCTGTCGACTTAAACTCCCTCCTATAAACTCTTGAAATCCGCAGAAGGCCAGACATGCCAGACAGTGATCTCCATTGTAGATAGTCACACTTTTTGGAGCTGCCTGTATTCGTTTACTTAAGAATGGACTTGCTGAAGTCGAAAGAAGTTTCAACGTTTTATCCGAAAGGGTAGCAGAAAATAGTAGTTAATAGCAGTCGACGTTGATGCGTGCAGGATACAATGTATGTAGTGAAACTAATGTCCTCTTGTGTCAAAGCATTCCAGCCTTTGGTGATACATTCCAACAGGTTACAATAGCTAGCCATGGTTCGCGATAATGATGATGCGATGATGATGTAGGTCGAAATGATTATAAAAAAGGGAACGATGCAAGTTGGGTGAGGTCTTCTATTCAGCCAGGTCAACGCCAGCGGCAACGGAAATCTTGACTTTTTTCTTCGGTCTAGCTGCGGGAGATGGAGGAGATTCTGCTGCAGTCCTTTTGGCTTGAGCGGGAGGAGGAGGGAACTGGAACATGGATTCATCTGCTTGAGTAGGAGATCCGACAGGGCTAGGAGAGCGAGCGATAGGTGTTACTGGTCTCTGTTTCTAAACCGGAGTTCAAAGTGAATTCAGATTGCGACAAAGAGAAAGACAGACCAGTTGAGGCAAATCCAACTTTTGTGCTTCCACTTCGTGAGCTGGATTGAAGTAGTCCAAGTATTCTTTGGTTGATCGCGATGCACGATTGAAGACATAGACGGGCTTCCGGTTCTTCTGTACCTTTCCTGGTGGTTTACCTTGTTGTTTACCCTTCACTTTCGGTTTCGCTCTCGACCTTGTTTGCATAATACCAATCTCGTCAACGGTGGTCGTGACTTCCATGATGAAATCTAGACATAAGTTAGCCTCTCGTCTGTCCAAAAAAATGCAGCACACCTTCCGCTTCCAGTCGCTTGAAAATCTGGCGAGCCAAGGGAAGTTCGCTGCCTGGGTCCATTCGTCACGTTGATGTTCGTGGCGCGAGTCTGTCGACTTACCCAATTTCTTCGCAAACTCCTGGGGAGTGCCAGGTCCATCTCTTTCCGCGACTTTGATGGCCCGCCTGAGGCTCAAGTCAGACCATAAGACACAGCGAGAAGCTTGGACCAACCTGAATAGCGCCAATTCTTTGAATTTCGACGACATCTTTGGGTATAGTTCGACCTTGATGAGCTCCCAAGAGATATCGGCCTTGACGCGACAATCGAAGCATATGAACTTGGCCGGCATGCGAGCGTCGGAATATGCATGATATCTGTGGCTATGAGAATGTTTCCCCACCTCAAGGTACAAAATACGAACCCCATACACCTAAACGACAAGTTAGGATCTGGCAAGGTCGAACAGGCGTAAAAATTACCAAACATGGTACCACCTCGCGCATGGGCCTTCGCAGAAGCAAGATTCATCTTCGACCTGCGTCAAAGTCAGTCAAAGTACAATAAGAATGTAAATGATCTACCTCAATTCCGCATTCGCAATCCACAGGTTGCATTTTGCGCCTTTTGACAGGCACTGGAGTAATCGGGTCTTCTTGCATGGCATCGTCGACCATCGGTGGGTCTACAACAATTGCTTCATCGCTGAAGGACTCGATAACATCCACCATTTGGGTGTCGTCCGTATCTGGAAACAGTCTCAGTATAATCAAATATTAGCGAGAACAACATTACTGAGGATTTCTTCAGGCCCGGTGTCCATGTTAACATTACTTAGGATCTCTTCCGGTTGAGTCTGTCTGTTGCTGATCATGAGACTCTGTAACATAGTAGTTTCCAGATTGTATTCGTCGTCCTCGATAGCTGACATGGCTGAAAGCGCTGGCGATAATTCAATCGCAGTTGAAGAAGTTCTCAGATCTTTTCGGGGGCGAGGTGTAGTCTGAATGTCGTCCATCTCATCCTGTGAATCGTCGATTACAACAGACTGAGTGGGCTCCAGGTATGTCTTGTTCTGAGGCGCACGTTGGGCGAGCTAAAGGTCATATAAGCGCGAAACATGTTGAAAAAGATGGAAATGATGACCTCGACATCGAGCAAAGGATTAGGTCTCATGATCTGTCCAGAAAAGTGAAATTCATCCTCGTCTGCCAACTGGGTAGCCTTCATTGATGCAGAAATAGGTTCGATGTCGCCATCCTCATTACGCATTCCGATGGGTACCTGACGAGGCTCCTGGATATTGGTGACGATTTTGACATATGAACCGTCGGGTTGAAGGACGTATTCTGGGTCATCGTCGCCTTCAGCGTCAGCGTCGTCTCCTTCGACAGCCCAAACAATGGTACGACTGCTAGCATCTTGCCCTTGCTTCGCTACTTGGACAGCACGAACTTCAGCTTCTTGCGCTGGGGTAAGAGTTGGAGAAGAAACACCACCGATGGTGGTCCCAGCAAATGTACAATCGTCATGGGCGGTCGAAGATGGTAGATATGTTGCAATTGAGGTGATGTTGACATCGACGCTGAACGATCTAAGAACAAAAGTACAAAGTGAACTCAAAAGTACACACCTATGATGACCAGTGTTCAGCTTGCCAACATTCCACTTATCCGGCACCTCGTCCAAGTCGTGAGTCGTGAAATACCACTTGTCCTTTTCAAAGTCGCCAGCAGCGAAATTGGGTGGTTCGTATTCTGGTGGGGTATCATCAGTGTAAAAGACTTTGAAGGAGGCGAATCGACGCTCTGTTTCCCATATATATAAGTCCCGGCTCGAGAAAGATACAGATCACTGACTTGGTAGAGAATCCATTTGCGTCATGGAGGCTATGAGGGTCTTGAGCAAGGTCTGCAGACGAGGTCAATACATCTTCGAGGATAAAGGGCCAGAAAAGTACCTTGACGCTTCGCTTGACATCTTTAACAGTCGGCGGCTTCCCTTTGCACATTGATTGCACCACTGGATCGTTGAATGTGTTCTGGTCTTCTCCCATCGTCACAAGAGGGATAGTGGTATCGGTCCCAGGGATAGTGTAGTACTACGAGACGTCAGGGATCAAGGTTGGGAAGAGTATGGTTCACCGACCTGAAAATTGAAATTATAGGCTTCGACGATACTGCAAACGTCTGTCAAAGCTGAAGAAAGATATATATGCGCGCATACTTGTTTGGATCTTTGCTGTCCTTTAAAAGAAAGAACAATAAAGAATGGATCTCTCCGAAAAAAAATGACGACTGACCAAATAAATGCCGAAAATGAAGGATCGCAAATATTGCTTTTGGAGCGCATCGAAAATTCCGTCTTCCTTGAAAAAATGTTAGATGGAAAATACAAAATATGTATGGAAAAAGAATTACCAGGTAGTTGAGGATCCTGTCGGCCTCTTCGGTATAACCGCGAGTCATGGTCTACAGAAAGTCAGAATTGAGCATGAAATCCAAAAGCCGGGAAGATTTGACCATGATCTTGAAGGTGTTGACTTGATTGGATTTCTTGGGATCTACAGGTGTTCCATCTGTCGAATGATACGAGATGGAATCGTTGGAGGACATGAGATGACCTATAGAGCCGCTGTCAGCTAGAAAAGTGGAAACCGTACAATGAATCTTACTTTCAGTAAAATTGTCCTGAGGTAGAAGATCACTGAAAGAAGTTGGCTCGCTTTTCATTCCGAAATTGGTGGACGTACCGCATATAGGTAATGCAACCAAGTCCGGCCTGTAACAGTGTTTTGACGGTGCTAAGACTGAGAGCAGATGATACCGTCTGCTGCTCAGCACGAATGGCTTGTGCTTGTTGCGCCATATCGAATTGGCAGAAGTCGACGAGGAAGCGAAGAGAATTGTCGGCACGTGACCATGTCGTGCTTTATGTAAAGTACCTTTTTGGGACATATCACCAGGTGGAAGCCATAGGCGCGAACTGACTCAAAAGCTGGTTGTGAATTTAGGTCAGGATTGAACCGCTATTCACGCGAGATTAGCCAATATCCTGGAAAGGGAGCATGCAGGGTTGCACCAGATGAGGGAGATATTCGTTCATCTCGGACTCACTTGGAAAATCGTGACAAAAAAGATTTTTGTACAGGTTCAGCAGACTTGGAAGACGTAACGTTTGCCATTTTATATGGTCTGACTTTTTTTGCGATCGCACGGAAATTAAATTAAATAACAATGGGAGAGTCCAAAAATCGATTAATCGATTACTTATTGCGCCACCGACCCTGTCGAGAGCACGAATTTCCGCAGCAGACAGGGTTGGCCAACATCTGGACGGTCGCCTGGGTCTGAGCTTGTCTTGGAATCCGTCTTCATGTTTCCCTCGAGGTATTCAAACTTTCGAGAGTCTAGGGTGAAGGTGACGGGTCCCTGTGGCAATACACGAGGTAAGACGTTGCAGCGGGATCGCAGCGGAATATCACCTCATTCGTCAGACTGACATTCATCATCGCACCGAATTGTCCGTCTATGCAAATATGTCAGAGTCGCCAAGCAAGTAAAAGTAGAACGGACGGACCCTGGATCTTTTCTGGCTTGTACGACTGACCCAATTTCTCCAGAAAAGCGGCGTACATTTCCCTCGAGGATTCTGCTGACTGGTGCGACAGGTGTCTGTGAGATCAAGAACCAAAGAAAAGACACAAATGTACAGTACCATCGCACGATGAAAGTCGGGTTTGTTGCCTTTTGTGGTATTCGCCAGAAGGGTGAACTGAGAAACACAGAGAATCTCTCCCTCGATGTCCTTCACGCTGGCTTTCCACATCTTCTGATCATCGGAAGGATCTGAGAAGATACGCAGAGAGAGACTGTACGAGCAATTGGTCACAAGGAGGATGTGGTGTGAATTGCGACGAAAAATAGCTGTCAGAAGCAAAAGATACCGCTCGAAGGAAAACTAACATCTTCTTGATCAACATCGAGCTATCGGTGGCAGTATCGTCTATTCTGGAAGAATAATGACCCGCAGAAGAAGATCTGATCACTGCAGCTTGCCTGTACCGATGCCTACAAGGACAAGGAGTCCCCTTTGAATCTGGGAAATGGTCACATTGTTAACAGACACGGATGCGGCCGTAACGCGTTGAATTACTGCTCGCATTGAGGCGACGACGACGAGAGGAAGAACCGAGAGTCACGTGCTGACTCTGTTTGCCTCATCTCGCTCGAACTGACCAAGCTAAATCGCGTTTGCTTTCATATCTCTGGTGGAACTGATCTCTACCTTTTTCAAATGTCAGACTCGGTCGTACTAGAAACCAGCTTGGGAGACATTCAGCTCGAACTCTACTGGAATCATGCTCCCAAAGTAGGCAGTTGAGCAGTGAAGACGGACCGATTCTGAGCCATATCTTTAGAGCTGCAAGAACTTCGCAGAACTTGCGAAGCGGGGCTACTATAATGGTGTCGTTTGGCACCGAATCATAGCCGACTTCATGATACAGGGAGGTAAGCTTTCGGTCAAAAATGCAGTGGTGCTTCGTCTCATGTCGAGCTTCAGGAGATCCGACTGGTATGTTTATTCCCTCCGTTTCGTTGGCTTCCTGATGATTCACCATTCGTCAGGAACTGGCAGAGGCGGAACAAGTATTTACGGACAGAAGTTGTCAGTCTTATCCATTTTCGTCCTGAAAAATCCATGATGCTCACTTTGCCTTAAATATTTCAGCCAGGATGAGATCAACCCCGAACTGAGGTTCACTGGAGCTGGGATACTTGCAATGGCGAACTCTGGTCCCAATACAAATGGCATGGCTTTCCCCGTATCTGCTTCTATGGCTGATTCTATTCCAGGCTCACAGTTTTTCATAACCTTGGGTCCGACGCCATACCTGGACAATAAACACACTATTTTCGGGCGTGTCAGCTCTGGAATGCGCGTCGTCCAAAGACTAGGTGCTGTAGCTGTCGACCCCCAGGATAGGTCAGTCGAGCCTTCAAAGCCTATTCAATCGAGCTCAATTTTCGCCAGACCGAAAGAAGAGGTCAAAATTCACAAGGCGCGAGTCGCTTGAGCATCTCTGGCCAATTGGAAGAGTATGCCATGACTTCACAAGCTGTCAGGCTGGATGCCGCTCTGTAAACCTTCTTTGTACTCTATCGCTGCTGTCAAAACCATGCGATTGACAATTCTACTACTCCCGACATAGCTGCCGATGCGAGGCTTGTTTCATGCGAAAACCAGTTTCTATTTCTGCGACGATCAGGGAACACCGCTTGCTCCCCTAATTTCCCCGCTTTCTGTGAGCGGGACCAGAGCGGAGAATCACAAAAGCGGCTGAGAAGAAATGGTGGCGCAACGGTCGCAAAATTGAAATATTCCATAATTGAAACTATCGTAGAACAGTGTAGAAATTACAGCAGTATGATTGAGAAGAGGCTCCACACCAAAATGTCCAATTATCATGCGTATTGATTTAACAGATGCGGTCGAGAGAAACCTAAGAAAGCTGTCATGAACAGAAATTGGTCGTAAAAATACCGGCTCTATACACGTCGGCTCCGTGTGGCATGTCGTGGTCGAGCTGCTCTGGCAGGTGGATCGTCAGCGACGCCTGATGCTCCACTCTCGCCTCGTCTCGTGGTTCTAGGAGCTCTTGGGGCGATATGTTGGGCTCGTGAAGACCCAGATCCCCATCGTCCGCCTCGACGGCTAGCGAGATCAATGTCAGCGTCCATGCGATCCTGTAATTCCGGTGTTTCCATATCATCGACTCGGTCGACATCAATGTCGAGCTCTGCAGAGTCGGAATCTGAAGGTAATAGGTCCTGGTCCATGGCGTCAACGTCTGCTTGCTCTTGGGCGTCGTCTTCATCAACAACTATAGGCCCTCTGACGCAAACAATATCGTCTTCTTCGTCCGATGTCCCATCTTCATCATAAATCCATCCCGGCGGCTCTCCAACCCAGTCGTCATCATTCTCATTTCCAAAGTCCCAGACGTCAAGGACAGTGGAATCGTTTCGATTACTGGCAGCGACGCACCAGCGGCCTTCGAAAACGACCTGCCAGACGCCAGAGACACCAGTCAGAAGGTCTCGTACAACAGTACCATCTCGAATGTCCCACATCTTCAATGTCCCGTCAGAACCACTCAAGACTTTGAACTCGTCATGTTGAAAACAGGTTATCGCTCCGGTATGAGCTGCCAAGGTATGACTGAGCTCTCCAGAGTCTGGGTCCCAGATTCGCAAGGTAGAATCGGCGGCTGCCGAGACTAGATGAGATGGTGAAAGGCCCAAAAGACCAACTAGAGACGTGTGACCGCTCAATGTGTGATGACATTGACCATTTTGGAGGTTCCAGATTCGTACAGTGCCATCCATTGAGCCGGAGCAGGCTTGGTTACGAACAGGGTCCAATACCACGCTGTAGACTAAGACGAAAAAAATTAACCTCAAAAGATCTGAGGAAAGGAAAGGAAACTGACCTTTCTGGGTATGACCAAGTAGAACCCATTTGCAAGCTCCAGTAATTATGTCCCAGATTCGAACAGTACAGTCATAGCTCCCGGATACAAGTGTTCTACCGCGCGCTGCCAAAGCCCGGACAGCGTGATCGTGACCTTCGAGATGTAGCCTATGATATGGGTTCTCTTCAGCATCCTGGAAGAAATGACCGGTGAGCGAGAGTCTGATAAAGAGCAAGAATGACCTACCTCAGCTGGATCCAATTCACCTTCCTCGGCACCAAAGCATCTATATTCAGCCTCTGAAGCTCTGGGTAATGTCCAGACTCGTAAGGAGTGATCTCTACTACCGGTGACAATCAGAGGTCGCTTTGGCCATTTCTCCTTGCTGATTGAACCATCGTCGTGTTCGACATCGACCCATTCGGGTTTTACGATAGCCAAACATCGGACAGTGCTGGTGTGGCCACCAAAGACATGAGAACATCGGCCTGTCTCCAGGTCCCATATCCGTACTGTTCGGTCTGTGGAGCCACTAACCAGAGTATCATGACGAGCAGCAAGAGCCCAAACTCCTCCTTCATGTCCATCTAAAGAGCGCAGCAATTCTCCGCTAAGCGGACAATAAACGTGAATGGAATGATCGTCGGATGCTGAAATGATTCGATTGTTTGAGAAAATGAGACAAGTCACGACAGCAGACCCGTGGGCTGGAAAGGATATATGCTTGGGTTCGGGATTATTCACCCATCGGGTCCGAGTGAGGTGTCTCGATTTGAAAAGAATTTTGTACGGATGTGGAAGAGGTAATGAGGGATCCAAGCGGCGTTTGCCTTGATTGAACTCTCGCTGTCTGCGAGCCAGTATAGATCCGGCAAAGGCATTCTCCGAATCACCACCAAACCAAATCTTTGTACTTTTGAGAAGGTCGCGCCATAAGACTGGGTCAGAGTCAATGATAGCGCGCCAGGACTTGGAGACACGAGAGGCCCGTGCCAGAGTCGAGAATGGCAAGTAGCTCAGTATATGAGATACAAGCTCAGGGGGAAGAAGGGTAAGAAAATCGCGAGCTAATGTCGGGGTGAGAACTGAATGCAAGGTTCTAAGAACAGGCAAAGGTGAATGTCGAAGAAGAGTAAGCAAGAAATGCGATTGCAATGACTCTGGGAGACTGGTGAACTGCGATAGCAGTGCCGGAAGGGTGAGCAGAGTGATCAGCGATAAATCTGGTTGCAGCGGAGCTTGAGTTAATGGAGAAGATGCACCACTGGGTGGCGCTGACGGCCAAATATTCTCCGGCGCTGGAGACCCTCGAGGTGACGGCAAAGGTGACGGAGGAGCAGCACCACTGATTGTGGTTATTGGGGGCAGCGGCGCAGCTCTGGCCTTTTTCCGTGGAGGTGCTGTATTATGGTGCTCGAAATCTGAAGTGACTTCGACGCCTTCCATCATATTTTCACTGTGAGCTCTCTTTTTGCCGTATCGTTCGAGGGCTTCGGCGAGATTGACGACAGTCGCAGTCTCGAGGTCCTCTTCGCGTTTCAGCATGGTCCATCCATTTCCAGACGACAATTCTTCTTCTTCCTGCATCTCATCGTCTCCAGAAAGTCCATCGCGAAATGTTGCGCGCGCTCCTCCTGGAAATGATATCGGAAAATGGCGAAGAGATTTCGGTAAAGTGGCGTGAAGCAAAGGATACTTTTTGGGATCCTTGGGCGATATTGGAGGTGGTAATGGAGGCAGTGGAATCGGCGCGTAAGTGGTCGTGGTCGTGGTTGTTGTTACGACGCTGGAATTTCCATTCAAAATCAGAAGACAGGTCGAATTCGGCATTTTACTCACGTTGTAGTATTAACTGAAGGCTGAAGAGCCAGAAATGGTCGGTTATGAGACCCCATGGCAGGCAGAAGTGTTTTGCTGGTGGAAAGCGGCAGTGAGCACGTGAGGCTCAGTTTGTTCCATGTTTGGCCAGGATTCGAATTCCCACAAGTGTCATTGTCAAAAACGAGGTCTGAGGTTGGCTGGAGGTGGTCCTTCCACGTTTAGCTCGGATAATTAATTTGATGTTATACAAAGGGGCAATTGGTCCGTATTTTTGTCTTTCTGCTCTTCGTATTACCTGTTACAATTCATCCATTTAATTACATTGACTATCGAAGTTTTCTTTTTCGCCTCCTTCTATGCACATCAAGGTAAGTGCTGAAACTATGGTGTAAACGTGATCCAAAGAATTTGAATAAGGTCTTGCTTGATGTGGCGCAACTATATTCTTGTCCACTTCCAAGTATTCAAATATTCATGGTATCCGCCAATTTCATCATTATTGACATTCTCCTCGAGTTCTTGAACTTGAAACATGGTCTTCTATACTCTCTCGCCCTACATATGCATCATCTATGGCGGAAACAGTTGGAAATCCAGACTATCAACATCTCAGTACGGATCTCCCTATCAAGTAGCACAAATTATCTACATACAACTGACCATAGCTCCAGCTGTATCGAAATCTTCGGTCCCGACCAAGACAAATTCAGCTCAGGCGACTGCCAGCCACTGAGATGGCTTGTTTTAGACTTGTACTAATTTACAAAACAACATTGGATACAGACCATCTGACGCCACCTTGTGAGTCTTGGAACGGGCACAGGACTCGGACCCTGACGTGAGCAGCCGGTAGATAATGCAATAAATGCTTGGATCTGACAATCTCCTCCAAGATACCGTACTTGCCAAGAAACAACAATGCGACCTTTTTACATACCGTAAGTGACCAGAGTCATCGTGGCTACGAACCTAGTCAAAGTTCCGCCTTTTGCTCTGATAACCTGAACACAGGCTCGCTGTAGCACGAGACGAACGTGCTCGGATATTCTCGACCGTCTCGGAGACTCGTCCAAGTGATCCAACAATTCCTCCAGAAGCCTTTTCTGGCTATATGTTATCCAAGGAATATAAGTGGACCGTCAGCCTAGGATCTTTCGGCACCGAGTGCATAGCGCCGACGTCCGTGCTCGTCCGTCTATCCGAGGTTTGAATGGTCCGCGCGCTAGGATCAGGTACGTTTGATTCCTCTGGGCATTGATAACTCTAACACATGTGCAATAAGACATCGTTTGCTCCGGTTTCATCTTGACAAATCCAAGCCATTGAAAGCCTGAAATGGGAGCAGTTCATTTCGTTTCGAAAAGCCCTTCAGCTCGCATCAAGTAGCAGCATATATGTATCTCCCCAAATTTTAATTATACGGTAGATCAACGTCAAAAATAAGTTGAGCGAAAACACTTCTTTTTTCTTCCGCTTCTTCCGCCGATAATTAATGGGTGTAATTTTCCGAACTTTCACCGCCCTGTCCAACTCCTGATCCAGGGGATATTATATTCTATGTACTAGTTTCCATGGAATTCGATGTAACATTCTCCAGCGCGGTGAGTAAAGAATCTTTGAGTCTATTTAGCTCTTTCGAGGTAATTGTCGAAATTTCTGGATGACTTTGATATATTATGAACGCAGCAAGAATATGAGTCTGCAAAGTCAGTTGATATTCGTGAGTTGAAGGCTGTGTAAGCTTCAACAATGGAGCTGAGGGCGCATCACGGCGGTTAATTAATGCGCTATCAAATTAGGTAATGAGTCCACTTGAAAGTTGGACACTGTCTGTGTGAGTACCGGAGAGCAAGCGCAGTTGCTTACGCGAATGACATGTCGATCCGAAGCCACGCGTTTGCCACGAGAGCAGGGCATCGACGGATAAGCCAGGATAAGCTTTGCTTCTTTCTCGAAAAGATATGTGGTCGGCTATTTTGTGTTCAAAGTCGACTCGCCCTTGCATATCCTGCATACAGAGACCGAACTCACATTCAGAGAGAGAGATCAGTAACCGTTTCACGCCACAATCAGAAAACAAATTTCACCTAGTCAATGGTCATCGATGATTAGCAGGTTTCCTCGTAACGACGGGCACCATGAGTTCAATATGATGAAGTTACCCATATTAAGCCCGGTGTGTACAAACGTGGACTAATCTGAGAAAATGATTCGAGAGCGTCTGTTTGGCGTCGAACAAAAATACTGCCGGCGCGGGCACGTGAAGCGAAGATTCTGGGATGTTTACCCACACAACTAGGATGCACATGGAAACATCGAAAGAAGCTCGCCTAGATAGAGCAGAGTGGTCGTGGAGGACTCCTTGAGATGTATTCAAAAATATCAGCCTAGCGTAGTATTGGCCCACTGAGAAGCAATACAATAAAGTTGGCACCGCCACCGAAAGGCAGACCGCTGTTTATGGTTTGAGAAGTAATTGTCTACGCGCAACGCCGAAGTATCGATTGGACCTGATCACTCCATGTCATACCGAGTTCAAGGGGATGTCGAAAAGAGATTAACAGAGACGACTCGGAGCTACATCATCAGTCAACATCTCACCGATAACAGTCATTATGCAAGCCGCTTGGAACGGGACAACGACGATCCACGAGCATGCGGTAAAGTATCTGGGTGTGTACCCAAAAATTCCGAACCAATGGAATGAAGGTCTCTGGGAGGAGAGTCTTTGAAGATACCAATACTTTGGGCGATTTCGCGGCTGGCTAGGCAAAACCCGAAGATTGAAAGCCAACCCATAGACCTTCCAGTCAGACAAATGATGAGAAAGGCCATTGGCCGTCTTTTTTTTAATGAATATATGTGTCGGTTTCCAGGTTGGCGTGAATTCCTTTACAGTCGACCGCTCTTCCAACTTGAGATTCCTGGACAAAATCGACGAAATCAACCTTTCAAGTGCACCAAAAGGCGGGTTAAGCCGGAGTCGTTTCCTGTATTTTCCCAGTGGCTATCAGCACAAGGCAAGGTACAACTTTGATTAGAGCCACCACTACAGTCCGAGAGAGGATCGGACGAGCGGTCCTATGGAGAGCTTCGGAGGCGCCAGAGAAGCTACAAACAAGCTTTGAGGTAACAACTAGCCGTTTGTTTCACATACCACATAGATAACGCATCTTTTCGCGCTTCGGAGCATATGCATTGAATTATCCCGTGGGAACTCGATCTTGAGTCGAACATGGGCGAGAGGAGCTCGAGAGAGAAAGATTCAGCTACAGGTCGAAAATAAACCGTCGGCAGCTATTTTCCCGAGCACTGAAGAGAACTCATGCTCGTCTTCGTCGAGTCTTTCAAGGGAGAGTGAGATATGATGAGATGGGTTGGCGACGGCTTATGCTAAAACAAAGATGAGACAAAGTGACAGAGCAAAAAGCATTAAAAATATCGACACGGGGTTTAGTTTCACCGGAAAACTTTGAAGATGTATAGTGGCGTGCTAGATCATAAAAGTGACTCTGAATTTCACCAGATAGTCGAATGACGTTACGCGTCGCCCTTGGCAAACACTGACCTATAAGCTTCACACAGTCAGAGTTTTGACGTCAGAACAGAGATCCAATGAGAGTGTGTGAAGAAAATCTAAGGCTATTTCTCATGTCTTCTCATGTCGTATCCTGAATTTTGTCGTTCGGAAATCACCGATGGTGAGAGCTGAAAAATTTAGGACGATTCTTCGGGTCGATGGCAAGACGCAAAGGGATTTACCTCTGGTTTGACTAGATGTTTTTGGACTTTGTCGCGGAAGCGGTAGGCCAACGGCTACGGGGTAGTAGGAATGTCCTTTCAGGCCTGTGAGCAAAAGAGGCTCGTGCTCTTGTCTGTTCTCAACCCTCCTAAACTAAGTACATGATTGTCTTGACAGTGTCAGTGTTTTCGGCGTGATACTACTACTAGACATTGGAATGCCGCCCAACAGAGAAGGGATGCCTTCGTCCGCTCAACGGACCGGAACAGAACCGACATACGACCAAATCACTGTGCAGGCTGTAAAGGGGTAGAGAAAAGTTTCCAAGGAGTCGAAGGAGATCCTGTCAAGACATTCAGGTATAAGGAAACCAGGGTTGGGGCATTATCGGAGAAAGCCTAGTTTGGGTCAAATCATGGCAACAGATGCCGAAGGATGGGTGAATGGAAAGTGTCCAAGTTAACGGAATCGTTCTCAGTTTAGACCAAAGTATAATTCTCGAATCCAGGAGCTCGTTGCACCAGGTTGGTTCACAAAAAATCGACTTGGCTGGTAGTGGCACGTGATACCTTCGCGCTGTCATCTGAGTCAGGCCAACAACCTTTTCTCGTCGAGGTCCGCAGACGACGACCAGAACTCACAACCAATAAGGACCAATCGAATCTGCCTCCGGTCTTCTTATTTTAAGGCAGACCACTGAGAAATTAGATTCAGAGATCTTGGACCATTTAGGACTTGTGGTTCTCAACTGCAGTTCTAGCTATTTGTGCCCACGCGGGTTCATTCTTGTCCTCAACCCTCTATCAAAAGGATCCATTGTCTGTCAGCCCACACGTGAGTTAACAACTTTTTTACTTTTAAAACCCTGGCCAGTTTCTGTTCTTTTCTCGCTCTGAGCTCATAGTCAAGCATTATGCCGGCGGCAACCTCATACTCTTATTCTTCCTATTACTACCCGTCACACCATTATTCATCTTTGCCTTACCCTGACTCTGTTCCTCTGTCTCCTCAGGACTATCCAATGTCTCATCATGATCATATCTCGATGCAGCCGCCCTCGTCTCCAGGAATTCCTATCGATCCAGCTCTAGCCCTTTATCCTCCCTACTATTCGTCTTACCAGCAGTCTTCTCATCATCTTCCCCAGCACCTTTCGCTTCCAGCCAGTTACTCTTCACCATCGTCGCAGGGCTCAGACACAATCGGTACACCTCCAGCAGAGCATATGTTCCCACCTTCTTCTTCAAATATGAATGGAAAGCGTCCAGCTTCTTCTATTTCTACCAATAGCGACAGCAGAAAGAAGGCCAGGAAAGATGAAGACCCGGACGCACGCAGCCTGACTGCAGAAAAAGACGAAAAGGCCAAACCAACGCGCGGATCTCGGTAAGTTCAATTATAGCGTCGCTCGACCCAGTCTCATCAAACCCAGGGCTTGCACTGTCTGTCGTCGTCTCAAGATGAAATGTGTCGGTGCAGAACATGGTCCACCCTGCAAACGATGCCAGACTGGCAATCACGAGTGTATCTTTGAGGAATCCAACCGAGGCAAGCGGTCATCCAAGTATGTTCTAGATTTTCTGGTCAGCTTCAATCACTCATTTTCGATTTTCTAGGAAACACGAACTTCTTACACGGTCTTTGCGCAAAATGGAGAGGACATTGGACACTGTGCTGAGATCCATTGGAAACCCTACGATTGCGTCAGGAATGATCTCACGTTCGCCGTCTCCGACTACTCCTCAGAGTTCGACGACTCGAGCTTTGCTTGCTGCATCACCTTCGCCTCCTCAGTCGTCCACCTTATTCCCGACACATAGCATTGGTTCACCAAAACTTCATTCTCTCCCCGACAATTCTTTGAATCCACTTGGTCTCTTAGCTGAAGCTAGCCTGGCCAATCGCCGAGCCCATGCTCATTATCCCAGTGGCATGGTCGCCAGGCCCACTCATCCCGAGGACATGAAATTAGGTGTTGCAAGCGACAGCTACTTCAAACCTGGCATGTTTTTTCTTCAATTCCATATATTTAGATCTGATTACGCCCTCAGGTCCAATGACAATATTACCTCTTCGCCGTCTTTTCATCGAGCGACAAGTTCAACCTGAAATGTTAAGCTTCGTCAGCACTGACGAGGTCGTGGAGCTGTTCAACCTGTATGTCTTGAACAACTTGCCCATTTCAGTTTGCTGACTTGATCTTCAAGGTTTTTCGACCACATGAATGTGAGCTCGTGCGATCGATCTTCTGACCTAAGATTAAACGCCACCAATTAGATGCATTGTAACCTATTGGATCGTGATTTCCATACACCTTCCCTGGTTTGCTCACGGTCGCCCTTCTTGCTGACCACGAGTGAGTTCATTCCCACAGATAACGCGATATCTTAACTGACAGATTCTCAGTCTGTGCTATCGCAAGCAAATTCTATGAGGCAAAGCCCGAGCTGCATCTTCGTCTCACGGAATTGGCCAAGAAGCTCGCTTTCAGTGTCCCTGCCAAGGGATACAAGTCAGTTGAAATTGTACAGGCATATCTTCTCCTCACGTTATGGGGTTGCGGAGCTGTCGAACGATATGAACAAGACACAACTTGGTTATTGTTGGGCATGGCTATACGGTCCGTATTATTATTGATAGATTACTCTGCCAAAAGTTGATTGACATTCATTATAGAATGGGGACAGATCTGAACTTGCACCGTAAGACCGCCGTTGCAAGCCAAGACACCCAAGAAGGTCGCGCTCGTGACCTTGAAGTTCACAACCGGGAGCGAACATGGCTCTTGTGCTTCTGTCTGGATCGCAGCTACAGTGCTCAAATGGGAAAACCACATTCAATCAAAGAGGAGTGGGTATTTTAACTTTGCTTTGATTCAATATTCTGATTCTTCTGCGCCAATTTCACAGCTATATCATTCGTAATGTTGATGAATGGTGTCTTTTACCCACTGCCAATTGGGCTGACCCGTCTTTAGCGGCCTATTGCGTATGTTAATTTCTACTGGTTTCCTTGAGAATTTTGTCTGACCATCTCGTTTCAGGACCTTCAGCGCATCGTATCAAGAAGTCTGGATTTCCTATATGCCGGAACTGATACACCTTCTGGATTGCAAAGTTCCTGTGACTATGTCCTGATCATCAAAACCTTTGAGGCGCAAATCCTTGCGTCAGCAAAGAGATGGCGCATGATCATGGAACCAAATCAACGTGCGTCATGTCTGAAAGAAACACCTTTTTCGATACTGACTGTTGTCCCAGGAGACCCGCCTCACGTCCTTGAATATCGCAAACTGATTTCTCAGTTTTATCTAAACTATCATATGTTGGTCATCAACTCCTTTGGGCTTCAGAATGCTCTTGAGCGGAACCCCATTGATATTGGACATTTCTTTGCCCGCTGTCATTCTTCAGCCATGACCTGCGCAACCATTATTCGCGACCAACTTGGTCCCAGCGGTTACATGAGATATTCCCCCGATTCCCACTGTGTTTTGACGTCGTATGCTGTTCTGAGTCTGCTCAAGGTATGTCAGATTCGTGATGATCAATATCCAGACGCTTACCCTTCATTCTAGCTCGTCCGACCTGAATTCGCTGCTTATCTCGACGATGAGCAAAATACTATCCAGCTTGTCCGGGACGTCGCTGATGTTCTGGACAATATCTCGGCGAATCCTCATCACACTCCGGCTTTGTACAGCGGCTTCCTCAGAGCTCTCATCTCTGCCAAAGTCGATGGTGAACCGAGGAAGACAACACCTTCTCCACCTCGAAATGGCAACGACCTGCAAAATGCCTTCAACGACCCGACTTTTGATGACTCGACATTTTTGTTAAACGAGTTTCAGTTCAACAGTGAAATGGGTCCTGTCGTTGATATGTCAACTTTTCCACCGACGATGGCCACGAATACCTCTAGTGACGATGGTGGGTTCAAGATGGATAACATCTTGAGCAATGCTTTCTGGGACAGTGTTATCGTACCAGGTTAGTGTAATTTTTTCTTTTTTTCTCTACTTTTTTGATTGACGATCTCCAGGATATAACAGCATGGAAGGGATTAGCGGTGGATTTGTCTTTGGACCAGGAGGAAGCGGCTTGATAACACCGCGTCTCGGCTTGACCCCATCTGCTTCAGGCGCTAATTCCCCATTGACGGGTATTATGCCTAGCACAGACCTTGCGCAATTTAGCGCAGCTTTCGATGGGTCTCAAGAAGGGCTGTTACGAAAATTGGAGTCATAAGCTTGCCTCACTTTGGTCTCTTGCATTCTTGTGCTGGGTCTCATAATTCTGTATATGTGTGCTGTATCAGGTAGCTCTTTGTATAGAAACATGCATAATTGGTTCTCCGTCTGCCGAATTTTTGACAAGATCCTCGGATATTCTCTTTCGCAATAAGCCGTGCAATGACGAAGGCCAACGCCACAAACTTTTCTACCAGTAGATGTTCACGAAGATCTCGCTTAAGACCGGGATTTCTCTTCGACCTATCAACTCCAAGAATCCATTTGTCTCGTATCTTGCCCCCATCGCCGAGGATTCCAGACCATCGCATGCCAGCGATAGTCCACCAGAAGAGACCTTCAAAAACAGGAGTCACTGCTTTGTATGAGATGAAACTGAGATCATATGTACTTGACCGTGAGATATACGAATTAGGTTTCGATCCGTGGAGAGATAGATTATTACTTGCTACATGGAGCCTTTGCACTGCCGCAACTGCTGAGAGCCAAAGCGAAGCCAATCAGCGTCCAACAAGGAAAGATCTCACGCGCGCTATTTTTCCTCCATCGACTTTTGCGATTCTAGTCAAGAACTTCATATCCATCGCTTCTCTTGTCGACCGTCGCATTCAGGCTCCATAAGCTGGAAATGGAGAGATACGGAGTATCGGCTATCACAAGCTTACTTATTTCTTTGCGAGACCTGAAACAGTTACTTTTTGACTCCTTTGTTTGATATCTTGACCATGCTTCACCGAATCGCCGTGGTTCCAGCTCTCCTTGCTCTTTTTACGGCCCGTAAGTAGCCAAAGTAGCCTTCTTCTGCTATTTAAATTGACACAATGTAGCCACGGTTGCACAGATTTCCTTGTATATTCCTGGGTTCGACGCGCAGCCTATCAGTGCCGATGTACTGGGAGTCGATGGTCAGGGTCGGACGACATGGGCCTTGCATGCCGGGGCTCCAACGAATTCGGATGACCAGGTTGACTTTGTCGGAACTGGTCAGTCGATTTCTTGGTCAATGGAAGGCTGGAAAATCATACTGACTTTTTTTCGAACAGCAACATTGGTCGAAGGTCCGAATGACGCGACATTGACCTTGGTAGAAGAGAACATTACAATAGGATATGTATGTGCACTGTCCGCTGGTGTGGCAAAGTGCTCCGGACCTGGCGAAAATGGAGCAATCGTCACAGAGACCGAGAGCATCTCCTTCATGGCGGTCCAAGCTGGAACAACAGTGGCTCAGAGCAAGCCGACTGGGACTGGTGCTTCCGATAGCGTCAAGGCCTCCAGTCAAACCGCCTCTTCTGGATCTCCAACCAGTACAAGCAATGCGGGATTCAAGGGAAAGGCCTCGGGTTCGAGCCTTGTTGTCGGAGGGTTCATGGTTGCCCTGATGTGTTGCCTATAGTGAGACAAGGGCTATGGGTTCGTGCTCGTCGGCAGAAGCACAATCGGTCCGTAAAGCAAACAATGACATATCTTCTTCCTTTCAACCGCCAGAATGTCGTTCAAGTTTGCGAGTTGTTTCAACTGTGTATAGTCGTCTCGATGTTGCATCTTTTCAACTCTGACAAGTCTACAGTTGGATAAAAACGCGGAAAACACGTTTTTTGATCCTATGATTTCCCGTGCCACGGACGGTAATGGGTTATCGACCAGGGTTCCAGGCTTGATAACTCTGTCAGCATTCTCCTTCCAATCACTCACAATCCAATCCAAAGAATCCACGGCCAACGTAACCCGGCCTTCTTCACAATTATAAAAAGCTTCGTCTCAGGATCTCGCTCTTCCACCGATTCTGTCCTTCCCCTCCTTTGTTCCTTCGCAGGTCCATTATTATGACGGAGTATACGGTCACCTCCCAGCACATTCGGGATTACAAGAGCTCCAAAGAAAGAACTTCTGACTGGATTTCAGGTCTCGCCACAGGCGAATTCTACTCGCCATCTGTTCCTCATTCGGAGATCAGTGACGACAATGGGATATCTGACCAGTCGGATGTAGAAAGCTCTCATTCAGTCCCACCAAAGTTGATGTTGCGATGGGGCGACGGGCGACGAGACGTCCCTATTCCCCATATCCACGACAATTCACCTTCATCGCCGACAAGTTCAAGCGTCTTGCGCTCCCAGACATTTCCTCATGCTTCACGATCTCGCGGTCGTGAACAAAGAGATGGATTAATATCCGGATCTCCAGAAGAGATTCGAATATTACCGTCTCAATCTCAACCAGGCGCTGGGACACGAAATGCTTCTCATCATTCGCGTTCAAAATCTCTTCCCAGAAATGCATTTAATCCTGTTCAGAATCACGACGCAATGCCTGTCCCACATTTGTCGCTTCCACCATCCCAGATTATCTCTCAGCCAGCTCATCCAGGTGGATTTATCCCGCAACAATCTCCGCGGGGTTCAGGTCACCGCCCAGCCTTCTCTCAGTCACAATGGCCAGCTTACTCTACTGGCCATCAGTCTGGACGAAATCCACCTTCTATTGTTTATGCTCCTTCGCATGCTCGACAACCACATTATCATCCACCAGCGATGTACGCCTACCCACCAAAAATCGGACCAAACGGAATTATTTACAGTCATTCCGCTCCTGTTCCGGGTACCCAGTATCCTCCGCCTGGGGCGATTCCATATCCTGCTGCTCTTCCACCCTCGGGTCGCAGCAGGTCCAAATCTCTGAAGAGAAACCAGTCATATCGCACTCGAAGTCCATCGAGTCCAATATCTGGTGATGTCAATGCATCGACTCCCAGTCTCTCCTCTGGCTCCACGAGGAGTGGAGCCTCTGGGAGCACTTACTATGTGATTCCGAATGCTCGACAAAAGGTTCATGTCGTCGTAAGCAATGTTTTACTACCGACGGAAGATACCGGCTGATCAGGGATACTACTTTTTTTCCAGCGACCCGAACGGCCTGAAATGTCCTTTTACACCGCAACCTCGACGAAGAAATCGCCGACGACGCCCGTTTCCCCCGGGAGTCTGAATAAAAAACCTTTCTTTCAACGATTATTCCATTTTGCAGAGCGTTTCTCCTCTGCTGGATCCTCAAAGGCATCGGGATCCCAAAATGGTAGTAGAAGAATTCATCGTCGACATTCAGCAGGTAGTTCTCTGGTTCTCTGTATGAAAACTGTCTGACATTCACGTACAGAACATCTGTAAAAAGGATCGCGGGTTCCGCTTTATGAGTCTTTTCTTGTCCTTGTCTCATTTGCACCGAGAATCGGTTACGATAAAATACCACCTTCAAAATCCTAGTTATGTTCAATTTGACCCTGCCCGGATTGTAATACTTCTTGTTTGTAGTACTGTACTGTACGCTTCACGTTGAGAGTCGAGACCCTTGATTCGCACCATGTGGTCCCTGCAACAGCCTGGATTCCAGATAGATATCTCGCCACGGGGACATCGAGATTGATTCCGACTTGTTTTCTAAATGAAAAACGCGTGATAAGTACCTCGTTCGGTGCAAGGGAAAGGAAGAGAAGACTCGCAGATTTCCCAAAATGGTTGGATTTCCCTCGCAGAGGAGCTCCTTGGTGATTTACCTGTCTAATGTAGGCGCAGCAGGCACTGTCAGGTGGCTGATGATGTGAAGTCGGAATGGATTCCGAAGGGAGGCTGTATGAATTTAATGCGAGGTGGCCGCTCAATCAGAGATGAAGACATGATATCGTCGACGCTGAAATTTTCAGACTACTGTATATAATGCCGAGGCTCACGAGTTTTTTGAGTCGAATTCGCGACACGGCTTTTGTCGAAGGACTCAAGATGGAGTTAGCCTCGGTTGTCCATGATGTGACGCCGTCTCGGGAAGGCATGTGACGTTTTGTCACTCAGCGCTCGCCGCTGCGCTGTCTCGTCCTTGGATCCTCATACTTGCTTGTCCCGGTGTTCTAAAGGATCATATTTATCATTGTTATATCCCGTCGTTCGCGACCAGGTGCGTTTTCCGTCGCGTCATTCAGCCCAGGCTCATCGATATCCAACTCTTTGCAGCCATTTCCTTCTATATCCTTGCAGAATCTACTAACTTGACACAAATTCTGTGCCATGGCCCCCAGCAGCAGTCCTCTGAGATCCAAAATACTTCCAACTCGCGGTGCAGCCAAAAAAGCCAGCGTGCACTTTTCTTCCCAACTTGCCAGCTCTGAGGAGGATGACGACGAGGAGAATCGCGTCATTCGGCCCAAGAAAAGGAAGAGAAAAAGTTCACATGAACCGGCAGCATCCAAGGCACCCTCGAGCTCATCACAAATCAGAACGAACGCTGTTTCGACTGTGAATCGGAAGCAGTCTCGGGCGGCGAGCCATATCTCCCTCTCATCGGATACAAGCGATTGCGACGAATTAACATCATCAGGCCCATCGAATTTTGCGGCTAAATCGCCTTTTACCATTGCTGCGCCGCTCCTCGCTAAGGAAACCTGGAGTATCGGCGCGCGAGACGGCCATGTGTTGGTACTGTTAGATGAAGAAGCTCGTGTTTTCAACAAGGGTGGTGAAGATAAGAGTCAATATATCTGGTGGCCCTGCAAAGTATGTGCCCTGCTTCGCGGCGAGAAAAGCATCTTACGTCCTGTACAGGTTGTTCTTCATGACCAGGATACAGGATTCATAAAGGTGTCCCCATATGGCTCCTTGACATCCTCCATGAAGGATATACAAATCACCGACCCCTCTGTTCACAATATCGTCACCTTTGTCGATCGCAGCAATGCCCTTCGTTTTCCAAATCCCCCAAAGCCAACGATAATACCTGTGAGAAAGAAATTCAAGCGAGACATAGAGAGTCTGGATCAACGCTGGAAGCTTGCAGTTGAGCAGGCAGTGGACGAGATATATGTCAATTATGACGGTCTGCCGGACGTCAATTTTGCACTAAGCAGTAGCGCATACCGAGCATCGCGCACAAACGACAGTCAAGACATTGTATCCGTGATTGCAGAATCTTCCGAAGCTCCCGAGCCGGAGCAGGAGCAGGAAACAATCGAGTCTGGCGAGCTCGTTTATGCGAAAGAGAAAAGCAACTCCGTTTACTGGCCTGCGAGAGTTTTGTCATATGTGCCGCCTGTGGATGGCCAAAAGAAGGGGAAATATCACGTCCACTACATCGATGATACCCGGAAACAGATACCTCGAACCTGGTTCTATACCTACGAGGACGACGGCTTTGGTTTATGCCAGGTATGTCCTCGAGTTCTTGGTCCGTCTTCATTTCACTGATCTTCGACTTAGGTAGGAAAATGGGAATCAGCGGCTGAGGATTTGGAAGACGATGCCGACGGTCAGGATGACGTCGCTCCTCATGCTCGTGGACCGAGTCCAGGCCCTCCTCTGTCTTCTCCATCACCAAGTGAATTCGGTGATCTCACTCTCCGGGAGCAATTCGCGTACGTCAAACCTATCTTGCAAGCAATCCTGCATGACACATATGGACCTACGAAAGCACTGAATGCCCAATTCATGGCTGGAGGAAAAGCAAGGCAGAAACTTCAGGAAGATGCCGGACGGCAAGGGACAATGACGAATCAAGATGTTCATGATTTGGGAAAATATCTCCACGAGTGGTGCTTGAGACCTTCTGGAGCTCGGTCTACGAAAGACAGCGAAGAGATAGCTTCAGAGGCACCTGTGACATCTAATGAGGTACGTTAAACATTCATATTACCTGGTGATCTCTTGATACTGGCCAGGATCGTCAACCTTCCCCAACTTCAACTGTCGTGCCATCATCTCCTCCTGCTCCACCACCTTCCTCCTTTGTTTCGTACACCACGGATTTTCAAGTCGGTGAAATTCTTCGATTATTCCTTCTGGTATACTGAAATATGGACACTGCAGTCGGATCCAGTCGACTGTGACGCTATTCTTTCGGAAACCGTGGATGTCATTATCTCAGACACACCGCAAATGGGATGCGAAGCGTACGAGCTTCTTAATGGACTGGAAAAGATAGATGTGAGCCTTTCAATTGATCGTCTTTGCACTCCAGTATTTCTGAAACACTCGCAGTATTGTCTGAATGTCCTGCTCATTGAAGCCAAACGTCAAGTGTTGCTCTGGCGAACAGGACATCGCACGACGATAGACATTCTGTCGGATGAAGAAGAGAGGTCATTGTGGCAGAAAGGAAGTGAATTATTTGATGAACGAGACTGGGTGTTGAAATTCAAGAGCCTTAGGGCCATGAAAGAGCAACAGCTAGTCAAGGAGAACAAGCTCAAGGAGACGAGACGCGACGAATCCGTGAGCTCTAGAGCAGCTCGAGCCGCAGCTAGGGCTTGACGAAAATGCATTGTATTTCAGAGCATCGCCACCGCGAGTGAACTTTTATTTAGATGGTTATAGTACACCTCGTTGGAAAATTTGGAAGGAAAGGACGTCGACTTGGGCTGAAACCAAACAAGCACAACCATCATGTCGATCGACTTGGAATGGAATAGTTTGAACTCTTCCCTGTCGTCCCGCCTCGTTGAGATACTCAACAGGCAACTATCTTCAACTCCTAGACCTTCCTTCATCGGTCCAGTCGAGGTCACCTCTTTGGAATTCGGATCCGTCGCACCAGATGTGGAACTAGTCGATTTACGCGACATTTACCGCGATTTCCTCGAAGACGACGAAGAAGAGTCTGAGAAAGACCCAGTCAAAGTCACTGAAGGCGCGGATGACGACGACGGCTTCGAATGGGTGTCCAGGAAAGCGGCCAGGAAGGAAGAAGGTCTAGCCTACCAACAGCTTTCTCCGCATATGCGGTATCCTGGCCGAGGGGATATGTTCGCCTCGGTCCCAATATTGCCATCTCATATGGACATGTTTCATCCAGGCCTGATGGACTTTCGTTCTCCCTATACTGCATCCTGGCCGTATCCATCAGCAGAGAGCCGTACACCACTCGATCCAATACCGCAGAATCGACCTATACCATTTGCTGACTCTGTTTCCTTAGAGGAAGAGCAGCCAGAACCGCAGAAACAACACCCAAATCTGCAGCTTCATTTTCAGATTAATTGGCACTCGAACCTCCGAATCACATTGACGACCTCACTTTTAATCAATTACCCTTCACCAATGTTCATGTCACTTCCCATAAAGCTCTCAGTGACTGGTCTCATTTTCACCGGCGAGATTGCAGTTGCTTATGAGGGAGAGCGGGGCCGTGTCCATTTCTGTATTCTCGACGATCTTGACCCGTATGGTCCGACAGGGGATCGTCCAAAGCGTGACTCGACAGATAGTACGCCACCGGAGCTTGACGATGATTCACCGAATCCTGGCATTCTTTCTCGACCACCGAAGCCTTTGCCTATGGGACAACGTCTTCTCCCGTCTATCTATATCGAGAGCGAGATAGGACAGGCTGATAAGCATGTCCTGAAGAATGTCACTCGTGTGGAAAGATTCATACAGGATGTCATACGGAAAACAGTCGAAGAGGAGCTTGTATTTCCAAATTTTCACACCTTGGTGATGGCCGAGCAGTGATCTGGAAAGTACCATATGGTACAGGGAGCGTTGGATGACTCGGGTATCGCGCAAGCGTCGAAGGGAATTCTAGTACAGGACATTACAGGAAATTTTACAGGAGAGATTTACTCATATATGGTCCGTCTAGCTCATAGCCTAGTTTTCGATAATAATCGCGTGTTCCGACACCTGCAAATAATGTCAACTTGGACGAGCAACTCGGAGAGCAACCAACCAGAAATAACTGCCAGTTTAATACTCCCATGTTCCTCTCTTGCTATTCTTTCGGCTTCCTCCATGAGTAGAGTGCCAAAACCCTAATGAGACACTCAATTAATCATATTCTGATCCTTGGCCGACACTTACTTGATGCTGGAATTTTGTAGGATCCCTGGCATGGACAGGGACAGCGGTTCCGTAGACATGTAGCTCTCGCACAATACTGCAGCCGCCCTCGTCGCCATCCTGGCGTACAAGCTCCGGTCTGAATGTACCTTCCTCTGAACATTTTCGCAGCCGAAGCAAGCCGACAAGAATGTCCTTCTCGGGGTCTTCGTATGACAGAAAGGTCTCCCAACCACCATTAGCTGCATAATCTCGTCGAAGAAGTTCAACAGACTCCGGCCGAACTTTGTGGTGAATTTCGTGTATCTAGAAAGTCAAAAATTTGACGGGGACGGAGAGGGTGGGTCGTTGATTAGCTCGAACAAGACCATATGTGAAAAACGTACCCCAACTTCACGGAATCGCACATCGCGGCATTCTGCTCCAAAGTCTTTCATGCGATTCAGAGCTAATTCTCGGAGGTTACCCGAGTTTTCGCATCCACTGGTCACCAAAGGCAAGGGGATATCTCTGAAAGATCATCAGCGCCAATCACGGAGGTCAACAGCTTCGACGGACCTTTGCACGCGGTACACTCTCGTCCAAGGAGGCACCAATGCGAGAATTCGGGCTACGACATCAACCAGCACGTTGGCCGTGTAATTCTTATATCTCCCTGTCCTCCATAATTCATACAAACCTGTACCTCGGATAACCAGAGTGGGATATATTTTCAGTCCATCGCTTCGGAAAGCGGGATTCTCGAAATATTCCTTGAATTGCTCCAAATCTCTCTCGACGCCGACGTTGGGCAGATCTGGCATCATGTGGGCCACAACCTTGAAGCCGGCATCCTTGGCTAAATGGAAGCTCTCAGAGACAGCTCGAACGGTATGTCCGCGATTCGTATCCCGCGCCACATCTTCGTATACGGACTGAACACCTATCTCGAGCCTCGTGCAACCATAACGTAGCATCTGGCTAGAGAAACAGTTGGAACCAAATTAAGAACTGTGGGCTAGAAATAATACCTCAGATGAGGTCGAAGACAGTAATCGGGCCGTGTTTCGATGGTGATCCCAATGGCTTTGGATTTACTTTGTTCAGAGTACCTGACAAAGACGTTCAGAGATTTGCTTGAGGTCGGAAAAGGATACAGACCTCACAGCTTCGTCGACATCTGTTCCAGTGAACCCTGAGAGGGCATTATGGAGCTGGGCAATGAATTTGCCTCTGTATTCTTCGGGCATGCTCATAAATGTTCCACCCATGACGATAAACTCGACCTTGTCGACGTTGTGCCCAAGGCTCTTGAGCTGTTCGACTCGACTTCGAGTTTGTTCATAAGGATCGTACCGCGCTCGGATAGCACGCATGCTCGTCGGTTCATATCCAGTGTAACTCTGCGTGCTGTAATCGAAATCCGAGTCAGGTCCACCTGGACAATACCTGCATCTGAAATGAGAAAGAGGGAGCCGCCAAACATGCAGTCAACTTGCACACAGATATTCCCGGTCATTGCAATATGCGGACATCGATGGGGCTTGCACATTACAGCGACGACAGCGATCTATCGGAGGGGCCAATAAGCATCTATACAACCATTCAAGAGCGAAAACATACACCGCTAGCCGTCCGTATGGGGCGCGCCTTCAGTCTCGGCAACAGGGCCTTTTTGTATTCATCCGGGATTGCGCTGATGATATCCACAAGCCTCGGGACACCACCAAAAGCAAACTTTTTGCTTATTTTTGCCCTGATTTCATTGAGAGAAACGGTCTCGTTTGCATCGTGAGCCTTGATCAGTTCTGCGGCAATCCCTGACGTGACTCGGAGCAGCTGTTCCGCCTGAGATGGTCCTGAAGGTATTTAGTGTCAGCGTCTTGTATTAGTGGCAGTATCATGAAGCCCACCGTCGACTCTAGTGCCCTTGACCATTTTCCAACTGCAAATTTTACGAAGGTGATGGGAAGAAGCGCGATAAGATCTTACTGACTGATGACCAAAATAACTGTCAACATCTCCTCTTGATTTCAACCTCCATCGACGCGACCTGCGACGCGACTGTCATGGCTATTTCGTCAAGGAAGATGGAAAATCGCCCGTCAGGTTCATGTTGCACCATACGATTCAAAAGCAGGGTTCTATAGATAAGCTTAGCTCGAATATCAAGGTACGATTTTCAATCAGAAGCTCTTTGCAAAACTCATAATCGACCAGAGAAATGGAGGACAAGTGGTTAAAACTGACGATGATGCAGACGTTGTCCTCATGCACGAACGTGCTGGATGGTCCCTTCAAGAATTTCGAAATGCCTACAATACACATCCAGACCAAAGAAAGCGTCAAATATATGTGGAAGAAATGCGATTCATTCAAACATGTCTTGACCGCAACAAGTACTACCACTTTACTGCTGCAAAGAAGAAGATGTCAGGTCGTCCAACAGGCGGAGGGTAGGTTTCCACTTTGTCTACTGAATCGCATTTAATTCACCACACACTGTCTAGTCGTACAGCATTCACTATCCAGGACGAAGACAACATGTGCCAATATTTGGCAACGACGGTACCTCAGAAAGAAAACGGGGGTCGACTAGGACAGAATTTGTGGAAGGAGATGGTCCGGAATGTGAGCTTTCTCCTGAATCTTTTACAGTAATTGGCACTAAACCATTCTAGTTCCATCTTCTTCCAGAGCCATACTATTGGGCGCAGAATCATTCATGGCAGTCTTGGCGAGAACACTATAAGAGGAATCAGACACGGTTGGATCCCATCATCTCGCGATATGTTCTCAAAGTGAAACCAACAGCGAAGAGCACATTTGGATATTCACGGGCTGTGAACAGATACCATGGGTTGAAACAAGAAGAGGAAGAAGAGGAGGAGGAAGATCGCAATGCAGCAGCGGACGCTGAAGAGGAGGAATATCTAGCTGGCCTGTCCGACTATGAGGAGCAGGATGAGCATCAGGAGATTGGACTGAAAGACGAGTTGAAACAAGAGGACGCACCCCAAGACGAGTTTGAGCAAGATCACTTCGAGCAAGGGGCGGCGAGCAGGAGCCCAATATCGAGGAGGCGCAACAGGAATTTGAGCGTGACTGGCACCAAAACGAAGTGCCAGTTGATCACTGGGGACAAGACAATGGGGCAGAAAATGAAGGGGTCGAAGAATCCGATGGGTAAGGCTCGACTTTGTTCATTTGCGAAACTAATCAGAAGTCTTCAAGTTCGCTGTTTGCAGATAACGAAGAGTCTGCTCCAGAGGAACCTGCTCCTTTGACAAGCCAGGTTACACTCATCAACCCCACTCAAGTCAAACGACAATCTCTCCCAGCACAATCCAAACCCTTTGTCGTACAATCTTCGCCAGGACCCAGTCTCGTGAAGCCTGCAATTTCAGCACCAGCGCCTCGACGCGATATCTTCATCTCGTCGCCTGTGTCTCGTCCTGCTTCATCTCCACCTCCAACAAATTATCCAGTATTGTTGTCTGCACCTCGTCGTGCAGCTCGTCGACGATCTGCTGACGAATCGTCGCCAGATTCAGATTCAGATTCGTCAGAGTCCAGAGAGACATCTTTTAGGTCCACGTGTCAGTTCGCCCACTCGACCTCGACGAAGCTTGGCGCCTGAACCATCCCCTTCACCTCGTGCTCCATTCAGAAATACCCGCGCTCGCTCTCGTTCAACTGCACTCAGTTCTCCAATTGATCCTCCGAGAAAGACGAACAAGGGAAAAGGAAAAGCTCTTCCAAGTGTCGCAGAATCTATCGGTGGAGCAGAGACAAGCCATGGACGAAGAATGGGTTGAAGGAGTACTGATTGGAGACCATGTAGAAGAAGAAAGTATGGTCGACACGGTACCGAACGTAGATGAAGAAGCTCTCCTCGACACTGAACCCGAGAGTCTCGTCCCAGCTCAGCGAAAACGTCGACTTAGCACTGACGATGAAAGTACTCTTGCCATGGTTCGTCGAGTCATGAGCAACAGCGATATTCAAGTTATTCGGCCTGATATCCCAAAGAACAAGCGGGCAAGGTTTCCTGCTGTCACTGTGGCTTCCGGTAGACCACCTCGAAGTCCTGTTACGCCAAGCCGAATGTCTCCCAGAAAACAACAGTCGGTGACCAGCGAAGACAGGTTTCCGCTGCCAGGGACCCAAGCCAGTGCGGTGAAGAAGAACCTTTGAGGAACGGCAAGACGACGCCATATACCCCACCTCACGGTACAAGAGCTGCAGCTTATGCAGAAGGAAATATTTGATAGCTAGGAAGCCATAGAGTAAAACATTATGTCTATAAAGTCTATTACATGTTGTATAATACATTTGGATTCAAATTCATTCATTTCAGGGTACGACCACGCCATCGCTTTGGAGCTCTTCGAACTTTTGACGTGCTAATCGAATGTTGATTTTTATGGCCGCAGTTTCTGCTTTTTTGTCAGAGAAAGACCAAGCTTACAAATTCTTCAAGACTCACCTATTGTCGGGTCATGAACAATCACGAGAATATATGTATTCCGGGTCATTTCGTCCAGCACAGCTGTAAAATCATGCAATTCCATCTCGAGAGAGCGGAATTCTTCGCGGAGACGGGAACAGGTATGTTTGAAGCTTTTTATAAGCTCAGAGGTACGTTCATAGCGAGTCGAATCCAATTGATGCGCGTCAATGGTCTGTTCGGGGTCTGTTGTTGGTGAACAAGAAGTTGCGATGACAAGAAATGTTGTTCGCTCGAAAAGGATTACTTCCGTCGCGCTGCAAGCCTCTGCGAAGGTAGACAGATGCTTGGACAATACTGCGGCATTGGGAATCAAAGTGTGAACTATGCTGGACCAGGCCTAGACGGAATCATAAGACAATAATGCAGCAGAATATATTTGGACTGACTTTGTAGAGACTCTCGTCATATATGCTAGTCCCAAAGACGGTTACTGGGACATTGCTGGCCTTTTCGAGCTCCTTCCGTTTTCTGTCGAATACAGCAGGCCGGTTATCTCTGACGAGATCCATCTTGTGGACTAGCAAAAAGACGGAAGCTTGAGGACTGAACTGCTTGAGGCTGTCCATGCAGTCTCTGTAATACTCTAAATCCTTGGTCAAATCGCTGTTCTCCACTTCAAAGACGTAGATCATGACCCCGACGTGCTGAAAAATGGTCGAGCGCTGAGTGGTGAGATATGAATCCATGAAGGCTTCTTGCCCACCGCAGTCCCAGAGATTAAGGATGAGGTCTCCGAGAAAACGGACATGGTTCTGCTCGACATCGATAGTAGCACCGAGACGCGAAGTTAAAGAAGCAGGATTGTTGGAGCTGTTGAAGAATAATCAGAGCTAGTTTATTCTGGAAGTTTAGGCGCCCATACAAAATAAGAGACCGCATTGAGGTCTTTCCACTGCCTGAGGCACCCATTAGGAGGACCTAGGGACTCGTGATTGACTTGCCAGACAGATCATAAGCAAGTGGACCTTTTTCTTCATGATGGCAGAGCCCAGGCAGTAGTTTGGCCTTGTTGTCAAGCTCGCACAAAAATAGTTTTACAAGTCTACAATATTCTTTCCTTTGCTTTTTCGCTACTTGAATTTTCCTTGAGCCCAGCGTCTCACATGGGACCCCCATTTCTACGGCTGCGAGTCCCCAGTCCTCACCTACACAAGTTAGGCTCTCGGACACGGCAAGAAAAATCGATCCTCACCATGATTGTGTCCTTTGCTTTCGCCGCGTCCAAGGCCGGCTCTTTCGAGAGCTTGATCATCGTTTAATGCATTCAAAACACCATAGATGACTGGTACACCAGTAGACATCTAAGGAGCGACTTGAGGACTTGTTCCATCGAATCCAAGACCTGGATGTCTTACCTGAAGCTTCATCAACGCGTGAGAGACACTGTCGCAGATGTACTCGAAATGCATGGTCGAGCCTTTGATGAGAACCCCGATAGCAATTACTGCGTCGAATGGTTCGTTGGGCATGACGACACTGGGAGCCGAAACTGGCGTGGCAGAACGTAGCGGCGTCGAGCTTCCTCCAAAGCTGAGACCACCAAGTAGATCTGTAACATTGCTGCTCTGCTGAATATGCGATCCAGAGATAACTCTAAAAAACACTATTAAATTAGCCAGTGAGTCGTGAACTGCATACCTGGAGCAAGCCAGCGGTAATTCAAAGCTGCCTGGAACCGATTCGATGACAATGTTGCTCTCCTTGACACCGCTTGCCTTCAACTTGTCGACTGCACCGGTAACCAGGGCGTCTATGACGGTCTTGTTCCATCTGGCGTGTACTATAGCAACTCTGAGTGGAGAGCCGTCATATGAATGCTCAGAAGATGGTCCTTTGATGCTTTCCATGGTCGTCGTTCGCGAAATCAAAAATGAATTTGAAGCAAATGCGTGACATGTAACGCGTTACGCCACTCCGCTTGATTCAATCCGCCATGTCTGATGCCCCGACGTTGAGCGTGACGATGCTGGGCGCTGGCCAGGAAGTAGGTCGATCCTGCTGTGTGCTGCAATATCGAGGACGAACCATTGTTTGCGATGCCGGAATTCATCCGGCCCACAGCGGAATTTCTTCATTGCCTTTTATTGACGAGCTGGATTGGAGCACAGTGGACGCGATTCTCGTCACTCAGTCAGTCAATTCAATCTCTTTCCCTCTCATATGTTCAGTCATTCTAGTTTTCATCTCGACCATGCTGCCGCTTTGACCTACATCACTGAAAAGGTAATACAGTTTTCCTTTTTCCGGTTATTGTCTAACCAAAGTCGCTAGACAAATTTCCGGGACGGTAAAGGAAAAGTCTACATGACCCATCCTACAAAAGCGTTGCATAAATTCATGCAGCAGGATTTCGTTCGAATGGGGTGAGTGCCCGAGTCATTCCTGGCTCATACGCTAAAAAAGGACAGGGCTTCATCTTCGGATGCGCTTTTTTCTCCATTGGATATGACCATGTCCCTAGCCTCTATTATCACCATTTCTCCTCATCAACTCATTACTCCATGTCCTGGTGTCACCTTTACACCGTACCACGCGGGCCATGTCCTGGGCGCTTGCATGTTCCTCATCGACATTGCTGGTCTCCGAATCCTCTACACGGGAGATTATTCTCGCGAAGAAGACCGACATCTTGTAAAAGCCGAGATACCACCCATCCGTCCCGATGTCCTCATCTGCGAAAGCACTTACGGTGTCCAAAGCCTTGAAGCCCGTCCAGAGAAGGAACTTCGCTTTACTAACTTGATACATTCCATTATTCGTCGAGGTGGACATGTCCTTCTCCCTACTTTCGCAATTGGCCGTGCACAAGAGCTGCTACTGATCTTGGACGAATATTGGAAAAAGCACCCAGATCTCCATAACGTCCCCATTTATTATGCTTCTGGTCTTGCCCGTAAATCTATCGCTGTCTATCAAACTTATATTCACACCATGAACTCCAACATCCGGAGTCGATTCGCCAAACGGGATAATCCATTCGTTTTCAAGTCAGTTTTTCGTCCTCGCCTTTTTCTATTCTAACACGGCTTTTAGACACATTTCAAATGTACCTCAACCAAGGGGATGGGAAAAGAAGATTGCAGATGGACCTCCATGTGTCATTCTCGTCAGTCCTGGATTCATGCAAAGTGGACCCAGTCGCGAACTTTTGGAACATTGGGCTCCTGACTCTCGAAACGGACTGATCGTCACTGGATACTCTGTTGAAGGAACAATGGCCAGGGTGAGTAGGTTATCTAGGACGATCACGCTGTACATACCTGTGAATCAATGGATTTCTCTTGTTCACCGCATGTCTCGTCGTCCGATTGCCACAACAAACTCACGTTTGAATACAGGACATTATGACTGAGCCCGAAGAGATAGAGTCTTTTAGAGGCGGTGGAATGATTCCGAGGAAGATCTCGGTGGATTACATTTCCTTCAGCGCTCATGTGGATTATTCCCAAAACTCGGAGTTTATCGAGGCGATCAAGGCTCAGCATGTTGTGAGTATTTCTTTCTCTTCTTTTCTGGTATTTTGATCTGAAGTTTTGAAGGTTCTGGTTCATGGAGAGCAGAATGCCATGGGTCGTTTGGCAGCAGCAATGGCTTCACGTTTCAAGAAGCGGGACGAGGATGTCAAGATTCATACGCCTCGCAATTTAGAGACTCTTGAGCTGTCATTCAGAGGAGAGCGCGTCGCTAAGGTATGTATTTCTTTTTTTGCTTGCTCAGCTACAACTCGGTGT
The DNA here is from genome assembly GCA_029320655.1 of Mycena floridula. NCBI lineage: Eukaryota > Fungi > Basidiomycota > Agaricomycetes > Agaricales > Mycenaceae > Mycena > Mycena floridula. The sequence goes on along the minus strand of JARIHS010000033.1, from coordinate 285,534 downwards.
TCTACAGGCTATCGGGACGATGACAGACAAGACACCCGAAAATGGGGACGTGATATCGGGGCTTTTGGTGTCCAAGGATTACTCGTATACCCTCTTGGACCCACGAGACCTCAAGGACTTTGCCGGGTTATCGACTTGTCCCGTTACTCAGCGACAGAGAATCGTCCTAGGTGTCGGCTGGGAGTTGGTCAAGTGGCACTTGGAGGGAATGTATGGCAGCGTCGAAGAAGGCATGGATCAAGATGGAGTCCATACTATGCGGGTTCGTTTTCTGGTCTTCCTTTCCGCCTCATACTGACCTTTCTAGATAATGGGCGCTGTGGATCTTAAACATACTCAAGAACACGAGCTGACTCTCGAATGGGAATCTAGTGCCAGCAATGACATGATTGCAGACTCGACGCTAGCCCTGATAACCGGTATAGATAAAAGTCCTGCATCTGTTAAACGTCTGTTTTTGTTTCGGCTTCTAAAGTAACGTCGCTAATTGGGCTCACAGTGACTTCGAATTCGCATTCACATTCGACCAAAGGACATGCTCACCCTCATGCTGACTCTTTTGAGGATCCAGATGTCGCTGGACGGACGCGAATTCGGCGATTGGCCATGTTCCTGGAGGCACATTTTGGTGATGTAGAGCTTCATATGCCTGAAGAGAGCGAGGTTCAGGAAGAGGCCGATAATGAACCTTCTTTACTGGTTCAGCTCGATGAGGCTGACGCCAGAATCAATTTAGTTTCACTGGTATGTCTAGGTGACAAGTTTGTGTCCTCGGCTGATTCTCTTGCCAGACTGTCACAAGTAGCAGCGAGACTTTCAAAAAACGAGTAGAAGCTGTTTTGGAGATGGCAGTGACGACTATTGGCTCGCTGAACGAGATATTTACCTCGACGACTTCAGCGTGGAATGATGAAGTTGTGGCAGAGAAGGAGGAACCTATTGCCCCCAAGCAGGAAGGGGACCGGGCCGAAAGTGAAGAATCTGACGACGGCGCTTTACAAGTCCATGATTAGATACAATTGATAACTTGGGCTTTTTTCTTGTACCGTGACCGTGAAATTTGAATGAGCTACGCCTTCTCCAGCACGGCTCTGCCAATTACTATCCATGAATTCTCCAAAGCACTTCAACGATGTAAAACCTCCTGGCGGCTGGCGCCCGAATATTGGTAGCTGTCTTCCTTTTTAGTCCGGCAAGCTCGTTGAACGGGTTCCACAGCCGTCGCGTCGTCCGGAGGCCCTGATTCGACATGTCTCGTGTATTTACTGAACAAATACATTCAACAGGATGGTCAAAGTGAAATAAAGAAGCTCACATCCATCACCGTCGACCATGGTCTCCAGCAGAGCTCAGCGGAAATGGCCAGACATGTGGAAAGAACGTCAGCCAGCATGGGTATTCACCACATCACTCGGACTGCGCCTTGGGACGAGCAATGGCTGCGACGTCCAGGTCCTGGAGAAACTGGGATTGAAGGCAAAGCTCGCGTTGTACGCTACCAGCAATTGTTGGACGCGATGCTTAAGTCGGACATCAATGCCATTGCCCTGGCACACCACCGGGACGACCAGGTCGAGACCGCCCTCATAAGGTTGGCAAAGGGTTCAAAAGAGTACGGCGTATCTGGAATGAAGCCAATAAGGCGATGGGGCATGGGCATTAATACCTATGGTCCGGTTGGCTTCTCTGGCTATCCAGGAATGAACCGCTGGATGATCCGTCCACTTTTATCCTTTTCAAAGGTATGTTCATCCTCTCTCATTTCCTCCAGAGCTCATCTGTCTTTCACAGGACAGGATTCTGGCTACTTGTGAAGAAAACCGCTTGAAATATGTTGTCGACACCACCAACTTTCAGCCAGATCTCACTCTGCGCAACGCGATTCGACATAAATTTAAAGTTCATGGCGCATTCAGGGTTAATGCGATCGGGGAAACCGTCAGTCATCGCCGCGCTCCAAAATTATTGGGCTGACGCGTCGTTAGTCGGATGTCGAAACATATGGTGAAGACATTACTCGGGCCTTTGGAAAGATACAGCAGGGCCTGCAACGGTTTCAATCAGTTCAAATGCAGTCCAATTCAAGCTATGACTACATTCGATCCGCTATCAGTTACCTCAATTCTCGTCTAGAGGACATTGAGACGGAAGGTGTGTCTTTTATTAGTTCGTGCAACACTCGTTGATCTTTTCTTTTTCATAGTTGACACCATTATCAATCAACGAACCCTTCCTTCTCCTCCATCTACATACCTCATTTCGCACCAATCTCTAGTCCAGATCGCTGACCAGGACATCAGGGAAGCCTTGATCAACCGGATACTCCGCTACATCTCCTTTTTTGCTTGGGGTTCACTTCGAGCCAATGCAAATAGGAAAACCATTCATATCGATGTCATTCGCCAGCATCTTTTCGCCTCAAATCCACATCCAAAGGCTTTCACGGCGGGTGCTGGGGTCCAGTGGACTCCTGTTCGTGTCGTGAACCGAACCATCAAATTTCTAGACAACATCCAGGCTGGAAAAGGTCTTCCTCCTCATGAAGTAGCCTGGCTGGCCAGCAGAAGACAACCTTATACGAAACTCGAACTCACGAGGCCTCCTTGTCAGGACGATGTCACTCGAAAGTTGACTGAAGCTCTCAAAAATGGAGTTTCCGTGCTAAAAGTGATGTGGGACTGCCGCTTTGTGCTCAGATTCGATTTAGCAGCTATGCCACTCGATATCGCCCAGCTTCTAGCGGTTGGATCATCAGTCTTAATCAGATCCAGCGGTCGATGGATACTTCCAGTGGTAGCGGTCGACGGAACTGTTGTACATTCGGCGATATCTTGCCCTCCAGAGGTGCAATATCCGATTATTCTTCCACAGCCAATCCAGTATTATCAAACCAGTACCCCTCCCATAACATCGACATGGATCACAGCAGAGTGGATCAGACCTATAACCTCCATATGATTATCAGAGTCGTGCTGCTATCTGAGAATCCCCCAGAAACACCTCGACGACATCGTGCCACACCTTTACGTCAAAGTATTCGAACCAGTGGTGCCCAAAGTCCAAGGAAGGGACTTGACCTGGACGTTGGCCGACTTGGACGAAGGTCGCCCAAGGGATGCAGCGTAACAGTCGTAATCCCATGGCAAATGGCACGACGGCGTCTAATTGACCATGGAGAACCAGGATCTTGATATCCCGTTGTAATTTGTCGTAAGACGGCTCGAAATTGAACTTGTTCATCTACACATCTCCGTCAGTTTCTCACCGTGTTAATCGGGAAACTTTGCTACCGCTCGGGCTTGTTTCACTGTCGCCATTTCGTCAATGATTTATTTCAGAAGCAATTACGGACGTACATATGGTCGATGTAGGTCTGCTTTGTTGTCAGGGTTTTTCCAAAGCTGGAAGAAAATGAGACTTGCCTGCCCTGGATCATGCGATCTATCCACCATTCGCTGCGGTCTTTGTTATCGGCCAACCATTGTGGATCGAAAAGAGCCTGGAGAACAGGCATGACTATGTCTCGTTTCTGGTTTTCTGAGAGAGGTCCTTGTCGAGGCTTTCTGTTGATGGGAACCCCATATCGCCTGTCCCGCAAGATCTCGGACATTGTGCCTGTTAGCAGAACATGTGTCACTTGAAATCCAAGAGGCGTTGGGTTCGTGGCGTTCGGGAGGAATAACAACTGTTGTAAAATGACACCTGGTTTGAATTCACTTGGTGTTTTTGGCAGCTCATAAGTATCCGACTCACCTCCCATTGAAAAAACCGCAGATTGATATGCTCGGCCATCTCAATGACTGAAGCAGCTGTAACATGTCTCGAGCCATAGATTCGATAGTGATTTCATCATCCTTTTGAGGACTAGAGAATGTAGAATCTCCAATTCCTCTGGGAGCTATGTTAACAAGTCTTGGGTGCTATTCAAGCCAACGTGCCTATGGTCAAAGATGAGCACTAGAAGGCAAGATAAGCTTTCTGAAATCACCCGGAGTGATTTTTCTGCCCACCTGGACGTGTCTTACCGAGACTGGCGGCTAATCGCTCCCAGTCGCCTCTGATAGAACTCAGACCGCCGACGAGCACGATTGGCTGCTTTTCATCGATATGTTCAGTTCCCAAAATGTCATAGGCAAGAGAGGCGCCATCTGGGAGCAGTAGACGAAGCATAACAAGCTGGTAATTGGTTGGTCAAAGGCAAGGTTAAATACAGTCTCGCCTGGAAGCAATTCAGTGATACAGCCGCTTTCCGGCTACTTTGAGCCGAAGGGTCCATGCGTTCAATTTTGCTGAAATAAGTGATTACTTGTACAGATAAGAGTAATAGGTAGGTGCTATCTTTTCATAAATTCCTCCAGCACATCGCGCCACACCCCAACGTGAAAATATTCATACCACATGTGCCCAAATTGGTAACTCGGAATCTTTCCTGGTTCGCGCCCACATTGCACAAAGCGCGCCGAAGGTATACGTTTCATCATATCCTTTTGAAAGATGAATGTGGCACTGGAGCGGAATTGTCCTGGATCCGCACCTTGGCATAAACATTCGGAATAAGTCGGTCTCGGTCACCGTGAATCACGAGAACCTTCAAATCTCGAGGTAAATATCTAAGCAGGTCTTTAAAATCGAAGGTGAGAAGCTAGGAATCTTGTGAGATTCGGTCAAAAATTATTCATGACAGAGGCATTACCGCCTGCTTTTGTTTCGCTGGAATACATGAGCATTTGAAAGCAAATCGACGCGCCATTGAACGCACCTAGTGTCACTGAAGATCTTGTACCAGCACTATAGTGAGTTAGAGATTTTTAATTTGAAGACGAGGAGTACAGACCCTCCCTGGACCCGTAGTCGCAAAAATAAGGCCTCGAAACGAGGCCCATTTTCTTGAAGCCACTGGGGGTCGAAGGCCGAAGCCAGCATTCTGTTGGCTGAAGCGATGATTCCTGCCAATGTGGTCGGTCGATCGCTTTCAGAGTATTGGACACCAGCATGCTCTGGACGGAGCACAATCGAACGAGTAGCGGTAAGAAAAACATGAGAAACGCGAAACGGTAATCGGACGGGATTTGTGGGATGACAAGGCAGCACGAGTAATTGTTGCAGAACTACTCCTGGTAATGGAAGGCGGTTAGTTCTGACATCAGCTCCGAAAAGATGTAACAGACCTCCCATGGAATAACCACACAGAGATATTTCTGGCCAGCGTAGATAGGTTAACTGATGCTCAGTTAGAGTCCGAAGCTAATCCCGAAAAGAAACATTCAAGGACATACAAGTACGAGAAGGTCGCGCGCCATTGACTCGATAGAGATCTGGTCATCAACCGAGAAGCTTGAATCGCCAATTCCCCTTTGAAAGTTGAGAGAGTCGGATGATGGTGGAAATGAAAACAACTACCTGTGGTCATATACCAGCACTGCAAAAATTTAGCAAGACCGAGACGACGAAAAGAAAAGAAAAACGGTTTACCCGGCCTTGATTCTGCCAGTACGGCGCTGAGGCTGGACCAATCGTGGCGGACGCCAGCCATACCACATATTAGCACAATCGGATGTTTCTTTCCGAGGTGATGAGCTCCGAGAACTTCGAAGGCGAGTGAACCGCCATCGGGCAAAGTGACGCTGTGAAATGGGGCCTGGAAAGACATTTGGGGGGTGGCTAAGAGAAAACCGACCTACATTTTAAATACTGGAAGAAAAAAGAAAAAATTGTAACTCGATAGCACCCGTACTGCTTCCAGGCGGATTACTGCACCCCAGGCAATGCATCCGAACCAAATGAGTCGTGGGAATAGTACCCTGGCACCCGATTTCGAAACTTTTCGTAATTTAAAAATCGTTGCGAAAGGCGGCCCGTAGATTTCCAAAAGCTCGAGGATATATTCATCGGAGTTGATTAGAATTTGTAGCTGTGGCTAACCATCTGCGATGGTCGAGTGTCAGTAGGATGAAGAAACCGGAATATACACGTACAGTTATTTCTCCGCCTTTGTAGCTCCCTCTCTTCTTTTTATTTTTCTCCTTGCGGAAACCAGCACCTCTAGTTACGATGAGATCTGCATGCGCTCTAGCACCATAGTCGTTGATCGGGGCCGTCTAACCAAAGTTAATTATGCAAATGTCGGGAAACGTGCGACGAACCTTGTCGACGTAGTTGTTGCTCAAAAATACCTGATCCGTGTACTTCTCAGGATCGACCCTTCGGAATGGTGTGTTAATTTTGCGCCCCGGCTTGCCATTTGTCGACCGAGGCTCTGTTTCTGTTGCCACAGTAGCTGTCACCACCGCCGCTCCACTCTCCGATGTTTTCCGCCTTTTGGTCACCCGCTGCTCTTCGTCGACACCTTGGACAGGTATATCTGCTTCCGCTATCTTCGACTTGGACTTAGTCTTCTTCTTATCATGATCAGAGGCGGCATTAGAGTCACTTCCCGATGTCAAGGTGTCGCTTGATTCGGGCTTGACAGTCGATTCTTTGATTTTAGGCATTTCTGCGGCATTGCCTATCAATCGTATGAATGGAAGTACTATGAGGAATTGTTTTGGCACTTACTAGACTCGGACTCAGAATCATCAGAGTCCGAAGAATCGGATGAAGATGAATCTGTATCAGCATCAGTCGAGAGCGACGGCATGGGTCCTGTCAGGGCAAACCTTTCGATGTCACTCCCGGTTTGGGTTTGAGACCAACAGCGAGGTTCTTCTTCGGCGATGGCTCAGAGTCGGAATCAGAGTTGGACGACGACGACGACGAGTCTGAATCAGAACTCGAGTCCTCTTTTGACTTCTTGGCTTTCACAACTTTCGCAGATGCCTTTTTGGTGGACGAGTCGGACGAAGACGACGAGTCTGAATCAGAACTCGAATCCTTTTTCGACTTCTTGGCTTTCACAGCCTTCGCCAGAAGAGATGGCTTTTTGGTCGACGAGTCGGACGAGGATGATGAGGAGGAGGATGAGGAAGACGAGTCCGAGTCCGAATCCGAGTCCGAGTCCGAATCCGAATCCGAATCCGAGGTCTTGGCCTTTTTCTTCGTCTTGACCGTTTTCCTGATCTCTACCTTCTTCTTGGACCCGGAAGAATTGGAGGACGAGGATGAGGAGCTCGAGCCTGGTAATTCTCTCAGAATTGACAGGGAATAAATGAGAGCGGTACGCACTGCTGTCTGAATCACTGTCCGAGTCTGAACTATAGAGATGTTATTCTGCGCAGTTAAAACAGCACAATGAGACTCACTCCGACGACGAGTCGTCTTTTGCAGTCTTGAGCCTCTTCCACTCTTCTAAAATATCATCTAGATCCGGCCCTTGCATGGTGACATCGTCCTTGATGATGACCACATCCTTGACGGCCTTTTTGAGGGCCTGGGCGACTTTTGGATGGGCTTGCTTGGTTAAAAACGCGTGAATGAGGACATAAGTGTCTGACGAGTCAAATCAGATATATTCCGAGTATTATTAGAACAACATACTGGCCAGGGAGCCCATCGTCTGAGGGCCGACGTCAAGAGCAAAATTTGTGAGCCATGTGACGTGTCACGGTGCTCGATTTAATCATGTTTTTCTGTTTTTCTTTCTTCACCTCCATGTCAAGCTGCTCTGACAGTCATCTAGCTTCTAAAAGATGGAGAACGGATTCCAGTATTAGCCACAGTATGGTAACCATCTACCCTCGAACGATGGTCATCGCATCTCCAAATTCTACAAAATGACCTCTCTTTTACCAAATTCCCTCAACGGCTCATCCAGATGAGACTCTTCAATTTTGTTTTATGCTCTGCTCTTTCTCTGGCTGTCAAAATCGATATTGTGTGAGTCCCGTTTAACTTGCTCATTCATCCCTGTCTCTGGCGACACCGTAAATATCCAATGAGTTGGCCATGACAAGGTAAAGCTGAATGCTAAGACTTTGACCTAGTTGCTCACTCTTCAACAAGTGCTTGGACCTGACAAATCCTGTTTTGACCAACGGTGAACGCGGTATGTCATGTTTCTAGTCCAGTGAATGCAACAATTTTACGAAATATCAGATTCAGTCTTGGGAAGGTGCTGAAGGAAATACAATCAGCTTTGGCTCGGACTCAACCTGAGACTCGCTGAGGCTGAGAGAAACATTTTTAAATTGTCTGTCGTGTTCGAACACAACGGCTATGGCCTCAAGCTGATGAGTAGTTCTGAATTCATGATGCCATATTGAAGAGCGATTGCCGCTCTGGACAAGAGGGAAGAAAAGGAATTAATTCCAGCTAACTGCAAAAATCGGGGCCATTCTAAAAAAAGCTCCGATGTTCGAGCCTTGCCGACCATCATACTTTTTTTTGGCGTGGCGCGCACGGACTGACGTAAGGGAGCCACTTTTAAAGACTCGAGAAGACATTTCACCTCAGGTGACCGCATCCTCCATGAGCTCCCATTCATTCCGAATCAACTTCTTCTGGCAAAGTCGGTCAAGATTCCTCAACGCGGAGATTCTGGATGGGGACAATTTCATGAATTCCCTTTTTTAAGCTTCGCGTCACTCGGGCACAACGGCAGGAAATAGAGGAAAATTGCCACACTGCCTACGTGCTCAAAGCACCTCTAGAGCTGATAGCCTCCCAGAAAGTGATTTCTGCAGTCAAAGCGATGGATGATCTCTCTCAGAGTAGCGAAGTTATGGAATGGATAGTCCAGGCAGCCAGCGATTTGTGGGATGCAGGAAATCATGACCGTACCCGTCTTCACGTTATTTTGCCTAGTGCGTCCGTAGGAAATGAAGCTGAAGACCTCCTTGGAGATCTTTCGACAAAACGAGCAAGAGAGCGCCATCTACTGTGGTCGTCCCACCGGTATAGTACTGCCTGTCCCTCCACCTTCATCGACGACTTGGCATCTTGTTCTCCAACGTCGCAGGACGTAGACTGTTTTCACCGACTCCAGATCGAAATGCGTGGCTTCTTCCCCGACGAAGCCTCACGAATGTCAGAATTTCGTAGTATCCTGGAGGGACATGGTTTCGGTTCCCTTGAGCTACCGTCCATCTCGTCGTTCACGAACGATGGGGGTAGAAGGCTATTCCTCTAGACCTTGCAGATGCATGTGGTCCTTCTCCTCAGCGACAGAACTATAGAGCCGATGTTGTAGAACATGTTGTGTTTTATGCAAGTGGTGCGCGAGATTCTTTCGAGATTGGAGCACTTGCATACGAACTTCCCTGTTGTCATGCTCCAGGTCTGTGGTATCATGTATGATCTTTTTCCTTGGCTGCCTATAACTTATTGCCAGCTGATGGAGGTCACCGGACCATACAGTTGCCGTTGCGCGACTCGTCGGTGTATTCAACGGCGAACCTACTTAATGTCCAAATCATTTCACCAGTCCTACCATTATATTTCCATCCAACGGATTTAGAGACAGTCGCTTCTGGCGAACGGTTCATTTGCGCCTTGAGATTACTCCTCGACCGCCTGGCTAGCTATTATGAAAACGCAGCCTTCGACCAACCTTCGACCCTAATTCTGAACGCCAGCCTGCCGGAGTATCCATTTTATACCACATTTGATTGTTCAAATGTCGACCACGAGTTTGTCTATGATAGTCAGATACCAGATAAACATCTTTTCAAGGTCCATTGTGTCTGCAGACACCACAACGAACATGCCACGAATCTGGTCATCAAGTTTACAAAACAATATAGCGCAGCTGCCCATGACGCCGCATTCAGATTCATTTCAGAAGTGGTTTTGCGCCAAAGCTGATCACTGTCAATCGGCTCAAGGGTGGCTGGCTGATGGTGGTTATGAAAGACCTGTCTGATTCCTACCGAACCATTGACGAGCTCCCCTTAGCGCAGCTGAGGAACCTCAATTCGCCCCTCTCAAAAATGGTTCGAGAATTTCATGATCGGGGATATGTTCACGGTGAACTTCGGCTGGCTAACATGGACGGAGAGAACGCAACAAGGAAGCTGGTTTTTGACTGGTCTGGACTGGAAGGATCTGCCAAGTATCCTTCAAACATTAACATGGGCATCCGCCGTCCTGACGGCGTCATACGTGGCGGTTTGATAACCAAAGCTGAGTTTGACTGGCCAGCCTAACATTGGCCTTGTAGCAGTGACCTCATGAATCCGTAAATATTCAGACCAAGTAAACGTGCGTTCTGACATTCTGACCTGGTCGCCCACCCTTCAACGCATGGACCTGACAAATGCTATTTTGACCAACGGTAATTTGGTATGTCGCGTTTCCTGTCCGGTGAATGCGAATATCTAATACGATACCGGATCCAGTCTTGGGATGTGTTCAAGGAAATACAACAGCTTTGGATCGGGGAGTATCTAGTTACATGAGAGGTACATTTTTTTACAATTGTCTATCTTCAACCTGTTGATTTTCTAGCCCAGTTGGAAAGCCTATGCATCAACTTCTTCATTCTCTTTGGCTTTGGGCTTGTAGTGGCGTCAAGCGCCATCGTTGACGTAAAAGTATAAGCAGGGTAAGGTGCGATCTTCTTCGGCAAGCGTCTTGGTTTCCGGGGCCCATGGTAATTCCCTTTTAGCCGCTGAATGGCGTCCATATTCTGTCGCTCGTAAAACTGACAAGCCTCCAACAACATAGTCGCGTCCAAGTTTGTCGCTCTTTGCAAAACTATTGCAGTGTCAGCGTCAGAGGATAGCAAACGCTCACAATTTACTCACTCTCTTCATAGGATAACGGGGTAATAAAGTTCTTTTTGATGATGCTAACCTGTATCAGCTTGTTGAGATCTGAAAGGCCCCAGTACTGCGACAGATCAAGAGCGTCCAGGGCATTCGCAAGCTCTAGGACATCTAAATCTGGGGGGACACCGGTATACAAGTATTCTGCGACATTTTCAGCATCTAGATTGTAGGCCAACATTAAGAATACCCACCGAGAATGATACTGACACATTTCCCAGGAAACTCGACTTCAATTTCGATAGGGTCATCAGATGAAGCAGCCCTTGATTCCGTGAAATCGCCACAAAAGAGATCATTGAGATAGTCGCTCATGGGTGCCAAGATGGCTCGATGCGCCAGGAATCTCTCGTCATCTTCAGCAATGAAGACAACATCGACCAGTTTACCTTCGATCCTGAGTAAGTTGAACCCATTGTACAGCGCCGATAGCTTGGATTGGGCTGTTACTGCCAGACCTCCATCTGGTACTGCTGGATTTACAAGCTCCTCGACTCCAGCGACATAAAGTAGGTCCCTGAAGGGCTGGAGAAATGCGCGAACGGGTTTCAAATTTCCATCAGCGATGTTGAAAAACATCTCGTCAGCGCAGTGCCATGTCCAAGGTTCGAGAGGATCGCGAGGGTCATCAACATTGAGAAAGATGGGCTTGTCGTGGTATGCGATAATGAAATCTTCCGCTTCGTCTTGATGAAGATCCAGGTACTGGTAAGTTGCCTCCAAGTCCGAGAGCACGTAGCGATTCGAGGGATGGTCTCGTGCAATCTGGAGCGCCAGGACTGATAGGTGTCGAACCTGCAACAAAGGTTAGCAAATCCATCGAGAAACTTGACTTGGACTTACCACTTCCTCGATAGTCGGTATTCCGAGGGTATGGTTGGACAGCAGGATCCTGGAATGTGGTTCCACCAGAAATAATGCGCGCTGCGTCCATCCAATTGCTTCCAAATCCAGTCGCAAAACCTCTGTCGGAGAAACAAGTTCAGGCAGAGACCTGACATATGGTGAACCTTCAAGCATTCGCATCGACTTTTGCCGCACTGGATCTCGAGGAATGAAACGAAGATTATCGACGTCCTTCCAGTCTGAATCCGAATCATTGATGAACAATGGCAAGTCTTCGCAATACGCCCTGAAGACGATGATTGCACGTTCGGAGCGGTCAACGGCTGTATCAGTGCTCATAGAAATGGCGCACTGCTTGAACGTCTGAAAGTCCAGATTTCGGGGAGTTTTCAGTCCTACAGCCGTAAGTAGATCTTCGAGATCCCTGTATTCTTCCAACAAGAAATTCTCCGGTGATACTCCAAATGCGGCATTGAACAAGGCGTGTCGCGCAAACAAGGTTTTGCCTTTTACAAGCAGACCTTGGCCATTCGGGATCAGCAGCTTATTTCGATGTTCGAACGAGCTGTCACCTAGACATCGTGTCAAGATTTGGCGATATGGAGCTCGGTCTGCAACTGCAAGAGTCGATGGAATAGTAAGAAGGGGCCAAAGTTGGGAAAATGTGATGGGTTCAACACCCAAATACCGCAACTCTGTCGAAAAATCGGTCAAGGGGGCCGTAGAAAAACGTGCAATGGCCTCGCGGGGACTGGAATACGGTAGCATTTGTACGTCTGTGGCGCATCGAAAGCGAACTTGTACATCCGGCGTAGCAATCTGAGACCAAATAGGCAAAGCTTTGGCTGCTGCAAAATTTTCCGGTTTGACATAATTGACATGCTTTCTGGCCCATTCGGCGAACATGATGCGAGAGGACTGTCGTGGTTCGAGTCAGTGCAAGGTCAAACATTGCAAGTATTAATCTCACCAGGTCAAGCGCCAAAAAGTTGGCTTCAAAATTATTGACGCTCTTGACAAACATCAACAATTTATCGAAGGAGAATTCATATTCAGAGGTTCGAAGAGACGTTTGAAGCATCTGGGATAGTGTTGTGAGATCGACAACTGTCATCTTGAGCGTCAACAAGCAAGAGGAGAGCCAACTCTCCATTTCGGACTTGACGGTGACTGAAGGATTGGTTCGACAGGCCTTGATTGAAACAAAATGTCCTTTGCGCATAGTAGCGACAAGAGGAAACTGATCAACATTGGGCGACGGCCAGGGAAAAGTCGAGAATTCCTTCCAAAATGTCGCTATCCACTGAGATTGTTCTGCTGTCGCCTTCGTCAATACATCTCCAGGGTCAATGTGTTCTTTGACCAACGTTTCGATCGCGTCGCAATCAAGGTTGGAAACATTGTAATTGTTGGAGAGAAGTGAATCTGCATAAAAGTCTGGATGGACAAGTCGGTGGGGATGAAACAATGGTTGGTCATCCATCGACGGTTTCCACACGTACAGCGCATCCGAGGTCGAGGCTGCTTGCTTCAAAAGAGCAAGGCTTCCGTTAGCAAGTGGAACCAGCGGCAGCATCGATAAATCTAGAGCTTCATCTGCTGAAAGAAAATCGAGCAGACACTGGATGTCCTGATACATGATTCTGCCATCTCGAAAGAGCGCTTTGACGTGATCTCGCTGACGACCAATTTCGTCTTTGAGAAAAACAGGATCGACGGACTTGAAAGCTCGGATTGAGCGCTCTCTGACAATGGGAGGAAGGTTGATATATCGGGGATTGGCAAGGAGCGATAGAAGCTTGGTGATAGGTGGCGGCTCAGACCCTAGTAATACAGCATTTCCTGGGGCAAGGTGTAAAGTTGAATCAAAGAGACTAGAGCAAACTAGTCTCCGAGAATTAGCCAGGTAAAGGTTGTAGAATGAATCGACCAGGACACCGGTGATCGAGTCCTGCTGAGCCGTATTCCCTGGCCACCATATTTCATTGCTCCCATGAGTACGTAGTAAATCTTCCAAAAGGAAGAGATACATCGGAGGTGCGATATGGGCGAGTAGCCATCTGTTGTACTTTGATTCCAGATTTGCAAATTCATCGAAGCGAATATGTCTTCGGTCTGGTGTCAGAATGAAAGAAGCCGTAAGATGAACAGGAAGAGTCGTCATCATTGGCAATGGAAGAGTCGAGAAGAGACTATGAAGGCTACTATTCTCCTGGGTATTGGTACGAGCCGCAAGGCCCAATACGATTGGAGACCGCAACCGATGTGGATCCACAAGAGGTTTGAATTCCGCTGGTAAATCCGAGAGAGATATAGATGAGGTCACGATCTCGTACTCGTCTTTCACCACACCAGCATCCGGAGATACTCGGCCAGTAATCTGCAGCATATGCGAGTTGAAATCACCAGGAAGTTGGACTCGATTGGCGAAAATCGACCACCCTTGGAACTGTTGGCCAGACGAGTCACGATAAAAGGTCGAAATGCTCTTCATCTTGGTGAAAAGCAGCGACTGTGATGCCTGTTTCCAGTAGGCCCGAACAACCTTCTCTCGAACGTATACTGCCGTACATGGATTTTGAAGGATGGACTTGTCACTGATATGTTCCTTCGTCCGGAGCGGTAAGCGGAATATAGTCTATGCCAAGATCAGTGTCGATTCTGTTTCGATCAGTGGTTTCCTTACCCCCGAGTAATATGTAGTGTGCGAGAGCTGATACTCGAAAAGGCCATCCAATGCAGCCAGATGATCTGGGTACAACCTAGCGATCGGGTCAGAGTTTTAGAGATATCGAGGGCTCTGAAGGCGTACCGTTGAACCTGAGATAGTGGCACCAACAAGGATGCCCAATCCTCAAAGGGTAAATGTGTCTTCGAAGGGTTCAAGAACAGGACTTTGTCCCCAGAAAGTATTGTAGCCAGCTAAAACGAATTCAGTCACATAAGTTGCCGATAAAGCTGTTCATACCTCTGTGAAATGGAACATGGACAGACTGCCCAAACCAAACTGTCCTATGGTGTTCGTACGACCCTCTTTTCCTCCAATTCCAACAGCACATATACCTTCAAAATCCTTCTGGGAGAAGACACTGTTGTTGTACACAATAAGAGATGAACAAGTTTGAAAGGGCGCCATATGACGAGAAAGTAGCTTCTCAGTCGGTGAAGCGCGATCATCAAAGAGGATCTTGAACTCGTCGGCCCCAGCATCACAGGCATTGGCGAGAAACTCGTTCAATGTCTGCTGGTCGGTATACTGCTTCAGGACGTTCCGAATCGTTGTAGACAGCTTTTCTCCCATGTCAACCCCCGGACGGTCGATATGAAGAGATTTGAGGCCCAATCGCCGCATTCGAAGTTTCCTGGCAATCTGTTCATCGAGAGCTGGGTGAGCAAGACAGGTGTCGCCGACTTCATAATAGGCTCGGTCTCCAAGATCATTGAAGTAGACCTCTGAGACTGGTTTGAAAATGGACTCGCTATCCGGGACAACGATCTGGTCGCGCTCCCTGTCATCCATGTCGAACGGAAGGGCTCTCAGAATCTGAATTCCTTGTTCAACAGTCGAGGTCCCAACAGACGCAACTTGTAGCTTCCTAAGTTCTGCTGCGAGTATCTCGATGGAAGGTCTGAAGGAATGGATCAGGACAAAAAATAACAAGTTACAATTATTCACAAACCTGTCAGAGCACCCCATCTGCGAGAGGAATTCCCTAACTTCGTGGCGTTCAGTAAGTGTATGCGGTATTTCGTAGAAGCCTGACAAAGCGACAGGGAGCGTGAATACAGCATGTGATGTCTTCGCAAGACGCCCAGAGGAAATGGGAATCCATTTCTTGTCCCTGGTAATGACCATAATTGCACGAATGTCCTCGCCGCTGAGATATCTCTGGGCCAGCTCTTTGATGAGCGCTCTCAGCTTCTTGTACGCTTCATCACCCTTCGCGATAACTAGCTCCAACTGTCGAGTGAGTGTCGAAAAAGGGAGCGGTTTATCCCAGCCAAAGGAAGCTCGGAGCGACGGTGACACCTGAATATCATCTAGCAGAGGCAGAACTTCGTCGAAGAATTCCGGGCGGTGGGACCCACGATCAAGACACTCTTCGTGACTCGACATTCCATGGTTTGTAGGTAGCCATTTCGCTTCGAAAGGAAATTCGAGTGTCGAACAATCAAAGTTGGAGGTGAACAGCAAATCAAGCAATCTGACCGCGACGGTCCTTGATCCTTTGGGATTGTGAGAGTGTGACGACGAGATGGATTGAACTCGTTCTAGCACAATTTGTGGTGTCAACTTGTCCCTCAAGAGACCTAAAACCCTCAGCTGCTTCAACAGAACCTGCACTTCATCGTCGGACCGGGATGAAACCGACTTGGGTATACGGTCACTGCTATCTGCGAACAATGCCGGAAGAGGTGACTTGGGATCGACAATGTGCTCTGCAGCTTGTAGTGTCCCATCTATCACAGGTATAAACCTGGCCTTCTGCAGAACCTTCATGACCCTTGGTGGCAAATTGTCACGATTTTGGACCATAAAGTCCATAAAGGCGCCTTGAATGTACTTGGATTGGCTAGCAAAGTGCTCGAGGCCCAATGTCAGGATATCGATGTCCGTCAGAGGTACAGAGTCCTCGTTGGAGAGATACTTGAGGAGCCCAAGGTCAGCGGATGACCCATCAATGTAGACTGTGGTACGGATCATAGGAAGCGGCAAGGTGTTCAAACCTGGGATACCATGAATGGTAGATTTCTCGGGTATTGCTCCTATGGTTCGAATGATATTCGTGGTCCTGGTCGCCTTTCCAAGGGCTGAAAAAATCCGAGACGATCTTTCGGACTTGACGGCCGAAGATGAAGGGGAAAGTGTCGGGTAGATCGGAAGGGACCGTAACTTGTCCTTCTGTGAGTCGTTGAGGGGAAGCTCTCGACAAGCCTGAATAACAGCGCGAGTGATGAATGACAACAAGGCAGAAGATGTCTCCTTATCCATCTGCAGACCTTCCTTCGGCAATTGCAGCTGATCCACCAAATCATGGAAACTCTGTATCGGATATTTGATGACATGCTGTAGAGAGGCTTCTTTGACTGCAGAGGATGCAGCTTCAGAGAACCTATTGTGCAGAAAAGAGAGGCCGAGAGATTGAAGGACTGTCAGGATGGAAGAAGGGACTCCTTCCGCGACGAAAACTCCATTGCTGAGGGATTCCAACGACCCGGCCCTGGTCGGCAACAAGAACATGTCTTGGATCGATGGAAAAAGGGCGAAACGAAGCCCTGCTGAAGCTTGTCGAAACCATCCACCCCAAAATCTTGTTAACCAATCAACCGAACTATCCGAAAGCACTTGTGAGCTCTTTGTAAAATCTAGTCCCAATGGATTAGGATTCAAATTTAGGTAAGAAACAACTCGCTCAGCGCTGAGCAGCGCTACGTTCAGGATATGACCTTGTTCACGTAATAGTGTCGCAGCCTGGAAGGGAAGCTTGTGAAGAGCAATGGCACGACCATCGAACTTGACGAATATTTCGAATTCAGGACGTTCAAACATGGTGTAAATTGCTCCCGAAGCTGTCTCTGTACTGACGAGGGGAATGAACTGTCCGCTAATGAGGGGCACAATAGGAAGACCAATGATGTGACTGATATCCTGCGACGAGACAAGATACTGGAGAATAGTCAAGCAGTCGTCTGAACGTTCGGTCGCTAATTTCTGGAGCTGTGAAGTCGTTGTCTAGCATTTCATGAGTATAGTATAGCAATTGATTGAGGAAATTGACCTGTAGAGCAGTCGCCACAACCAAAGGTGTCATCAACTTGTACCCAATATCCGCCATGCCCATTAAATCCAAGAGATATGTCGGCGGTCTAATGATTTCCAGACCTGCTCTGATCGATGCCGCCAACAAATCTTCAGAGATTCCTGCAGGGGCAACTAAAGCTTCAGATGTCAACTCAACATGGACCGGTGTCGCAGCGTTGTGTGAGACCAGCGGCCATATTGGAGCCTTTGAGGCTACAACAGCACTGAGCACAGCAATTGGCAGATTCTGCCAATATACGCTCTCTCCAGTCTCGACGGGGTTCTGATGCGGTGGCCAAGCGTGAAAAACATCGGAGACCTCCCCCATTCTGGTCAGGACGCGAAGAAGCGCGGCCCATGTTTTTGGAAGATATGTGCTGAAGAGGGTCTGGTTCCATTCAACGAGAACACTAAAAAAGTGTCAAGAAAGTTTTGGCATGAAAGCACAGACATACCTGTCATCACTGCCTCGAACGATACCTATTTCCGTCTTGTTTGTCAAGTTCTGCCGGGATTGAGTTAGGGCAAATAAGCCATGTACATGACATTTGAAGCCCGTCCAGATGGGAAGAGGAAGATAGGTGAACAAACGACCAGAAATGATGTGATCTTGGGACAGCGGCACTGCCATCGAGAGCTCGGGAATCAGTTTATGTTTCGACAGGACTGGACGAGCATCTCTGCCCATGCGATAAGAAATGAGGGATGCTGAACTGCTTTCGGCGAAAGATGACTGCAGAATGCGCCATTTTTTCACAGCTTTGAGATTGGGCGTCTCGATGTTGACTGTGGCGGTGAAAGTCGAATATTGATCAGAATCTGAATTCCAGTGCGTCGCTGTATCCTTTGTGATAGACACCTGGGCAAGACAATGTTTGACACCATTACGGTCAATTTCGTGGATCTCAATAGCGCAAAGGTTTCTGAGGAATAAGAGAGCAATGTCGAGCTCTTCTCTGATAAAGTCGTCGAACAGAGTACGGATCTCTTTGGCTTCGACGACTTTGGTGCTAAGAGTGCTCCGAGCATTGGATGTACGCAGAGGAAGTCGGATGATCGAACCCTGGAAGGCTATATTGTGGGAGGCGACGTCTGGAAGGAAGAATTGAAAACCAGCCAACTGGTCCACGTATTTCTTGCCCAGCTCAACAAAATCCAACTTTGTCCCTCCCGAATCGGTGAAATTATGGTGAGGATCAAGAATGGCAAGAGAGGTTCCGGATAGAATTTGTGGGTTATCGGTCAAATGATAGAGACTTCTGAATCCAACCCCGTATTTTCCGATTTCTGAAAGGCTGAGTGAGCTCGCAGTCTTAACAAAGAAAGACATGCTTGCGAACTTGAGGTGTCTGCTTTCTTTGACGACCGATGAATGGACTGTAGGGCATCCCAGTCGGCGGGAGAGAACAAGGAATCATTAAATGCGAGCAGTGCAGGTCCTTGCGTGTCTGATAACTTTTCTGAAAAGAGAGACCTTCGCAGGTGTTGTCTCGAATCCAGGACAAGCACCTGGAACAACTAAATGAGCTATCTCTGACGGCAATGGATCAAGCTGACCTGTTTCGAAGCTCCTGCATCGTCGCTGTTCTGGAGCAGCTCACGAAAACACGAAACACTGAATGGATATGTGGCCAGAATGGCTGCAATTGTGTCCGTAGGCGAGGCATACTCGCCGAAATCTTGGGACATGGTAGTGAGGGAACCTGATCCAGACTGCGAACCTGACGCTGACTTGAATTATGGGACTGGATACAAATCTGACGCGAGTGTCATTGTTGTAACGCTGTACAGAACCAAATCAAGCTGGTCGAACATAAAAGGGCGTCAGCATTCCGCGGTCCGATAGCCGGTAACTTGACTCTCGTACAGTAGTACCTGTCTATTGATCGAGCCACAAGAGCTGAATCTACTGGCTCAGACTTAGCTACTTATCGAGATCAAGCTAGACCATCAATTGGTCTCCACTGCGTTTTCTAATCGCAGAAAAGTCGATTGAGGCTTAGCCCAGCAAAGCCAGCGTTATCCAGATGCTTCTTTCTCGCCCTCTGATGCCATCCCCAGTCAATGTACAAACATGTAAATTGCGAGTTGCTTTGATTTTCGATTGGTCAGCGACGAGTAAAGGATAGAACAGAGAACTAACCTGACAGAGTGCGCAAAGTGCCACCCAGACTTCATTGCCACGGCCAAAGCTCGCTTTCAGGACCACCAAGACAAAAATGTTGTAGAGAGCGACATATTCAAGAAGGAGAGTTAAAAAGAGAAGGACGAGATAATGCTTGACATTATCTGGGGGAAGAATCCGATACAGGAAGATGTGGGAAGAGACAATGGCTGTAAGGATCAGGGATACAATGCCAAACGGGCCAAATGTCGAGTATGTTCCTGTACGATGTCAGTCAGCAGCCTTGTGGAGTGAAGGAATAAGTTACCCAAGGCAGTGAGGAGAAGCGCGACGCCTCCAGCCTGGCCTGTTTACTCAGGAACATGGCTCTTAGGAGAAGGGGAAGCACAAGGGAAACAGGTGGTCATTTGAGAATGAGCCGAAGCCCCTAGAACGCGCTTTTCGAGGGGTTCAGTGAAATTGGCGGCTCCACAATCGGACAGCAAAGAGGTTCTGTTGAAATCGAGGTTGTTCTCCGGTGGCATCCACCGTCACTTTATTATCCTCGAGGGCCGTTGTAGGCACTTGTGCTGCTGACTCTAGCCCAAGTCGCGTGAGCTGAGCCCAGGGAAACAGTGGGGTCGATGGGTTGATATGCTGCACGGAAGGGACTAAACCTTATTGACCCAGCGGTTTTCCGGGAACGTGACTTTCGGCAGGTTCCGAGCGGTCCGTTGCTCCGTTCCCCTTTAAGCACCAGCGCCCAGAGGGTTTTCCTGCTTGTCACTTGAAATAATACAGTCTAAATTAAATTATTGTATTATGTTTTTTTCGGTGTAGATCAATATTATTGCGAGCGTAGCGAAGCAATTCTTCACTAAAGCGCAAAAGTCTCCAACAAACAAGGACAAACTGTTCGCAGCAAGATCATTGCAAGATCATTGTAAAAAAGAAATCATTCACCAAGCGTTCAATTCAGTGTATTTCACTCTGTAATTTGACATACTCCATCAGATAGCATTGGAACTCATAACCTGAAGTTTTTAGCCCCTGGAACGGCGTACAGAGCGCGATGGAAATTAGGTGGCAGGACAACCCGGCACGTGTCATAACAATAGAGCTGACATAAGAGGTCTGACTGCGCAGCTCGCATCCTCGCGGGGCCGACGCAAATGTATTTTTATTTAACGCATACTCAGGGCCTTTCCAAACTCGTGGAAAGAGTACCCATCACTCGCTCCCGCTCCTCCCTCACAAGCTCGGGGGTCCCTCAAACCGCGGGAGTCTCCTCGGACGGCACGCTAAGACTTGTTCCCGCTTAAAACATATATAGAGAGAACCATCGTCACGCCTTTCAAAAAGATAGACATCTGTAGGATGTGAACCTTTACCAGTCCATAACAAGCAAAAGGATCACAACACGCAGAACCACTAGACAACCTAGGCTTCCCAAGCTAGCAATCTACTCTGTATAGGTAAGGGCTAGCTACAGCACGGGCCAACCACGTCATATGCAGCGGCCCGGCGGAAGTTGCCGAGGTCACGTTCCCGGAAAACTGCTGGGTCAATGCCCGCTACTTAACTTGTTAAGTAGTCTCGTCCCCATCCGTTTTAGCGGGGATAACTCACGTGTGCCACGCGAGTAATAATAAATTGAGTCGCCGGTCTCCTATTCAATATGAATGATATGGCGGAGTGACTGAAAATTTTCGGGGCTCGGCGAAGCTTCAGTAGCGGGCCCTGCCGCTCGCCGGCCCTACAGCTTATAGCGTTAACTCACGGAAGTTGCGGCCATTCTAAACGGTGGCTCGTCTACCGGCAAAAAGGAAAACGAAATAGAAAAGGTGGTGGTCGTTTTTCAGTGAAGTCAAGTCACCAGCTCGTCGTCACATATGAACTGGAGTCGATCAACGCAATGGAGAAACATCGGCCTGAATTTCTGGCAGAAAAACATGACACGCTGTTAGTCACCCATTACTTAAGCAAATTTGCCTTTTACGGTTCTCGTGAGAAGTTTTTGGCCCAAGCGATCAAACCGATGCGCCATACTGGCCGTTGCCGGCCCCAAGTTCGACTCCCGCTGGTTGTAATATCTTGACTTGGTCCTGACGCGTTTTGCGGTAGACGCCAGGAGTGGCATTTGAGCCAGACATTGTAATAAGTTCCACGAGTGTCGCATCTCACCAACTGAGTTGAATTTGGTCACCATTCCAGGGCTTGCAGCTCTATCTAAACTAGTGCAATGTGCAATTGGGTACTAGATTTCGCTTGATGCTGGATGCAAGCCACAAGTTGTTTCTGTCAAAATGTAGCACTATTGCAATGTCTTGTGTTTTGCCTTCCATGGGCCTGGCAGACTTTGCTACCTGAAATTGAAGCTCCCAGGAATTTGAACAGCCGCTGAGTCAGTGTTAGGTGTTAAATCAGCACAGATCTCTCTTGAATCTTGAACTTCACAACTACGACAAGACCCCACGGGCTCTGACTGAGTCGCATGATTTTCTCATAAATCAAACTCCCATGCGCAACATGGGTATCTGCTACTAGCTATCTGGCTGCAAGAGACTGACTTGATGCTAAACTTGAATTAATATTATCAAGAGTCCATTACCATGTTCCATAAGTCTCGCTCTCAGTCGGAGTTGCCCTTCAAAATTTACGGTTCACCAGTCCGTGGGTTGCAGCATCAATATGTATATCTTGTAGGTCATGCCAGATTTTCATAGATCAAACCACAAGAAACAGTCCCGTCAGTGCACGGATAGCTGCTGATCATTACTGAAACTTGATCAGGAGGCCCGCGGTTGAATCTGGTACCCCGGCGTCCCTGACAAATGACCGAACCATGTATTTCTAACCATGAGTCTCGCTTGCAGTATCCAGAACTTATCATTCCCGAATCAGTGTGTCGTGTCTTTATAAAAGGATATGGAACAGAGAAATATCCCCCAAGGTCAAGTCATGTTGTCTCTTGCGAGCATTCTCGTCGTCCTTCCTGCTGTTCTGGCGTCCACTTTTGCTGACCTGGGCATCCCAAAGTCGTCAGCGACTGTAGACGTCAAGATGTTCGACGTCTTGACCCACTCACCTAATACATTCCTTCCTGCTGTCGACGTTATTTTCCCAGTTATCCCGGGTCGCGAAAACCTCGACGGAAACATGTACGCATTCCTGATCGAGCATTCGAAAACTGGGATAAGGGCAATGTTCGACCTTGGTCTTCGTAAAGACTTTAACAACAGCTCACCATTCTGGACCGCGACTGGGGCGTTTGATTCCGTCACTATTGAACGGGATATTGTGACCCAGCTGCACAATGGCAATATCAGCCTTGAAAGTATCGAATCTATCTTCTGGAGTCACAGCCATCTGGATCATGTTCAATGGGGAGTATCCACTTACCTCGATGGGACCCTTTTCCTGACTCTTCACAGGCGACATGACATTATGGCCTAATTCCACCAGACTTTTCATTGGACCAGAGACCGATACCACGACTTTTCCAACATTCCCCAATGCTTCCCTCCTGGACACCGATCTGCAGTAAGTCAGTCTTTGCATTGGCAGTACTGATTTACTAACCTCGATACAGAGGACATGATGTTGTCAAGGTCAATTTTAGCAATAGCACTCTGGCAATCGGAAGTTTCCCAGCAGTCGATTTCTTTGGAGACGGCAGCTTCGACCTTTTGGATGTTCCTGGTGTACGTCGTCATCTCATCTCTCAAGTTTGACACTAAGAAACGAATCAGCATTGTCCCGGACACATGGCAGGACTAGCTCGAGTAACACCGACCTCGTTCATCCTGCTAGCCGGTGATGCATTTCACAATGTCGGCCAGATACGACCTTCTGCTCATCTACATGACCATATTCCCCAAGAAATCTTAGACCAAAATCGTCTGAACATCGACCGAAAGTACTTCTTTGCTCCAGACGACAAGACGGATTTGTCAACCGACCGAACACCTTTTTTCACGGTGTCCAATGGCTTTAATTTTGATCCTCCAACTGCAAGGATCAGCCAGCTGGTTACGACCACATTCGATAGCAATCCGGATGTTCTGGTCATTTCGGCGCATGATGCTACCATGGAAGGTCTGCTGGAGCTGTTCCCGAAGAGTATTAGCCAGTGGAAGGAATCGGGGGTCAAGGACGAGGGTATTTGGTTATTCGTGAAAAATACGACCAGAGGCTATAGACTGTCATAATTGAAACTCTAGAAGGAATTATTGGATGGAAAAGGTAGAATGTATATTAGAATGCTTACCAGTACCGTGAAAAACCCTGGCGATTCCAAACGACTGTAGAACGACTCGTTCGAGCTCATCAAGGCCGGCTAACCACTGGATGCGAAAAGAAGCAGTAATAGGGTGTCGTCTGAGAGTGCGAATGAAGTCTGGACTGACTCGCAGTTTAACATGTTTCTTTGAAATAACATGCTTTACAATGGTTTATCCTCAATAATTCCATCAAATAGACTTTCAAATACTTCAAATTCAATCAAACATTGGGATATGAGACAATTATGTAATTATCCGCCGCGGGACAGGTACCTGCTGGCAGGTTTCCCACGGTCCGCATTCTCGGATCAAGAATGATAGATACCTGTGATGCGGATGGCGGATGACCTGGCGGTCCATCCGCGGCATGCCTTATATGTACTCATATGGACTGTTATGGAGAATATCAATGATAATAATATTAATTACAGCAGGTTATTAATATTCTGGACTGTGAGCAGGTCTCAGCAGGTTTCTTTGGCTGCTGAAGTTGTCTGCGCTGCTCGTCATGGACCTTGCGGTCCACTCCTCACAGCGCACTTCGGAACTGGGGCGTTCCCCCCCAGACCCCCCCTGTTATGGATCCTTCTGATATAATAAATGAACTATTTGCACAGATTTGCCTGGAATTTACTAATCTCGTGACCTCCGCGCTTCTTGGGCCTTGGCCCTGAGTCGAAATTTCCTATCCATATCTATCTACTGGCTGCAAATAATGCCCTCGGTCCTGGGAATTTATCCAACATTCTGCTTGCCTATGATGAGTCCCTTTCGTTCAAGTTGCTGGCCTCAAGTCACCGTGCCCCAAATGGCCTTGCAAGTTGATTTTCTCTTTTTCGTTTGCTTTCACGGTCACAGTATGGGTTCCTCCGTAAGAATAGAATCTGTTCACCACCTATACTCGCGTGCCCAAGGTGAAGTCATGATTACTCGTTGGAAATGTTTCACCGAGGATGGAGTTCAGCTCTTCCTCCAATCTTCGTCAGTCCAAGTTCTGTACAAGATATTGAGCTGACAGTATCTCATAGGCAGCCCGCAGCCTACACCAAGCCACAAGCTCATTTGTTGCTCTTCTGCTCCGGCAAACCTCCAATCATATCTCATCATGTTGCTCTTCCACTGTCGTCCAACTTTAACTCCAGCGATCAAGTTTTCGCGGTTCGTGAACCGCCATGACGGTTTGTAACAGACGGTACCGCGTTTCTCGCATCCCGCATCACCCGGCCCGACCACCTATACCTGGAATATCCCGCATCTCGATCACAAGCCGTTCTCAGGTCTCACTCTCCACCAGTGAAGAAGAATTCAAAGCACCAGACAAGTCACAGTTTCATGACCAGCTCCACACTGACCGAGTTGCCGCCATGAGCAGCTTTTGCTCCACCCAAGGGTTGGCCTACCTCGACAAAACCGTGACGGCCAACAGCGCCGAACTATGGAAACGTCGGGCTGAAGGTGTAAAGCTTTTGACAAGTTGTCTTGAAGAATGATTCAATTCACGTTTTCATACCGGTTGGATTGGATCGCGTTTGCATCGCGGCCTTTGATCTCGATGCGCTGGAAACTAGCTGCTCTGGTATTTGTCATATCTTTCAGCTAGATTATCTCGTCCCAACCGAATCGCTGTCGTGCTGCTTCAACGGTATCCAACTGGACGCCTGCATTTTTCTCGTTATGGTGTTGTGACCTTCGTAGCTCGCTGCTGCCAGTTTGGCGAACCGGATTGTGTTTGGAATGCTTGAATCCTCTGGTACGCCAGACTTGGTCTTATCATTCTTTTTGGAATCTGTGAAATACTCATGTATTCCGTGTTTCTTGGAACAAGTCGTTTTCCTTCCTCTATGCTAAAAGTCTCAAGTCTATCAAGTAAGTACTGCGTGGATCCCGAGTTGTATTCTTTTGGTCTCATTCTAGTTCACGTCATTCCAATCTGTCGGATTTGCATTGTCACTGCTTATGGTCTGTCCGACCTTACATTAGAACCAGCGAATGACTACTAACTAGAATCGACGTAGAATGTTGGAGGATACACTAAGCGACAGGTTATGACTAGTATGACCTTTATTGTTTGTTTTCCTTCGATGCATGCACTTTTGACACTCGTATTCCAACCAGAGCTGTGTTCAGTTTTTCATTCTCCTTACTGATGTACTTACTGCAGTGCTCATGCGGACCTCCCGTCGTCATCATCTCGGAACACTCGATTCAGATGTGCACTAACACTTGTCCTGTACACTAGCAGCTGGAATTCAAAAGAGTTTCTTCGTGTCCAGTGCCTCAGAGTGCCCCCAAGAAACCAGGGTCTGACCAAGTTCTCATCTGTCCCAATAGCACACGTATGAAAGATAAGATTATTACCAGGAAAACATTCAACCTGAATCTGATGTTAAATGTTCCTCTTGAGGCATGCTGCCGTCTTGGGAAACAGGCTGAAACAGGCTAAGACGAGTCTTCACCATTCAAGCAGTGTTCATTGTAATCCAGGATGAGAGAATACTCACCTGTCTCACGAGCCTTGAATCTATAAGCTTCGGAAACATCGCGGGACGTTGAGAGCGACTTGCGCCACACGCGTATTTCGACCAGGAATACTTGTCGGTGGACCAGAACCTGCGGGTAAATATTTTCCAGGACCGGTGCCTTCGCGTAGGTTCCTCAGGGTAATTTCCCTCTCTCAAGACCGCTTTTATGGCTCTCTTGTTCCGAATCTATCTATGTTCTGTCCGACTTGTATTCCAGAAGCACTGCCGAAGCGCCGCCGATGCCATTTTACATTGAATATGGCCTCGGGTTCAGCGGTCTGTCAGGCTCTGAGATGTAGAATGCTTTCAGGTAGGCAGACTTATCCTGAACGCATGCAATTACGCATCAGCAGCAGACCCAGTTACTGCCGATTCCTTGTGCTCGACTTGGACATTTTCTCAAGTGGACAGACTTGGCCAGGTACGAAATCTGATTATTGATCAAGTTTTTTTTGTGAAAATATCAACCCGGATAATTAAAAGCGGGGCCTCGAGGACTACTTTCCAAAATGGGAACAAGGCAAGGTACCATCAAGCCTTCCCAGAACACAGCGGATTCTACTACCAGGAAAAATTAGTGAGACAGACTCGAAAGCAGAATGAGAAGTGTTGGGTTATTTGAATCCTTATAACCTTCCTTACACCACTCGATGTCCTCGAATAAAATATCCTGCACGATGCCGGGACTTCTTAATCGGGGACAATGTGTGGGAAATTTTGGCGGCCTGGAATTTCAAGCTCCGCATTCTACTTCGGCATCTGCTTCTTGCCAAAACGAATACAATGGCAAGAAGCACCGAGTTGTCCTCTGACATGGCATGTCCTTGTCTTTTGGAATGGTTTAAAAGGCTGCCGTATTCTCCTTTGAAGCTTCAACTGCATCCCTTCTCTCGCAGTCATCACCATGCTTCTTACTTCCCTCGTCTCCTCCCTGGTTCTTGCATCCTTCGTCTCGGCAGCTCCAGCGACGATCGGCATGCCCCCAGTCGATCCCCAAGCTCTCCTGTGCAAGATTCCTATTATCAGCAAGCTGCTCTGTAAGAGAGTCAGCTCTGGTACTTGCCCGGCGGTCAAGACGAAACTTGGTGTCGCATCCGGCGTCGTCACTCCTGATGCTGCAAACCGGTATACCGTGAAATATGCTTCTGCTGAAAGATGGGCGGAATCTAAGCTTGTTACGACATGGACTTTCCCGTGAGTTTATTACATCCAACTTCCAGCCTCATCATTAAGTTGTTGTTCAGCAATGGTGGTTCGAACGCTACTGCAATGCCCTTGGCTTGCCCTCAGACCGACCTAGACTCGTCTCTCTACTCTGAGGACTGTCTATCCATGGTTCTATATGTGCCTAGTTCGCTCGTCGGGATGACCACAGGTGTACCAACATTCGTTTGGTACGTGTTTCTCTACTTCTCTTCAATGTAATCACTGATAAAGAGCTATTAGGCTTCCCGGCGGTTCCTTTGTTTTTGGTTCTGCGGGTGACGCCGGCCTCGACGGTTCCAAGCTTGCTGTCGCGACCAATTCCATCGTCGCTGTCGTTCAACATCGACTGGGAGCTTTAGGCTTCATGTCTCCTGATGGCAATACCAACCTCGCGGTAAAGGATGTCATGAACGCGCTCAGATTCTTGCAAACAGTTGTGCCATCTTTTGGCGGTTCGGCATCCAAAATCACTTTGGCTGGTCAAAGCTCCGGAGCCAATATGGTTCGGGCTCTTCTGGCTACTCCTTCAGCCTCGGCTCTTTTCCAACAGGCCATCATCCAGTCGGATCCGATGGTATGTACTGACTTTTTGTTCATTTTTTTGATTTGACGCTCCATCCAGGACTATGGATTTTACTCTCTGGCTTCTCACACCACGCTGCAGGATTATTTCACTGGTCTGACCAACTGTGCCGCGACAGACAAGGCTTGCCTCGCTGCTCTTTCTCTTGACTCTATTCTCGACGCACAGTCGGATCTCACTACCAATGCCCTTAGTCTGGATGCCAGTGCTACTCAAAATGAGTCAATTCGACCTGTTCGCGATGGAACTTTGATCACCTCACCCATGGATTCCACTGCTCAATTCCCTTCCGTCAACAAACCCATTCTTCTTTCCACTGTCCAGAATGAAGCTGGTCCGACCATTTATTCATGGTTCGATACTCCACAACCTGAAGCCGCATTCCCGGTGATCAGTGCAGGGACTTTGGGACAAGACAGAACCACCGTCATTACCCAGTCAACCTTTTACCCTGGCATTATTCTTCTCGATGGCTCCATCGACGCCAGGCAACAGGTTGAAAAACTTGGCACAGATTACCTCTGGAAATGTTCCGGCTGGACATTTGCCAGAAACTGGGTCTCGAACGGCGGAACTGCCTACGTTGGTCTGTACACAGTCGGTGCAACTTATGTTTCCAATGCAGATATCGATTTCTGCTCTCAACCTGGTTCGGTTTGCCATCAGGATGATATCGAGATAGTCGTACGTTTCTTTACTCTTCTTCCTTTGGCTTCATAACTGACTTTCTGCTCCCTAGTTTGGCACTGTGCTATCTCCTACTCCTCCCCAGTCAGCTCTCATCACTGAAGTTCAGGCGAGATACAAGGCATTCTTGAACACTGGCAATCCTAATGTCGGTGGTCTTCGCACCTGGACAAAAGCCGGCACTTCCAACGTCAATGCCTATAATCTGGGCGGCACCACTGCTATTCCCGTCGATGCTTGCACACCTACTTTCTGGGGTGACGCTGTGCAATACGACTACCAAATCTTCGACATTTAAACCTCTGCAATTACTTAGCATCCTTACAACTTCATTAATGCCTGGCACTTATTCTTGTATCCCTACAACTCCTCCTTTGGTTATTTTGGTTCAGATCGTCACAGTCGATTATCTTGTAGCATAAAAAACTCCCGATTACTTATCTTCTAACTAATCCAATGACAACTGCGCATTTGTAGCTAGCTTGAATATCCGCGAATTAAGAATGTGGTTACAATACATGCGATCTCCACTGAATACAGTAATGGGAGATCATAGCTTGGTTTCTAGGCTGGGCTCTTCAACTTCTGTAAAAATATCGAAATTTCGTTCAAGAACAATTTCTGTGGTGATCTGAGCGGACATCAGTAAATAAATACACTGCTCTCAAGGATAGACCCTACCCCTTTGGTGACCTTGACCCGGGCACGATGGAGACGACCTGGGGGCCCTCCACGATCCTGGTCGCCGTCGTAAACCAAAGTGACACGACCTTCGTCGTCAGATTTGCTGTTCCGCGTCGGGGTGATCACCATACGACCAAAAGCTCCCATTGCCAGCTTCTGAACCGATTCCCGCTGGTTCACAGTGTTATGACGACCTTTTAGAATCTGGGACAAGGTCGTCAAGATGTAAAACTGGGGCGGCATAAAGGTGATCGCCTGATCACGAAATTCTTGCAATGCATCGTCAGGATGAAGGAATCTGGCTGATATAACTTCTTGTCCTCCATCTGATTACCAGATTTATGTTTAAACAAGAAACAGAACGACAGCAACAAATACCTGGTTTAGGAAGACGCTCCTGTTTGTTCCCGGACGAAAACCCCGACGAGGAGGCCGAGGGAAGAAAAGCGACATAGAAACGAGCGTGAAAGCGACTTGATTCTAGTATTAGCAACTGAGCATCCAAAGTACAAGAATGGACATGCCGAGGAGCTTCGAGCGGTGTAATCCATTCGGTGAAAGGCAACAGAGCATCTAGATCGGGTTTCAAGGCATGTTTAGACATGAAGTCCTGGAAAAAAGTCCTTTGCGAATGTATCTCGTGGCGGGCATCATCTAAAACAGTGTCGGAAGGCATTGTGGCTCCGGTGGCAATTAACAAGCCCGATTCCTCGAATGTTTCACGGATGGCAGTGATTTTAAACGACGCGTCCTGCGCCTTGTCGAAATTTCCACCAGGGAACACCTATTATACCAGTCAGTTGAAGCCAGTTTACCACGTTCCAGGACATACAGTGACGCCTCCAAATGAACGAGCTTGTGGATTGCGCTGAACGAAGAGAACCTCATTTCTTTCGTTGATTATGACCAAGCTGGCAGAAGGTCGAGGAATAGGAGGCGTCTTGGACATTATTGAACGCGCCAGCGGCTTGATTCGCTGTAATGCGGTGCTCTTGAGAGAAGACAGCGGGAACTTGGTCATGGTGGCAGCATAGCTATCGGACCGGCACTGATTCTTTCCGGTCAAACTTCAAGTGATTATCTTATCAGATATTATCTGCGGCGTAAATTATTGCGGTCTAAGTTATGTAGATACCAAGTGCATGGTTCAGTCGGTCTTTAACTGGGTAAGCTCTTCACGATGCTATGCCAGTCCTGCGGACGTTTAGTGACTTGTGAAGACGATTGATTCACAACCTATTTACCTTGTGCCGCAAGGTCCGAAAGTCCTCGACGTTCGCAATGTAGACCATGTATTTCATTAGTTTTTCCAGCTCGCGATCTGCTCTCGCTTCTGAAGTATGCGCATTTTTGAAAGCAGATATCTTGAGGCCTTCGCCGGGATTCAGGGCGAAATTTCGGCTCTGAGGTCCAGATGAGAATGCTCAGTAGAGTTAATGAATCGGACGTACAAGATCATCAACATGAATGGTATTTCCAGCGTGGCTGTTGATGGATATGAGAATGCAACTTGAAGCAGAAAATGACCCACAATTGGGGGAAAGTATTCCAAATGATTTTGAGCGCTTCACAGAGACGTCAGCAAGTAAGAGAATGCAAGAGAGTAAGAATGGACCTTTGACCGAGTGCTGCCAGTCGCGGTTGTCACGCTTGCTGAAAACCGTGAACATACTAGTCTTGTCGAGCACTGTCGCTTGGTCAGAGTACAGTTGTGAACACAAAACCATCAGAAGTCACCAAATGCAATCTAGCGACGCTTCAACGCTAAGCTTCGACATTCTAAAACAATAGGGAACCAAATACCTGGTATTTGCGGTTAGGATCTCCAAGAAGGCCGAGTTCCACCAGCTTCGTTTCTAACCAAATCCAGCTCGTTTGTGACCTTTGTCAAGTGTCAATACTTGGAATCGGCTCCAAGGTCAAAAGTCAAGTACCATATGCAAACTGTCAAGGATGAGCATATGAGGAAAAAAAACCAACTAGAGATCCTTACTGTCGTAATAAGGGTATATTGCCTCTAAGAATTCATGGAGTTTGGGACGTGCACTACTCGTATCAGTATATTTTCAAAGCTAGGATTCCGAGCTAACCATTCAGCCGGTGGTAAGCTTCCAGATGTCAATGGCTTTGTATCAAGAATCGCTGTGAATCGTAAAGTGAGTAGAGCACAGAAGCTTAATGTGGAGACCAACTGTAGTCTATATCGAGCACCAAGAGCCGCTTGCCTTCGCGAAGGGGATGTATAATGTTAACATTGAGCTTCTCGGTGTATTCCTTGACCTTGCGGGTATTACGTTGGTCGCGAGTATATGCTGAACTGGCAGCTGGATTTGCTGTGAAATCCACATCGAGGTCGTTGATGACATCGGGAAGCACTTCGAGGTCTGTTGGCAGCTTCAGGGAGAACACAAGTGCCGAGAATGATGTACGCACTTGGATCCTTGATCTCGTCACCTTCTGGGGTCCCAACCAGACTGAATTTCTTGCCGGAGACGAGGTTCAAATCCTTTATGAGACCACCATCAGAGGGAAGCTTTCCCTTTACCAGACCAAGAATCTTCTGCCGTGCTGGCGGCACGTTGGTAAGGCTCTGGAGCATGGCTTTTAGGTCGAAAACCCTGTGGTGACCATTGTGAATGCAATCTAGGCAACAGAGAAAGCAGACTGACCGATCTGAGTCTGCGACCTGCAAAGAGAAGGTCCTGCCAGTCCAGGTAAAGCTCAGAGAAACCCATCGCTCTGGAGGTTGCTCTTCCAGAGGCTGTAGCGATTTCAGCCACTTTGGGCGCAAAAAAGGGTTAAATGACGCGCCTCAGGGTCTGCCATCAAGATGGCTTCCTTGACCTCCGAGCTTGTGGATTCTGGTTCCAACTGTGCAGTGTCTGGCAGAACAAGCATTAGGGAACAATTGAAAATCTGAGTGCACGTGTTGGCGAACAATGACCTCAGGCAGGCTCAGGGCAAAGTCAAATGAAACTTCTTCAAGTCCATAAATACTATGAGTACAGAGGTGATACAGGTCATAACGCAACAAAAAGCATGTTGATCTTATCATTATCTATCATACTGCTGGGCCCGACGCAATTTGCACGATCCCTATGAAACATCTACTGGGCCTCCTGGAAAGATAACAGAGATGTGAAGCACCGGAAAAGGACCTGAGTCTGGTATGAATTTAGGATACTATTTGCTGGCCCCAAGGGCTTTGCACGATGCCTAGTAGATACTGGGCTTCCTCCTTGAAGTCCAGCGTCTGGACCTTGGTGACTCCATAACGAATACGAACATTGTCCTGGAAAGGAATCAGCAACAATCGCAGAGAAATCAAGGTAAACCAACGTTGTAGCTATCTTGCTTGGCACGCAAGGAAAAGTTGTAGGTTTTGCAAAGGGCCCTATGAATAATGACATCAAACTCGGCTTGATCGCGCTCCTGGACGACAGTTAACCAGGAATCCGAGCTCGCAAAGTGAATTATTACCTTGACATCCATTAGGACGTCGGCATTCATTCCGATGACGGCCTCGCCAGTGTCGTTGAATCCCTGGAACCAAGCTTGACCAGACCAATCCGCGACAGCCATTTGCATGATGTAACTAGAACAACGACATTTCAGTAGAAATCAAAGTGTGAATGGACGAATCTTACCGGTATCTGGGCTGAGGATGTGTGACATTGCATTTTTCGCATCTCCAACCAACGCCGTCGTGGATAACCTTCTTCTGGCACTCGGGGCTTGAACAGGCAGCATAAGCCATATTGTCGGTCTTGATATGCATGATTGTGGCCTGAGCAGAAAAATATTTGGCTTCTTCGCCAACATCAGCCTCCTTGAGTCCTTTCAAACTGAGTGCCCCAGCCCGATTGTATCCAGCACCACCACCAGAGCCTCCGGTCCGAGCATGTGCATGGAAAGTTTCTGTATTGCCGGACGAATCATACCAGCCTCGGAGCCCATGGGCTTCATCAATATCTGGGTTCATTGCCATCATTGACGTGCCAATCATCGAGAGGGAGCGACCTGCGAATAAGAAGTCAGCAGAGTTTCAAAAAGATGCACGAAGACAAACCTCCATAGTCGCCAACCTTGACACCTTTGAATGCGATAACAGGATTCTGTTCATCGGTGTTGAACTGTTCTGCCTGTCTGCCCCAAAGAGTGAGCCTGACAGAGTATTGGGATCGGTCGACGAGGGTGAGCTCCCGCTTCTGAAGCTGAAAAAATGTAAGAGCATAATTTGAAATCAAAACACAAAACGAACCTGTCTGCTGGTAGCCTTCGTCGTGATTGAAGTCAGATCCGACACCTCCTTAACAACTCCAATGACATCTGGAAAGGATGAGGAAGAGAAGCTACATAAAATATCGCCACTCACCACAAACAGCATCTTTGTTCAACGCTTCCAATTGTCCAAGATCGTGGAAATGGTATTTTACCATTGGTAAATCCGAGGTTTCGAGGCACTAGAACAAAAATCAGTTTCTTCAAGATAGACGCTGAATCTACCGCACCTCTTCGATCTCTGCATTCTTCTCCAATGCGAGCTCGTAATCATTGGCGAGGTTGGAAAACTTTTTCTTTGCCAGATTGACTTTGGCTCTCGACACGTAGTAGACTTTTCCCTCTTGGAGCTTGTCGTACAAAGCGTCGACGACTGCATTGAAGGCTGTGGCTCTAATTTCTCCAGATTCGTCCATGAGGGTGACATTGAACAGCTTCCCTTCTCCTCTGGGATTAGACCAATGCTTTATTTCTGATTTCTGAGTGACGCGCGCCTTGATGGTCCACGTGTTCTGGTAGGGACTGAGGGCATCGATTGGCATGACATGACGACCATCGTTTTTGGGCTGACGCTGCTGTACCGATGAGCTCTGCTTTTGTGGTTGCTGCTGCTGATACTGTTGCGGTGGTGGATTATGCTGAGGAGGAGGAGCTGGAGTTATGGCAATGGGAGTGTCAGGGGCACCAGCGGTGGGAGCACTCTGGATGTTGACTGGAGAGCCGATTCTATCAGGAGCGACTCCGACGACGCGAAGAGAAAGGAGAATAAGGAGCCTATTAATTCATTAATGAAGCTGCTCTAGTCAAAAGGTCGCGTCGCGTACTTTTTACTTTGCACGACATTCATTGTCAGTTTTTCGGTCACGATGATAGAATGCTTGGTTATTTCATTCGATGACACCATGTCGTTGAGCTGAGTGGCCAGCATGGCTTGCAAAAAATGCTCGCCGTCCGACATGATGATGCGATATCTGTCGGTGCCGTTGGTCTGGGGAATGAGCTTGGTTGATAGAACCTGAAGGGTATGCTCCTGGTCGAAAATGTCATCGTTGGGGTCAGACATTTCATGGAGAATTTTGCAAATTCCAGTTTCGAGTTGGGCTTCCATGATGATGGTAAACGGAGTGTGACGAGCGATCACGTGTAATCGTGACTGATAATAAATAAATAAATAAAGTTCGGCGATTGTCAATGTCGATTGTCACTGTCACTGATCTCCTTTTCTCGGAGTCGTCAAACTTCTCCCATTGAAAAATCGATGGGGCGTTTAACACTGATAAGTGGGCTATGTCAGATGGTGAAGCTATTCTTTTTGATCCTTCTGTTCATTGTCTTGAATCTGACCGGATCGCGAACACAGCGCGTTGATCCCGGCGCAGCAATATTACTGTAATTCCTTCTCCTCTGGTTCTGAGCCCAAAAATCACTTCGCCGATGTTGCAAATAATAATATATATAATATATATGAGATTCTTTACATGACAAGTCGCGTATACTACACAAATTCTACTAATATGTTAATAATAATACTTCTAGCTCAATAAATACGACTTCCGCGATTCCAAGCACTAATTCCGAAGTACTGCCCGTCGCGTCGCGTCTCGCCCTGCTTTCAAGAGAATCGACAGCTCGTTTCCACCAGTTCCGCGTACCGGACCTTTACCCTTTACCCTGCTGGCCTGTAGTCTCTCCATCATGGCTCCCGCAGGGCAGTTTGTCGGAGCCTCTGGGACCGTCTTGGACATGGTCACAATATACAAACATGCGATCCGGATATGAAGATCCCTGAGTTTTTTCAATGCCATGACTGCATTGTCGTAGGGCTCTCGAACAGCCGGTACCTTCTGAGCCAATTCTCGAATCGAGCGTGGCGTAGCAGCCAAATGCGCCAGATACTCCTGATGCTTCCCAGGCATGTAACGCCTCATGCGCTCCATGAAACCATGGTCAGCCTGCTTGTTCGCAGGCGAAGGAGCTGGAGACCGTCTCTGTTTGAGCTTATGGTCAATGTCGAGGAAGATGTCGAGAGCATGCATCACGCTGCTCTGACCAGCTGAAGGACCACTCAAGTATAAGAGATCTGAATTTGGGACACCGTCGAATATCCAACCAGGTGCTGAAGGGCCCTGAGCGTCTGCACCTTCGTACCAGGGTCGAATATCGAAGAAGAAGGTATGAGGATCGCAATTGGGTCGAACTGACTGGACAATATCGGAAATGTCCTCGATGATCACCTTGAGACGGGTTAATAATCTCAGGACTTTGGAGATTGATGGTAAGCCAGTGAGATCTGGGAGTCTGTTATAGTCGTCAATGATCCGGAGCATCTCGATTCCACGGAACTCGGCCATCGCAGATGCGATGTAAAAGCTGCGTTCATCCTCGGTCCCAGAGAACAAGTTCTGGAAATTGATGTTCTCTATAGAAACCGGAAGAGACTCGTCGATTAAATCCCAGTTCCAGAGTACTGTGTCGGCAAAGGTGAGAATCGGTGCAATTCCCAGACGAGTTGAGACCTCGACAAGAGGGATGGCTAGACAGGCTGGAACGTGCACAGGTTCGTCAGTTGGAGGAATAGAATGGACGTAGTAATGAACGAGCCAGGCGAGAAGAAGGTGAGCTCGTTTCAGACTCGGACCTTCGAGCTCGTCGACAGCTAGGACAGGCCAGCTTTCAACTCTCGACCTCCAGGTTTCGCTGGTGGCTCGCTTTGCTACACCTTCTTCAGTGACATCTTCACCGAGACTCAAATGTTCTGGAGCGCTCTTGAGCTCCGTCTCCCAGATTCCGTAGATTCCGGTGAGTCTCGGTAAAGGTCGAGTGGGGAAGAATCCAGTTTCATGGTCGACCTCGAATTCCTGGGGAGAGCGACGAAGGTCTGAGATAGTCTGGCGATGGACAGAAAGAGGTGTAGACTTTAATAATGAGAAGATGATTCGAAGAATGTCGCTAGGTGAGCGAAAGAGTCGCTGAATATCGAGCGACGCGACAAGCGGGATATGAGATGCGTTCCATAAGAGTCTGTCCATGGTGGGATGAGAGCAAACGGATTTCAGCAGCCACTTTATATACCAGGATGCACAAAGCTGTAGCCATGACTCAAACCCACCGTTCTCGTTGCCGACAATTGCAGGGATCTCCCCGTCTGGATCTTGACATTAACTCGTTTCGGTTTACCTAAAATAGACAACGAGATCATCAAGTATTCACGGCAAGTGGAAAAGCTCAATTAAGTGATCCCATCCCGCATAACGAAGATGGCGGTGAATGTGAGACCAAATATCCGCGGCGCACCTGTCATTCATCACCGACACGTTGAAACCAAGGAAAAAGAAAGCATTACCAGCGGAGACCTTGACTCCGCAGTTTCCGAAGATTCTGACTCGGTCGCTTAATCCCCGCCAGTCCAGCCCTGATCTCGTTGGTCCTAATGGGCTCGCTGAATAACTTGATGACTCTGAAAAAGGGTCTGAGCTCTGGCCACCAGTGCATCAGAGGTAGCATCAAAATGCGTAGTTGATGGAAACAGTAGTATACGCCCGCGGGAGCTCTTTCAGGCCAAAACTTTTCCCACTCTGGCTGAAACGCATCGAAGAATTCTAGGTCAAAGCAAAAATCTTGGGCGGCGTTTCAAATAAGGGACCGGATAAACCCTGCCGCGGACCGCCGATCCGGCGGGAGACAAGAAGACAGCAATGGTGGCGTCAATAGAGACGGGCATTGATTAATTATATACAGTATATCGAGCCAGAATAGCGGATCATTTGCCTTCTGGAGCAGAATCTCTCCAACGAAGCCAGACAAAGTTGCCATCTGAGTTGTCCACGACATCACAGCGCCTTGCTACCACTTCTGTTACCTTCTTGGTGACCCCGAGCTTCCCTTGATAATGTTCATCAAAAACTTGGAGCAGCTCATCGAATGTCATTCCCATACTGCCACCCAAAGGAGGAACTCCTTGAATTACCTCTTTTATCTGCTGTTGCGTGGGAAGACCAAATGTGTTTCCAAGGAGCTCTTTGTGGCCCGGCAAGTCCAGGACGGGAGCATGAGCTAAATATTCTGAAGAGTCGAAAAAGCGTGCAACAATCTCATCGGTGACCTCGGAATAGGTCGATGGATTCCAAAGTGCTCTGTCTTTCGACTTTTCTATGAGAACATGTGTTACGCCAGTCTTGAAGTCTGGACTGGCGCCATTCTAAAATCAATTATGAGTCTGTGTTCCAACGAAATGGAAATGAGACTCACGCAGAATGCTGTTGCAATTTTCATTTCCATTTTTAGCGTTTCAGCCAAAGACATCGACTTTCCTAGTCGAATGGCTTTCAAGGCAACCTTTAGACTGATGGGACTTCGGAGGTGAAGGGATTCCAAGGTCTCGGTGGCCCAATCTCGAACCAGCGAATTGTCATGTGTGGTGAATCTTTCAAGGCTGGTGAAGATTCCTTCGACAGTGTTTTTCGCAAAGGCTACATCTAATGCCTCGCGAACCTGGCCACTAAGAACGATTTCTGGCTCGTCTGATTCCCGCTCAGAGGAAAACTCTTCGATGGTCGAGTTGACTGTATCGAAAGGGTCCTGGACATCTTCGCCAAGGGCAGATAGTGCTTCGAGCAAGTGGGGTATTCTGGCTGATGCCATGTAATGAGTCGCAATTCCAAGTTCACTACAATCGTCAGTTGCATCCAGAGTATGAAGAAAATACGATTACAATACCGCTCTCCCCTTGATTCTGGCACCGGTCAAGGCCAAATATGTACCCAACTCGCCCTCCAAGCGCGACAGATAGTAGTTTCCTCCAACGTCCGGGCAATAGCCGATCTTCGTTTCGGGCATAGCAAAATCGGTTTTTTCTGTCGCGATCCTGAAAGGAGCCGGTGAAGAGAGCCCGACACCGCCGCCCACTGCAGCAGATAAACGACACTGTTTCAAGAATTGCAGAAAACGAACGTACTGGTGATTCCGTCCATGACCGCGACATAAACCTTTTTGAGCCCAGCTAGCATGTAATCCATTTCAAACCTGCAATAGACATCGAATTCGACTCCAAGGGCTAGATGTTCTCTGCTTACTCGCGCTTGAAAAAATTTATGGCTTTGTGTCGCGTTTCTGGGTTCTCCGCATTCAAAACGACACCTTTCCGCGGATTAAGCAAACAGATTGGAAAATAAAAGGGCTGGATACGCACTTTCGATATCACCTCCTGCACAGAAAGCCCTGCCAGTCCCCGACGCGATTATTATTCGGACCAGATCTGAAGCCACCCATTCCTGACCACAAAAGTCAGTGATGCTGCAGAAAATATTCCAACGAAAATACCTCGACTTTTGGCCGTAGGATATCGAGCATCTGTTGGTTGAGAGAATTGAGCTTTTCGGGCCTGTTGAGGATGTAATGTCGGGCTGCAAAATTGCTGTGGAAAAGGACCGGTTCCTGGTCAGCCTCCTGCATGTTCTTGGAGGTCGGTATAGTTTTTGAGCCAGTCATATGTCGGGCTATTATCTGGGTACGATTGATAGCAGTAGCGCGGCGCGTCATTCCTCTCAAGGTCGAGAACATGGAGCGCGGAAGGCCGGTAGCGGCGAGTAGTTTGTTCGCTGACCAAATCCGGACTTCTGATATTTCCCAGCTGCCTTCATGGGCCCCGGCTCCAGAATCAGTCTTTCGGGCCATCTTGGAACCATCAAGTTCGTCGGTGCCGTAGAAAACACCACTGGCACATGGCTAGGTGTCGAATGGGATGATCCTGAACGCGGCAGACATGATGGGGTCAAAGACGGAGTACGGTATTTCTCCTGCAGGTGAGGAAAAGGTCCTATAGAATTGACTCAATTGACATTTTCATAGGATACCTAATTCTGGTTCATTCATTCGACCAACCGCTGTCGGAATTTCATATGGCTCAGAGTTCCTCGAGGCTCTATTTGGAAAGTATATCGAGAATCCTCATGGTTCACAATCACAAGAGACTGTCTTGCTGGGATCTTCACATGGAAATATTCAAGTTGAAGCCGTTCGTCTCGACAAGATCAGAACAAAGTTTGCAAACTTGGATCGCCTTCGCGAAATCAGTCTCGACAATGAGCTCGTGGCCCGGTCCTCTGAGCCAGGGTCGATTCGCAGGACGTTGCCCAGTAAGCTCAGACACCTTGTTCAATGTCCAGGCTGCAATATATCGCGTCAGATGTTCGTGGGTTAGATCTATCCTCGAGTTTGCTCCCAGACTGGGATACGGTAGCTCGTATCGCAGTCGAGCTACCTCTGCTCCAACGATTGACACTCAAGTCCGTCTTTTCCTTACTTGAGGTCATTTTCTCATTTTGTACCTGCAGCCGTAACAGACTGGCGTCTCCAAGAGATCTCTCCATCATGAGCAATGGGTTCCTGGCGATTATCGAGATATGCTTAAGCGCAACATTGACGACTTGGTCCGAACTCGAGGAGATCGCGATATACATGCCAAAGCTATGTTTGATTGAAATGGGCTATAATCACCTCGCGTCCCTTGTTTCACCTGGCCAGAAATCTTCTACCGTTCAGTCCATCAACCTGGATGGGAATGAATGTACTGATTGGACGGATATCGGGGCTTCACTGCTCCAATACAAATCGTGAGTCTTTTCATTCTACAAGACACTCCATGCCAACGTTACCTCAAAGTCTAGACCGTTTAATAATGACTTCAAATCTGATAGAAGCAATTCCACCAAGACCACAGCACAGTGACCCGCTAGTTGGCTTGAAACAACTATCGTTGTCTTTGAATCGATTACATACCTGGGATGATATCGACGCGCTTCACCAATGGTGTCCATCGTTGGAATCTTTCGCCCTGACTGATAACCCGCTGGTCGACCGTAAGACCTGAAAAAATCATACCAGAGCTCACATTGAGACTCACCGCCAGATGATGATCTTGCGAAATACAGCCGACAGCTCATAATAGCCAAGATTCCGTGCCTGAAGGCACTGGATGGTACCCGAGTGAGCAAGGTTCCAATATGATGCTATCAAAT
This sequence comes from Mycena floridula, assembly GCA_029320655.1. Lineage (NCBI taxonomy): Eukaryota > Fungi > Basidiomycota > Agaricomycetes > Agaricales > Mycenaceae > Mycena > Mycena floridula. The sequence continues at coordinate 244,819 of JARIHS010000033.1, read as the reverse complement.
GTATTCACCTTTTTTTCCAGATATCTACGAGAGAACGCAACGATTGTGAGATATTCTATCTTTCTCACATCGCCCAACATGTACCGGAAACCGATCGTCACCTACATCCTCAATGGGATACTCTTTGTCAAAGTGAGTGGAATTGCATAGGAATACAGGAAGTTTTGTTCATGTTCTAGAACACGGAAAGCCCGGATCAGGGGCTCACGTTCAGTCACAAACGCTCGGGAAACGTCTCATCGGTACGCCCAAGGCCGATGTTTCCCTTTTTTCCATCTCAGACGTTTGGTTGAACAGATATCAAGCTGGTTCGGTGCATGACTCGCCCGAGCCCGTCGCCAATTCAGCCTCAAACGTCCGATACATTCATGATTCGCGCTCTTCCTTCAATGACGTTGCGATCATTGCGGTTGAAGATCTCCAAAACTCTAAGATGCGACAAAACAGTTTCACTTTGGTTGAAAATGGCTGACGGTGGAATGGCTGAACTTGGTCTCGAACGAGACAAGGAGGATCTTGCATGGTTAGGATTTGAACAGAACATTGATCTATTCTATTGGATACAATCTTAGAGAGTTCGTTACATGTACCTCGGGTTCGAACTTTTGAACATCCAGATGCTTGCTGTGTTTTGCTGATACCTACGGCGTCTGTCGACCTTGAAGAGGAAGATAAAACAAGTTTGTAGGGTAGAGTGCCAGGTCCTCCAAAAGCAGGCAAGTATTGACCGACAGATAGTACACGTCCGCGTAATAGAAATGGACCGAAAAGGGCAGGCAAGAAAGGGGAAAAACCACTAGACGGACGGCGTCCAGATAACTTTTTTTTTTTTCGTCGGTCGGACTCGAAAAGATTCCTTCAACGTGCCCATCCACCATCTCCATTCGTGTGCCGGGGTCTTTCCTCGTATTCCCTCTCGTCGCGTTTTCTGTCGTCCCGTCGAGGCCTTTCGGATTCGTCCCTTCTACGGTCATAATAGATATCAGGGCTTCTGCGGTCATAATAATCGTCACGCCGGGAATAATAATCGTACCCTGCAGGCCTTCGGTCCTCAGCTTCCCTCCTAGGCGGCGACCTGGGAGGGCGACGATCATCATATTCACTTCGACGAGGTGGTGACCTAGATCTTTCCCGACGATATGGACGCTCGTCTCGGTATCGGTCGTCCCTGTATCGATCCTCGCGGTATCGGTCGTCTCTCGGTGGACGATCATCACGACGGAAGTTGTCCGGTCCACCACGCTTAAGAATAAAGATATTCAGCAAAAAGAGATATTTCCAGTATCCATTGACTCACAGATTCGTCGAAAGCTACTCGCACAGTCTTGCCACGAAGATCCCGGCCGTCCAACTCTTTAATTGCACGATCAGCATCTTCACGAGAGGTATATTCCAGGATGCTGTTCAAAAGTAAGAAACCAAGTGAAAAAAATGAAAGAAAGTTGCTCACCCTTGGCCAGCTACATCCCGGTCGATATCGGCAAAGGTGACGCTTCCACATTCGCGGCCGAAATCCTTGAGGTCCTAAGCGCAGATGAGGCAAATCAGGGTCCGTCCATCCGGGAAGCAGAGTCGATTAAGAAGAACAGCAGGCCACAAAAATAGGCGTCGACCAGTCCAGATGAGAAAAACAGGCCAGACGGAGGCGCCGGGTAACCAGATGGCAGTGGCGTGAGAAGTGAAAAACTCCATACCTGCCAGCTCGTATCACGAGAAACGCCTTGGACGAGGATACGGATCCCTGGAGGTCTTCTAGAACGAGGTCCACTGAAATAAAGTAGAGCAGAATGAGTATTAATCCAAAAAAGTCCATCTTCTCTTCATACCCATGTCCTCGGTCATCGCCCCCGCCATGAGGTTCGCGGCGAGGTCGACTTTCTTTGGCGAATTCAACCAGGATACTGCTTGGCAAGGTCAGAGAATGCATTGAATGATTCAGACAGCTAGCCCACTTTGCGCCCAAGAAGGGTTTTCCGTTGAAATTGGTGACTGCATCTTCTGCATCCTAGTACCGATAAGCGCCTCGTTGGCGACAGAACAACGAAATCTCACCTTTGCATGTTCGAACTCAACGAAACCAAAACCTTGACAACGTTCAGCCTGGATAACGATCAAACGGGACCAGTAGCTCACCAGTCATAACACGACAGTCGATAATGCGACCGTAGCCTTCGAAAAAAGTGGACACGTCTTCGGGACGGGTGTCAGCGGGGAGCCCTAGGAAATAAATCAGACGACGACAAGCAAAATGGGCTTTTTTGCTCACTTCCGAGGTAGAGACGCCGGCCAGCCATGATGGTCGGTAACAAGTGATGGAGGTTCAACTTTAACGTTCAACGAGGAGTTTGAATGATATTCATCTCCGCTCTAAAAATTTAAATGTTACATTTTTGGAATCCAAGGCCACCTATTGAGGCCAAAATACCTTCCGTACGATGGAGGAAGAGGGAATACATGTAGTAAGAAATATATAAGAGAGGAGTTAGTGTTGTGACTGGGACCAGTCGATAGAGTTTATGTCGATTCCTTCCTGAACCATTTCCCACAGCGGGCTGGAATGATAATAATCAGAAATCCCGTCAATGGGAAGAAAAAAAAAGATGTACCTCATATCTCGTAGCTTGGTCACAGTCCGGACAATGTGTTGAACGACAAAGTCGATCTCTGCTTCGGTAGTAAACCGGCCAATCCCGAACCGTAGCGACGAGTGAGCCATGTCCTCAGCTGCACCTATTTACGCAGTTAATACATGGAGAAAAGAAAAAGCAGGGTAAAGACTTGCCTAGGGCTCTGAGGACATATGATGGTTCTAGCGATGCTGATGTACATGCACTGCCTGAAGACAGCGCAATATCCTACAAGCATCAAGTCAAACCAATGATACGACACCGAAAAAGTCGCAACATACTTTCAAGGCCATTAATAAGCTTTCGCCCTCAACATAGGAAAAGCTGAGGTTGACACAGCCAGGATAGCCATTTACATCGCCGTTTCGGACAACCAGTTCAACTTGCGAGTTGATACCTTGAATCAATCGATTTGAAAGGGCCTTGATGCGAAGCTGGTCCCGCTGGAAACAATATAATCAGTAGGTTGTCTCTCTATCGGAACACAGAAAAGGAGTTCCGTCAGTACCCCTGCACAGTTATCATAGCTCAGCTGACGGTGCCTGGGCATCACATCACTGGACTCGTGCAACAATTGCAATAGTGCAAGTATCATCAAAGGAAACTGACAAGATAACAAATCTTACCTGCATTTCTTTCGACGCGATCCGAGCGGCTTCACCAAATCCAACGACCAGTGCTGTCGGCAGAGTTCCGCTTCTGAGACCTCGCTCCTGGCCACCCCCATCGATAATTGGAACCAATCTGACTCTTGGACGTCGACGAACATACGCAGCTCCTACTCCCTTGGGACCGTACAGCTTGTGACCCGAGATGGACATCAGGTCGACGTTCATTTCGTTGACGTCCAAGGACACTTTTCCTACAGCTTGAGCGGCATCTGTGTGGAAATAGATTCCTCGATGCTTCCGAAGTAGCGCTCCAATCTCCTTCACAGGCTGGATAACTCCGGTTTCGTTGTTTACTGTCATAATGGAGACGAGCGATGTATCTGGCCGAATAGCAGCCTCAAGTTCGTCGAGCGACACAACTCCGTTGCTTTGGACAGGGAGATAGGTCACATCAAATCCTTCTTCTCCAAGTTTTCGGCATGAATCTAAAACGCATTTGTGTTCCTTCGAACGAGGTGAGCTTCCGCAGCACGACTCAAAAAAGAATAAACTCACCGTCTGAGTGGTAATTACATGCTTTTTTCTTTCTCTGTGGAATCGAGCAACTCCCTTGATTGCCATGTTGTTCGTCTCTGTTGCACCCGAAGTAAAAACAATATCTTTGGCGTCGGCACCAATGAGGTCTGCGACATGCTGAATAAAATAAATTGTTCAGAAAAAAGCGCAGGAGAATATTTCTTTTTGTGCCAACCTTCCGCGCATCTTCAACGGCTTGTTCCGCTTCCCATCCATAGGCGTGGGTCCGACTATGAGGGTTTCCATACTGGTCTGTCATATATGGGAGCATCGCGTCGAGCACACGAGGATCAATCGGAGTGGTGGCCTAGAAAGATGGAATTGGAAGAGAACTGAAAGAAAATGCATAACGCTCACCTGCATGTCCAAATATATTGGCCGTGTTTTTTCTTTCAGGGACCCTTCACGTTGGGGCATTTCCAGCTTGAACCCTAACATATCTGTAAAATAAATATTTAGTGAATACGTCTCGTCTGAACGCATTCATCGCACCTGAACGAGGTGTGAAATGAGTTTCTGTCTGATAAGTCGCAGGCAGATCCACGACACTGGCTCTTTCAGCTCCAGAAGGCTGGACGAGACCACGGCGACCAAAAGAGCTCAGCTTGGCTTTTCGAGCAGCATTTCGAGAAAACCTCGAAAGCATGGTGGTGGGGAATTATCAGATAGAAGAGGAGCGGATTGAAGGAGACCGTGACCTGTCGCTATGTCATCATTCTCTGTCAGCAACATAAAAGGCTTGTTGGTGCGGGAGCCGAAGTCTCAGTGGTAGGAGACCGCTCGATACAGTACAGGTCATACTTCATTCTGGGAGATCGCTTTAGAATCGAATATGGGCAAAAAATGAACATTTTTCGTAGAGGCTGGTTTATGAGACTACATAGGCAAAATGTCCGGATGACGTAAATTGCCAGTGTCATCATTGTGTCTGTTCGGCTCACACGTATTTGCTACATTGACCCAGAGATACTACAGCGACAAGATAGGAAGGGACTTCACAGTACTTGAAGTGAGCCCTTAATCCTGAAAGGCCATCAAAAGCCTTTCGAGAAGCCGGTTACGCGACGGGCTACTTGTATTATCAACATGACGTGGATTCAAGGAGCCGCAAATATCAATTCAATTTTCACCTTTGAAACAAGAGAAATTTCGGAAAGAATTCGGTTCAAGTCGTTTTTCATCCGTCAAGTCGATACATAATTTAAAATAACATGAGCATTATAGAGGTGGGTTCGCACTTGCGACCAAAGTCTCGAAGAAAGCCTGGAACCATGTACCGGCCTGGAAAATGATTAGAACAACTTTCAATGGAATTTGAAGTGAATTTACTTCTGGAGCTGGTTGAGTGGCGTCAGACTGGCCGCAATGGGCGTCGAATCGAGGTGAAGATGTATTGCTCGTCCCGTCACATTCACCTCCAGGTTTTATCCAAATAATAGAATCAATTAATGATGACAGAGTGTTGATGGTTGGATGCAAGCCAAATCCAGTGCCCTTTACGTTGCACCAGTCTCCCCATCATTGCTGTCGGATGTTCTGAACACCAGAGCGAGATTGGTCGACGATGAAATGAGCAGGGAACTGTGTTAATTCAGGTGCAAGAGCTTGGATGTAGTGCATCTCGTCGTAGTTCAGATTTCCTTGGGTGATGGGGTCTGGAGAAGCTGCCTGAAGAGCTGGAAAGTGTTAATACATGAGCTTGAGTCAGTATATAAAGTAGGGAAATATGAGTACATTCCCAGCATTGCAACAATCTCAGGACTCAAAAAAATTGTAATCGAGCGACAGCGAAAGATGAAAAAAATACAGTAAGTAATTCCATCACCTTGCTTAACGAAGTGAAGCAGGTCTCCTCGCTGTCACGATGATCTGAAACCGTCTGGGAAGTACCGATGTTCGGGATGTCCCGAGCATAACAGGACCAAAGCCTTACGTACGTTTTCCTGAGCGTCGAAAGGGCTTGCTGGAACTCCGAGTTCGCCGTGCTGATGTAAGCTTTCCTGAGTGTCCATTCGTCCTCGCTTGAAGCCCAAGTTCGCCGCCCAAACATGTGCAGACAGATAACCCGTATCTTATCTTGGCGCGTCACTCCTGTCATGGAATACCTGTTTGGCTCTTTTGCGTCCTTCTTCTTTTGATGTAATACTGTCGCAAAGTCTCATCTCCCTCAGCATGAAGACACATTTGATGATGAAGAGCTCAATTCTTAGGTGTTGGACTGGTTCCACCGATGATAATTCCACAGTACAGGGCCCACAAATAGAACTATTCCACGTTAACACAGATCACATGTGAGCTACTATGGGATAAAGATGTTGTGCTCTCTATGAAGCGTAGGGTTGTTCTGGTTTCCTTGTTTCGGTTTTTTTTAGGCACTGTCACTGATGGAGCGGAGAGAAACCCACCCTGTTTGTATGATGCACCTTGATCTCAAGCCAGCCAACTTTTCTCCTTTCCTTTAAGAAGAGCACCGTGTACTGATTGCGGCATGACTGGTATGTGATAGCTTTGCATGTTGGGCTCGGCTAAATTGTGGCAGGCAACCTCGTTTCTCTGGAGAGGAAGGTCAGGAAGATGGATAAAGCCAAATACACCTTTCACATAGAGGCTGGAGGTACAGACATACAGCAGACGGCCTTCAACGAGGGATATCAGCACATCGACAGCTTCCAGTGGGTCTGGGCAATACCCACAAGCCGAACTGGCAGCTTTGGCTTTGTTTGGTTGGCAGGTGGGGTCGGTTCCTGCAGTACGCTATAGAATCAATTTTTCCCCTCTGCACTAGAAACTCTGAAACTCAGAAATATCATTCTTGAGATGTATATCCAGAGAACTGTTGTTCGATTTTTTGATTTTTTGTTCATCGTGTTTTATTAATGCATGTTTGCGGAAGAAATGCCGCTGGATTTTTCAATTTTGCACTTTTTCAAAAAAGGCCTCAACAGATCTCTGCGGAAGGTATTTCGACACAATATTGTAGACTCAGAAATGTGTCCAGAGGCTGTGAAAAAAATCGATTGTACAGCACTTTTTTGTGGTCTGGAAAGGCGGGTCACAGAAGGTGACAGCGTGACACGGATCCTTCTCCGCTATTCATTCACAGTTGCTTGACCACCAAGGCACTCTCTGGCTGGATTTCTGGACCTCCTGGACTCTCTGGCATACCCTTAGCACCTGATTGACGTTTATAGTGAAATGCCAGCGCGAAACAAGGACCAGGCCAAAGCAGCACATCTCAACGCTAGGCGGTCATTAGCCATCGTAGAACCTGACGTGAATCAGGAAAACATTGCTCCTCCATCCCATATACCTCCTGCATTGTCAAAGAAGCCTGCAAAGAAGACACAGAAACAGCAACTTCTTGAAAAAGATGTCAAAATTGCTGACCTCCAGTCTCAGATTTCTGTACTGGAAGATTCAACATCCCGTTTGAACCAGGATCTCCTGGAGCATCGGGAGACCATAGAGACCTTCAATCGACAGAACAACGCGCTCTCCATCCAGAACCTTACCCTTTCCTCATCTCTGCGGCTGAAACGGAAAACAGAGACAAATTTGTCTTCTGAGCTATCCCTGAAGCAGAAGCGTGTCAAAAGGCTGGAAATGGAGAGGAATAGGAAGCAGGAATCACATTTGCAATGAATCCAATCTCTAGAACAAGCTCTTGTCGACAAAAATCATCATATTGCGCACCTAGACAAGTCCCTTGCTTCTTCCGACCTTCGTGCAGCTTCTCTTGATATCACTGTCGCCTCTCTCCATTCTCAACTGAAAAAGAAGCAGGAATCAATCAACGAGACTCAGAAGCGCCTCTATGCATTCCAGAAACAAGCAGGAAGAGCTCAATCATCCCTGAAGCAGCTTCGTTGTGACCACAATGCCATTCTTGTCTGGAACCCAACACAGAAAGGAGAATACACAGTAGAAGCACAAAGACTGGCTCGTGATTTGACCTTTGCTGGATGCGCTGGAGACAAGGTCAAGCTTGCAATTCGCAGCTGTGCTGAGACCTTCGGAATCAAGGTTGGGTGCGATATCAGTTGAAGGACCATTGGACGTGTGATTGATGAAGGGGGGAAGTACAGTGAGATACAGATTGGCCGAGAGATCATGAATACCCAAGGTATTTGTCTTATAAAGGTTTGACGGCATTCTAACAATCAATGGTTAGCGCTGATTGACAGCTCGGATGGAACGACACACCGAGGCATTACTGTGGAGTCCCGATTCCTCACATATTCATCCCCTTCCTATGCTCCAGGCATTGACGATTCTGATCCGGAGACATGGTCCCCTCGAACTCGCTTCCTCAAAGTCGCGCCAGCACTGGACCATATGGCAGAGCGTCAGGTCCAAGGGACCAAAGATGCCATCACACGTGTCGCTGATGTTTACTCCCGAAGTCCAGTCGCAGCTCGTGATGGAAAAACAATGGAACTTGACGATTATTACAGGAAAAAGGTTGGAGAGGTCAAGGACCATGCGGCAGATGGGAAAAAGGGATTCAAGATATCCAAGGAGCGCAAGAAGACAGTCGTGCACCGTGATTTGGGTCAAGAAGCTCTTGAGGATCATTCAATGAGCCCAGAACATATCATGAACATTCTCCTGCAGATTACCGACAAGGAACTTGAAGTCGCTGGAAAGATATCTTCGGAACAGCTCGCTGCTTTGTGAGCTTTTATCATTTATTGTATTTCATTTGATCTGATAGCAATCTAGATCTCCGGTTGAACGGTTGAAACTGATGCAAAGTGTGCTCGAGTACAAGCTAGGCCAAGAGCGCTTTGACACCCTTCCCACAGATAAACAAAAGCTCGCCAATACCCATGTCTTTGGTGGCTGCTGCTGCCATAAAGACCTCAATGTTGTCAAATATGACATCATTGAGATGCAGGCAGCCAGAAAAGCTGCAAATCTTCGTGCTCCAGTCTTATTGGCTAATAAGGCTAACGACGCTGTTATCAATCTCACCAGCAATCCGGACAGTGCAGCTTTACAGAATGCCATTGAATCCAGCGCCTCTGGTTGCATCAAATTCCTCGAACTTCTTGGCTCATAGCTTTGTCACAAAGATGGCGAACGGGGATACCAAGACCGGTGTGTAATATTCATGAAGGAGCAGAAATCGGCACTCTTCGAGCTAGATGAAGGGGGAAAGCAACCGGATACCTCGAACATTCGATACCAGAGCTACACATATGCTGCTGCCGAAGTCATCTGTTTCCACGGCATCATCTATGAGCTCATAAAGGAAATTGTCGATGCCAAAGCAAAGTCTGGCCATCCAAACCATGTTGAAAGCAATGTCTTAAAGGCCCTGGACGACCCAGCCACTCTCTCTGAACTCGGTGCTCTATTCTTATACGGCGCTTCGGTTTCATGGCCATATATGACTACTGTTCGCAGTACAAAAGAGAAGCCAGTCAATTTACTTGACCTTACTGATATCCATCGCAAACTCCCCGACTTCTGCGAGAACATCTCCAAGAATCCCCATATTCTTCTCGACCCAACCACTTCTCCTGAACAACTCACAATCAATGCTCGTCCTTTTGATGACCATATTCTTATTGAATCCATCCGCATTCTTGTTCCTGAAACGTCGAATCTTTTCTTCAACATTTCCCACATGTTCGCTGGTGCTGCCAAGGGATGGATTAGGTTCACTCCCGAGTTTCACGTAGGCGGCACATTTGACTTGCTGACACCAGAACAGAGGAAACTACTCTTCATTCCTTCGACTAACGATCACAATGAGGGTATGCTTGGCTCGTTCAGGGTTCATATGTGATATCATCCCAGCAGTACACCCAAAACATTCTCAAATCAAACCCGACTCGAAAGGAACAACACAGAGGCATTCATCATCAAGCATTGTGATGCTTCAGATCAGAAATATGTTATGAGGGAGGTTTGGATATTTGGAGCCAGTGGACAACGAGCAAAGTTTCGAAAAGCTTATGCAGCACTTCAGCGTGAGAAGGCTGAAAAAGCTCTTCAGCGATGCAAGAAGACAGCTGCGAAGAAGCTCAGCACCGAGCTTCAGATTTCCTCTATCAACCTCGAACTTGATGTTTCCGTCATCATGAAACTCTCTTCTGCCAAGCTCAAGGACCAGCTTCATGTTTATCACGATGTTCTGAAGGACCCTGTGCTTGTGAAGAAGCTCTGGAAGGACATGGCTCTAGTGGATGTTCGAAGGGCTGAAGTTCTCGCTGCATTAACTCGAGAGCTTGCGAGACAGTGCGTCTGCCATTTTATGGCTTTAGATTCTTTGCTGACTCCAGGTCCAGGAGCGATGGTACATCAGTGATTGATGCTGAACCGTGTAATGACGCCCCAGAGTCAATGATCATTGACGACTATGGCTACACCGTGGATCAGGACCAGGAATGGGAGGACATTGAGACAGTCGACAGCTCAGATTAGGTGCAACAGACTCTTTATTTGGGGACATGGGGGCATTATACTGGAAATTTCATTGTATTAACAAAATCACTGCAGGACCATGTACTATTATCTGTATTGAACATTTTTCCTCATCAAAATGTAGCCAGAAAATGATTGTGGAAGCCGGAACATGATGGAACAACGAAAAATAAAATTCAAGTGAGAGTCAACAAGACCAAACATCCCGGTTCAGCTCACGGGTATTGCCCAGACCCACTTCCAGAATCGGTGTGCCAAATCCGACGTGCATGATGATCATCTGGTCGATGGTCATCTCAGGTTCACGAAAAATGTGTTTTCTCCCCTCATACGTCTCCATTTTCCTTTTCAGACTCGAGATTAATTGTTCAGGCTGGAGCTCCAATCGATCCTGCCATGCAGACCTGGACAGGCCCAGAACGTGTCCAGCATGCCATGGACGCTCTCAAGGGAACCCACTGAGTACATTCTTTGTTGGTTTACGATATCAATGGTTCTGTTGTCCAGCCAATCAACATCAGAGATGCAATGGAGGGAAGCCTCGTGGAAGTCATTTATAATCTGATGCACTGGTATATTGAGAGCGCCAGAAAGGACAGCTTTACTGCAGACATTGTCAGTGTCCGAATTTTACGTGAAGAGTCAGCTTCTGTCGGGGAGATGTCTTCGAACGAGGATGACACGTCGAGCACAACTTTGTCTGTCGAAGACAGTGAGTTCCTTGCCACTCAGTTTAAGACTGGTGACTGATTGTTTGCAGGCAATGGAAATGCAAGCAGCAGATCCAGTGGCAGTACGTCTTGGTCGATTTTTTGAAGGGTTTCTTACTCTCCTTCTTTCCAGTGTCCGGGGGTCTCAGGGAGGTAGACAAGGACAAGATCATCAGTATTTAACTTTTTTGGTGGCTTTCGCAATTGCTGATGGATGAAATAGATTCAACTGTCAACTATGCTGTCGGCACACCTGAAAGTATGTGTGGTCCCTCTTGTTCGATGTCCACTGATAATGATCTGTCCTGACTCTAGAGGCATCGCATAAACGCCGTGGCAACGGCGAGGGTGGTTCTGGCAATAGCAAGAAGGTCAAGACTGATCTGTAGATGTTGGGGCGAAAAACGGTGTATCACTGCTTCTATTGTATCTACTCCTTCTATTTATTTTGTCAGATTTTTCGGTCAAGCTCGAGCGGTAAAGAAAAGTGGGTGAAGGATGGCAAGAATTGATGACGCCACATTTTTTTTGGGGATGCAACATTGAATAACAAAATGAGAGGGAATGTCTCCTTGGTTTCCTGTTCTTCGTCATGACCACACTTGCAAATGAGCTCCTCTCAGAAATTATCTCTTACCTCTCAGGGAACGATGTGAAGAATATTGCTGCGACTTGCTAGAAATTCTGGTGGCTTGTTGCTCCCTTGCAGTACGGCAAAGTCGTGCTAATTTAGTCGTGCAGATTGTTGTGACACCGTTTGCTTGCATTGGCCGGGGTTAAGCAAGGTCTGAACCGACGGAGGCGGTACTTTCATTAGGTAAGAGGTTCCGAGAAAACATGACAAACATTTGACCACACCAAAACATATCATTCCTCGTCGATTCCGAGGCAAGGAAGATCCCTATTCCCGCGGGAATAATCCACCATAGTGCTGCACTCTTTGGAAATGCTGCCATGCGCGACGAAGGGTATGGCTTTCCCTTTCTTCTTCTCTGGAACATGAGCCCTCATCGACTTCAGACCTCCTTTGGCATAATAATCGCCCGTCCAAGCATCCTTTGACATCTTTGGAAGCTGGTCGGTGATTGCCTGGCGCGTTTTTCGGATCAGCACGTCGTGGATCTAGTTTACGCCCCGATTGACTTCTAAAACTTTTCGCATCTCTTGATAGAAGGGATCACCCCGTCCAGGGAGGTAGACGTGGATCGTCGCCCCCATTCTTCGAGCTTTGAGCCAGTTCAACCCAACCATCCAGACCAAGACCGTCTCCTCGACTGAGTTGTCTTCCTCGGCTTCGGTTGCGCTCGAGTGGACCCCATCCAGCATCCTGACGTTCAGGCCTTTCTGTAGGAAGCCTTCGAATTGGATATCGCGATTACTCCCTCTCATATTGAACATGAGCATTTCGGCAGTTGGTCGAACCTCGAGCAGCAATATGGAGCCGTCGGATTCTTGGCTGGGTATCGGTAACGTGTTGTACATTTTGGCATCTAGGTATGGCGTATCTTCCTGAGCTGTAGACAATTGTAAGCCTGACAGTATACTTCAAGCTGCGAAACTTACCCTTGATCGCCCCGACTTGCTTGTTGACCGGCTTTCGGATGGCAGACTTGGTGAGAGCGAGGTGAGCTTTGGCTCGATCGCTGATCCCCGTCATATGTCCCCTCAATGTCTTGACCGATCTCGTTGCCTTCTACCGTCTCCTGCCCCAGTTTCAAGCGGACAAAGTACAGGCCACCGCCATCTTGCTGGGAATTGAGCTTTATCTTGCCATCGACATTCTTCGCGATGATCTTCACAGCGATGCTACTTGCTAGTATGAAACGAACTCCGCTTGGAGTGAAAGCTCTATATGGTCGTCAAGTCAGTTCAATTTCGCGTCACCCGTGTTCGTAACACTCACTTGACGAGAGCAGGTCTCAACTTTTTGTTCCACTTGAGACTGGCGAGGAATACGATGGCGATTCCTTGCAGCTCAGTTCTTTACCACCAAATCGTTTCTGCCAGTCGAGATTATCAGCAAAGAGCTCTCGAACAAGGAACATGCGCGCACTTGATCTTCAAATTATTTGGATTGTTCTGTGCAATAGCCGGTGGATCTCTTTCGATTCCCAGTCTCGCATCGCTTCCTCGTCAAAGACAACAGCATTAAGACGCGTTCCACTGGATTGCTTACCTCGTATATGTGTTTTCAGGCTGGTAAGTTTGTCAGCTACGTTTTTTAAAATATTGCTCACCATATTTCACTTCCAGCTGCTGATATGCCGAAACCGACTGAAGCCTCCCAAATTTTGTCTCCAAAGTTCATGTATGGTCCTCAATTGGCCAAACCCAAATTGAACATCAATATTGAGATTGACGATGACGATTACGACGAGTACGTATTCTTTATTCATCGTGTCGTTCGCTGCTGACGTGCCCGAATCTTTGCAGCATCTACGCGAGACTTCACATCAAATTCAGTTCCCATCCTTCACCGGGCTGGATAGCTGCTAAGCTGGTTGAATGTGTGCCGATAATTGATTTGTTCGCAAAGGTAAATTTCACCATATCTATCGCTTTACGGCTGAACATTGTTTTACAGCAATTCAAAATCACCGTCCCTGCGCTCGTAGGTGATATTGAACAGGCTGCTGCGACGCACGAAGTGACTTCGGCTGCTAATAAAGTTTCCATCGGTGGTGGAGCTTTCCTAGTGAAGCAATCGACCCTGCAGCGTCCATATAGTGTCCTCAAGCTCTTAATGAGTAAGAAAATCCCATACTGTCGCGATACCGCTCGCTAAGGCTCTTTCAGTGTATCAGGCTGGCGTCGGGATGCATGTAATGCCAGTTTTGAGAGCGTACGCTCAACAAAATCCAACCAAACCCCCGATGCTTACCATAGTCGAATACCGGAAATGGTATTATAAAAACCATACCGGAGCAAAGAAGGAGATTTGGACCCCAATCAGCCTTGCAATCGGTTCCCTTGTGACCAGGGTCGTAGAGGTTTCACAGGCTGAACTAGAACCGGTATGTCTTTTGATGATTTACCGCTGAATTAATCAAACATAGTCTAACAGTCTTATCCCAATGGAACTGATGATTTCTACCATCGGGACGCGGACATGCAAAAAGGCTCACCCGCTTCCATTTACTTCAACGTTTTGCGTGAGTCTTATCGATCTGACTTGGATCGCGTCTGATTCTTTTCCTCAGTATTTCGCGTCAACTCGAAGACCGACTTTCCCGTATTTAGCTCTGGGTTCAATCTCAAAGATGCCATACGACGAATCAGGGACCCATACCGCAGCCAGCGCCGCGTATGGCTCATTGCGGAACAAGACGACATGATTCTAGAGATAAAGAGATTGGGCCGCATGCCTCAAAACCAGGAGCAGGTCGCATTGCGGAAAGTGGTGAAGCACTCTTGGTCAGCTATTATGAACAGAGTCATAACCCTTGGTGGACTGAAGAATATTCTCCGTCGACCATTGTAAGCCGCTACGACTGGATTTCTTTGTCAACTAATGTTTGTTCAAGGTCTTACTTTCATGTCGACGAATCCGAGGTACTTGATGAAGAACAAGATCCGGACGATTTCGTCGGGTATACCATTCCTGATGATGACGACGACCCCAGCGATGACGACGACCCCAGCGATGACGACGACCCCAGCGATGATGGTTCAGGAGACAACCAGAACACTACCTCTGGCGTCCAAATCGAGTCTGCCGACGATGACAAATTCACTGTCGACACTGTCACCGAAACCTCTATCATTGACCTTACCGACGACGACGACCAAATCCCAAACAAGTCGACACGAAAACGTAGACGGGCCAAGGCTCTGACTGTGAACTCGGATAATGAAGAAGAGGTCATCGTGATTTCAGATGACGACGAACCCCTTCCCTCTCTCATGCGACTCAATAAAGGAGTTCAGAAACGACGCAAAACGGACTAGATTATCGCTCATCGCATTCGGACTCGTTGCACGGACTATTAGCACTTTTTATTTCCACCAGTACCTGTATGTTTTGTAGATTCGTTCCCTCGCATAGCATTTGTTGTATTCGTTGTATTCCGCTTTATAGATACAGCAAGTCTCTTTACATTACAGAGGAGGATTGGCACTTGCGACTAGGGTCTCGAAGAAGGCCTGGAACCATGTACCGGCCTAAGATGGCGTCAACCAACATATTCAATAGTAGAGTACAAGATAAGCTTACCTCTGGAGCTGGTTGAGTGGCGTCAGATTGTCCACAGTGGGCGTCGAATCGAGGTGAAGATGTATTGCTGGTACCATCGCATTCGCCCCCAGGTTTTATCCAAACAATAGAGTCGATTAAGGATGACGGAGTGTTGATAGTCGGACGCAAGCCGAATCCAGCGCCCTTGACATTGCACCTGTACATCGTTAAGATGGGAAAGAAACAGACAACAAGGAACATTACCAGTCACCCCATTGCTGACGAATGTTTTGAACTCCTGAACGAGACTGGTCGACAATGAAATGGGCCGGGAACTGCGTAAGTTCTGGCGCAAGAGCCTGGATGTAGTGCATCTCATCGTAATTCGGATTGCCCTGGGTTATTGGATCGGGACTCGACGCAGAAAGTGAATTATAATTGGCGACGTTCGTTGCAAGCCCCCGTACGAATGAAGGAGAACCAGCGCTGGTGTAAAGAGAGTTGAACAACTGAGCAGCAGGGGCAAGATTTGCCGGCCAACCGAGCCATCCTGCGTGACCTGCATCCAAATACATGTAGACGCCGAGTTTGTCAAGTTGTTGCATGGCATAGGTTACACAGGCCTTGAAAATATTCGATCAGGTCGAATGTGGCGCAAGCACGTGACTCACCAAATAGGTTGTCCTGGCGTTAGCGCACTTGGCAATGTTCGTGTTGGTCACGAGATTTGCCAGTGAGTCGGGTTCTATAGCCGCAACAACGCGGACATCCGGGAATTCTGAAAGAGTTCTCAAAAGACCATCAATCATTGAAACAAGCACTCACTCTGGATCTGAGCAACAATCTGGTCAATGTAGTTGAAATAGTTGGCTTGACCATTATCGGCGATCGAGAACTCTCCATTTGAAGCCAAAGCAGCACAATCACGATCTGGAAGGTCGTAGACCACGATCTGCAGAATGTACTTGGTGCTTCCCGACTTTTGTTTTGTGCTGATGTCTTGCAGATAGGTTGCAAGTGACGGGATTTTGGAGACAGAGTCGAGCCAGATGAATGTCGGGATGTTAGCCACAGAAGCAGCCTTTGTAGATTGAGTTCCGGTGAGCTGAGCTGCCGCTGCTGCAACTTCCGAGGCGTAGAAGGGAGAAAGATATGGCTATGGGAATATCAATGAAGATATCCTGGCAGAAATCCTAGTTACATACCGTGAATCCTACGAAAGGGTTACCAGCAGCGGTTGCACCAGTCCCCGATGCAGTGGTCGTGGTTGTTCCACCACCTCCTCCAGTGGCTGTTGTTGTTGTACCTCCGCCTCCACTGCTTGCTGGTCTGGAATATCGCGTCAATATGCATCAAAGTAGTTGCCTGTTGAACTTACAGGCACTGAGAATAGTAGGCATTGCTAACGGTACAGGTAGAGCCTGAAGCACAAGTAGTTGCACCGCCTGGACGATTTTCAGCATCCAACGTCAAGCCCAGTGTTCAAGTTGAACTTACTCCAGCCAATTCCACCGCATTGACCGAAAATCGGTGACTGAGCGTTGGCAAGATGAATCCAAGCCGCGAGGGCGAAGACGACAGAGGATTTGAACATTTTCCAAAGAGCAGATGGACAATGAGGTCTTATGAGCTTCAGGACCCGTTTTATACCATTCCGACCCAAAAATCTGGTGATAAAGGGAGCTTTTAGCGGCAAGACATCGGGCCCAACGATTCGCGTCACTCACGGTCTTCAAGTGATCACACGACGCAATCACATTTATGGACGAAGCGGGCATGAAGTAAACTTGACATTTGACCTGAACTCTGTCGCGCTCTTCCGTTGTCCATCGGCCAAAACAGATCCGGAGGGATCCAGAACATCCTGGAGGTCCGTCAGTTAACCTGAATGAGAGCAGTAGAGTCACCGAATGGTACGAGTGAATCATCAGCTACCGGTCCCAGAGGTATTCCAGACGGTTCTATGTCGGAGCAAAAAGAGCAACCAGCTCCAAGGACACGGACAGGTGACTTGACGGAAAAACATGAAGATCAGAGTCAAAAACTCCGCAAGCTCCGTGAACACACGGAGAATTCTCCCAGGAAAGACAGTGGACCATGACCAGCGATTATTTCGGAAAAAATTGTGTCATTGATGGAAAACCATACAGACTACTAGTTTTACAAATACAAGGTCGTCAGGACGGTGTAAGGATGTTGAATTCGGAAAGCCCTCGTACCGAAGTCGCACCGGCATTGATACATGTGAGCTCCGCCGCGGATGTCTAGAGGAATATCGCGTACTTGGCCTTGAGACCCAAGTTCCGTTTCGAGTTCGAGGTTGAGCAAGATACACGTGTGTCTTTCCGCGACGAAGGTCGAACGATTGAGAAATAGACTTGACAGATCGGAGCTTGAGAAATGACCGGACCTACACGGTCGCATTATAAAGTGGACTTAGGGCGTCGAGGTAGAGAGGGAATAACGAAAGGATAGGAGACGGAGATCCGACCAAGACTTGAATAAAGTCGAGGAAGATGCAGCTGACTGACGAGCTGCGGACCGTTAGCAGAGAAACATAAAGATAGAAATTTACAGACACGCACATATCTGGAGCGTCGGGCTCAACCAAGGGCCAGCGGCCCGTCGAAAAAAAAATCATTGCAGACCATCACAGTAGCCAACCTGACAACATCACCACATCACTGACGCGACCGACTCCTTTCACGAGGTAGTAAACTGTACCAAGATTGACAACAACGGAGGCTTCCTTGAAAATGGACCCACACGGTTAGACTCGGGCTCATCAAGGACAGAGACCGACAATGTCTTGATGATTTTACGTCGAGATAGCCATAAAATTGATATAGAAATGTGGCAATGAAGGATTGTGCATGAAGTCGATGAGTCGAACGACTTGGGGTCTGGAACATGTCAGCGTCCACTTTTCATCAACCTTATATACACCTTTTCGGCAAATTGTAGCCACTACTCCATAATGCCAAGCACAACTTTACTGACCAGAACCGACGAGCAGCCGGTAGCTCGCACTGGAAGTAGAAACCAATATCCATGGATTTTCCATAAAATGGCATGCCAAGGCAGCCAAGCCTTCTGGGAGCATTGGAATGCGGAGCCAGGACTCAGGTGGTCGCGTCCTGAAAGACATAAAGACCACATGAATAATATGTTCTGGGACTTCTGTGGGACGTCGATGTCAGTGAAAGCGACGGCGACGAAAAATCTTACCGACGTTGAGGAATCACAAGCTGTTTCCGGCTTCGCAGTCTCCCGACCAGCAGTAAGATGAACATTACGCTCTTGAAAGATTATACCAACCAGAATCACAGGAGGCATCGCTCTTGTTGACATGACTTCATGCCAAGTACAGCTTCATAGTCTTCGAGCGTAGATGATGATCATCCTGTTGATGTTAGTATGCAAAACGGAAAAATGTTGCAGTTATTCTAGTTCTGCAATACATTCTGGACGGCATAAGAATGCTTGGCATTCGCAATACGACCAAATGATATAGCAGAGCATTTTCTAAAAGCACATGGGTCAATTGAGTATAAAGCAGCGAGGAAACAACTCACCAAGCACATGAAAAAGAGCCATGGGACCATAACATGGCAGGATATTCATGACAATCAGGTCCAGGGATATCATACAGATTCATGAATTGCAATGGATGTACATCGGCAACGATCATTATCGACGAAATCATCCGTCAGGCTCGTTTCTTGTTAGAACTTGGAGGCGGAGGTAACAGCGGGAAACCACCGGAAGTAGTAGTCGAGGTCGTCGAATCCGAACCAAGTAGATTAGTGGTCAAGTCTGCAGCGGCTTTCTTGCGACCTGGAATAGCGATGGTAAAGGTCTGACCCTCTTTCAGACTGTAGTCCTTCTTCGGGCCAGCAGGTATGTGTGGAGACGGAGTGTCCTCTGAACTTGTACCAACAGGATTCAGACTGGCTTTGTAGCGTCTATGAATAAACGTTTAATCCCGGGTTTGGTGCAAAAAGCAGCGCGCACTTGGTATAATCCTGAAGAGCAACATCTTGGTCGATGATCAGAGAAGATTGGAGATGATAGAGACGAAGTGCGCACTGAAATCAAAGCTGTCTGTTCGCTCAGCGAAGCCCAGCCCAATGTAAGCCTTCCTTCCATCGTCCTCTACTCTGATCACGAAATATCTAGACGAGTCCAAGACAGAGTCAACGCAGGGCTTGCTGGGATCATAGTCGGCCTTTGCAAATACTATTCCGGGATGCTCAGTTTACTGCAATGAGCTGGAATGACCTTACATTCTCCTGCTCAGCGTCAGTAGCTATAACAGCGGCATGTAAAAATCGCACCAGTCTGGACATCTTCAAAGATAAGAGAGACCCCTGCAGATTTCTCAATAATCTTCAGGCGCCCTTTCCATAGTGGGTTGCTGAGATCCCAGTCATTTGCCCGGTGGCCTTCATTGGCCTTGAGCGGTGGAATCTTGTGAACTGAGGAGCTATACTGAGCTCAACAAAGCAAGTCAGTGGAGCCCTTACCAGAGATTTCGCGACACATATAGAGAATGGATTCAATGTCGTCCTCTGAAAAGTTCTCCATGGTTGAGGCCAAGTTTGTTTTGACGAGCGTCTAACGAAATCCATCATTCACGGTCTCTCCCGAACTACGATGGTCACTGCTCCTCCGACGCCGCCTCCGACGACTGCTGCCGAAATCCAAGATGCAGCGTCGTCAGCATCCCAAGTGGCCCCGGTAGAACCAGTGGCACCAGCGGAGCCAGCGGCCGCCAAGGAAGAAAAATCGACTCCAGTAGCTGCACCAGTTCAGCTCGACCTCTATCAAACGAGCTTTCCAGAGATCTCCAACTTTGCTTCACAGCGCAACTGGCCCAAGTTGATTCGGCATGCTGAACACTATGAACGCACGGTATGGGGCTTGTCTTGCTCTTTGTTCGCGATAAAGGCTGATCTATTGCATTTTATCCAGGCTGGAAAGCTACGTTCTCTCGTCCTGATGACCATCCCTCTGGTTATTGCTCATCTCATCGAAGATGAACTGTATGTGTTCTCTCAAGATCCATTCTACATATTCTCAATCACTTTGATCACAGACCTGAAGCTCATTTCGCGCTCGGTCGCCTCCCAAGCGGCCTGCAATCATTCCATATGGTACATGAACTCGGTAATCTGGTAACAGCTACCACGAAACGGAAATACACCATGGTATATTCTGGGGCAGAGTCTCTGCGCAATCAGGCGGCCCAGCCTTCAGCGCCTGAGCCAGCTCTCGCCGCCTTAGTGGTCGACATGGTCACTCAATTTATAGGTCTGTCCATGGTTATTCTGTGAATTACCATCACTCAAAATAACTCTTGTAGATTCCTTCCGCTCTCGTAGTCTTCATCTCTTGTCCAAAGCATATACCTCTCTTCCGATTGCACTGGCGCAGTCATACCTTGGACTGGGTCCTGAGCCGCTTCTTGCAGGTCAGTTTCAAGTCCTCTGTAAACGCCACGGCCTGATTATTTAATCGCATGCAGTTGTTCAAAACCAAGGGTGGACCTATGAATCCGCTACACAAATTCTCATCCCCAAAGCTCCCGTCGTGGCTGCTGCTGCCCCTGGAATAGCCAAAGGGTCATTTTCCGGTACGCCTTGAGTTGTTCATCTGCACAAGTTTTCTGACTGAGTATGTCAGGCTTGTCGTCTCTCACTAGCTTCGATTTCGTGGCTAACAGTGTCGGTCGATTGGAGATGTAGAGGCTTTCAGATCACTGGTATGCCATCACCGTGTCCTCGTAGATGTTCTCTCTGACCCTCGATTCAGTTTTCTTGTTGCATAAATCACCCTTGTATTTGAAGAATTATAAAAGAAATTTGAACCATACTTCTTCCCACGTAAAACAATCAACGCTATGGAACGTACGATGGTTCTGGCATCGAAGCAGACTCTTGAGAACATGCTATTGTTGAAGACTTTGGAGAGACTTGAACTTTGTTATTGTGAAGCTGAAATCGGCCGCTTATCTAAGCGCTCATCAGCTTAGCATCTCCCCGTTTCGCCCCTTGTGGACGCGTCTGAGCGCGACGCCCTGCTCCGCTCCGCCTCCCGAGCTCATCGCCTTCTAGCCTTCTTTGTGTTTCTTCCGTTCTATATCTCGCTTGGCTACTCGAAAAGGATTCACAGTGACCAGATTTCTGTCTATACCCAACACAATAATGTCCAGTATACCAACACCGTCGCGTCACAATTACAATCGACCGGTGACGCCCTCAACGTCGTCTGGGTCTACCCTTCGACATGCTAGAAGCCGAACCTTCAGCCCACCCTATTCCAATGGAAACTACTCAACCATGACCAGCCCGGGTGGTCCGCCGAAGACGAATATTGTATCAAGAGTCGCAATAGAAGGAAAGGCGCGACAAGGCCGTGACGATGTCGCGATAAAAATGTATCTCAAGGTGAATTCGATAATCGTGTCTTTTGTATTTTGTGTTGACTGGGTTCTCCAGCTCTCGTTACCATTGGATAGTGTAACTCCAGGCTCTACAGTACCCTTATTTGCCGGTCTGTTCACTCATCTACCGTTTTCGATTGCAACTCATGATTTGTTAGAGGAGAATGTCAAAATTATCGAATCACAAGTGTATCCTC
The DNA here is from genome assembly GCA_029320655.1 of Mycena floridula. Lineage (NCBI taxonomy): Eukaryota > Fungi > Basidiomycota > Agaricomycetes > Agaricales > Mycenaceae > Mycena > Mycena floridula. Next base: position 223,047 of record JARIHS010000033.1, on the reverse strand, counting down.
TCGATCCCAACACCTCAGCACCCTACAATTTCTCTCCCGAAGTCTTTCCGCTGCTCAATAATGCTGCCCGTGCCCTCAACCTACCAGCACGATTACCGGAGACATTTGCTTCAGCTTTTGGTCTCTCGCACTCGCCATTGGCCTCTTCCAGAGTCTCCAATGCTTCCACAAAGTCGGATATCCTCGACACACGATTCACAGGAGAAATAGTCGTTGGTGGATACCAAATTGCATATGTCTTGCCGAAAGAGTTTCCTTCGCAAGACGAAGACCACCATTCGCGGTCGTCCTTTTCCAAGAGGCGCTCGTCAATCATAGAGAGAAGCAATCAGCATTTCATGGTTGCCATTGACATGGTGGTTCCATATGTGTCGAGGCCGCCCAAGGCTCCGTTCATGGTGCGTCATTTTACACCTTTTGAATTTCTGCTGAACATTCCATAAAGCTCTCGATTCCTACTCCGCGATGTCTTCACAATAACATCAAGCTTCGCATATTTCCTCCAACCAGCACATCCAATTCTCTCGCGTCGCTCTCGTCAACTGATGAGGACGGTGGAAGCTGGGACTTGGCTTCTGAACCCCATGTCACTCGCAGTGCTACAAGGAAACTCTCGCGCTCTTATTCCTCCATCAACTTTGCAGACGACGAATCAAGCGATTCTTCTACAGCGGGATTTTCTGAAGGATGTGGAATACAGGGCACATTTCCGAGCACTGAACGTATTCGAGTTCGATGGGCAAGACCTCCGAAATCCGTTGATGTCCCAGAGGGAAATCGCGACATGAGACGTAGAGTCGGGGTCGCCAAGTCATCGGGAGAAATGATCTGTGTTGTTCGGGGAAGCGCGAAGATTGAACACAATGGTCCGGAGGGTATTTTAATGGATATTGAATACAAGGGGAAGTGTCAAGACGTGTGGTTTGAAGGTGAGTAGCATCTTGCATTGTCCCCAATCCATATTGACGTGTTTTAGGCGTAGCAACATTACTGGGGATGGATGTTTCTTTAGTGGCTAAAGGCTCAGATGTCACTTGGGCTCCAGGCTTGCCTCCGAACTGGGAAATCACCGGTGATGTAGGCTATACGGGATTCGATGTGGGGACACCGAAACGTCCGCTATCACGACACGATTCCTTGGATTCCAACGTCCAACTCTCTGAGACTCCACACCCTACAAGACATGATTCTACATCTTCCAACTCTTCCTTATTACGAGCACCTTTACCAGTTCATCCAGTCGCCGAGTTTTCCTTCGAAGGCTCAGCGTCAGCGTCATCTTCATCTTCTCAGCTGACATCTTCCATGTCGGTGCCCAGCACTCCATTTCCAGCAGCAACATTGCCAGAGACGATTTCTCAGCCACCTTGCCAAGTTATAACCCTTCACCTCAACATCACTGATATAGGCCCACCTCCCAGAAATGTCTTCACTTACAGAATCTCTGGCACAGTCCTTGTTACACCTCGTCCAATTTCCCCCGATCGAGGTCTCCAACCATTCGATCCTCATTCAATAGTTCTTCCCAAATTCAGCGTGATTCCTGCTGAAAGAGAAACGACCTCGTTCTACATCTCGAATAGCGTCGATGACTCCAATGCCACTTTGGAAGTCTATAATCCTGATTCAACGAGGAAGAAGGCGTTGAAGAAAGGCGGTTCGACCCATACTGCAGAAAGTGGTGGTCGAATTGCTTTACAGACAGTCAGCACGCCTACAGGGTCGAGCCAGAACAAGCTTTTACAACCACCTCGATCCAGAACTCCCAGTGGAAACAAGAGTCCAACACGAGCACCGTCTCCAGCTCAGAGATTAATGCCAACAAGGTCAAAGAGAGATGGCCCGGTGATGATTCCTTCAGTCAAGGCTATTGTTACACCATTGGTTTCAACGGTCGGCTATTATCCTGATGCTTATGCCGTCAGAGTCTGTTTTCAAACCCAAGGCACTGGATCAGACGTCTTGGAGTTTGGACTTGCCAAACCTGGACCAATGACTGCTTCGGTCGTGTCGATAAAAGACGAGCTGATACCAGACAGCAAGCCGCCGAAGGTCGAGATTCTCAGTATCAGCATTCAGGGTGTACCAGTGCGATATGAAACGACGGCTGAGACGAAACCGGAGAAGGAGAGGGAGATTTCGTTTGACCAGCTTAGTGGACAAGAATGGCAGAGCTGGATTAAGGTATATCTGGGAAGCTCTGGAGGAGGAGACATTGTCATCGACTACGTGGTACGAGATGAAGAAGATAGCTCACCCAAGGGCAAAGCAAAGGCAAAAGACAAGCTGTTGCTGGATGTTTTTCTGCCGACGTTTAGGGTTGCTGTTGGTCGACTGGAGGTGCTCGTTGAGAGCTTCAGCGGTGAGTAAATGCGACACTTAGTTGAGATGCATCTCATTATTCTACAGATCTTGAAATCCTGACGTTGCGGTCGAATATGACGCATCAGAGACCGACGGCGGCAGGTCGACAGCTCCTTCATTATTCGATGGAGGAGCTGTTCTGTCCATACCTCTGTCTAACATTACACCCCACTGCCAAGCCTCATTCTTGGACCCTGAACAATCTCATATATGCGATCTTCGCACTCCTTGTTATTGTTCTTCTTTATCTCAACTCTGAGATGCGATACATGAATCGCTCATTGGAGGGATACCCGGGATGGCACGATAACTCTGGGCCCTTGACGATTACCACTACAGTGTATACTGGGTCCAATTGGTGGTTCGGCGACAAAGAAACTACCTCAGAGACTTTGACCTCGACCTCGGCCATCGAAATATCAACGTTGACCCCGGAACCTTCCTTCACCCCGGTCAAGGAAGAGACTTGGTCTATCACGGCAACATCGACTCCCTCCTATAGTGAATCCTTCACTCAGTCGCTCGCCATCATTCCCGCAAAATTGTCGACGTTTTCATGGGAGGACCTGAGACCAGTTCGGGAAACTTTTGCTACTGTTTTTGGTCTGCTATGGCAGGCGGCCCGTAGAGTTTATCATTATCCACTAGAACCTACATGATTTATGCTATATAGTTGCTTTGATTTGATTTTATGTTTATGATTAATGAGTACCAGCTGTTTTTTAGGCTATCAACTGACGATTCGTGTAGTCTCGGTCATCGCGTGAGATGGGCGGGCGTCAATGCCTTTCGACCGGAATAATAATGGGCACCAGCTATCCGAGATTCCAAAATGTCGAGAACAGATTCGATACGGACCGAAATTGACAGTTTCAGTGTTTGTAGCTTGGGCAGCAATGGTGATGGAATGCCGTCGAATGCAAGAAAGGCCAAGTCGTTGTAGTCACCGAGAGTAAGCTCTTCAATGTCGCGTATCAGAGCAAAAAGCTGAGCTGATAGTCAACTGTTTCAACGGAGGTCTTGATGGTTGAATTAGATTGTAAATCGATTCAGAGAGCTGATTAGAGCCAAATGCTGAGGGCGAAACCAAAGCAGGCAAGAGCAATCTGTCGAGGACAAGCTTGAGATTAACAGGATTCTGAGAGCTGCAGTGACTGGTGAAGGTTAATTGTCGTAGGAAAGGGAGTTGTATGATGTCGGTGTCCCGATGTGAGCCCGTCATTATCCTAACGCCACATTCCTCAAGGAATCTGATTTGTGACAAGATCTTTAGGCATTCAGCTGGTGTGGCGTCAAAATGAAGACGAAGAAGTTGCGCTGAGGGCAGTAATGGGGAATATGAAGAGAATGGACCACAAAGGGACAGTGAGACACTGTTGGGCGCATCCTCGACGGTGAAGCCGAGTGCGGTGTCTAAGGGGTTATTGTGCCGCCTGAAAACCTCCCTAGTCTCTTTCGGACGAAAAACAGAGAGTGAAGAAAGCTCCTCTTTGAGCTTCGAATCGTCGGAATATTGGGCATATTCGAGCTCATTGTCAAAGTTATCCTCGCTGGACGAGGCGTAGCTTTCAGGAAAGGTGGCCGCTTCTTCAAGGTCCATCTCTTCCTCATTGGAAACGTTGTGCCGAAGTATTTCACGCAGGATTTCTGAGGCAACTGGTGGATGGGGTCGAGTCGACATGTTGGTTCCAAGTTACAGAATCTGAGTCATTAGCTTTCCCTTCATGGTTATCTAGCTAGACTCGCACCGATAAAAAGGTTTTTCCGTTCAGATTTCTGAAATATGTGACGGCCGTAAAACAGCAGGTCTTGTCATCCAGCGCTGTGGGTGCCTTCGGAACGGTCATGCTAAGACCGAACTTAATGACCGGTTCATGCCAATGAATAAATGCCTTTATGATAATCAGTTCAATCTGAAAGACTCATGGTCACTGTAAATGTACCGTCGTTTGCATAGAGCAATTCTGAGCTTCCTAAAAGTCATCGTCGACGACGACGAGATTCTGATTCATCATCAATGTGCCCTTGAAATGTCACTGGATCAGCCAGGGGTTCGAGGAGCGACTACAGCAATCTATAAAATATGATTGATTTTCGAATCTCTTGCCAAAGCTGCGACGTTGGTTTTTGGAGTTGAGGATAGGTCATCTTGTCGTCACAGAGGTCGGCGTGACCTTACGCGTTTTGGCACTTGACCATAACTACCGTTACCTTAGCGCTGCCAAATTCTGCTGGACCATGGACAAAAACCATAACTTTGAAGACGCTGGAGAGGAACAGCCTGACGCCGCGGCCCTCAAGGCTCAGAAGCTGGCAGAACTTTTCGATAAGTGAGCTGCTATATTTCAGACTTCAGCAGCGTTTGACCGTCATGCAGGATCCGCTACTCGGACAATTATACAGACGATACCTATGGTAATTCAGATCATCGGCCATATAATCTCAGCTGAATCGCTCCAGTGTATCGGCATGTCACATTGCCCAAGCAACTGCTGAAGATTGTTCCACAAGACTATTGGAATCAAGCGACCGGCGCTCTGCGATTGCTTTCTGAAGAAGAATGGAGAGTCAGTCTTGGTTTCTCTACGCGACCTGGATGCTGATCTGTGTCGATAGCTCATTGGAATTACACAGAGCCACGGCGGCTGGGAGCATTATGCAAGCCACGGTGGGTTCGGAAGAATCATTATGCTACTCAGATGGCCTGATTTTCTCTATTGCAGCTCCAGAGCCCCAGATTCTCCTATTCCGCCGACACATCGAATCTTATCCCGAGACCCAAGGACGGAGAAAATAGGGTCTCGGAGTCAGGCTGGGATTCTAACCGGAACTCCTGCTGTACGCCTCATTTGTTGTTATTCTAGCTGTGCTGTCTATACTTATTATGTCGCTGTATTTAACGTTGTAACGATTCTTTTTTGTTTTTGCTTCTTGCGTCGCCGTCGGCTTTGGGGCTGGGCTCGCTTATTGATAGCTATAGTAAAAGGTATGCCTACGAAAGCGCTAGATAAGGTAAGCGTCTAATGCGAGCCTGTTTCCTTATCACGTGGTTCCAAGTCTTTTTGACTCGACCTTTGCCTCGGCTTCTCGTCTCGCTCGCATTGCTCGTCTGGCCGCTCAGCGTCTTTTGTCGTCTCGCGGAATTTTCGTGCAATCCTTCCTTCTGCATTCTTCAGCAAGCTCCCCATCCTTACGACTCACTTACGACCACAGCAGACTTACACCTCAACGGTCAACAACCATCATTGAAGAAGCTCTTCATTGCATTTCAGTCGCCTAGACCTCCGATTGAACCTGCTCATTACACAGCGCCCATTCTCATTAAATTTTGCATTCCGAATTCTGGCTGAAGACCATGTTTAGCGCGGAGCATTCGCTAGCTCCGAAGCCGATTCAAGTACGTGTCATCCAAAAATCATTTTGCATCCCCCATGCCATATATCGGCCATTCTTCTTCAAGTGCCACCCTTGGCCTGTTTCTTTCATATCAAATCAACTCGCAATTCCCAAATTTAACTCGTAAATACCAAATCAACTCGTAACTCTCAACTCGTAAATCGTGAATCGTAAATCCCAATTCAACTCGTAACTCGCAAATCGTGCTCTATAAATCCTCTTGTACCCGAATTCATCTTTAATCTAATCTGTCATTTAATCTTGCAATTGCTTGTTCGTCGCGGAGCGCTTCCAAATTTTCCTTTCAGTGCCAGAATATCTCACCCACGGCTCAGCCACGGCTGCTAACAGTTTAGGTTCCAGGTTCAGAAGATGTGACTTTCACATCTGAGTTCAGTGCATTGATTATCCGACCTTTCTGTGAGCTGGTGAGTGTTCTTTATGTTTTACCCTCCCTTTCTTGCGGGTTCTGTGTCGTCTTGGCAAAGGTGCTGGACCCCTCACTTCCACACCTTTCAAATTTTCTAATTCTCTTTATATATCAATTCTTGTTTGATCTTTCTCTCTTTCGGAAACTCAACTTTCCTTTGCCGTCGACGGTCGTATCCGATTGTACTCTGTCCACTAATATGCTTTTCTTTTCCGCTGATGCCAAATGCGGCTCTCTTTTTGGCTCTGCGCGCGTAGCAAAGAAGTCCCAGAATCTCTCGCCCGCGGCTGCTAACAGTTTAGGGTCCAGGTTCAGAAGATGCGACTTTCACGTTTGAAGTCGGTGCGTTGATTCTTTCATTTTTCTGTGAGATGGTGAGTGTCCTTTATGTTTTACCCCTTCTCCCTTCAATTCTTGCGGGTTCTGTGTCATCTTGGCAAAGGTGCTGGACCACTCACTTCCACACCTTTCAACTTTTCTAATTGTGTGGCGGGTCAGATCTTGATCACGCTCATTATTATTTATTATCATTTTACTTATCTATTTTATATCAATTACTTACAAAGCTTTTTGCACATGATTGGTCTGTCGCTCGTAGCACGATTCTTTACCTCAACTTTTACCATCGTCTACGCCCTTCAGAACTCTAGAATATATATCTAGTCCTGTTCTGTTTTGCGTGACTTGAAGTAGAAGTAAAAGGTAACCCACCCATTACACTTTTTTGAACATCTTTGTTCATATATTCAACAATCCCCCGCAAAAAAGCTTTTCAACAAAAATTTCCCCAATCAGAAATTCAACAAAGACCGATTATAGATGACACGTCGATCCACCCATACAAAAAAGCAGAAACCCTCTGCTGCCAGAACTCGATGCCAGCAGCCAGGACAAGCAGCTGGGTCAGCGAACAACCCCTTTGGTTCGAGTACGTTAATAAGGTTGGAAACGATCCACCTTGTATTTTCGGCATATCTAGTAAATATGACCGTCTTTCCTGATTACGAATGGGACACTATTTGCCTAGAGAGGAGTTCCGACTTGTCTAGAAGAGTACCAGTACCAGTGCCGATCATGAAACAAGCACCTAGAAGGATCCAGCAACAGCGTCGAATGGTGCTTTGCTTGAATACTCGATGGGGACAGTGACAACAAACACAGCAGTTCTACTAGTAAACTGACTGTAAGCGGGCTGCACTACTTGGTCGAAACATAGGATAAATACTCGATGCTCGAGAAACTCGGTAACTTATGCTGTGACGTACACCTCAATGGGACGCGCATAGCTAAGTAGCCAAACAACAAACAATAACCTGCCCACATGTGATCGAGTAACTTGGTGAAAGCCAGACAGTACAAAGACACTGTTACATATGAAGGCTCAGCACGGATAAAACAAAGAACAATTGTTATAACACATGTTCGAAGCCAGTGCTATGTGAGTACAGTCGAGTACGAGGAAAGCCTGCGCTACCACGAGTAAGGCCTAGAATCAGCAATGAATCAGCTTCACTCAAGGTAGCCGGTTTAGGACACGGATGACTAGGGATTGGCCTGATCAGGAAGAGCTACAAATCAGCGAGCCTGATAGGGACAACCTAGTCTTGGCAGATGACTGAGTCGAGCCCGAATGGGAAGACTTGTATAAGGCAAGGTCCCAAAAGGGACTTGTATTATCAACACAGCGGACTCTGGAATAATGTAAAAGTACTATAAAACTAGAACGTTTGTATCTTTAGTAGCCAGTGAATTGTACCCCACAAAGCTCAGCCCACAAGCAGAGTCCGAGTGGAACATTTATCTCATTTTATTGTGGTACGCGAGGACGTGGTGATCCGAGGTACAAACCCAGTGATAGTGCTAGTGTGTACACGAGGACGTGGTGCTCCGAGGTGCAATAAAATTGTGTTCGTCTGAAAAGACATATTGAAGTCGTAGCCCGACACCCATCGAAGCAGTAGCCCTGCACCCATCGAAGTCGTAGCCCGACAAAATCATTGAAGCAGTAGCCCTGCAACTATCCCCTTTATATTCCTTGTGAATTAAAACCATTACAAAAACCATGCAAGGTTCACCGTCAAAGTGAACTGAGTTAAGTTTCTGTCTGGGAGAGACCAGTAGTGTGCAATCGAAACCTTACAACTTCGTTGAAAGGCTTTCTCTTTCTTAATAGCTGCCCGAATTACTTGGGGTGTTAAAAGAGAGTTAGTGTGTATTTGGATTATTAGTTATAGATCTTTATAAGATCTGTTTCGAAGAGCCCATTTGCATCGACAGCCCCACCGAAAGGTGCCCTATTAGCGTTATAATTGTCTCGTGGAGGTCTAGGTCTATCATCTCATCTCGGTTCATACCGAGGTTTGTCCCATCTCGGACCAGTTTGGTTTCTGTGCTCATTCCGATTATCTCAGTGGTCATTTCGCCGCCTACCCTTGTTTCGTCTGCCAGGCTTGTTCCTCCTTTCATGGCGGCGAGTGTCATCACGATTGTTAGGTTTCTTCTCATATTGCCCAGAGTCATTCCTTGGAGTGACATCCTTTCTAATTTCTCTTCGCTGGTTGTCCTTGGCGTACAGAGAATCTCAATAATGAAGTTGTTCCATACGATCTTCATAGGCTAAGCAATATTTCACGAGTACCTTCCGGTGAAGTAGTTCAGGTACTACTTTCTTTTTCTCCATCACATACCAGCGCATCGCGGGAGGGATGGTGCGTAGTATCTTGGCAGTAATCTGTTTACCAGTTGGAGGACTAATCATTCTGGCACTGACTTTCAGGATGCTGAAATACAGGCCGTGAATGCCTCTCTCGGAGTTGAATTTCAACTCGTCGAACTCGCGTGTAGCATGGTTAATCGAAACGTCATGGGTAAAATGCTTGAACATTGCCCAAATTGCATCGTCAAATCGCCAATTACGGACTTGTCCGCCAATTGGCACTACAGGGTCAATTATTGTGTCGAACCATTCCAGTGCGGCACCACTCAGGTTCGCACCCAGCATTTTTATCTGAGCCTCATTGCAATTCAGGCCAGCCAATCCAAACAGCGATAAATATCTCAAGAATTTGGTGAGCCAACTATCAAAATCGTCTAGTGACTTTGAACCAGAGTATTTCTCAGGTGGGTTGGTCTTGACTGATCGGACATTGCCCATTTCCAATGGTTGTCCAATGCCATGGCAGATCATCTCATAGATTCGCTCCTTCATCTCATATTTCAGAGACCGTCTATCATGCTGCCATATAGTGGTGCATCTAAATCTAGTGCCTCGTCTATTTAGATGCTGTTCGGCAGTCCGATGCCTGTGGCGGCGATTCTCCCTTGGGAGTTCAGGTGAATTGGCTCTAGCCGTTTCAGGCGATCCTGGCCTCTCAGTGGGCGTTTCAGAGGAGTCATCAGAGCTTCCACTTCCACTGTCAGTAGGGTCGTCATCACCACCGCTTGACTGAGACGAGTGGCTCAAGCCAGGAATCTCGTCATCCGAATCAAGACGACGTCTATCACGATCCCTTCAGTTCTGGCGTCGTCGTCGTCGATGCTCTCTCTCAATGTCTTCAGGGTAAAGCTGTCTAGGCGCTTTGGCGTCTCCGTTAGATGCTCTAGTATTGTCTGTATAGCCGGAATCACTGCTAGTATCAGACGGGTCACTATCATCACCCTCGTGGCTACCATTATCATGGTCTTTGAGACGAATGTCTCGGTTCATTAAACCGACGTTTTCCTGCATATGAGGCGGAGTTTCACGCCTAATATCATGAGCTGGTACGTTTATATCATTGACAGCACGTTCTCCTGGACCAAATGCTAATCCAGGTTCCAGATTGTTATGCAGAAAGTACATCGCAATGCTTTCACGCTCTTGTTCAGCATTCCTTTCATGCTCGAATGGGTTCCCATCCATATCGAAGCCAATTCCTTGATCCTCGATATTAGAATTACCAAATTCACGCAGATGGTTGAACCTTGTGCGCTGTAGCGCCACACAAGCAATGAAGTCGCCATTTCTTCCGATTCTAATTTCAGGTTCCACTGCAGGGATCTCTCTAGCGATACTAGGTGATCGATCTCGTACTCTATTCGCACGTCGATTCTGACGACGAAGGGCAGCATCAGCCAACAGGTTCTGACATATTATCTCTTCTCGCTCTTCTAAGATGCGATTCGCAGCAGCATGTCGTGCCTCATCCAACGCAGCATCTTCTGCTATTTGCTCCATTCATAGTCGGTGTCTCTCACGAGCGGCGAAATCCTCACGGGCCATGTCTTCCATCCGAGCTTGGTGTTGAATCTCGGCAGCCATGTTCCTTAGCCTAGCACGCTCTCTCGTGGTAAAGGCGTGCATAACGCTACTTTCTCTAGACTGTATTGAACCTTCATGGATAGATGAGTCACTTTCGTTACCCCAATTATCATTTTCCATGTCTTCAATGTGCAAGTTACTGAATATACTCTGAGGTGTCAGTGTGACGTCCTCAGGTTCAGGGGGACCGTGGTTCACGTCCTCTTCTCCAACTACTGGACCAGCAAGAATATCCTGTGGTTCAGGGTTTATACCAGCAGAAGTCGCGCTGTTCGCATTTGCGCTTAGTGGGTTTTGGGTGATTATTTCATGAATTCTCTCTACTTCTTCCTCCGATTCAGCATCACTTGACTCACTGTTCAAGTCGTTTGCTCTGATATCAATATTACCGGCACCGGCCTGCATGAATAAACGCCTTAGCCTTATTGCACGAGCCGGTCTTGACATCCGCGGTCTATCTCTGTGATCAAATGGATCAGCGATTGGTACCACAATTGGAGTCTCAGTGTCCCTAGGATTAATCGAGTATGTCGGCGGGGCTGAGCCACGCCAGGAGGGAGGACCATCGAAGACGGATGAACTCATAGTCGTAACTGTAGGGATTCTGTCCCCAATGGGTGCACTCTGTTTGACGGCTGGAGGATCCACTAAAGGACTTGTCACTTCAATATTTACGGTACTGGCTGTACTCATTGCATTCGTAGGGAATGGATTATTGAGGCGAAATAGGCTCGCGCCTCTAATCACATATTGCTCATCAGTCTCTGACTCCCCTTGAGGAGCGTGTAACTGGCGTATAGCAGCCTCAATTAACCCTGAGCTCGATAGTCTGCTCTTGAGGGTATTGAGTTCACTTTCGCTCAATCTACCATTCAACTCAGTCCTAATTATATTAGACATCGACAACAATGCATGATCTACCAAAGGGACGGATACGGTTCCAGAGCTCGACGGTACTATTGTCTCACTCTGACGTCTAGCGTCCCTGAAAATGGCCTCTTGTATCTCAACATTGTCCAACCCCTTGGGGATCTGGGCACCATGGTGTCATTGTTTTTCTGCTCGATGGAGGCGACGAGCATTATCGCTCATTTCACCTTCCGTGGTTGAATCTGTGGACGTCCTGGACGATCTAGAGGATCTAGAGGTTCATGAACCTTCGTTTCGAGGACCGTCGTTTATAACAATACCTCTGCTCATTACCACGCAATTATCCCTTGGGATATTATGCTCAGAATGGGTGCTCTCTGTTTCAGCGATGGTAGATAGTCCAGGGTTTACCGGGACAGGTTGAATCGACTGTGTAGAGGGCACGGAGCTGAGGGATGATGAACCCAAATGATGTCGGTATTCTGGATATGGGTTCTGGGACAGGTTCAGTGTCGTTTCCTGGGACATTGCAGCAGTCGGAGAGCCACCAGTCGTGTTTCCTTGACCTGGGAAGCTACTGGAACTGCTGATAGAGATAGACGTTAATAGGGCACCTTTTGGTGGGGCTGTCAATGCAAATGGGCTCTTCGAAACAGATCTTATAAAGATCTATAACTAATAATCCAAATACACACTAACTCTCTTTTAACACCCTAAGTAATTCGGGCAGCTATTAAGAAAGAGAAAGCCTTTCAACGAAGTTGTAAGGTTTCGATTGCGCACTACTGGTCTCTCGCAGACAGAAACTTAACTCAGTTTACTTTGACGGTGAACCTTGCACGGTTTTTGTAATGGTTTTAATTCACAAGGAATATAAAGGGGATAGTTGCAGGGCTACTGCTTCAATGATTTTGTCGGGCTACGACTTCGATGGGTGCAGGGCTACTGCTTCGATGGGTGTCGGGCTACGACTTCAATATGTCTTTTCAGATGAACACAATTTTATTGCACCTCGGAGCACCATGTCCTTGCGTACACACTAGCACTATCACTGGGTTTGTACCTCGGATCACCACGTCCTCGCGTACCACAATAAAATGAGATAAATGTTCCACTCGGACTCTGCTTGTGGGCTGAGCTTTGTGGGGTACAATTCACTGGCTACTAAAGATACAAACGTTCTAGTTTTATAGTACTTTTACATTATTCCAGAGTCTGCTGTGTTGATAATACAAGTCCCTTTTGGGACCTTGCCTTATACAAGTCTTCCCGTTCGGGCTCGACTCAGTCATCTGCCAAGACTAGGTTGTCCCTATCAGGCTTGCTGATTTGTAGCTCTTCCTGATCAGGCCAATCCCTAGTCATCCGCGTCCTAAACTGGCTACCTTGAGTAAAGCTGATTCATTGCTGATTCTAGGCCTTACTTGTGGTAGCGCAGGCTTTCCTCGTACTCGACTGTACTCGCATAGCACTGGCTTTGAACATGTGTTATAACAATTGTTCTTTGTTTTATCCGTGCTGAGCCTTCATATGTAACAGTGTCTTTGTACTGTCTGGCTTTCACCAAGTTACTCGATCACATGTGGGCAGGTTATTGTTTGTTGTTTGGCTACTTAGCTATGCGTGTCCAATTGAGGTGTACGTCACAGCGTAAGTTACCGAGTTTCTCGAGCATCGAGTATTTATCCTATGTTTCGACCAAGTAGTGCAGCCCACTTACAGTCGGTTTACTAGTAGAACCACTGCGTTTGTTGTCACTGTCCCCATCGAGTATTCAAGCAAAGCGCCGTTCGACGCTGTTGCTGGATCCTTCTAGGTGCTTGTTTCATGATCGGCACTGGTACTGGTACTCTTCTAGACAAGTCGGAACTCCTCTCTAGGCAAATAGTGTCCCATTCGTAATCAGGAAAGACGGTCATATTTACTAGATATGCCGAAAATACAAGGTGGATCGTTTCCAACCTTATTATCTCCCCCACACAATAATAATGACCCTGGTCATTCCCATCATGCGATTATGCTCGAGTCCTTGTATCAACTGCCTCACTACGTGCCTTGTACTTCATATTTTTAGCCCACAACCTGCGGTAATTGATAACCGGTCCCGGTTTGTCGGATCAATCGGAGTTTTGCCTTTTCGGGACAATTACTACTCTGCACGGTTATCAATTTTCGTCGAATATTGATTTCTCGCATTTTTAGGCAATTTTCCCGAATTTTTCCTCGTTTTCTAGACACTGAATAATGCCATCTATGACTTCAACTACTGAGAATTACGAGTCAGAGCTCATTCTGAGATCTGACCGTAATTCTTTATTTGTGGCCACGTCACGTGTACATACATCGCATTTTTCTGACTTGTTGCTCATGTCGCAGCCACCTCTTGCTACCACCTCGCAATCTGCTTTGACCGACGATTCCATGTCGGTTCACCGAACCAAATATGTTCGCGTTCGCTTCCCTAACGATTACGACGCCCTGCGCTCCCATGTCTTTTTACACGATGATTTCGACCTGATTTGCGACACTGGGTACAACATCGCCTTGTTCCTCACAGACCACCTCTTTCTGTACGATAGAGGCTTTCTTCAGTCTTCGGACATTCTCTCTTTCGTCGAGAATGTTCACGAAGCTTTGGTACGTCTCCTTTTGTTTTCCCATACCTAACAATTCCGCTAATTTTAGTGACTTTGCAGGTCCCCTATTGCGATCATCTCGCTGAGCTGGGCCTTCAGGACAGCGCTGAGATGTACCACTGCCGAGAGTTTGCTTCGCAAACTCTGCAGGACCTCTCTCGTTACCCTGGCTTGACCCCTCCCGTCGGTACTGAGGCTTGGGTGGTTCCTTTGGTCCCCAACGTGCATCACTATTTTCTTCTTTCCTTTCCTTTCGTCTTACGTTTCATTCAGGAATGAATGGTTTTACATTCGTTCGTGATTTGCTCGCTCCTCCAGCTCAACGCAGGATATCCGACCCCCTTGGACTGGCCGCCTCCACCGCCGCCATCCTCGGATTGACCAATTGATGCTCTTCCTAGAGAGCTGACGAACCAGCCTGCCTTACCAGGTGGTTCCGTCGCCACTCCTCCTCCTTGGCTCGACGTCAATTTCCCTGGTCCCATCATGCGTGATCCCTTTGCACCAGTGTAGCTCTTACGAGCTGCACTTCTTCTCGTTTTTTGTGGAAAGGAATTAACTTGGTGAATTGGGAGGTTCCAGGGTATCGAGAGGTCGGGGGCCTTACGAGGCGAGAAAATTTAATTAATTTTTTTTAAAATTTTTTAAAGATTTTTGTATTTCGAACGGTTGTCCCCTGGACGTTAAATAATCATCGTGTCCCAGGAAATTTTGTGCAACTCTTGAGTTTGAATTTTCCGAGTGTGTATCACGTGATTTGTTTAACGCCTTTGAGGAGCACTCGTGTCGCCGTCTGTCCCGTTTTGGTAATACAAGTCACGTGTTTTCGTGTTGTATTTCCACCTCGTGACAAACTTTTTACAAAGTTGTATTTCTCGTTCGTTTGTCTTGTGTACTTGTTACGATTGGTAGTTTTTACCGTGCATATCATAACTCGAACACGTATCTTCGTGAACCTTGCTTATTCATCTGGATGACGTGTCCTTGCTGACATTTTTAGTCATTCCTTCTGACCATTGCTTAGTTATCATGGTAAACCTCGTAACCGTGGCGTTGTTCTTCGCGCCACACCTTTCGTCATGTATCTTCGATGCTATATCGACTCGCATATATGTATATTATAACATATCTTCTTAATCCTGATTTATCTGGTCCTTAGATACTTGTTAAAGCCTCTGTTACCATTACATGTGGATCAAGGAATTCTTGCTCTTCGCTGCTCTCTTTCGTATCTCTGGAAGACTCCCCATACCGTCGTCCTGAACGAACTTCAATTTGATCTCCTTGGTCCGCTTCACCTGGTCCAGGAACACGTCTCTAATCGACAATGTCTCTCCCTTGATCCATTTTTCCGCAAGATCCTCGGTGTAAGAGTTGATATCGGCTGTAAGGGAAAGCTTCGCTTCTCTGTACATCTCCTTGTTGCCTCCTACAGCTGCAATCCAAGTGATCCGACTTTCCAACCAACTCGCACCTCTCCATTCTTTTCCATCGTATCGGATTACTTCCTTGGAGTACTGAACCTGGTGAACCAGATTGTATAGAGTTCCGGATAAGTTTCCGAGCAGATATGGAAGAATGTTGGAGATAGGTATGACACCTTCGCATCCTTTTAGATCGTACATCTCTTTGTAGACGGTGTCTGAGTCTGCGATGACCGATCGAAGTCATTCATAATGGTTCTTGGTTCTTAATCTTTCGATTATCCTGAGCCTTTTATGTTCTATTTTCTGCTTATTTTATCGGTCTTCATTGATGGTACACTCGTCCGTTATTTGGTCCCCATTTTCGTCGCGTAAATCAGGTGATTTCAAAT
Organism: Mycena floridula; assembly: GCA_029320655.1. Taxonomy (NCBI): domain Eukaryota; kingdom Fungi; phylum Basidiomycota; class Agaricomycetes; order Agaricales; family Mycenaceae; genus Mycena; species Mycena floridula. Next base: position 207,235 of record JARIHS010000033.1, on the reverse strand, counting down.
AAATCTTCGATCTTATCAAGCAGTGATTGTTTATTTTATTTGCTTCCTTTTATTTACCTCCGCGGGTCCCTGAGATGTACATGATCTCATGTTTCGGCCATTGAAAGTCTGATTTCAACGACTCCTCGCACATAGCCAATTTTGTCTATTCCCGCCTTTCAGCGGTGCGTAAAAGACTTTTTGCTGGGTTACCCCGTGCTGCCATTTTTTTACGGCTAGATCTAGATGTGCCCGTGTAAGTAGCCTTGCGGCTGTCTTAAACAGGACTATTCTTTGTAACATATGATCTGTATGTTCTCTTGTTACAATAAAACGCGCTTGGCGCCCTCTCCCCTTCATGAAAAATTTTAGCAACCGTCCCTGGTTGCTTGGTAATCGGCGGCCGTATACACATGTTCCAAAGCATGATCCGTAATCAGTTTCCTAATCGATCTTTCGCTGACATTGTTTAGTTCCCGATCTGGCCATTGATTATTGATGCAGTCTTTTCTAAGCGTTCTGGCTCTCCGAGGAGACGTATCGATATAAAAGGCAGTCTCATCATTGTTAATAACAGTATCAAGGTCCCATCTTTTATTGATCTCATCCCATCTTTGAATCTTAACTCTTATCGCCTCTTATGGTTGCTGCTTCCAACGCCAATACTTCGCAGTTGTTCAACGCAGCCAGTACTGCTAAACAGACTGTCGCACAATGTGTTTCGATGAATTCCCCGCCCAACGTTCTGGCTGTTACTACTGCGGCTTATGCCGACACTGTGGTAAATTCATTCATTGCGCCCTTTGTACTTTATTTGACTCGTGGTTCTCACAGCTCGCCCTTGTCCAGAACATCCCCAAGCCCAGCAGTCACAAAACCCTGATGGGCCATGTGGCTGCAGTGCTCAAGTACGTCGACACTATTGCCAGCCGTGGAGTCGTCGAGGCTCCTTCCCTGGTTATTCTTGAACTCGATACCTTCGCCAAGCGCGAGGCGGTAATCGCTTCCAAAACTCTCACTGCTAGTTCCGGTTCTTCTCAAGGAGGTCCTGCTCCTCAGGAGGACGTCGTAATGGCTCCTCAAGAAGAAGTTGTGACCGTTCCATCTTACCCAACCGTTGCCACTACCAAAGTTCGTCGTACTATGTTTTTAACTTGGCCTGTCTTTTTCTTATGCTATTTCTAGCGTCCCAAAAAGACCGGAAAGTCTCTGACAATTGTAGATTCCGATGAGGATCAAGGTGGTCAAGTCGTATCGTCTGGTGGTACACATATTAATGTGCACGTAGGCTCCAACCCTGGTAAAACTGATTCTCGCCACAAGAGATGTCGTACTGAATTGGTTCGTTTTTAGTTAACCCATTCGATATGGGGTACCTTGCTGAACTCATTTCTTTTATTCAGCAATGTGCTCCCAAGCCTATTGATGCGGCTATGCTCAGTACTATGAAGATCCCGAAGAACACCTCTGTGAGTATCTTCCTTCGATCTTCTTTCTTTTGCCTTTGCACCAACGGTTTTTAGCCGATTTCATGCGGTTTCACTCTCTTGCTTCCCTTTGATCACGTCCCTGGTATTGATACTGACTCAACGAATTATTCCCGTGCTTTACAGGTCATTGAGAAAGCCAACGCCAATACCGGTGCTGTTTTCAAAGGTCTTTGTTCTCGCAGCGCCAACCCGAGCATTGCTACTGTCGGTTCGCCTTGTTCTCCCTTTTAGTCGAAACCCCCTTTCTAATCTGACCTTAGTCATTTCTGATGAGGAAGACTCTGCCATGCCCGAGGCTACCATCGAAGATATTCGCCGCGGCCGTGAAGAGGCCGAGAAATATACTGCCGATGGCGTTTCTGATGCCGCTTTGATGGCTCGTCGCAAGGAGCTTCTCAAGCAGCGCGACTTGGCTTCTGCTCGCCTCGTCCTCGAACTTCAGAAACTCGATCAGGCTGATTCCGAAACTTCTCGTATCAACAAGGAGTTGCAGAACCGAGGAGAAGTCTATAAGAAGGGCAAGTTCCGTGGACTTGTCGCTGCTTCTCGTGCTACTTCTCCTGTCAAAGGTCGTCGTTCCAACCCTGACGCTTCCGAGGCCTCTGCTTCCGACGCCGAAGAAGATGCTATGGCTAGTGCTGAAGAGGGCTCTGCCAAAGGTACTATGCGCGGGGTCACGGTTTTCTAGTTGTTCTTAACTAGCTCGTATTAATCTCCTTGCTGCGCCAGTAACAATTTATATTGCCTTTTCCTCGTCACTGCTTAGCTCTTCTTGGTCGTCTGATTCAACTGATATATCTGATGTATCGTCGGCTTCATCGTACTCCTTGTCTGCTGGAATCTTGAACCTGACTTTCCCGAACACAGGATTGTCCTTATTCAATTGTTTGATATGATCGCCATATGTTGGTCCCGTAACCGCCAACTCTTCGAGTTTCTTGGCCGCGGCCAACACGTTTCTTTCCATATCTGTCGGTAATTCCAGACTCTCTCTCGCAAAATACGGTATGACTCGAAATTGTCCAAATCTTCCCGCCAGAACTGTACCATCCAATTCGCATAATATGTATCTCGACCCTAGTGTCTTTTTCACTACGATCAAGGGTCCAATGTACCTGGCCTTCATTTTCTTGTTGAGATGCTTTTCTATCGTAGTATTTCGTATGAGTACTAAGTCTCCCAACTTGAAGTCGTATGCTTTGATTGTGGCGGCATGTTCTTCTTCATACTTGAGAAGTCGTTCGCGCTTCTCCTTCGTAATTCTCTCTCACATGTCACCCACATGAATCTGATGTTTCGCTAGCGCCATAGCTCGATAACACCGGGGGCAGAAGCCAACGCACTCCAAAAGGAGTGCCTTAAACGAAACATTGATGCACTCCTGATGGCCGGCTGTGACAGCGGCATTTCCAGTGCCGAACACTGCGTTTCTGGCTGATCTATTTTTAGTCAGAGCACATGTGAGTGCAAGCCTTATGATCAGTCTCACAAGTCAGTCTCTCGCCCCTGGTAAGGAAAGTCGTTACCTGGAGGAGAGTCTGATCTTTAGCCTGGCGGTCTAAAGAGGTTTCAAAATTTGATGTCGACTTGTCGGCTTACTGAGATAAGATGCAATAAATACGTCATTGTTCAGCGAATGCCGTGTGACCTTGGCTTTTCTCGTACCGATATCACAGCTCTTGGAGCTACTGTATTGTCTATTCCCGAATGCCTTCTTCAGATGTGGAAATGCGTGATATTGACACAGGTCATGAATCTGATCCCGCAACTGAGCCAGAATGGAAATTTACTGTGGGGCCGGGGCATTCTGGGCTAGATTCAGGTGTGGTCATGGTCAGAGCGATAGTAGACCTGAAAAGGAAGACTTTTCGAGAGCAATAAATGACAGAATTGCCAGCACTTGGAGGTGAAACAGTAAACAATTGGTTGCGTAAATAAAGGCAGTCACATGAGGTGCCGCTGCCTTGGCGATCACAAAATTCAATATCCAAAGTGAACCTCTCTCAGTCTGGACCCCTGGGTTAAGGATCAGACTACCTTATGATCTGTCTTTGGAGGCTCCAAGGCACCTTGTGTTCCCAAGCCCAGGGGTGCTTACATATGAACAGCTGGCTGTTCACGGAATAATTCTCAGGAGAATACACATGGTCCTTGTTGGAACAGATCAAATGGAAACACATCATGCTTAGTGAAATGATATTTGTCATGAATCAGCTCTGTACGATTCCTGATCCGATGGAGCTTGTGAATATAAGATGGAGTGCCGCACCCAGCTGATGTATTCTGCTGTCAACTATGGTTATCTGCACTTGTTCTGAGTGCAGAAAGAGGACTGTAACCATACACGGTGTGAAGCAGCCTGGCTGTGAAGTCAGTCATGCCACTCGTCGTGATCATGAGACCAAACCTCCAGCCAAACATTCAGCTCCACAGGAGCAGACAAGACAGAGAGAGAATAAATCTCAAAACAGCAAGAACCTTGATAATGCTGTGAAAGGTAGGCTCAGAAGCAATTGGGTTGCCTTATTTGAAGTTAAATCATTATATAGAAATCACAATTGCTGCTCAGGTTATTGCACAGCTATGCTGCAAGCTTGTTCTCTGGCTGAATCTTAAAGCTGGTGTCAGCCGTGACACAGCAAATACCACCCTTCAGGCTCTCCAATTCATTATTACCACCCTTCTTCATCTTGTCTCTGCTGCACTGAACTCAGAGCTTGGAGTGAATATCACTTTTCCAGAAATCAGCATTCCCCGTGATATCCGCTCTGCATATTATCAGTATGGCAACGATCCCAAGCTTGTACGCACAGTCTGCTGTCCCACATGCTATACTATCTACACTCGGCCTATTCCCACAATCTGCACATGGAAGGCATCTCCCAAATCAAAGCCATGTGGTACAGACTTATTCCGCACACAGAACTATGGGCATCAGTCAAAAAAAGTTCCAAAAACCCTGTTTAACACTCAGGATTTTGACTCTTGGCTGCACTTTTTTCTGTCACGCCGACACATTGAAGAGGCATTAGAGGGTACATTCCAGCATATACCATCCCTCAATGGAGATATGTATGATTTATGTGACAGTCCAGCATGGAAAAATCTTTCAGGTTTTCTCCAACAACGATATCATCTTGTGTTTGCATTCTACATTGACTGGTTTAATCCTTTTACAAACAAGATAGCAGGTATTTGCACAACTTTAATCTATGATCGCGTTCATAAATTTCTGCACTCTTTAGGAAAAGTTGTGTCTTGTGGCACACTTGTCTTGTACTGCTTGAATTTACCTCCAGAGCTGCGATACTTGCCTGAAAATGTGTTTGTTGTTGGGCTGATTCCCACTCCATCAATGCCAGACACCACAACAATTGCTCATATGCTCAATCCAGTGGTCGAAACCATGCTGGAATATCAAGCACCAGGAAAACAAACCACTACACACTATCATCCAGAAGGCATTTTTGCTGAAGCTAGAATTGTGCCTGTTGTTGCTGATCTACAAGCTATTCGCAAAGCTGGTGGATTTCTGGCACCTGCAATGGCCAACTATCTATGCTCTTATTGTAACATTCATAAGAGCCAGATTGAGAGTCTTGACTTTACATCATGGACCAACCGTAGTCCAGCAGAGGTTCGACAGCAGGCCCAAAAGTGGTATACTGCAGTGACTAAAGCAGACAAGCAGAGACTTGCAACAGCTACAGGAGTAAGGTGGACTCCATTCCACCGTCTCCCATACTGGAACCCAGTCTGGGACCTCATTCTTGGGTTTATGCACAACTGGCTGGAAGGGGTGCTTGCAAACCATTTGCGCAACTTATGGAGCCTTGGTCCTAACAGGAATGTAGAGGCCATCGAAGAAATCACAAAGGAGGAAAATTTCACAGATTCAGATGTTACAGATTCTGCTGATGAGTTGGAAGAGTTGTACAAGGAAGCTGAGAGCTATGCGGCTTCAATTGGTGCTGCTTCCTCTGCCTCAACACCACCTCCATCATCATCATCATCACAGAACAGTACCCCAACTCCACGTGCAACCCCAGCTCCCATGGCAGTTGACGATGATGATGAAAATGACCTTGATTTTACTGCTAACATTAACGGCACCCCATTCAGATTCTCCAAAGACCAACTTGATGTGATTCATGCATGTCTCCGTGAAGTTTCCCTCCCAACCTGGGTAGGCCGCCCACCAACAAACCTTGGTGAAAAGAAGCATGGTTCACTCAAAGCACAAGAACTTCTTATTCTCTTTAGCGCCATATTTCCCTTGATCATTCCTGAACTATGGTCTCACACCAACTCTAACAATCATGATTTACAGCAGTTGGATTGCTACTACAATCTCACTGCTGCAACAAACATCATTATTTCATTCAAAACCTCCAACTCTGAGGCTGAGATATTCACAGACCACTATGTGAAATATCGCAGATCTATTCAGCAGCTTTTTCCTGATTTTCCATCTTTACCTAATCATCATATTGCAATGCATAACGAAGCTTTCCTGAAATACTGGGGACCTTTGCCCTGTCTCAGTGAGTTTCCAGGAGAGCGGATGAATGGAATGCTGCAAAAGGTTAAAACAAATGGTCATCTCTGTCAGTGATAATAAATAAATGTACTCCTTTTTCTGATTCTTTTCCTAGATGACATGGACTATACAATGCTACGACAAGTCACCCGTCGCTGTCGCCTTCTGGCCTTGCTCCATGATAATGAGCATGGTGACAATACCACCAGAGAATTTGCAGACATTCTTGAACCTAAATACTCTACAATCCGTGAATCTCTAGCTGGCGAGCTAAGCTCATGGGAAATTGCTCAATTTCTTGGCAAGGCACCACAGATGACAGGCCAAGAATATGTACAGCTACAGAACTATCTTCATTCAATAGGGTGCCCATACCGGAAGCACACTGACACCCCACATCCTGAATATGCACTCATTCTTCCACCCACAGCTGCACGCCCATTCCAAATCAATGTTAAGGGGAAGACATACAGCTGCATCTCTTCACATCTTGGAAATAGTGCAATCCAGTTTTATAATCCCCAGCACCAGGAACTCACTGGATCAATTCACCTTATTCTGGAAATTCCATTAGATGGCTTCCTTCGCACATTTTTATTTGTTCACCCCTACCAAGAACTGTCAAATGCAGAACAGTCTCAGACTCCATATCTACACTATCCTCGGCTGAAGACCAAGGTTGTTGATGCTAGTATAACGGATAGCATGCTCATAATTGAGCCACAACACATTATCACTCATCTTACAACTCTCAGGCGGTCTGCTGGCACTTATGGTATTAATAGAGACTTGTTGGTTGTGTGTTGGGGACTAGACCGTGGAAAGAAATAGTCTAGCTTTTGTTTGCTGTATTGCACCTTTTTGTTCCAGAATATCACTCTAGTCTCTAGGTCATGCCTGGCAGTCTTGCAAGCATCAATAATTTTCAACTTGCATATTTTAGGATCAATATCAATATTTCTAGCTGACTGGGAACTTGATCACTTGCACCTTTGACCTAAATAGGGAAAAATGGCTTTGAGCAGACAGTGAGCAGACATCAGAAAGCTCAAGGCAGATCCTGCCTGACAGCATGGTATACAACAGATAACCTGCATGCATGACTCTGAACCCCGACATCTGCATGGCAGCTCAGCTTCAAATGATTTGTGATGAGTGAATGTTTCACTGGGTCTAGTAGCAGTTCCTGGGACTCAGTACTTGGCAAAGGCCATCTGTATGTTGAAGTGTATTCTGAGAAATCTGTTGCAGCACCAGGTAACAAAGCCTCATGAGACAAAATGTGGCGTAAATACCATCAAAGGTGCCTCAGCTTAGGTTTGGAATCCCAACAGAGCTTGATCCATGGCCCAGAACTATGATATAACCTTCAGCTTATGGGTAGATAATGTAGCTCTCCATGAATCTTATTTGAAACCAGGATTGAATCTGTACTTGAGGCAGTATTCTCAAATAGCCTCTGCTGCCAATACAGAAAATTCTCAGTGCAGCATTGTAGAGTCATCTCGGAGTAATTAAAACCATCGGAAATTTGTACCTGAAAGTCCCAGAATTAAATTTGAACAATTCTGGGCTTAGTGTGATTCACCAGGTGTCATATTTTCTCATTGGCATCTCTCGGCAATTTCTGAATGACGTCAAGCGTATTTTCCTTATGCCCACAATTGGTGTAGGGACTGACCATGTAAGAGAGCCATCTTGGAGTTATCAGCCTCTGGACAAAGATTTTTGCTTGTGGAGTTGATGAAATATTTTTGAGATATTGTTCGCACCAATCCTTGCAGAGCGTTACAAGGTCATATACTCCTCAACCCCATTCTTTGACCATTTTGGTGCAGATAGCTTGTAAACAGTTCACACATCTTCAAGAATGACATATGGCTATAAGTGCAGCTCCCATTTTCTCCAAAGAGTTCATCATGAATTTACACGTTGCCAAATACACTGTGTGGCGCAACTCTAGCTTTCTTGTTTATGGACGCACAGCCAGTGATGAATGGTCTGGGGCTGGATCAAAATGTATATACACCCTATATACACTTTCTATAACAATAGAGAGAGATTACAGTATGTCCTAAGGTATGATACTGATTATCAGAATATGAATGGAATATCACACTAGATAGACATGCTTTCAGGCTCAGGAATCATCAATACTTTCTGAGAAGGCTCAAAATATCTATATGGGTAGTCTACAACAGATTCAGATGTCTTAAAGATATGTCCCCATGTGGGACAAAACTGTGGCGCATTTTCCTCTGTGCCTGTTACAGCTGCCAAAATCTGGTCCATGGCACCCAAGCATGACGGTTCAAGTATAAAATGCTTTAGAACAGCTGTTTCTGGAATTTTCCCTCTTGACATGGTCCTCAAACATAGAATATTGAGCAAAAGGTGCACCACTGAAGATCAAGGCACAGATTATCCTGTTCAGCCTTGGGGACGTTTATAGACATCTGAGGACCTTATTTAAATCTATTCAAAATAACATGGATCACCCAACCACGTGGAAAATGATCAGTACTTGAACAACACACTGTGGCGCAGTTTCTTCTATGGTCTCACTGCTGTGACCTGATGCATGCTGCATGATGTCCGTGATACTGGAAATACATATTATAGATATAGGTCACTGATTCTTCAGGCCAGGCATGAACTGTCTGAAAAAGGCAGCCAGGCATCCATCAAACTATGTGCTAGCCATCACAGCAGGCCAAAGGGCCATACATTTTCAAAGTGAATGGTGCTGTACATCATCTACCATCTAGGTAAGAACAGACAAGTATTTCAAAGGGATATGGATAGCACCGAGCGGAAGCCGCAAACATCCTGACGGTGATAGCACTCACATACCCGATGGCATTATATTACTGGGAAACAAGACAATCAGAAATAAATAAAACATTTTTTCAGACAAGGTCGGGACCGGTTACCCATGCTTACCTTTCTGGGACACGTGGCGGGAGGCGGACAGCGGGCACGCAGAGTGCCCAATTTGGACTTCCAACTGATACAATCAATATCAATGTCGGGGAACAGTGAGCAAAGGTTTTACACCTGACATTGATGATGGTAACCATGTGCCGAATAGCCGAGCCAGCCTCACATCGTGCTTGAGTACCTTGTGATGGAAAATTTGACTTTCACCTTATAAGAGATATTTGAGATATTGGCAGAAATACTGGCAGATAGTGAAGAACAGGTGAGATCAATGTTAAGCTAGCATGACCGGGTCACCCTGGTCAGTCATGCTTGTTAGCTCCGAATGTGGCGATGACCAGGTGCCGGAGACTTGATCGCTTGCACCTTTGACCTAAATAGGGAAAAATCGGCTTTGGGCGGGCAGTGAGCAGGCATTGGAAAGCTCGGGCCAATGAAGAGCTCCCGCCCGATAGCGTGGAATGACCTGTAGGTGTGAGACTCTGAACCTGACACGTGCACGGCACCTCGGCTTTTTGTGATTTGCGATTCCAATCGTGATTATAATTGAACAGCCCTTTTGGATCTCTAAATTTATGAAATAGCAACCACAGAATTATGATGAATTTATTCTAAAGAACTGTTAAACAATGTGGAAAAAGCAGCACCGAAATGATAATGACAGAAAAAGAAAAGAAAACCAAAATCATAAACTCAAATATCCTCGTCCTCGTCTTCTTCATCCTCATCTTCATAGCTATCCAAACGTTCCAACTCTTCCTCAGTTGGAAGATTATACAGTTCTAAAACTGCATTGCCGTACTGTTGCATAAACTGGTCCGTCGATAGTCTTTTCCAGGTCTGAATATCCCGTATATCTGTACAGAACCGTGCTAGAGGGAGTGCGACACCATTGTCCATGTACTGTGCGCGCTCATGCAGTGTGAGCACATTGTTGTAATAGTCTGGAGAGAAATAGTCAATTGGTACATTGAGAGGATGAGGAGAAGCAGATTGCTCTGCAAGCGGAGTCTCAGGCACAACCCGTATACGGTCAGCACTTTATAATATCAGTCACACTGCTAATAAAACAAAAAAGACATACCGCTGTCCTGCTCGTCTTTTCCGGAGAATCCTATCCCGATAATTGTTGTCCTCGAAGCGGAACAGGCCTGTTACAAGGTCGGACCGCCCAGATTTGGCCTTGATACGATAACGGACAACACCCGGCCCGGCCGTCGGATCAAGTTCATCGTCTGAGTGAGCGTCCAGTGCCTCTGCCAAACAGACGACTTCACGTCGATAGCCCTGGGCTTTGAGCTGTTCTGCTCGGGTCTCAGATAGCTGTAAAGAGGTATCAGTATAATATTTCTGTGAAGAATGACAGGACCTACATGTTTACGCCTTCGGAAAGCATTGTTGCGCTCAACGTCTGCTATCGAAGCTCCTGGAATCTTTTCCTCCCTACGAAGCTTCTTTGCTAGGTAAGAGAAAACAAAGCTTTTGTAAAGCTTGACAAGAAGACTGTGGTTGTGAGCATAGGATGTGTCGGCCTTCATGAAGACATAAGCCCATGAAGAAAGGAGATGTTTGAATGTGGAAATGGCAATGTGTTCGTGTAGGACATTGTACAGAGAGTCTGGACTGCCAAGAAAGTCAGGACACCATTGCTGAAGACCAGCTCGAGCGACCGCCGTGAACATGTCATGAAGAAAGGATTCATTGACACGTTGTACATTCTTCGCGATCATTGCCGTTCCATGATGGGCTTCTCGTTTAACACGCTCGAGATGCCTCATAACTTCAATTGAAGCAGGCTCAGCAGTGTTAATGATGGACTCGACCTGAGCTTGAACACCATCGGCTCCGGTGTCTTTGAAACGCTCATTGAAGGCGGTGAAAAAAGGGCCAGCGGCATTTGGTGGAACTCCATCCTGAGAAAACTGGCACAAGAGAATACGAATATGAAGGTGGAAAGCATCCTGTTGAAATTCTGTCAAAGAAATGGCATGAAAGAAAATCTATCCTAGCGCACCTGAACCTCCTTTGCTTTCTTTGGCACCTCAGCCCTTGTCATATGAAAGCTCTTCCTTGGAGGTTTTGACCCAGGCTTTGGTGATGGCGGAGAAGATCGTGGTTTCTTTGGAGAACGAGACTGAGCACCGTCGGTCTGACTGTTAGCACGACCGCGCTTGTTCTGGTTCCCAGGTGCATGAGACATTGGTGTTAAATGAGCTGAAGGAGGAATGGGTAGAATGAAGATGGAAGATGAAAGAGACGACTGAAATAGATTCACAAACAAAGAATTGCGATGCAGGGTTTCTTTGATCCCATTGTCACTGCAATTTAGTCATCAAACAAGCGACTGACGGTAGCAATGGTGCTGAAGCAATGCAGATGAATAGAAAAGAGATGTATTGGTCTCAGAAACAAGAGAAATATCTGAAGATAATTGTCAACCGTGATGCCAGCAGAAAAGAGAAACCAAGACGTACATGAAATTGTGGAGCCTTTTGACCAAGCTCAGTCCTCTGAGCAACCCACAGCCAAGAAACAAGCAAGACCAGCTTTCCACCTCCAATACTACTCTCCAATTCTGCAGATTCCAGCAGCACGAAGCGAAGACATGAGGGAACAAGTCAAGAGGGAAAATTGATTGATGGCGGACCCGGGAAAACAGCGCCCAGAGCCGACTTGACCCGAAGTCAAGCCAGCTGATTTTGTCTGCCGAACGGCAGTGGTCACAGCCGGGATCACGAGTGCATCGATAATTCGTTTAAGGCACTCCTTTTGGAGTGCGTTGGCTTCTGCCCCCGGTGTAAGCTAGTAGTTCATCTCGCGTCATTACTCCATCTGGTGGGCGTAGTAACCATGTGGCCTCGATAATGTCCAAAGGCAATATCGGATGTGCTCCTGTAACCATGAAGAAAGGAGAACAACCCGTGGTTTTACGCGTCGTTATCCTGTCCGCCCATAGTACATGGGGTAAGAAATAGAACCATTTTCCAATGTTCTCGGGACCACACATTTTAAATAGTGTGTTTCTTACATCCCAATGTCCTCATTCAATCTTCCCATTTGCCTGAGAGTTATACGGTGATATCTGAATCCCTGCGATACCGTAGGTTTTCTCTATCTATGCTGTAGCCTTTTAAATGCTTTACCGTTATCGGTTACTATTTTCTCCAGGCAACCCCAACGTGTTATGACCTCCTCGAACAGCCATTGACCTATCATTCGAGCATTCTCTTTTACGAGTGCTCTTGCCTCTGGCCAAGATGTTAAAGAGTCTCTGCCATGTACCACGTATTTACAACGGTTCGATACTTCTGACATCATAAAAGTATCGACATGAAGTGTTTGGAATATCGAGGGAGTGTGCATTATAGTCGGTGGCGCTAATAGTAAATTGCGCTGCCTGAGTTGACAGATGTGACACGTTTTGATGAACTGCTTAACATCTCTCTCGAACTCAGGCCACCAAAATCGTTCTCCAACTAGTTTCGCGGTGGAATGTAATCCTCTATGTCCAAGACTATCGTGAGACGCCTTCATCATATAAGTACGATGTTCCTTTTCTACTACTAGTTTGTGTCTCGACTCCGCATTCCTTCGATACAACCGATTTTCCTTGTCCAGGAAGAATCTCCTTGCATGTCTAACAAAGCTGTGATACTCTTTGTCGTTCATCCCTTCGGGCCTTACAAACGGATCGTCGAGCCAAGCTTTGATTTTAGGTATTTCCACGTCTTGTGAAATACCTGTCTTGGTTCGATGTCTCTCGTCGTACGGTTCTCGTTTCTCGGGATTCACTCGTTCCTCTAGATCAGGTATCATTCTTAGAGCAAATGTTTGTGCCAGCTGGAAGTTTCCACCGCTCCGCATTATGTTTTCTACATACTGCCCTCGGTGTACTTGCTTCCAAGCCTCGTTCTCTGCTCTAGCTCTGTCCTGTTCTTGATCGAAATCATCTATTGATGTGGCGCATTGGAAATACCCCCCTCGAGTGTCAATCTTGTCTTTGAAATCGTTGAACTCTAAAGGTTTATTTACGCAGTCTGGGTCTTCGTGGTACTCTAGGACCCGTATTTGGTCCTCAAATTCCTCCGAATTCTCGTACTCTTCGTCGCCTGGCTGCTTCATACGTCTCGACAATCCATCCACTGCTGCGAAGTCCTTGGCTGGGACATGCACCAGTGTGAATTGGTACATCAAGATCTTTTCTATCCATCGGTTGATAGTAGCATTTGGACCCATCTCCGGATTGTTTAACATTCCCTTGATGTATTTTGCGTCCACCTCAACAGTGAGGTTCCTCGCACCGATAATCCAATATCTACTAGCTTCCAATGCTCGCATTAAGCCGTATAGTTCTCGTTTTGGTTGTGAGAACCTTGCTTCTCGGTCATTCAACGTTATTGACCCGAACCTCGCGTATCGTTTTGCCCCCGTTTCCGGATCTATCTGGTATATGATAAAACCAACGGCGCACCACGATGTGTCTACCGATATGTATATACCTCCTTCTAGAAAGTAGTCTATCGGAAACAAAGCCGGACAAGTACTCAAGGCGTCTTTGAGCTTCTGCATTGCTTCTTCCTGCATCGGTCCCCAAATAAACTCCTTGTTTATCCTGGTTAATTTTACCAGTGGTTCCGATTTCATCGCATAGCCTTCTATGTACATTCTCCCTACGCCACAAGTACCAAGGAAAGCTCTAACATCTGAAACGTCCTTACACGGACCCCAGTTTGTTATAACCTTGACTCTGTCCGGAGTAGGCTTCCTTCCTTCGTACGTGCATAGATGTCCTACTACCATGATTTCTCCGGCACAAATGATTGACTTAGGACCTGAGAAGGTACTGCCACAATATTTCATTCGCTGTAGGACTCTATTCACACCTTGAAAGTGTTCCCAAATGAAACGACATATCCCTGGATTTTCAGGTATTGTTTCATAACCTCCGCCTGGTAACTCGTATCTTGACTTTGGTCCTTTTATCAGAACATCATCAATGTATGGTGTCGTAATATGCGGAATTTCTTCCTGTAATATATATGTGACATTGTCGTGGAATATTGGTACCGAGTTTGTCCATCCCATAGGTAAAGTGACTAGTCGCAATGCTCCGAAAGGAGTCTGAAACGTAGTAAGGTCTCTGGAAGATTCGGCCAATATTCTTTCATCAAAACCAACATATAAATTGCATATCCCTCCACAAGCTCGTCCAGCATATTGTTCGGCAATTGCCTCGGTAGCTGGTGGAACACCTGAATGTTGTATAGTAACTTTATTCAAGGGTTCCAGACTATGGACTAGTCTCAAGCTTTTTCCGTCTTTCTTCACCACGCAGAACCATCTAGACCTATATGATGAATTCGATGGCTCGTAAATACCCGCCGAGATTTTCGACTTGATTACTCTGCATACTTCATCGTATATCCCAGGTGGTATCGGAATATTCCTTTGAACCCACGGTGTGTGTTCAAGAACTGGAATATCTACCAGCGGGAAGAATTCCTCTTTGAACTTTCCCCGTTCCGACTCTTCCCAAGCAAAACCTTCATTATGCACGCTCATTATATGATCCGCTAGCTTATGTTCCTCGGGCCACATGAAGCCATCGTGATTCTTTAAGAATATCTCTCGACGCTCAGCGGTGTATCTTCCCGTAGGGGTAAACTCTGGAGGATTCGTAGGTAAGACAGGCAGATCCTTCAAAGGATCCCCTATTATCTTTTGCACTATCCTGAATTTATCCGGTAACTCGGCCAAAGCTGGTCTCACTTTTAACGCCACTGGTTTATACTTCTTTTTGGAAGCCGCGTACTGCGCCATTGATGCGATGTTTACTCGCTCAATGCTTTCCAAGTCTCTTCGTATCCGTTGTTCGAATTCTTCCTCTGTCTCATCAATGTCTGGTGTATTTTCTACGATCGACGATTTTGATGACGGCTCAGAGTTAGTCTCATCCTGAGTTTCCGGTTCTGACCGTAGAGGTTGTTTATCCTCCACCGGAGATACTTCTTCCGTAGATATTACTTCTGAGATATCCGCTTCACTAGTCGAAGGTTCCGCTTTCGTGGATGCCTCTTCTAGTGGATCTTCACTTTCTACCGCTTTGTTTGATTTAGCAATTTCCCGAGCTACTTTCTGTTGCTCAAATTTCTTAAGTAGGATACATTTTTTACATTTGCTCGCATCGTGCTTTGTCTCCTTAGCCGATGGTGCAAACTGACTGTACTTTTTAAGATCATCTAGCTTCATTTTTGCTCGTTGCCATTCTTTCTCAAACGTTCGCTTGCTCGGTGTCTTCGCATTCTTACTTGGCACTTTAAACATCTTTTCGTACCCCGGTAACAAGTGTTCTGGCACCGTTCTGGTATAATACAGTGTACTAGGGCTCCTTCGGCCAGCAGAATCCGGGATCTTAATTTGAATCTTATTTGAGTGGCTACTGCAGAATTATTTTGGGGGTGTCAGAACAGACATAAAACCCATCTACTGATGAGTTTACAACAGTGCTATAGT
Organism: Mycena floridula; assembly: GCA_029320655.1. Classification (NCBI taxonomy): domain Eukaryota; kingdom Fungi; phylum Basidiomycota; class Agaricomycetes; order Agaricales; family Mycenaceae; genus Mycena; species Mycena floridula. Next base: position 191,773 of record JARIHS010000033.1, on the reverse strand, counting down.
GAAGTGGAAAAGCAAGAAAAAAGAAATGGCAGTGGTCACAGTTGTCACGCAATTTGGGCTCCTTCGGCCAAGCCAATTTCGCGGAGTGTGACAGTCAAAAGTCACGCTTTTTGATCGACCGCATTACATTTTCAATTTTCAAGGCTGCATTGTGGTCCAGATTAGCAATCTTCAGACCGAAATTGCTAAACTAGGTACTGAGGCTCAAGATAAGCCTGAGAAATTAGGCCATGGGCCGGGTTATGGATGAGATTTCTGTTCTTGAAATGTGTCATTTACCCAAATAGGTCCTTCGGATAATACATTTTCTTTACTGTTGGCGCATCAATGCACCATTTCTCTCAAAACTTTTTACACAGCTCCATATGATATGCTAGACTATTCATGTGAGAATCTAGAGCCCAGAAGGCCCAAGAAAATAATCAGGAAAGCTTTGTCCGAAGGACCCCGGCTGTCCGAAGGAGCCCTAGTACACTGTACGAATGCAACAATTTAGAGTCATCATCCCTTTCTAAATCATTCCTTGAGGCATCCAAGTATGCATCTCTTAACTCAGCTTGTGTAAACCGATCTTTAAGAGGTCTCGAGACTCTCGCAATTTCGTACTCTCTGTACTTGTTCTTTAGGATTTCAAGTGCCAATTCTCCTTGATCATTGATCAACTCATCGAGTGGTGAAAAACCGACTGGAATACTGCTGGGGTCTGCCCTTCACTATCCGGTTTGTTTTCCTTCTTGAGTATTGGTCTCGGAACCCCGTGTTCAAACGTTGGCATTGTCAAATGACTTCCCATCTTTGGGTGGGTAATCGTGATTGATTGTCCCCCTTGATGGTCGTTCTTAATCCATGACTCCACTACTGCGTCAAATGGTCTTCCGAGTAGGACAGAATATGCTGGGTCCTTCATGATGTGTATCTGGAAGTAGTATGTTACCTGTCCGTCAAACGTGAACGGAATATTCCGTGCCAGCCCTAAAGACGATTCAACACTTCCGTTCGCACTTTGCATGTTGATTTTCACATCAGGAGTCCAACATATGCCTAGTTTATTCGCAACCTCTTCCTTTATCGATACTAGTTGCGAACCACTATCCATGACTGTTTCCACTGGAAATGCCCTGTTAATTACTGGGTACAATGTCTGTAGTGAGTGAGAATCTCAAGCCACCAGTATCTGCTTAGGTACTTCGCCTGGCTCAAGACTGTTGAGATACATACCACATATGACCCTTTTGGTATGCCTTGTAGGGCAAACTGGGACACGGTACATATCGCTGGTGGTAACGACTCCGTCATAATCACATCTTCTCGCATTAGAAAGGATTCAAAGTTATCCGCTTTATTGGGATCCTTGAGCACCTGTATAACTGGTGCTTCGTGTGGCCGGATGTCCGCAATCAACGTAGCTTTCCCTCCTGGGGTAGCTTCTATTCGTTTCGGTGTAACCTCTTTCCATAACTGTTCCCGCATTTCTTTTGTTGCCATTAAGTCCTTGAACTTAAGAGATACTGGAGTGTTCATAACGATCTCTAGCCATTCTTCCTTTGAGGATCGCCTTTCCACCGGTGCTTGATTACGATAGGATGTTTCCTTCGCTCTTTCTACCTCGGGGATCGACATCTCTCTTGGTTGAGGTGGGCCTTCGAATGGTACCCGTTTAATCGCTGGTATGCCAACGAAAGGGAACTGAACCTCCTCTGCGTTCTCTTCACTTGTCTCGACTGTTTGTTCTGGCTTTTCTACAATTTTCTCTTGGCTCGTATCTCGCAATCTCGGTGTTCGTACAATATCAACATAAGGAATCAAACGGTTCTTGGATCTCCAGTCGGGGTCTTTGTCTGCATTAGACTTTTTAAATTTTAGGTCCTCCGTTCAGCTTGTTGGTAGTGTTGTACCAGACCTGGTACTACCAACGCCTCCCTTCATGGGACCTATTCGAAACCCGAGCTGTTCTCTAGATTACTGCTGTGCGCGTTCTGTCCTAGCAACTGTTCCAAATGTAGCGTTGGAATGTTTAACATACTAGCGGCCTTCGCAATGTCCGATGATTGATTTCTCTGAGACTCTTGTATGTACATCTCAACCATTCGTCGCAACTGGTTCTCGCTTTCAACTTTTTCTTGAGCAGCTTTCTCCTGCTCGGCCTTCTTAGTCATTTGAGCCAGTATCGCTTGCATGTCTTGAAGTTCTTTGGGCTCAACTGTCGGTGCCGATCGTATCGAAGAACTAGGTTCCATATGAATATAGGCCTTGTAGCTTCGGTCTTCTTCGATCGGCGTTCCTCCAGTCATTCCAAAATCTTCCATACAGTATCCGGCTAGCATGTTGACTTGCGCATTGGCTTTGTTCCAATGTTCAATTCTCTCAGCCAGATTTTTGCCTGGTAAATCTTTAGGAATCATGTTGCCGTTAGGTAACCCAATTCGACCATTGATTTCCTTGACGTAACCGATGCGAAGATGATCGTTCTTCGTTGGACAGTCACCAATTCGATGACCCTCCTTCCCACAATAGAAGCACCCCATATACGGTGGTCTATTGTCGGAAGTACGTTGAACTTGTGGTGCGCTCCACGATACTTGTGGCACACTACGCTGCTGCTGCGTCTGGCTGGTATACACTTGCTCCAAGTGTTTGTCCATATCAGCCATTAACTGCTTAGCGGTGAGTTTGAAGGTAAAGTCTTAGAGGTTTCTCTTGATCTCACTGGACTGGTCCTTGGACTAGATTCAGGAGTCGTGATAGTTTCTTCGACTGGGATTGCATTCGCAGTTGCGCTACGATTCGTGTTGATTCTTTGGAGTTGCTCTTCGCCTAGATTGGACAACAAGCTCTGCTCAGTGATTATAATCGCTGGCCGATTTATTGCTCTTCCTCTCGGTCGACTAGTACTCGCAAAAGGTTCAACTTCCTCAACGTCACGTGAGTTTCGCGTGGTTCGAGGTTTTGGTCTGAACGGTTTGATTAGAAGTTCCTGCTTTGTGGCAGTAGTCCCTTTCTCCGGTGTGAGGGATCCTAACGGATGGGACGGAAATGACACGAGTGAGTGGCGACGAATCGAGCACCCAACACACACCACAATATCTCTTTAATACCCTCTTTTATGCGAGTTGGTTAACTAGTTCAAACGAGACTTGGAAGCTTGGAAAGTTTCCATGCAGAGTTTCTGTGGCAAGTTCGTATTCCGTGGTACGTAGACTTCCGTGCGAGATGCGGGGTAGTATGTTTCTCGGAAAGGGTTTTGTATTGGTGTTTTAAGCCAACGGTTTGTATTGCCTATTATAAACAGGACTTTCAAGACAAGACTAGAGACTAGATACTAGAGGTTTTGCCTGTTACCGAAACAAGGACTTCAAGACTAGAGACTAGAGACTAGAACGAGACAAGACGAGACAAGTGCAGACAATCTTATGATTTCAACACAGAGAGCGTACAAGATGGATCCTGCGCTAAAGCGTAGTGGGCCACTGATTCTCTGACTTTACTTAGTACAAACGGGCTACTTAAATACTGTCCAAAGATGATGATAAATAACTAACTCGTAAACCGGCGCACCCTCTATCTCGGCTATCAAGCCATCCCTCGTGAAGGTGGAGTCTACTTGGTGTCCGCGAAAACCATTAAAATGATGAACCCAGTTGATGGGCTAAAGACTTCGCGGAAAAGCTGGTTCCCGTGCTATCCCTAGCGACCGATAAGACTATGACTTGTCGTGTATGAAGTCGGTCTTTAAACGATGTCTTTCCGCGAAGTATAGCATAAGCTAGTCGCGTTCAGTACTTTTGATAATAACCAATCCCTCGGCCCCCATGTTGACCGTCGATCGCTCATTACACAACTGAGTCACGATCGAAACACTTCCTCGATTGACCTGGTTTCTTTACCCAAAAGATTCCTTCTTTCCGAGGAAGTATCGCGTGGACCCACTGTGACCCATAACCAGAAGCCAGCACTCTTTTACCTCATTACTGGGAACCGTAAACTGATTGAGTTAACCTTTCGGTCCTTAATCAGTCATCGCATATCCGTCGATCATTTTGATCTACCTGTTCCGATGTCTCGGAGCCGTGCCACGCTAGCGACCGTGGCTCATCCCGCTGACTACCTCGGAATCTGTAAGCTTCCTCGTAAGTCGTTCCTCGGTATTGCAGAGCCCATTCAGTCGTTATGAACCAGACAATATACAGTTCTTTGGATTCGTGGAACCCTTGTTAAACCAATGTTATACTGAGGCATGTGTTTGCCTCTTTCTCCTGATGTGTCCATACATTACCGCGGCTAGTACCCTTGCTGTGACGAGTCAAGTTCTAGTGCTTCCGCGGTACATAGGTACAAGTCTTACTAGCAGTGTGGAGCTCAACTCTAGTGCAGTGAACAATAAGATACCAATAGTAGTCAGAAAGACGTCGGATTAGTCCTTTAATCCGATTTATAGGGTCGTTTTTATAGGGACCCTATCATCTCCCCCAGACAAAGATCTTGACGGTCCCTCATCAATCGCTAAGCTGTAAATTTTCGCATTTTTCGGTGGTTTCCAAGAATTTTGATTCCATGTAACAGAGTCCTGATCCTCTGATCATCCGCCATAATGGCCTCCCGCGATACTGGGTCCACGGTGACTATTTTTATTGCCACGTGCAACCGCCTTTTGAACCTTAATCCATGTTCAAGGTCTAACGGCTAGCGCTTCCAGCCCCAGACCCTGGTGTACAGCAGGCGTGACTTCCTATTTTCGGAAGTCACTGCTTTCGACGTTTCCAATTCTGGTATGAGTTGCCGTACTTCCAATCAAAGAGCGAGTGTGTGAAAACATGAGGCGTTCGTTTCGGGGTTAAGTCTTCTCAATTCAGGCTATGTAGCAAGTAAAGGAATCCAACTGCCTCAATTTACTTGATTGGGAAAGAACCACGCCCTATCGAATCCACCTAGGCTGTCGGGATCTGAGATTGAGCTGCTTCTGTGTTTCAGCGGGCCACATAAGACTGCCGCTGATTCACCGCGCTAACTCATTTTTCTTTCCCTCCCTTTTCTTCCTCATCGCTCACCAGCTCCCCTCATCGTTCCACTCGACGTCCAGTACATTTTGTTCACTGTCCCTCACGATGTCCACTCCATCAAAAGTTTCCAAGTCCCACAATGTTCAATCCGCTGGCTCCAAGGTACTTGTTTTTAACAAAAGTTGTTAACAATTTCCCTCATCATTGCATTATTCCAGATTAAACCAGTTTCTACTACCGCGAAGTCTCAGCCTGTCGCGTCTTCATCTTCCGCGACTGCCAATCCTGCGTCCCAGCTCGTTTCCGCGGTCGCTGCTCACAAAGCTGCCTCAATTCCCAAACCTTCTTCCAAGCCCTCTGTGTCTTCCTCGGAAGATTCTGATAGCGACTCCACTGCCAAGGTCAAGCCTTCCTCAAGGGCGGCCTCTACTGATTCTGATTCCGACTCCGATTCTGGCCCGGCCCCAGTGTCTTCAAGGAAACCGCCTCAGGACACTAGTGACGAGGAAGATTCGGACGAGAAGGATTCTGACGAGGATTCAGACGATTCAGATGAGGACGACGCGGAGAAGGTCGACGAGGATAAGGACGAGGGTGAAGTAGATCGAGAGTCGTCAGGTCCTGCCCTTCCCGCGGCACCAGCCGAACCAGCACCTGCTGGTGGCATGGACGTTGACGAAGAAGAGTTACCAGGACCCTCCGAGGATTCTCTCGAGATTGGTATGTCCTCTTTTACAATTGTCGACCCTTTCTTAACCCCTCCTTTATAAGGTGACGATTGGACTTTCAGGCACGAGGACATGCCCAACCCCGACAAAGACTTTCCGGAATTCCAAGACCTCATGTCCTATTCCTGGAACAACCAGGACAAGATGAATGCTGCAGCCCAAGTTCGATTTTCCAACTTCTGTTCCAGTCAGAAACACCTGATCCTTACCGCGGATCTCAACTACTATGCCCGTTGGTGCGCCAAGTTACTGTTGGAGTACCGACAAAATACTCCCGTCGTGGAAATCCGAAAGCTGACCATCCCACTCATCATCATGTTGAGTGAATGTTCGACCTACATGGTAAGTCCGAGTCCCTTGTGCAGAATCCTCGGTTAATTCAAACCCTAGGCTGAGCATGTCGAAATGGTTATCCGTGGTGCCCGCGGTGAGGTCGACTTTTATGAGTCTTTGGAAGCCGAGTGGGTCAGGGCAACTTGCTGGGCCCTTTCGGAAGATGTCTCAGCTTCTGTCGATGGTCAGGAATGGCCTTTCGGTCGGATCCCTTTCCACACTCTCTTCGACGATTTCGCCGGATTCTGACTCTTCGACTTCACTCTCGAGGGAAAATCTGCCGAGGACTGGGGAACCGAGGCTCGGTCCTCTCGGGTTGAGTTACTTCGTCAGGATAACGTGAGTTGCCTCCTTTGTTTTCTCCTTTCTTTCTAATTCAATCCTGGTAGCCTCATGCCGGCCGACCTGTTTTTCAAGGCAAAGACGGGCTCATGCATTTTAACACCAACGATGACTTCCCTCCTGCGCCACCTTCCGCGGCTGGCTCTCACCAGAGTGCAGCATCGTCAGGCTCCGCGACGCCGAAGAAGAATAAGAAGAAGACCGAGAAAACTCGCGCCCCTTCTCCTGCTCCTTCCGCGACTTCTGTCGAAATCGTCTCAAAGCCGCCGAAGCGCAAACGATCCCCTTCAGCGTCGAAATCCTCAAAGAAGCTCATTGTCGCGGTACCCAGAAAAAAGTATTCTAAGACCGATTCGTTGATTCTGGACTTCCGCAACTGCACTGTCGCGGAACAGGTACTCAGCCCATTCTTACTTGAATGCTCATTGCTGACCGCAATCCTCTTTTAGATTACTATTCAAGAGGAAGCCTGGGGCTCTGGACCTGGAGTGTCCAAACGGAATGCAAGTGCCTTATCTTTTATTTTACGCTCTACTGACTTGTCAAATCAGCATGCCAACGAAGCTGACCAGGGCGAGCCTCCCTGCGGATACGTTCGTGTCCCTGGTGAGTCTTTTGTTCAAGTCTTCGATCCTCGTTAACTCTGTTCTAGCCACTCTTCGTGGTCCTGCGACCCCCACTGTCAAGGACTTCGTGCTGATTGATGCCCTTTCGCAGCTCCCTCCAGCTACGGTTCGTCCAGTCTTCTTACCGGACACAATTCCGACTTGGCTTTTTAGATTTTCAATCCTTGTGCTCGGTGCACCGAGGTCAGACGTCCTTGCATTAGGAGTCTGGCCAAGGGCGTACCTTGTCAGAATTGTCAAATCGCCAAGCAGGCGTGCTCTCTGTCGGTTACCACGGCAGACCTGGAGGTTTTCAAGGAGCGTTCCTCGGAGACCGCCGATTCGTCTTTGGATGGTAAGTCCAGTTAAACGACAGTAACCTCAGTACTAATGCTTCCGAATCTAACCAGCCATGCTCAATTCCCTTCGCGCAATTTCCAGCGTCGACACCGCCCTAGGGGGCTTGGAGACTTCTGCGAAGATCCTTCTCGAGCAGCGAGAAGCCTTCTTCACTAAGTTCTTCAAGTCCTATCTGGCTTGCAGTGCCCAGCCTCGCGGAGCCAATACTCTGACTCAAATTCCGGTGCAATATTTCGAGTCCACTATCCAGCCCCTGCTCCACAGGGCTGGTCACCTCGACACCGAGTCCAAGATGTGCAAGGCGTACGATCTGACGGATCCCAATCTCAAGGAAGTTCCGATGGCCGTTGCCTCGACTTCATTGTCCGCGGCGAGGAAGGGAAAAGCCAAGGCTCAGCCTCAGGACGACGACGACGACGACTTCGAAATGCACGACTCTCCCATCGTCGAGAAAGCTGCCAAGGCCATTAAACCTTCTCACCCTAAAGCCAGCAGCTCCTCGACAAAGAAGAGAAAGGTCTCCAAGACTACCGCGGTTGAGGTCGGCGAATCGTCGAGGAAGAAGAAAAAGGTTAGCTCTCTTATTCCTTCGAAGCCTTCCTCTGACTGTCCGCTTTCTTAGCACTCCGGGTCGGCCTAGGGCCTTTGATCACAGAATCTTTCATGCCAATCGGACGCTTATCAAAAGAATATATATGACCTCTGCTTTTGTACTTTTATATACAAAAATCCGCAGCCTGTTTTTCTTGGTGCCGGTGTGAAGTCAACTGAGGTTTTTGCCTGGACTTTGTAAGATTTCCATGAGTTGCTTGCTCCCTCGGAATGACTTTCCTCGGTTGTACAGCCAAGCACGTTGTTCATCTTTCCCCGAAATACCAAAAACTCTGGCCACATGGGTTTACCGCGGGCATTTGACTTAGTTTATTTCACAGATGGGTTTCCAAGGACCCCGGTTACACGGAAATTCCTATTTTGAAATCCTCGATCGGTTACTATGTCCCAAGTTCTGTTGAAATGCCACCACATGAGTACTATCCAGTTACCAGGGAGTTATTCCTTATCGCGGAGCGTTACCTCGGCGACTATGAAATATCTTGTTTCGCTGCCATGCTTCCGCGAAACGGAGCGCATGGTCGCTCGACACCTCCCCCAGGCAAAAATTTTCAGTCTCCGACTGAAACAAATGATGGCATTTTTCCGCGACAAATTCCTGAGTCCCCGAAAATTATAAAAGGCCAGACCCCCCATAACTAACAACTCGACCCAGTTTCTCTGCTGCTCTATCCATTCATCTACCGTTCAATGAATAACAACACTCGAGAGATTGTCAACGTCATCACCGCCGCCAAGCGGGCAGGCCACAATCCGCAGATGGTTGCCCAGAAAGCCCGCGAGGCTTACAACGAGTAAGCATCGCAATGTATCCTAGCGATATTGACTCATTATCCAGGCATGTCACTCGGCCTTTTCACCAGCTTATTATAGCCAAAGGGCCAAACCAAACCATTGACGACTTCGAGCTTCTCAAACAAGTTATCCATGTTCTCAAGGAAGGTCTCCATTCGGATTTCATGACCTTCTCCGGAGCGGCTGCTGCCAACGAGCTGAATGTCCAAACCATCAAAGAGCTGTTTTCCTCCATTGTGAGTCGAAGACAATCAGCCTCTATCGTACTGACATACCGCTCCACAGACAGCTCTTGTTCAGTCCAAAGGCCGCGTTCTACTCGACCTTATTGACCCGAACCCCAGATTGCACCAGAACAATGTGATTGTCCATCTTTCTACTGCCGCGACCTACTTCGGCGGCCTAGTCCAGGATATCGAGGAAGTCTACCGCACTTGTCAAGCTCGTACCCGTGAATTCACGGACAAGGAAAACGAGGCTAACAGAGCCAAGGTAGCTTCTCATTATTCTCCCATGGGCGTGGCTAACACCTATTTCAAGGTACGCATTGAGGTTCCCGCAAATATTCGGTCTAATCGCGTTGTCGCTCCTACAGAACCTCGCCAGCCAAGTTGTTCATATCCGCAGCAGAGCCCCGACGATCAGTTAAGCCTCGGTACCTCCTGGTCTGCATTTATTAACTTGGTTCCAACAGGTCCAGCCGGCTCCAGTTCAGGTGCAAGCCGCACCTGGTACTGGTACGTCGTCCGGTAAGTCTTCGCGCAAACAGGCTCTCAGTGTCGAAGCTGACGAAACCAAAGGTGCTAAGGTCGGTTGCTGGATGTGCCAACCACCGATCAACTGTTCTGACTGTCCCCAGAAACGTCGAAACAAGAAGAGAGCCAAGGAGGCCGCGAAAGAGGCTGAGACTGAGGAAAACTCTGGTAATGGCTCAGTCGCAGGCCCAATGCGTACGTTCATGAAACATTATCGCATGGTCGTTAATCACCAGAACTTTCAGCATCTGAAGCTCAAGTCCTCGAGAACATGGACGCTGCTTGTGCTGACACTAACAAGGCTATCCAGACCCAGTTCAAGGACCTAGCCAACCCTACCGACGTCAACGTCGAGACCGTATGGTTTCCTGCCTCGGTCAGCGCTTCGCAGATATTTTTCCCTCTATTCCCGTCTCTACAGTCGTAGTTAAACCACTCTCCTTAACCGCCAACTTTTACCACTGAATCAGTCCCGTTCTTATCATAGCCATACTCCAGTCTTTACCATAGCAGTTGTTACTGCCTGTCAAGATTTCCGCGAAATACAGCTCATTCCTGGCTCCATTTCGCGAAACTGAAGTACAATGATTTAACACCAGAGAAGTGGAGAACGATAACTAGACATAAGTCGCAAGCTATCGATAACTCAATAAATCGAGACTCCGTTATCGTACTCCATAATATCGCGCCAAGTACCATCCTCGATAATAGGGCACCTTTCGGTGGGGCTGTCGATGCAAATGGGCTCTTCGAAACAGATCTTATAAAGATCTATAACTAATAATCCAAATACACACTAACTCTCTTTTAACACCCTAAGTAATTCGGGCAGCTATTAAGAAAGAGAAAGCCTTTCAACGAAGTTGTAGGGTTTCAATCGCGCACTACTGGCCTCTCGCAGACAGAAACTTAACTTAGTTCACTTTGACGGTGAACCTCGCACGGTTTTTGTAATGGTTTTAATTCGCAAGGAATATAAAGGGGATAGTTGCAGGGCTACTGCTTCGATGGTTTGTCGGGCTACGACTTCGATGGGTGCAGGGCTACTGCTTCAATGGGTGTCGGGCTACAACTTCAATATGTCTTTTCAGACGAACACAATTTTATTGCACCTCGGAGCACCACGTCCTCGCGTACACACTAGCACTATCACTGGGTTTGTACCTCGGATCACCACGTCCTCGCGTACCACAATAAAATGAGATAAATGTTCCACTCAGACTCTGCTTGTGGGCTGAGCTTTGTGGGGTACAATTCACTGGCTACTAAAGATACAAACGTTCTAGTTTTATAGTACTTTTACATTATTTCAGAGTCTGCTGCGTTGATAATACAAGTCCCTTTCGGGACCTCGTCTTATGCAAGTCTTCCCGTTCGGGCTCGACTCAGCCACCCGCCAAGACTAGGTTGTCCCTATCAGGCTCGCTGCTTTGTAGCTCTTCCCGATCAGGCCAATCCCTGGTCATCCTTGTCCTAAACCGGCTACCTTGAGTAAATGCTGATTCATCGCTGATTCTAAGCTTTACTCGTGGTACTGCGGGCTTTCCTCGTACTTGACTTTACTCGCATAGTACTGGCTCGAACATGTATTATACAATTGTTCTTTGCCTTTATCCGTACTGAGACTTCCTATGAAACAGTGTTTTTGTACTGTCTGGTTTTCACCAAGTCGCTTGATCACATGTGGACACATTGTTGTTTGTTGTTTGGTTAACTAACCCTGCGCGTTCCATTTAGGTTCGCTCAAGAGGTTAGATACCGAGTTCCTCGAGCATCGAGTTTTTATCCTATGTTTCGACCGAGTAGTGCAGCCCGCATACAGTCGGTTTACTAGTAGAGCCGCTGCGTTTGTTGTTACATTTCCCATCGAGTATTCGAGCACAGCACTGTTCAAACGCTGGTGCTGGATCCTTCTAGGTGCTTGTTTCATGATCGGTACTGTTACTGGTACTCTTCTAGACAAGTCGGAACTCCTCTCTAGGCAAATAGTGTCCCATTCGTAGTCAGGAAAGACGGTCATATTTACTAGATATGCCGAAAATACAGGGTGGAACGTTTCCAACCCTATTATCGAGTTCCATCGTAACCAATCTTCTGACTGGCCCGCTGGCCTCGTCGCTGGCGCTTGAACTATAAGTAACCGGGTTGAGGAGACTGGCATCATCCTCGGCGTAATCTGCGGATTCATCCATAAGTCCCCAAGTCGCCCTATATGCATCCAAAAGCTTGCTCTGGTCCCGCGGAACAACAAAGGGAACATCCAACTTCTCGTTCAACATCTCCGCCAATGGCTGCCAATAACCAATATCTTGTTCCACTCCATTGATCTCTTCCTCTGTCAGAAGAAAGGAGTGCGACATGGCCTCGAGCATGTACCACATTAAGCAGGTGTCCTTGTCGTAACGAATTGGACCAATTATGATGTCCAACGTGATGGATTCTCCCTGGTCGCGCAATGCTACCAGGTCTTGAGCCCAGGGCAAAGTATCCGCCAATAGACGAGTTTCCTTAGCCCTCCCTTCCCAAATGGAAGTCAGGACCAGAAAAGAGCCACGATGTATATAGAATTCGGCAATGTCGCTCATGGTAATAGGAATGGGAAGCTTGGCGAACAGCTCAGTGGCGAGGCTCATGGTGTCTGGAAGGCAGGGGAAATTGAAACTGTTACCGCAATGACCACGTCCTGCGAAACTGACGACCGATCATCACTCGAGCCCCTGTGGCATTTCCTCGGGGACCCCAGTTTCAAAATGCCTTAGCTCTTAAAGCTTCAGGCTTTTGATATGGTCGCTGTTTAACATGGCGCACTCTTCCACGGAATCCAACGCTTTCTTCCTCGTACCTCGTCCAGAGACCGACCAGGAGATTGATCTTTATTACAGATCGCGTTTCTCCTGGCTCCCCCTTGTTCCAGCGGAACCGTTTTACCACAGACCTAGAACTTGCTTATGCGAATACTAGAGTCCCGTTTTCCTTACACCACATCCTCGGTCAAATCCCCTACACCAACCTGGCTCGAGTCATGCGTCTGCTCATTACTTATTTGGAGCAACGACAACCCCAACAGGAGATTGACGATTCCGAAATGATGATGGCTCATCCCAATTGGTTAACCAATCTCGGTCGTCATGCCGCGGAGGGCCGTATTCACGCTTTAGCCAGCCTTCACAATATCCAGTTCTCGGCCTTCCACTTCCGTGGAATTGCGGACCTTTCCACCGTAATAGATGACGTTCTACCTCCGGGTCAATCTCCATCTCCATCACCTCCTCCTAGTCCAGGCAATCACGGAAGTTATACCCCCGAACGCCAAGACTGGAGCGACTAGATAGCGATGTACCCATCTTTTATCAGCCATTATAGCTCAGTCGGTAGAACACATCTAACGCCTGATTGGCCCACTGCTAGGGCGGGGTTTCGATACCTCACCCTGGCCTGCATGGATTGGAAGTAACCTTTTTACGGCATCTGGCTTACTCAGGCCCCATGTTACTTGTGTAATCAAGGTCCAGACAAGGTGTAGACAAGCCTCCATGGCTCAGTCAGTAGATTGCTCATCACCAATCTGAAACCAAACGTCACAGTGGTGGTTCGAATCCCCTTTGTGGCCTGTGTCAATCGACATGCCTTTTTATTTCGGCACCGTCCATCACTACCCAGTCCACAGCTACTCGAAGTCCACCTCGTCTTCCAAGTCAGGTTCCGATACCGTTTCCTCAGAATCAGAGTCCCACGATTCCCCATAGCCTGTTTTCAGCTTCAATCTGGTCATCTTCGGGTCAACTCTGATCTTCTCTGGAAACTCGTCTCCTTATAGAAGCTCAGTGGTCCTATCCAGTGCCAGAAGACGCTTCTCTGACATATCCAATAGTTCTGCGAAGTTGTCGGGCAGAGGGATGGATTTCCGCGCAAAGTAAGGAATAACGCGGAATCACGCTACCTTATTTTGAAACACTGTTCCATCCATATCCGCAATAATATAAGCTCCGCCGCGTTTTCTCTTAACCACAACGTGGGGTCCTGAATACCTTGGCTTAAGCTTTCTATCGAGTTCAACTTCAATCTTGGAGTTACGTATCAGAACCAAATCTCCAGGCTCAAAACGGAAATCCCAAATGGTATGCTTTAGATCTTCCTCGAGCTTGATCACTTGCGCTCTCTTCTCTTGGTCGATCCTTTCGCGCATCCTTTCGACGAATACTTGGTGTTTCGAAAGCGCCTGTGCTCTGGTGCCAATTAACTCAGACCGCAACATCATTCCCGTGGGCGGCTCGACTAACCAGGTTGCCTCAACAATATCCAGAGGAGTTATCGGGTGTGCCCCAGTTAGCATGAAAAACGGACTGCAACCTCTAGTTCTCCGCGTAGTGATGCGCTCAGCCCATAGTACATGGTGAAAGAACCAATATCATTTTGAAATGTCACCATCCGTCGCCTTAACCAGAGCTTGCCTAAAATCCCAGTGTCCCCTTTCAATCGCGCCATTGGCTTTTGAATTGTAAGGTGATATCTGGATTCCTTTAATCCTGTATTTCTGCTCAATCCAGGCTACCGCGGCTTTAAATGCCGGAGCATTGTCAGTCACAATTTCCTGTAAGCAGCCCCAACGACAAATGATATCTTCAAACAACCATATGCCTAGGTCTCTACCCTTTTCTGCTCGCAGAGGCCTCGCCTCGGGCCAAGCTGAAAGAGCGTCTCGCCCATGAGCAATCCAAGTATAACTGTTGCTCTTAGTAGACATCTTCATATTGTCAGCATGCAAAACCTGAAATACCACAGGAGTCCGAGTGGCCACCGGTGGCATAACATATAATGCAGCTCGTCTCAGTTGACATCTATGGCAAGATTTAACATAGTATTGCACATCCCGATCCAATTCCAGCCACCAAAAACGTTGTGTTATTAACGCTTTAGTAGCGTCACCTCCGCGGTGACCCAAACTATCATGCGAGGCTTTCATCATGTACATGCGATGGGCTGGGTCTACTACCAACTGGTGCTGACCCTCCACATGTCTTCTGTACAATCGCCCTTTACTGTCCAGGAAGAACTGCGAAGCATATCTAACAAATTGTTGATACTGCTTCTCATTCATTTCCTTGGGAATCCAATACTTGTCGTTCAACCACCTTTTTACCAAAGGTAACTTCAAATCTTGATCGACGCCATACGGTGTCCGTATTCCGAGGAAGTATGGCTCCTGATAATCGGGATCATACTTCTCTTTCAGGTCAGGAATCAATGCGGTAGCTTGAACAAAGGCATCTAGCCGATCCACTCCTTTCTTTGCCTGTTCCGCGATAATTCTCTCGATCTGAGCATCTCTCCAGTCATCCGTTTCCTCGGCTTGGCATTCACATTCCTCTTGGAAATCCTGAGGTTCTCATGCCAACATCGCTCGGTGGTGCTTGTCAGCATCTGTCATGATTCCAAACCCCAAGTCCTTGACTGCTCTGTTGTAGTTCTCTAGATAAGATACTTCACGTCGCTTCATCTTGTAGGACTGGACCGTCTGGATAAAACCTCCACGGGTATCAATCTGGTCCTTAAATTCTTCAAATTCAAGTGGCAGCTCGACCCCGTTTGGCTCGACAAACGTCACGTTTTGCAATGGATCAGCATCTTCCTCAGAATTCTCAAAGACCTCGTCCCCGGCCTGTCCTTTTCTTCGAGACAAGCCATCTGGTCCAAAATCCTTGCCTGGGATATGTTCTAAGGTAAACTGAAACATCAATACCTTCTCAATCCAGCGATTGATAGTAGCATTGGGCGGCATCCGACTGTATAGTCAAATTTCTTGCGCCCAACAACCAATACTTCGACGCTTCTAAAGCCCTCATCAAACCAAACAGTTCCCTCTTCGGTTGTGAAAAGTTCCTTTCCCACAGATTCAAGGTTATCGAGCAAAACCTGTTAAACACTGGTCTGCCATTTTTGTCAATTTGGTACAGGTAGAAACCAACTGAGCGATGTGAGGTATCTACCGCTAAGTAGATGCCACCAGGATTATCATAGTCTATTGGCATTAGCGCGGGGCAGTCCTTTATAGCCTGTTTCAACCGTGCCATTGATTCTTTCTCGCGGACTTCCCATTTGAAGGGTCGTCCTTGCCGAGTCAGGTCTACCAAAGGCTCTGACATCATCGCGTAGTCCTTAATGAAAATTCAGCACACTCCGCATGTTCTGAGGAACGCTCGAACGTCAGTCAGGTCTTCACAATCGCCCCAGCGATCAATCACACCCACTCTGTCCGTTGAAGGTTTTCGTCCCTCGTAGCTACAAGTATGACCTACGACCTCGAATTCCATCGTGCATAACACGCTCTTTTTACCTGAGAAGGTGCCACCTGCATACTTCATACGCTGCAGAATGCGATTAACATTCTGCATATGTTCCCAGACAAAACGACGTATTCCAGGATTTTCCGGAATAGTCTCAAAACCACCTTTTCCATCCTCATACCTCGTCGCCGGTCCGCAGATCGGAACGTCGTCTATATACGGTATGGTGTACTCAGGTATTTCATCTCTTAAGATATAAGTTACATCGTCGTGAAAGATGGGTACCGAATTGGTCCACCCCATTGGTAATGTAACCAGTCTTAAGGCACCAAAAGGAGTCTGGAATGTAGTATAATCCCTGGATCCTTTCGCGAGTAGTCGTTCATCATAACCTACATACAAATCCACGATACCCCCACAGGCTCGACCTGCAAATTTCTCTGCTAGCTGGTCTGTCGCGGGAGGCACACCGGAATGCGTGATCGTAACCGTGTTAAGTGGTTCCAGACTATGGACCAGTCTGAGACTTGATCCGTCTTTCTTAACCACACAAAACCATTTGGATCGGTATGCGGAATTTGATCTTTCATATACTCCATCCTCAAGTTTCTTCTTGATAATGTCGCATACTTTATCATAAATTCCAGGAGCGATCGGAATATTCCTCTCTCTCCAAGGTATATGAGGGACGACTGGCATATCAACCAGCGGGAAGAATTCTTCTTTGAAGCATCCTCCCTCGGCAGGTTGAAAGGCGAAAGCTTTCCGCTGTAGGGCGTAGGTCTCGTGAACCAACCACTGCTCCTGTTGCCATAAGTCAGACATTCCCTTGTGAGCCTTATTTACTTCGTCCATGTTCTCCTGAGAATATTCTTCAGTTGGAACAGGCTTCCGCGGCACAGTCGGTAAGTCTGGCATACCTGCTAAAGGGTCCCCAGTAATATTTCGTATGATATTACTACCAGGTGCCCCTAACGGTAATGGTGCTAGCAATGGTCGGATCCTATCCGCTACCTTTTTGTACTTCTTCTTCGTACCAAGGAAGGTTTCCTTAATACCAGTGTTAACTTCGTCCTGAGGCAATACCTCGGAACTTTCCCCAACCGCGGTTCTCTCGCACTTGGTAGCTTCATTCACTGGTTCAGGATACCCTTCTGTTTCCTTCGATTCAGAAGTAGCCATGTTTCCCGTTGACTGAGTGCTTTCGGACTCTGTCTTAGGATCATTCAATCCCAGCGCTTCCCACGTGATCCATTCCTTATCAGCCTTGCTTAAGGGTCTATGACACCTATCGCAACAATCTTGAATGTTGTACGCTGCTCGCTGTGCCTTTGATAGGGATGGTGAAAGCTGTACACCTTCCGAGAGACTGAGCAGAATTTGTTTTGCTTGTGCGGTTTCTTCCAGGATTGTCCGCGGAGATCCTGTAGAGTAGTTCCGCGATGGCTTCACTGGTTCTACAATTTCTCCAATAACTCCATGATAATATGCATGCAATGTTCCTCCTGTATCCATCTGTGGGGCATAAGCTTCCGAGACATTCAGATAAATGTCCCTCAGCTCATC
This sequence comes from Mycena floridula, assembly GCA_029320655.1. Lineage (NCBI taxonomy): Eukaryota > Fungi > Basidiomycota > Agaricomycetes > Agaricales > Mycenaceae > Mycena > Mycena floridula. The sequence goes on along the minus strand of JARIHS010000033.1, from coordinate 174,396 downwards.
TCTCCTAAACCCATGCCCATGCCTCGGCTTCGCATAGTGGGTAATGCTCGGCACATCTTGGTCGTTAACATCGATGATCAGAGCTATCTCTCCTTGGTCGTCAACCAATTCATCGAGGCTTGGTGAAAAACCGATGTTTTCGCGTCAGATGCGTTCCTGGCTAATATCGCAGGAGACTTCCCGCGTTCAAAGGTGGGGACTACGACTCGTTTTAAGGTATTCGGGCATTTCAGGGTGATGACTTGTGAACCGTCTGCCTTATTCTGTACCCCGCTTTCTGTAACGATGTCAAAAGGCCTTCCCAACAATACGCGGTACGCTACTCCCTTGATAACATGAACTTGTAGGTAGACTGTTAAGTCCTCCACTTGGAAAGGGACATTCTTAGCCAAACCCAAACTCTTTTCGAGTTGGTTGTTGGCACTCTGCATATGAATCTGTATATCTGGGTCCCAGCATACTCCTAAAGCCAAAGCTGCATCCTCACTCATCGAGACGATTTGTGAGCCGGCATCTAATAGAGATTCCTCATGCGCGGGTACCGTTGATAAACGGGTTGATGGCCCACAGACCAGCTGATTCTTGCGCAATGAAAACCGCTTTGGGTTTCTCTCCCGGTGGAAGCGTGGCGAGATAGGTTTGTACCGGATCTCTACACACAAGACTTCCTCTCGGTAGTCCATATTCAGGAGTAGCCTGGACAAAGGAGGTCACACTCGGTAAATCATCTATGTTAATAGACTCTTCTCCAAGCTGGGACTTGAAATAAGCCATAACATCTCAAGAATTTTCCTGAGGTGCTGGAGCTTTGACAGCCTCAGGTACCTTCAACGTTGCCGCGTCTGATTCAGATTGTGCTGATACTTCTGCGAACCTAACCTGTTTCCTCAGAAGCTCCAGTTCTTCAGGCATTTCTTCATCCGTACCATCAATCATTTCTACCACCAAAACACTCCCATGCTCAGAAGTAAATTTAACTGGCATTCGCTTTCTGGTCGTCACGACTTTGAATTTTTCTACCAATGCTGGTGAAGTGCCTAGTAGATCTTTTCCGCTGACTGGTACCTCGGTAGCCATTATTCTGTCAAACAAGGTGTCTACCGATTTCGCATCCTGTAGGGGAGCTTTATTGGTAGACGCCTTGCTTTGTACTTTGGGTCGCGGAATTGCTTCACGGGCCTTTGGTACTGGTTGTGGTTCAATGAATGGAGCTTCCCGCGGTAAGTGACCAGGAACACTTTGTAGAGGTTTGACTTTTCTATAGGGTAGGTCTAACTCTCTTTCGAACGCTTCCTCATCGCTTTCCTCGGTTTCTGGTTCGTGAGCCTTTTCTACTATCTCTGATGCCTTAACAGGTTCCTTGGGTTTCGGAACTCGTCTGGGCAAATCAACAAACATTCGGTGTTCCGGGTATTTCGGAGCACCTCTCCAATTTGGTGAATCCGCGCCTTGAATTTTTGGTCTGTTCTCCGGCGGCTTAGGTTTCAAGGTACCTGTCGCCTTCCCGGAACTTCTCAAAAACCTGATCCCTTCGTTGAGCCAGAGTTATCTAACCCTCGATTAGTCTTGGCTCTTCGCGACGCTTCACTGAACTGAATGTACTCGTCAATGACTCGATAACGCTCCAGTGTTTCCTCATCCATGGCGGGCTGCGCAACTGGAGCTTGATATAGCTGGCGGTAGGTTCCTTCAACTGGACGCGGCGTGAGTCTAAACTCAGGTTCACCGTATCGAGCTAATTCAGCCTTTACCACTTTCCCAATCTCCTGTGCGAAGACTGCTGGATTCATCACTGGCTGAATGTCTTCCGTGCAAAATTCCTCTTTAAGTTCTTGGATGGCTTGAAGCTCGGGAACAAACATCAACAGGTTGTTTTTCTTGGAGTGCCAGATCTCGACTCTTTCCTTCAGGTTAGAACCAGGCAGATTACGCGAAATGTAGACTCCATCCGTTAATACCATTTTTCCTGAGCTATCAAGCTTGATCCAACCCTTATTCATGTGGTCTTGATGCGAAGGACAGGCGTTCAGCCGGTGTCCGGTTTCTGAGCAGTAGAAACAATCGTCGCCATATTGACGCATCGCCCCTCCTGATCCGGAAGGCGCCATCGGGCTAGGCTGAGGAGTAAACTGACGCGGTGCAGTGTTCCAAGAGTTTTGCTTTAATGCAGCTAGCAATTCCTTAGTTTCGCGGTTCTGAGTCCTGAGGGCATCCTGTAGTAGCGCCAACTCTTGCTTGATCGAGTGCAATTCCTCGTCAGTTTTATAGTGAATGACTTGGCTTTCCGTGGCAGATTCTGCGCCGTACAAAGATTTCATTCCTCCATTATGCTGCCAATATGCTACTTCAATCGTAGCCGAGATCAGGTCTTTCCAGGCCCAAGGATCGTCAGCTCTCCGCAGCTTATAACTGATAGCACGGGCCCTTTCTGACTCAGTAAGCCTCACACGCTCATCAATCTTCGCAACAAACTCTTTGGACATAGGCTTCAACCACCTTTCGCAAATCGCTTTATTTGAAAGCAGCGTGTCTTGGTCATTGGCCTTTGCTGCGCTTAGCATCGTAGCTACTTCTCCTTGGAAAGCTCGCTTATAATCTTGGACTTCTCCAAAATCATCGCTCGTCAACTTTCCAGTCTCTCAAATGACTCGATCCAACTTCAAATAACTTCCTTCCTTCTCGATACGAAGTTCGAGGGAATAGTCTTTGACAATGGCTCTTGTCCAGGTATCATAATTAGTATTATACCCGTCGAAGGTGCACCATTCTCTTCGAGTCTGTGGATCCACATAATCTGATAACCATTTGCATCGCTCGTCTTCGTCTGTGATTTTGCAACCGTCGAGGAGGTCAGTGACTTCACGGATAAACCGCGGAATGTCTCGTTTCTCATCGTGGTCGCATTCCCAGCGTGGAGCTTTGCGATCTCTGAAAGAAGGCATATCCTTCTTGGAAACATTAGTCGTCATGGTGTTATTAATCTGAGGACTTGTTACAGGGCTAGGTATCGGTGTTGGTATAGGTGTTAAGTTCTGAAACGGCAACGAGTTCAAACTAAGCAGGTCTGAGAGAATGTTTAGATTCTCTAGGGATAGACGAGATAAACTATCGTCTAGGTTCTGTTCTTGTTCTTCTGTAAGAGAACAAATAGGACTATTTCCGCATAAAGGACTACGACTTGGAGTTGGACTGTTTGTTCCGCATCTAGCCGCTCGATTTAATCCTTGTTGTGCGATTTGCTGATCTTTCTTTGATCCTACGAGTGCCTTGAGCGGATGTTTTCCTTCTTTCTTGGAAGTACTTGGTTCGCCGGAACTACAAGGAACGTCTGAAGCGATCTGCAGATGGGATGGTCCTTGAACAGGGTTGTTTGGGTCGGGTCTAAACTCTGATTCAACTTCTCTACTCTTTCCTTTCGGATTGAGTTTTGGAGCCAAACTAGCTTAGGTGCAAAGATCTAAGACTGGGTCTTAGAACTTGTGTTGGTAAAGTCTTTGTGAAACTTCAAGCAGATCTCAATTTAATCTGATAACCCTCGCGGTGGGCTCCAGATGTGAGGGATCCTAACGGACAGGACAGAAATGACACGAGTGAGTGGCGACGAATCGAGCACCCAACACACACCACAATATCTCTTTAATACCCTCTTTTATGCGAGTTGGTTAACTAGTTCAAACGAGACTTGGAAGCTTGGAAAGTTTCCATGCAGAGTTTCTGCGGCAAGTTCGTATTCCGCGGTACGTAGACTTCCGCGCGAGATGCGGGGTAGTATGTTTCTCGGAAAGGGTTTTGTATTGGTGTTTTAAGCCAACGGTTTGTATTGCCTATTATAAACAGGACTTTCAAGACAAGACTAGAGACTAGATACTAGAGGTTTTGCCTGTTACCGAAACAAGGACTTCAAGACTAGAGACTAGAGACTAGAACGAGACAAGACGAGACAAGTGCAGACAATCTTATGATTTCAACACAGAGAGCGTACAAGATGGATCCTGCGCTAAAGCGTAGTGGGCCACTGATTCTCTGACTTTACTTAGTACAAACGGGCTACTTAAATACTGTCCAAAGATGATGATAAATAACTAACTCGTAAACCGGCGCACCCTCTATCTCAGCTATCAAGCCATCCCTCATGAAGGTGGAGTCTACTCGGTGGAGCCATAGTGGTAGAATATAGAATACAGTACATGGCTGTAGCCAGAGGACCTAAATAATGGTTATGGCTGCAGCCATCCGCATTCCATGCATTGCCTTTGGCTGTAGCCAGTGAAAACACTGTACTGCGGCAGGACATGGCTCTCCGCTAAAAACATCAGGTGACCTCTGGCTACAGCCACTGCTACCGCTCCAGGCCTGGCTGGTTCAGCTCTAGCTACCCCTGGCCCAGCTCGCTTCCAAAACCCCGGGAATTCCTATATCCGGCTTTCCAAATTCAGGTCGCCGGTTCACCCGCATTCGTGCTGTCGGCACAGGGGACTTGAGCAAATAAAATTGTTTCTCGTATCACGTGCACAAGCTAACAAAATGACTTGGTCGCGTTTGCGACCAAACGCGACCTTTCTCTCTGCATCAACCAAGTAATTTCAGCCTCTCTTTGTTTCTGGGACAAAAATGCATATGATATCCAGTTTCACGGTGCGTCACGGAGACCTGCTTTCCAATGCAAGCTGACCTTTCTCAAGACATCTTTTTTCATTCAGTATATTACAACGCATTGTCAGTAAATACGCATTATATCTATTTACTCCTCGACCATTTCCTCCTCCTTCTCGCCAAGAATTTGCATCATCGCCCAACGAACATCATGAGCCGCCGATTGCCACTCCAAGCGAACTGAATGCTTGACCTTTTTCTCATCAACGGCGATTGCCCACCAGAAAAGTGCTGCCAGGACGCTCGCTATGCCATTCTTACCCGGAACCTTGAGCGCCGCCCAATCATCCTGAGGATTCCACTTGGTCAGGTGGTTTCCTCGACCTCGCCATTCGGGCTGCAAGGAAACCCACCATTTCCACCAATTATTCCCATAGGTCTTCGACGCTTTTACGCTTGGCCGTGTCCTCATTCACGTCCTGCCAGCAGTAATCCACACCGAGACCTCCTTTGGTCTGTTCACGGCCGTGAATGCGCCATTTTCTCCCCAACCGTAACTCCTCTCCAGCTTTGCCCATTTCGTCAAGATATCTCACCATCCCCGACTGCATTCATAGCTTTGAAACTCTATGCTCGCGAAGTCGTTGAAAAGAGGTCGGAACCAGTCTGGGGAATCTTCAGGACACGGCTCGGGCACCCATGGCGGCTCTGGTGACGTCTGGGGCTCAGGAAGGGTTTTTTTCTGCTCTCGAAGGTATGTCAGTATACCTTGTTCTTCTGACACGAATGACAAGCCCGAGAAAGCATACCTGGGACCTGCTCTTCATCGTGGTGATCGCCACTGTTTGCCTTTGTCCACGCAGCCACGAATGTGAGGTCGGTAAAGTCGACGTCGGTCTCATGGATCATAGCCAGAACCTCAGGTGGCGGAATTGGTCGAATCCATGCTGGGTCTTGCTCAGTCTCTGAAACGCGCGCTTTCTCTTGCTCTCCGTCTGCCTCCTTTGCACTCTTGACGACATTGTCAGACGCAGCTCCGGAAGGGGAATCCTTGGAGGCTAGTTTTTCAACTGGTTGTGGTTTGGGATGGGTTTTGGGATGGGCCTGTGTCGATGGGGATTTCTTGGGCACAGGCGAGCTCTTTCTCGCTCTCTTGCTCGTAGCCTCTTTCATCTCTTTCTCTGCCGGTTTCCTCTTCTGTTTTCGAGCATTGCTTTCCTCTTCGGCATCGGACTCGTCGCTTCCACTGTTTCCAGATGTCAAGCTCTCTCCATCATCCTCATCTTCATCTCCGTCTTCCCCGTCTCCCTCTCCTTCATCACCAAGACCACCATCTCCCAAACCAATTATAGCCTCGTCGAGTGAGCCTTGAGCTGGGGTTTCCTCACGCAATGCGGCTGCTTCGCGCTCTTTTTTCGCTGAAATGTCACATGAGCAACACCGCCTTTTTATGTCTTTGCCGACTCACGATAAATGCCTTCCAGGTATTCTTTGAATGGTCTGAGAACATTGGTATCGAATTGATTCTCTTTCCATCTGGTAAATGGAACACCTGTCACCGGATTGGAACCAACTGAAAAGCTATCCGTCGTCAAAACAAGGTTGGTTCGCTGAAGAGAGACAAAGCTCACTGCTTGGTCCCGATTTCTCCCCCCGCTTTAGGTATCATACCACCTGCCGTGAAGAAGCATTGCAGCTTCGTCATTTCAGCAACACCTCTAATGATTGGCGCAATAAAATTTAGCAAATGGTCGATGCATCTATCAATGCCAAAAATAAGCAAATAATCGAGCCCAAACAATGCAAACGTACCTCTGAATGTCCTCTGGCTTCTCGGACACCAGAGCCTTGAATGCCTTCTCAAACTCTTCCTTCGCCTTGGTGGCTTCCGATGCTGCTCGCTCTCTATATCCTTTTTGCTCGTCGGCCGACAAGCTCTTGAAGATTCGGTTGCAGGCAATGCCTTTATAGGTGACATTGAATTTGAGGTTCGGTTTTGTATTTTTCTCTTCTTCATACTGTGCCAAGACCTTCTTTTTCAGTGGCGTATCCTTGCCATCCGCATCCTCGCCATACGCCTCGTGCATGTACTGTTGGTATGCCTGACGCGCTTTCGGAGGCTTGGTCAGACCCGACAGTTTCGCCAGCAGAACCGCGAAAGGGTCAGTCAAGTTTCGGCCTCGATTCCAGACGCGTTTGCTCAACTTATTGACGCGATAGACCAGCCAGCGACGAATTCGCTTCATGTCGATGTTCAGTCAAACGAACAAGATGACACAGCAAACACACACCTGATTCAGAAGCTTTATCTTTGCCCGCTTTCGAATCATTTCCTCGTCGCTCAGCTCTTCCTGAGCAGGTGGATTCTTTGGGTCATAATCGCGCAAAGGTAATGTTGGCTCCTCATGGTCTTCCAAGCGCCAGTCGACCTTGGTGTGGTACTCATTGGTGCAGGAACGTAGCACCTGGTCCTGGACCTGCCAGGTTTGCGCCATCGCGTCAGCCATGGGGCTAACCCACTTTGACAGAATCGTCTCTCGAATGCTGTCAGCCCAATGTTGCGCTGACTGCCGGTCTTTTTTCGCTTTTCTCCTCGACGAGCGGCCCATTGCTGTGAATCGACCTTGGTTTTCGGTCTCGAGGTCGCTTGTTTTTTTTTTCATAGAAACACAGTCGCAAACAAGATGACCCGGCAATTTCATCTCATCGAGTCAGCATCGAGCAGTCAAGATTCAGATCGACCTGGCCTTTGTCTTTAATCAGACGTTCACCATGGCATACAGACCATTCTACATCGCCCACAAAAAGCAGCACGGACAGCCGGTAACATTATTTCTTGAATTTGACACTCTTTCTGACTTATCCTTCAGCCCCTTCAGTCTCAACTTTACTGTCGCCTCCTCGATATTGCCGAGACCAGTCGCAGTCCTGATGACACGACTTGGAGGCTCGCTGTTTGTCCGCCAGTGACAATGGGAATAGCCCGGCATTACTGGAATGTCATCAAGAAAACCTTTTACCCAAACCATGAATTCCACCCGACGCATCCCAGACCCCCTGTCATATTCGCCGAATTCAATCAAGATCCGAAGGTACGGATAATGTTGCATTCATTCTCTCAAGCTTGACTTCTCGCCTTTTCTCCAGCAATTCGTCGACGTCGAGAACTGGGTCAGCATTGATTTTGGGGAATTCGAGCACATGGCCGACGGCCTTGTGATTTATCCTAATCTCATTGTTGCTAACCAAGGCAACGACATCCATGTGGTGAACTCTCGGCGGCCTGTGAGCGAAGACGACGCTGTTTGATGCCAAAAGATTTTAGCCCCCTTTTTGTGTTTTTAAAAATCAGACGATATATTTGATTCTTCGTTTCCACTTGCTCTGCCTTCGTTCCACCTTCGTGATGCCCGTCTTCGACATACCTGCTTTGCTAGCTGAGCTTCAGGGACGACCCGGATCAGCGACTTCTCTTGTTTTTGACTCAATCGCTGATGAGCAAACTCGAGCCTCCATCCAAGCACAAACTGATTGGCTCAGCGCAAGCTTCCAAGGATATATTCCCGCTGTTCGTGAAGGCCAGTCAAAGGAATATTTTCTCGACAAGGCCTTCCAATTTTATCAGGTTTTCCCTGGGCTCGCGCCTGCAATGGACACAGGGACCGACCTAGACAGGGAGCCCGACATTCACGAGACTCTACAGGTACGTTTCATCATATTCAACCACGACCATGACCTCTTACAATTATTAGTGGATGCAACAATTCCTCTTTCTCTTCTGGGGGAATGACCTGGCTGCAGCGAACGTTTCTGCAGTTCGGTGTCTTGAAGCTATCACCGAGTTTCCTTTGGACACAGTCTCTTGCCCTTTAACCGGCTGCTATCGCCAGTTCTTAGGTCAGTACTCATCTCATTCAATTTCCTGCCACCGTTGACTCGCTTTCAGCTCATCTCAACAGACCGAACCAATACTCGAGTTGATCTCCCTCACAGCGAAAGGTCTGCGCTGCACATTGGGAGTCCATTATGCCAATAAAATTATTTGCATATCATACAACTCCACGACGTAGAAAGGGACAAATCGACATTTGCTATTCGGAAACATTTATTTCGTTGAAATACGCCGCTGAACACTGCCTATTTTTAAAAAGTCTTCGCTAATCCTTCAGTGACCCGCAAGCATTCCCTCATCTGCGACGATAGAGTAAACCTGGTGACTTTGCTCCTCGACGACAATCTCTGGGACTATCATCATACGGTTGCTATCCCGGGCAAAGTCAGCGTAACGGAAGAACATAAGCATGGGTCTATACGTCAGGGCCTAAGAAATCAACGTGTCCATCAGAAAATTCTGCTTAAGCAAAAGAGCCAAGAAATGACCCACCAGAGCATCAACCGGGAACCTGGCATAAACAACTGGCAGATTCTGCAGCAAGATATGCAAGGGACGGCCTGTGACACGAGCGATAACCTGCCAGAACATGTTCTGGACCATAACACTAGTCTCTGCCGGTCGTATGACCACTAGCCAAGGATCGTTTGGCTGCCGAACCTGACCTGGGTCAAGGTCAGGTAGATCCACGAATCGACAAAAAACCACGTGGTGCTCCGGTCTCACAGTAACTGTATACCAAGAGTCAGCCAATGAAAAAAGTAATCAGTACCCAAACAAAGACTCACTGCTCATGGATTCTTGAGAGAGAGAGAAAAGTAGAACGAGGGTGAAAATTGAAACCCGAGTATCTGTCATAATAATGATGAGAACAAACATCTTTGATGGCGCTGGCGCCGCTGATGCGTCGTGACCCACTTTGTCCCATATTTTTCTGATTCAACCATCCTTCCTTTCTTAACCATGGCCCCAGCTCCGCAAGATGATGACTCTTCATCGGAAATGGAGTTCACTAAAGATCAGCTGTACCACCAGCGGTTAGTTCTCTCTACGACCTTAAAATACCGCTGACCTGACTTCCTCAGCCATCATGAAGAAAGACGTGCAGCCGTACGAGAATATTATCAGTCCATGCTGAAAAATCAGAGAAAAGAGAAACGAGAACAGCGCGCTTGTGAAGAAAGCTCCGAGTGCATCCTCCATCCATCGCTGGAAGCCTCTGTCGCAGTTCTTGAGCAAGACGTGGCCGATTGGAGAGGTTGGTTCGGTCGAGGCGAGTTCGGTGGAGGTGTGGACTGGTCCACTTTGGGGGATAAGGTGACCATTGAAGAGCGAGACGAGCACGAAGCAGCTGGTGCTGTTTTGCGTCGCCGTCTGATCCATGTCTTCCAGAACTCAAATTTTGAAGACGTGGAGCGAGCAGAGATATGCTCGCTCTTCAAACGATGTGTCCGCCTCAATACGAATCTTGTCAATGGCACGATGGTACTGAGAGGCTGAGAATATTCAATAAACATCTGTTTTTGAGATAGCCGCAATTACACGATGCTCGTTTTGTCTTCGAGAATAGAAAGTATGTCAGACAAAGTCAGGTGAACACAATTATCTAGTGCAAAACCTCACCTTACTTGTCCTTGCGTACTTGCGATGGGCACTCATGAAACCGAGGCCTTGATTTGTTTCCTTGTGAAGACCGTAGTTTTCTTTTTGCCACAGCTCTCAGTTTGCTGTTCGGAGTCAGGCGAAGTCAGGCGACATTTGATTACAGGAGGGAACCACGAAAGCAAGACGTACCTGTCAAGGCATAGTTAGATGGATCCGCCAGTTCCATTGGAACAGAACATTCAACATTAACATTTCCCATTTGAGCCATTCCTTCGCTGGTGAATGTGGAGTTCAATGAATGAGTTTCAAAACAATTGTGTGGATTTCGGGAAAGACGGGCCTGACAATATGTCGATGGGTCAGCACGAAGGCTGTGCCAGCTTGCTTTCTCTCCTCTTTTCAATTACTTATCTGCTCACGAATGAATATCTGTTCTGGGGATTTGGTTCTCTGGACTTGCGACTCAGCATCTTGCTTCGGCAGATGGTTGCCCCACTGACTTCAGCTAGGCGCTGATGCCAACCTGCACAATATTTTATCAATCCCTTTTTCCACCACCATCATGGCTGCTCATTTCGTCCTCGTTGCCTTCCAGGGTGAGCTCATGGGTCATCGCACCTCTGGCTGTTATTCCTTCATGTGAGCTCCTTTTATTCTCCAGCACTGTCAGCAAAACCGATTTTTCTTACGCAGGCCATGGACAAGAAATGGGGTCACCCTGGCTTTTCCAGTCGCCATAGAGTGCCCTGACGGTCCATTGGCGTCTCTGGTACACGCTGCTTTGCAGCCTCTGGCTCAACAATGGCTGCAGAGACCAAGATTCCTCCCTTTCATCGAAGTCCTTGACAATGACAATGCTTTTCATGATGTCTGTCGCCAAATGGACCATACCTCGCCCAGATATTATGTTGTCCAACATGGAAATAGGGCTGGTGTTTTTGTGACTCGGTGAGTGGCGATTTTTTGTTTTTTTATCAGTCATTGACTCGTCGGACTGACCTCGGTTTTGTTCAGGACAGCTGCAGTGCAAAGCCTTGAGCTTGGTGGACAATACCGGGACCTGCGTATCCTTCCTACATTCAGAGACGCTATGGTGTCAATGTTCACCAATGGCGATTATCCAGCAGGTGCCATGTCCAACGTGCAGAGCATGGAAGCGGCGGAGGCAGCTTTTGCTCTTCTGCATCCTCCTCTTCCAGCAGCTCCATCTCCAGCACCAGTGGCTCCCTTGCCAAATCTGCTTTCGCCAGATCCAGCTATTGCCCTCACGTCGGCGTCATCTCCTTCTGTATCTTCAACGCCCAAACGAAGAGATTCACGACAAGGCATGTTTATTGTTTGCTTTGACGCCACCGAACATTCATGATTACACTCGCAGAACGAGATATGACAGGTTCTCCCGCACCATCAACGCCTAAACGAAGAAATTCAGAGAAAGGTATGTTTATTCTTTGCTGTGATCCCACCAAACATTAATGGTTATATTCGCAGACCGAGATACAACAGCCAGTAATCCCGGTTCGCCATCCCATCCCTCGGTCGTCAATTATATCTCACTGGGGTCCTCTCTCTGGATGACTCCTAGTCCTTCGACACCGCAGCGGCAAAGGAATATCGGCCTTGGACCGGATTTTGTACCCCTGATTGCCAGCCTGGGTGGTTCGCAGTCGAGTGTCTCAGATTCTGACTACGTTTCGTTGGAGGACATCTACGATCTGAACCTGGGTTATTGGCTTCATTGCTACCTCGATGTCCACCAGTGGTCAACTTCATCTCGGCATACTTTACTGACACTCCTTCAGGCTTTCGAGGAGCGAGAGGCTTTCGTTCATGGGATGAAAAAACACGGAGTGCATCAGGACCATGCATCTTTTTTGTGGGATATGTACACAGCGGCCCGAGATTTGCCTTTTGCTTGAGGCATTTTTTTATTATGCTTTTTTATGCTTTTTAAAATCAACGTTATTTGTATTTGACGGACTGAGAGTAAATCGGTGGGATTTGCCGATCTTCGTGATGAACAAAATATAAAACACCGGCACTGGCCGCTGAGAATAAAACACCGGGATTTGCCGATCTTCCTGATGAACAAATATAAAATGCCAGCATGGCACGATGGCGCCTCCCCAGCAAAAAAAAACATTATGTCATCTACCAGCACTATGATTGCTGTCAAAAGAGGCCAGAATTTGCAGGCTCATAGCCATATGATGCAATGCCGCTCAGCATTCGACCGCCAGTATATGGTGTCTGACAGGATGAACGGCGAGAGGTGCGAGAGGCTGTGGAGCCTGCTGACATGTCCGGGCAGCAAGTAAGTGTCTCCATTGCTTTCTTCTATGTCTAATTCTAACGCCTCCATCCTTTTAGCGCAATGCAGGTGGTTTCTAAAAATGGCCTATCTTTCGACCAGCCTGTCAGGGGAGAGGGTTCAAAACTCTAAAGCTCAAGCTCTGGCAGGTTCTTCGTGCCTTATGCTCCCTTGTTCTGTACAAAGTCCTTTTTAACGTGCCATTTCATGTATTCTCTGCATCACCTCGAGCACCTGTTAGTAAAATGTGATGACTGATTGAAATGAGTAAAATGTGATGCATGTGATGACTTATTGAAATGATGACCCAATTGACGTTGACTGTTTTTCGTTGGTGCCTTTCGCTGCCTTGTCCCTTCATGGCGCATCCACAACGGACCTTCGCGGAACCACTCTAGGTAAGCTGGTGCTTTTTCTTCTTTGATGTGTTTCCTAGTCGCTGATGGATGGTGCAGATGCGTTTTGAGGAGAGGAATCAACAAGGCCAGACCAGGTTTGTCGGAGCAGGAGAGGAATTTTTTTGGGACAAGGACGAACAGATTGGTGTATACAGTGCATTCTGGTTTTCGCTCCAAGCTCTTTTGCTAACTCGGGTGAACAGTAGTTTACTACTTTCTGCGATGTGACTCGGTGCAATGCAATGGTTTCATCATGACGACCAGATCCCCGAAAATTGGTTTTTTCTCCTTCTCCTGTTTCATCTCTGCTGTCGACTCGCTCCTGGCATTGGTGATTTTTACCGCTGCTGTCGATTGAGAATATTCTTTCAGTCAGGACTCCAAAATGGCTCGCTGTGGAGGATTCAAGGGTTGAATGAAGGATGTTGATTTTGGGGACTCCTTTGCTGCAGGAAGCGGTCCATCGACAGACGAGGGTTATCACCTGTCACAGGATGGTCGCCGAGCCACGAAGGTTGCCATTCTGGGATTGGGACGTCGCCTGGAAGCTTCCTCAGTTGCCTTGCCCGAGGACCAGGAAGAGGAAGATGACTGGTTACAAGGAGATTTCACTGCTGTTCATGATCAGAGTGCGAGTCCGACTGGCGGCTTTATTGATGAATCTGCTGTCAGGTTGGATGGTTTCATCGAGGACTGGGGCGACCACGACCGCATGGTTCACGTCCAAGTCACCAAGGGGGACGTCAAGAGGAAACGGTATGAGAGCTCTGTGCGTCCTCATTTCTTGTGGTGTGATTTGTTCGAGCTCATTGCATTGCAGGATAATCCGATGGCCACTTGGCTGCCTTTACGCATGACATTCCTTCGTGAAATGTTACGACGAGATGGTTTGGGATATGATACGGAGAAGCAGAGCTGTAGTCGCTGCTCTTCTCCGTTGGAGGTTTCGACAAATGGCAGGATGGATGATTCAGCGTGGGACAGTCTGGCAAGCGAACCATTTCGCTGTCGAATCTGTGGTCTGGCTTTGCTGTGTCGCTCTTGCTGCTTGTCCAACCATTCTCGTTTGCCGCTGCATGTCATTCAGGTGAGCAAGGATTTCCTGAGACCATCCAATCGTGCTGATTTTTCAAATAAGATATGGAATGGGTCGTTTTGGGCCAAGACATCATTATTCGAACAGGGCTTGTGTTACCAGTTGGGACATGGAGGGGCGCGATGTCAGGTCCCTGGGAAGCAGCAGACGATGACAATTATGGGGACCTCGATGATTCAAACTGTCTTAGTCGCTCATTGCGGCTGTGATAGGTCAGACAGGTTGACTGCAGTTCAGGAGCTTCTACAGAATGGGTGGTATCCTGCAACGGTCACAGTGCCCCAAACATGCGCCACGTTCGAGTGCTTGGACCAGTTTCGCATGCTCAATGTTGCTGCCACAGTAAATGTCCGTGATTATGTGACGACCTTGGAAAATTTGACCGATGGTATGCGAACAGGGGATGTTGCGGTGCGTAAATTCAATCGCTTGCTGATTGTCTTGTTTAATTGTCTCTTTTCAGGATCGCTACAAGAGTCTGGGGAGGATGTCAAGGCAATATGGTTTTCTGCTGCATATGAAACGCTCAGGTCGTGGCCATGAGCCAGGAGGAATTGCTGCGACGAAGCCTGGGGAAACCGCAGTGTGGTGCTGGGCTTGTCCACAGGTTGGGATTAATCTTCCTGATGATTGGAAGGATGCTGCACCGGAAGACCAGTCAGTTTCTTTTGCTCAAGGTGTCGAATTGGAATGCTAATGCTGAAAAGGTTTCTGTATATGTTGTTTATCGTGATGGACGCCAACTTCCGGATGAAGAACCGTCTTCGGACAAACGCTCGTTCTGATCCCGCCCTCAGTGGTGGGATGGCCTATCAGGTAGAAGAGAATGCATATAAAAAGCATCTCGCAAATTATGTGATGGAAGAAGATGTGCGTTTCACTTTCATCTCTTTACCATTGGTCAAACTAATATGATAGGGTAGATCAGCACTTGTATTGCATTCGCTGCGCTCACCCAGAAGAATACCCGGTTGTCAACTGGATTGCGTTCGTCTGGCGTCGGCAGCTGTGTTTGCAGTCGCCACGAGCTTGTTCGCCCTTTGGGGATCGGTGATTTGCAAAAAGGCGAACGGTGAGATTTGTTCTTGGCTTGTTTTCAGTGCTGTTGCTGATTCGCAGTCGACTAGATACGCAAACATGGACTACATTTTTTTTATGGCAATTCAAATGTGCCGATTGGCTCTCATCTTTCTGACCTATGATATCTACTGCCAATATCGAGTCAATTTGGAGCTGAGAAACCTCTCAATGCCCGACGCCATCCGACATGACTTCTCTGCGACCGAGATAAAGGGCGGTCTCCCGATCTGGCATGGTGACGTCCACGTCGTGAGCTGTCGAACTGAACATCAGGTTCAGTATCAGGAAGGCGCTGGTAAACTTGATGGAGAAGCGCCTGAGCGAGTATGGTCTGTTTTGAATCCGATTTCCTATGCCACAAAAGAAATGGGGGTCGGGGCTTGTACAGATGCTATCGACGAGCGCGTCGACTATCACAATCATACGAAAAACATTCGTCTCGGTTTGTTTCTTTGTTTTCGGTGTATTTGAGAGAAAAAAGCTAATTCACTCGTACAGGTACAACATTGCAAAAGAGACTACAGATTGCTGTTGTGGAGTGTGGCAAACAGGTCGCTATTTTTCGAGAGATGTCGAGCTCGGTGCAATCAGACATGAAATTAAGGTGGGAAAAGCAATATGACGCTTGGGTTGAGGACTGCAAGAGCAATGCGAGCCCATTTGCTCCAGCTGTCGCTGGTGGGTGAATCTGGCTGCGAGAAGTTTTTGATGACTGACGCTTCATAGAAACCGTGTCAGAAGCTGAGGTCCGGTTGGAATTGAGGAAAGAGGAGGCTGAAGCAGCGGCCGCGAGCCGTGGTCCAGTTCATGTCTCGAGTGCGACGGATTTCTTGACATTAGCATTGGAGCTTGAGGACAACCAGTGCGTATACCGGTCTCCTTTTCTGCAGAGATTGATTGCTTCATTTCAAGGGCTAGAATCAAAGACGACATGAAGCAGAGTGCAACGACGAACGAGCAGAGCAAATTGGAGGCGTGCCGCTATAAATTTTACGCAAAACTGAAGAAATTTCCTAGACTTCAAGAGCACTATATGCCTGGTGCTATACGGGCGATCACTCGAGAGAAAGACCAACACGATTCGAATGCCATTCCTCCGCAGGCGGAAGATATCAAACTCTGGTTGCCTTCCCAACTGGGAGCGACGACACGTGGAAGAGGCTGTGAGAAAGGTTTGGTGGAAATGGAGATTAAGTTTCGTGTGGCGTAATGTTCGGATTGCTTGCAGACGGTATGTGCTGCTTTGACGTGTTAAAGCTGTTTTTTATTGCTTTTTGCAGATCAGGAATCGGTTACATGCAAAATGCCATTTCGTTAACTACCGGAATACCCATGTTGTTGGTCAGCGCAAGGGTATGAGGGCTCGCGGTTTGATTGACACTGTTGGTGAACATGTCAGCTTCTTCGCGACGAAATACCAGCGAGTTCGTGCTGCTCTTGTGGCGCTGACGTCCGAGGCGGATTATCCTCATTTCAAACCTCTTGCTGATGCGGACATTAAGCTGGATATCGAGGAGATTTCGGATGCAGAAGCGACGAAGAGGCTTGCGTTAGAAGGATCATCGCGCGTCCAGATTCATGAGGAGCAGAGGAAAGAAGGATCTGCGGACCGAAGGCCCCAAAATATGTCCTGGATTTGGTTGAGCGTCGGACCTGAGACTGCTGCGAGCGAGGTACATGATTGTGAGTTTGGTTTCATCACTTTGCTGTCTCTGGAATGACATTGTCTTCTAGCGGTTCATGTCAAATGGAGTAAGGCACGAGCTCGGTCTCGCCGGTGGAGGGAGGAGGTGAGACTTCTGAAAGAGGAAATGCGGCGGGTGCTGCAATCACAGGATTTTCGAGGTGATTTATGGCTTAAGAGGGCAGAATCTCTTCGTGTACATGAAGATGCCGCTATGCAGTCTGGGCTGGCTGCATATGCTTATTCCCAGGCAAGCTGCAGTCGACAGATCCGTGAGCGCTTTCAAGCACTGTGGGAAAGGCGACCAGACACCGTCACAAGTGATCGCAGGTAGATAGTTGCCTTGTGGTGTCATTGATGAATATTGCCTTTTTTGTACATGGTTCACCTTAGACATTAAGCGAGAGGGAATTGGTAAGCTGGTTTGCTGGCTGTGGCCTGTTATAGCATGAAAGGTGAACTGGTGTGTTATGAGCCTCTGGACCATGGCTGTAGCCATGGCCCTACCGTTCACATGGCTGTAGCCACCGGTGGCTAGAGCCACAGGAGATGCATAGAATGCAAGTGGCTACAGCCAGGCTGTAGGGTATATCCTACAGCCACAGGTGGACCGGCTCGAGTCCTCGAACATATTCAAGTCGACCAACTGGACATAATCCCTTCCCTTCTTCCATCGAGTACTACTGCCGCTCATGACATCCAAGCAAGATCATCCAATGTGGTCAGCAAGGGTTCACGAGCTCCAGTCGCCGTAAAGCCATACAACGACCCAGCCATTCCTCCCAATTTCGATTTCCTCCCAGGAATGCTACAATTTCTCGCCCAGTCTGACCGCAGACTATTCGGTGTCCAGCTCGAGAAGAATCGAATGGTTGTGCGTCAAGTACGAGGCACAATGTTATTCATGGGAAGGCTCCCGGTCGGCGACAGGTTCAATGAACCTGACAATCCACTCGACATCGCCTTCCTCTATGGCTGCGCTCTAATTGGAGCTAAGTCTGGTCGATACGTCGACCTTCTAACCGCTGACCAAGTCAACGTTCAAATGGCCATTCCAATCAGAAAGCGATTCCCGTCACTCGACTATGTTGATTACACCCCCGTGACCATTGCGAAGTTCTTCGCTGATCAAGGAATAATGCCCATATACTTCGACGATGCTTTCACCTGGATTCGGTCATTTTCTGGAGCTATGGCTTCATACTTGCACGACAACCCTCACCAAGCGTCATTGTTCAAGGCGCTTCATCAGGAGACGCTCGAGTATGAGCCTCCTGTCGGACTTGGAATTGGCCCCGAAGGCTCTCACTACCTCTGCCTTCCTCAACCACCAAAAGCTAAAGTTGCAGTGATCCCTGTAGCTAAGTCCATTGGGGTCGTTCGAGCTTGTAGCACCAAACCGAAGGATGCCCAAAACTCGCAGGATCTGGCTACGGCCACATCTTCGGCGCTACTGCTTGATAACAAAATGGACGTCCGTCCCGACTTCACCCCAATGCCAGTTAATCCACTGCAATTCGGCCAAACATACGGCCTTAATGCTAATCCTATTTCGCCTTTAGGCAACAAAGCTCCTATCGATGCTGCCAGGAATGCAAACATCCCACTTGTCTTCACAGTGGCCCCCGACGACGGCAGTAGCTTCAACCCAAACCAACCTTCTCCGGCGTATAATCTGTTTGCACCCTCGACTATTGCTCCCACCACCAAAGTCGAAAGCATTGATGAACATGGTATTGACCCGAACTTAACTACGGGCAATGCGGGCATCTCTCCGATCTCGGAGATGGACCTCATCGAATACGATGATGATGCGCCTGGACCTGATACTCAAGAGCTCGGCTCAGGATATCGTGAACCAAGCCCAGAAGTCGACTTCAGTTGAGAAAAGGCAGCGTCGACACATCCGTCGCAGGTGCCGTCTTGATATTTATTCCCCATCATAACATTGTCGATCCTTGCGCCACCGAGCATCACGTTCATTCATAATCTCTGCTTCAACCGAGCCTGCCCACTGTTCTATTGACAACTGCCTATCGTTGGTCTCGTCATGTTGGGAGTGTGTGGCGGGTCAGATCTTGATCATGCTCATTATTATTTATTATCATTTTACTTATCTATTTTATATCAATTACTTACAAAGCTTTTTGCACATGATTGGTCTGTCGCTCGTAGCACGATTCTTTACCTTAACTTTTACCATCGTCTACGCCCTTCAGAACTCTAGAATATATATCTAGTCCTGTTCTGTTTTGCGTGACTTGAAGTAGAAGTAAAAGGTAACCCACCCATTACAAATTGAGTCGCTATTTATTTCCAAATATATCTACATATCAATTCTGTTATGATCTCTCTCTCTCTCTCGGATCAACTTCCCTCAACCTGCTGTGGATGGTCGTATTTGACTGTTCTCTTGAGTTCACTGATATGTTTTTCTTTCCGCTGATACCAAATGTGGTCCCTTTTGGCTCTGCGCATCTAGCAATGACTGGATTTATCTTGTCAGTGCCGAGTATGAGAATATCTCAGGTTACGCAATATTGGTGGTTCAAAGTTCAAAGTTGGTTTCATGCTGGTCTCGCTGCTTTTGAGCTGGCGAGTCTTTTATTTTCCCCTCTCCTTTCTTATGCAACATGTCTTCTCTCGGCAACGATACCAGATGATTCTGTCAGCAGCCCTCGTACCATATTCTTGTTCATATTCCATTGCAACATTTCCAAATCTCAGCATTGACATATCAAGATTCAACAAACTCGGTGACTCTGCCTTATTTATATTAACTTCTCACCTAAGACCTCCTAACACTAAATAATATGATTCTGGAAAATCAATCATCAAGTGTCTTGAAATCCAATCTTGCGTTCATGGATTGCCCAACGGTGGGGACTTAGTCAACTCTTCATCACAATCTTCGAGTTTGATATTGTCATTGCTGGCAAGGAGACTGACTTACCACAGTACCTCCATCCATCTTAGAGCAGTTGCTCGGGACAATAAAGCGTAACGATGCTGTTTGATCTGAACTGTTGCCGCCATATCTGTCACTACAATATATATACATACATATGGGCTTTTGCAACTGCATTGGAGCTTATTCCGCTGGTATCATGTTGTTCAACCTGATGCCATGCCATTCTTGTCATACGATGCATTTCACTGTACTCGGTTCAATTTCATTTCAAATACTCAACCTTATTTCAACTCTCAATTACATTTCCCCAGGACTCATCTAGGGTCCAGGATCTCTCTTATGAAGAAGTTCTTGCTGCTCGGATGACTTCCGGTCCTGACACTGGGTTTACTCGGACACCCTCAACAGTGCCGCGTCTCTGTTTGGAACCGTTCTTGAACTGTTCAAACCTGTCTCTTTAGGACTCGGTACTTGTAGTTCATCTCAATTAAAAATTATCGGTCACATAGGGCTTTCCGCTCGGTCAACTGAACTTCTGGTCTTCCGACTCTCCACGTTTGAATATTTGTGACCCTGTCCAAATGTTTGTTTGACACTGTACTCGAACGAGACGCTCAAAATTTGACTCATTGAGCCATGATCTCGAGTACCCTAATTCACTCTCAACTCACAATATTTCCTAAGTGCACTGATATCAACAATAATGATGCTGCAATATCCAAACCAAAAATCGCGTGCGCTGACCCTAATTTCAAGTCGATCATGGTTATGCAGGATCACAATATCGTTTAAAGATCAGTGACCGTTGTACCTCCCATTATACTGCCTGTGATCGATTGAATCTCTGCAACAGCTTCCAGTGTAGTATTGCATTTTTGAATATCTTGTGACTCCAAACAGCTCAGTCGGCGCTGACCAGGCTGCTACATGCTTCTCTAGTTATGGAACAATGTCATTTCTCTCACAGAAATATTTGCCCGATCCATGGCGCGAGCACTGACGAATTTGCGGGTTCCATTTCGCAACTTATCTTCTCCAACTTGACAGTTACAACTCTTCTTCAATCCCATCATTGTCCGCCGGTGTTGACTTGAAAATCAGCGCTCAAAATCTTCACTCGTGCATTTGTTTCAAGAGTCAAAATGCTGTGATGCTGGTATCTTTGGGTCGCGTTTGTCGTTTAATTGAAACACTGCATGGTACTGTTATGGGAAATATCAGACCCACCAGGATCTTGAGCCACTCGAGTTTCAACTGGTCAAATTGACATTTTGAGTCTGAAATATCTTCTCTGACCTATCAGCAGTGGCATCTAAGCACTACTTAATTCATTGCTAACTGATTCAATGATACTTGGAACTTTATTCTCAAGTAATCACCATGATCTGTGACAGTTTCGGCTCATGAGACTAAAATCTGGATTTCTAGAAGTTGAATCTGGCTCATTTTGCCTATGACTACTCTCTCTAATGGGAACTATGGACTAATTCATTCTTGATCTGTACCAATATGTGTTGTCAATGATCTGGCAATCATTCCGCAGCTTTGCAAGTCAGTGCCCGAGGCTTTACTTTTTATATCTCATCCATATCGCTTGTAGATGATGTCAAATTTATGTTGATTCTTACAGCACAGGCAATTCATAGCTCAATCAGCTCAATATCATGACTACCAGTCCCTACGCAGACCTCGGTGTGGGTTTGGGGCTTCGTCAGTCATTCCGGCCCGTGCCGAGCGTTGGGCAACTTGCTCGTAGAGCTCTGCTCCGGGTGGGTTGTTGGGCCTTCTGTCTGACGCTGTCCGGTCTCCTTGTGTACGGGAGCTGACCGGCTCAAGTGTTGTCTTGGTCGCTTTGAACGCCTCACAGGCGTTCAAACTTCCAGCGCCGGAGTCGGCAGTTTCTCTGCCAAAAACGGGTTTCATTTGAAACCCCGCTATTCTTTCTCACAAATGAAATTTGGGCGAGCTCAAGCTTACCTTATTCCCAAGTCCCTCACGTGACAGTGCGACGCGTCGTTGATCAACTCCGTTGAAATTCTCGTTGATCCACCAAATTATGTTGGAAAATCCTGCTGACGCAGCCAAGAAAAAAGTCAAGAAGTCCAGTGCAGGTGATATGGAACAGCAGGATGCGTTGAAAGAGGAGCAGAGAAAGCAGCAATGGAAGGATATAACAGATCGGCGAGTTTACCAGTGGCCTCGTCTACATTCAGCTCAACTTTTACCAGGATTTATATTCGGATCGCTACACGGACGATTTCTTTGAGTATCGCCATGTCACTCTGCCTCGAGAAATCGTTCATGCCATCCCAAAATCGTACTGGAACCGGGAATACGACACAAAGGTCTTGCGTTTGCTGTCAGAAGACGAATGGAGAGGAATTGGGGTTATGCAAAGTCCAGGGTGGAGTCATTACGAGGCATCTTTTCTCTTTTTCAACTTGATCACTGTTCCTCATGGTTTCGCACATTTGCAGGTCCATGGTGCGTCTCGAGCTCTTTTTCAACTTGATCACTGTTCCTCATGGTTTCGCACAGTGCCCGAACCATTGATTCTGCTCTTCCGACGTTCAAAGGGTTACGGCGCTCCACAGCCAGAAGTTGCTAAAGATCCGACGCGTCGAAAGAAATAATCATCCAAGGCTCGATAACACGCTTTTTCGTTGGCATACACCAGATTCAGAGTATTATAATTAAGCACCACTACGCTATGTCTTAAAGCTTCGGAACAGGAAGATCTCCCCATACAATTGCAACAGGTTTCTCGGAAAGAGCCAACGAAGATTGGAAAGCCCGAGTATCTTGAATAATTTCTGTCGCAAGCTTTGGGACTTCAAGCGGGTACTTTTCGAGCAATCCGGGGAAAGCCTGTAACAGCGTTTCCTTCTCCTTCTTCCCTTCGAGAGCCTTGAGCCAGTATTGGCCCAATGACACAGCCGATAGTGGTCCATCTCCAAGAGCAGCTTTCCAGGCAGCCGCGTCGACCCCAGTATTGGCGTCGTGAACCAAGGCTTCAAAGGCTTCGGCAGCAGCCATACTGACTTGTTGTGGTCGCGGCTTTTGTGACAGCATATGGACAGACAGCTTCGACCGGGTCTTTGACGAAGAATGGATTTTGGACATGAATAAAGCCAAAATGTCGTCCTTTGTAACCTCTGCGAGCATATCGGCATCTTTGTCGTCTAAAATCCGGAAATTAGCTGCTGCCGAAGAGTTCAAAAGAGAGCGCACTTCGCATGAAGTCAAGGTGACCAGTGTCGATCTGCGCAGTGAAAACCGCAGTTTCCTCTCCAAGATTCTTGTGGGCCTCTCTCAGCTTCTTCTCCAGCCCTTCTTTGTGCTCTAAGAAGGCTTCCGGCGTCATTTCCTCTATTTCCGTCTTCATAGTATCGAAAAACGCTTCAACACGCGTCTCGCAATATTCGGCCGTCTGTTCGCTCTGAATTATCATCCGAATACCTTGTTCGGTGCCTCCTGGCAATGACCAGCCGGTACATTGCACGATGTACCCAAGTTGCTCCTGCGTCCGCAAGATATTGAAAGCAGGCTCTTTCAGAATTTGCGTCAAAAGGCCAGCTGTAGCACGTAGTCGTTGATCTGCAGTTGGCCCATATCGCAGGTAATAAGTCAATGCAAAGTTGACATCGTTGGGATTCATCAGCTTCGAGGTCCAGGTAAGATTGCAGCCTGTGAAACGTCAGGTCAAATCAGAGCGACGCAGAGCTGGGCTACCTTCTGGAAGCACCAAGGACCGCTCATTGAGTTCATCTGCGGGTACTAAAGAGACGCCGACACCTCTCTCTGCCATCTCAGCGATTTTGATCGCTTCCTGAACCGAAATTTCGTCAGTTGAAGCTTTTAACAGCTGGAGAAGCGACCCACATCTTTGTATATATTCCCGTTCACCAAGATTCGCATACTGACTTCTTTCAGCAATTTGGGAATGAACTCTTGGATGTCTTCCGTCGTGATAGCTGATACAACAATCAGTCTCGAATTTTGATATAGGGAAAAGACTTACACGGGAGCTCCTTGAGTCTTTCTTCTATGGTATAGCTTTCCGGTGTCAATAGATATCGCATGTTGTAGTCAGATAATCTATTGGCCTGAGTCAAGAGGAAGTTCTCGAGTGATCGTTTGGTCTGCAAGAAAATGTCAGTCTAGAACTCGAGAAAAGACAAAATACAGACCTCCTCTTTGATGACAGCCAACCGTTCAGGCTTGACCACAAGGCTTTTGCCTTTTTCCAGGACATGCTCGGCGAGCAGCGGCAACTTGTCACTGTAACCATTCATTGTAATGAAGAGACCATTTCTGTGGGCGGAAAATCCATATGACACTCCAGCTATCGCTGCATCATAAGAATACTCTGTCAAAGAGTCTGTAACGAGGTCCGCGTACAACCTAAGTGCGATCAGCCTGTGATTGTCATCAAGAAACTGAAATATCTCACTGATTCAGCATATATGTGCGAGCTGATGTACAAGCTATTGGACTGAAAGTAAAATGAGCAAGGACATCTCATCGGGACGGAATTCACCTACCTCCGCAGATCGATGATAGCATAAGCTCTAGGGACCCAGAATCTATCGTCTTTCTTGTGCCACAAGGTCGATAAAGGTGTTTCTCGGATCAGATGGGGGCGTTTGATAGGCTGAAGCTCCGGTCAGCCTGCAAATATCGTGACAAAAGAAATGCACCGACCTCTGCAACCTCCTTCTTGTCTACATCAAGGTTTGTAGGAATAAACTCGTTGGCTTTGGGCAGGAAGAATTCAGGAACATCGTTCGGGACATTGGCCTTCACAAGTCAGTTGACAGACCGAAGCAAACAGATATCATGCTCACCTGCTTGACATATTCGTCATCAAAGCGTTCAACACGATATTGAGTGCCATACCACGGCTCTGTCTCCCATTTCAGCTCTTCAACAGGGAGAAGCTTCTTGAAATCGTCCCCTTTGGCCATCAAGAGTACCCGACCATTGTTGACGCGGAAATTCTCGAGATATTCGCGAACCTTGCGCTCGCCGGCCTCCGGGTCAGCATTGTCCTTCCATGGCCAAGTCAGCGGACTTGCCGAGAGCATCAGCTCTTTAGGGAAAGGTCGATACATCCCTGCCGATACGGATGATGTATAATCGTCGGGTCGACCCTTCTCCTTGAAACGGAAGCGTGCAGTAGACATGGTGACAATTTCATCGTGAAGGTATGCTGGAAATTGGGAGTCGCGGAGCATTGCGAGGTATTTGAAAGTATAAAGAATGACGGATCGGTAGTTTTCTGTTGGTAGATCAGCCATCGTACAGTCAGCACGAAGAGAAGCAACTTGCCGAAGCCCTCTGGGGTCAAATACATCGTCAACCTGAACATATCAAAGCCTCGACCGAGGACTTGAGGTCCCGAGCTCAAATCTGATATCCAGCCCTTATTCTTGAGATAAGAATGTAGCGAGCCATGCCCTTCGTGTCCTATGAGATGAGCGAGGAAATGAGCTGGATCGAGTTGCCACAGGGGAGCCTGCCATTCCAAGGGAAACGAGATCTCCACGGCATAGAATGCCATGATAGTCTGGGCCGATACAATCGTCTGGAAACTATAAGCTTGAGATCATATCAAGGACACGAATGTACTGACACCTTTCTCGTCAGGCCCAAAAGGATGGTCGTTGAACATCGGAAGAGGATCGACGCCACGGTTGGCGATGGGCGAGAAGAGCTCCGAGGCCATCATCGCGAGTTCATCCAATGGTTCTGTGACGGATGAGCCGCGATAGATCTAGATTGTCCAGGACGACTTACCCTTCCCGATAATGCACAAATGCATTCTACTAGCACAATACTCCTTTGACCACCATTCTACGAGTCTCCGACGAGTTTCACGACCAATAGCACCTCCATCAGCTTCCAATTCGCTTGAAGAGGACGGGGTCGGTGAAGGAACACGGGAATCTACAGGAGAGGGAGCAAGAGAATCTCTTTTTACAGCAGGTGTTTCTTCGAGAAGACCTTTCTTCAATAAATCCTTGGCTGCCTGCGACAGACTCTCCCGGTTTCCACTGCCAAACTTCGTCCAAGGATGACCTGGCTTGGTGAGATGCTTGTTCAGCTGAAACATGCGCCATATGTCGTTCTGGTGGTTCTTCTTGTGTTCTGAATCGACAGCATTCAGTTCACGCGACGTCCCCGACGGGGCGAAGAGTGGACTATGAAAGAATGCTGCAAACCGAGCCAGAGCGCCCGGAAGAGCAGTATTGGCGACAGAGAAATAATAATTGGTGTTGGTAATGTTCGTGTAGGCATTGGAGCCACCATTGTTCTTTGCCAGAAACTGGGAATACTCGTTTTCACCTGGGAAAGGTTCTGTTCCCTGGAATAGAAGGGTCAGCGATGAAGAATGTAGTCGGAAAAGACGGACCATGAAAAGCAAGTGCTCGCAGAAATGAGCCAGACCAGGCATATCGTCTGGGTCAGACAAATGTCCAACAGCGACATCGAGACTGGCTGCTGCCTTGTCGGTAGTAGAGTCGTGTACCAAAAGGGCCTCTAATCCGTTTTCGAGCCTGATTAGCCTGTATTCTCGATCATCGTTGAGCGATTTCTGTATAGGCTTGGTGAAGACTGTGAATGCAGGGACTGAAGCAGGAGCTTCGCGGCGCCAATCGGTGGCAGTCGACATGAGGCGGGATGAAGGTCTATGCTGAGGTTGAGGCCTTAAAAGGGATCGAGTTACAAGGGTCCTGACCGAATACAATAGAGACATCCGGAGCCATACAAAACTTTTTCTCGTCACGCGGTGAGTACCTCAAGAGTACCTTCTGGGGTGGAGTACCTTGTCGGTACTGGAAAATCACTTCTATTACGCGGCGTACAATGCAGTGGAACCGACAACAAGCTCTCTACGTACAGCATGATACCGAAATGAGCCAGAAAAGTAATGGCCGTGCCTGCTCAAAAAAGAAACAAGGTAAAACGGACGTATCGGGTCCAATGCTACCGGGTGATGAAGAAATAGAACAAGGATTAAGGTTGACTTTGAACCGAAACACAGCAACAATTTCGAGATGGTGATTCTGAAATCCATAGGAACAACGAAAAATTGTCTCAAGTAGGGGAAAGCGCAATGCAAGAACCGGATTCGCTCTTGGTCGCTGCTAGACCTCAGAGAGAGATCATAATTCCAGGCGATAGTCAAACAGTTCTGGGAATGACAGAAGGCGCGGCATTAAATCTGAGGCAAACGCGTGCAGCCGGTTGAATTTCGACTCGAGAGGATTGCATTCCTTTACTCGTCTTCTGCAAGAAAGCACGATGCGGTTGGACCATGAGCGTCGGTAGAGAAATGTCTATTTGCGAGATACTTATAGATGGACCTGAGCCCACATGAGAAGTGCAACGACAATTCAATATGCAGACTCTTCAGTGGTCACGATTGAGGATCTCTTTGTGTGCCTCCAAGAAGCTGAAGGGGCCTAGATCTCAATGGGAGCACTGAAGGCCATTCGCCATAATTTTGGGGAACTGGTCAGGAATGGTATAAGGAATGCGGCACTTTCGAATTAATCCACGTACGAAAGATGCAAACTGAAATTCAGCTCGAGTGTCCAGGGCTTCAGGAACAAATCATCGGAATGAGTGGCAGTAATCGACCTGCAGCGTATCTAGGAGGATATTTGGAAGGAGCATCGCCATTTGCTGCGACGCCTTGGCGTTGAGGCGTTTGGGCGACCCAGTTGCGTGCAAGAGGCAGAAGATGTGTCATCTCGCCTACGAGTGATCGGGCCGATGTGACCAACCGTGACACGTTCCCGTTCCTCGACGCCCAGCGCAGTCTCGCGCCGAGTGGTTCAATTCATGACAGGATTTCATTTGGGTCATCTCTGATCATAATCTATCGAACTTGGACTGTATCCAGAAGTATGAGACACCTACGCTGCGGGCTGGCTGGTATATGAACTGGACTTGAATGTTTGAAAGGACAGTAAAATTTCTCCCAACACCTTTCACACTACTTTCAATGCTCAATACCACAGTCACTCATCTCTCTTCACTTGTGGTCATTGGGAAACACGATCCGTATGGCTACAAACCGTCGCTTGCGATCTGCGGCATGTTTATTGCGCTCTTTTCCATCTCTTCCAGTAAGTGCGAGTCTTTTATTTCTCCGAGCGGGATCGCTCAATCGGACGATTCTCAGTTCTTCACCTCGTCGAGGCACTTGCTTTTCGGTCTTTTTTTATGCTCCCTACTGCGGTTTTCGCTGGCCTACTCGAGATTCTCGGATGGTCAGCCCGGCTTTGGTCGTCGCTGAATACAACGAGCAAGATACCCTTTTCAATCCAGTGAGTCTGCATGAATTGGCTGCTATCAATGCTGATAGATTATAGAATCACGGCAACTATTGTGCGCGACGTCTAAATGAAACCTGAATAGCAATTCATTAACATTTCCAAGGTTGGACCCACTCCGCTCCTGGCGGCCAATTTTATTGTCCTTGGTCGGATGATCCAGATTCTGGGTCCTGCATACAGTCGGATCAGTCCTCAACTATGTGTGTCTCCATCCAATCTTTCTCGTGAATCTGACCTTGAATCGATTGAACGCAGACACAAAGATCTTCCTGACCTGTGTATGTCTCTATGACATTTTCCCGAAACTGAAATTGAATAGGACTCCAGGATATCGTTTCATTAATTGTTCAAGGTGCCGGTGGTGGGTCTGCCTCCGCTGCTGCCAACCACGGAACCAACGTCAAACCGGTGAGTCTTCACCCCGAGTCGATGGCAACGTGATAAATACATTCTGTAGGCAAACAACGTTGTCATCGCCGGAATTGCCTTCCAGCTAGGTCAGTCTTCGTTCATCCAAGCAGATCTACCTATTTAACTCTGAGAATCAAGCGGTTATCTTGGCTTTTGTGACCTTGGCGCTCGAGTTCACCTGGAGGTTTATTAATAACAAGCCATTCAAGCGAGTGACGCAAGGACCTGACACTCGACGAGGTTATTCCGTCCCTCAGCTCAAAAACCTTGCTTGCGCTTTGACTATGAGCACCCTTGTCTTGGTGATTCGGTGGGTTTCCTGTCGAGTGTTTCATAGGTTAGGGGTCACATATATCCAGGGCGATTTACCGACTCGTGGAGTTGTCAGCAGGCTGGGGCGGGAAGATAATGTCGACACAGTGGCTCTTCAGTACGTTCAATCTTTTTCACATTAATTCAAATGATCAATTCATCCATGTACAGATGTATTCGACGGCGGCATGGTAGTCATCGCAATCTTCGCCTTCAACTTTGCGCCACCCGGCAAACTACTCCGTCTCCCTGCCAAGTATACAGATACCATTTTGTTGCAGAGTGCTAGTGTTTGATAGTACAGAACAAGTCAGCGATCCCGCTGCCCTTCCTCGTTGATTAGTATATTTATACAGCTTGAACAATTTAATAGACTTCTGTGTAGTCCGATATCAGGCCAAAGACCCTTCAGCTACGAATTTAGGATCGTCTTTCTGATATGGTGGTGGAATCTCAGAATCCTCGGGGTCAGGTTCTTTATGTGGTCTGACCGCTGGTAATTCGACCATCGGCTCTGAAGGCACCTCTCGCTCCTTTCCATTATTCCGACGGGATTGACGAAAACGGGGAATGATCCGGTCCTTGAGCTTCAAAAGCAGTGGCCATAACGGTCGGTAGAAGAAAAAGTAAGCTGAAAGAAGCAGCGCAAAAAGTAGAGGGATCATCCCAAAGAGGGCAGTGACGGCCCACTTCCACGCCGTAAAGGAGACATCCAGGAGAACCTGTAAGAAATGATTGAATGTTGAATCTCCAGGAGCCTTGCGCTTACTGACCTGTGCAAGATTCTTCGGATTGTAGTAGCACTTTGTGCGACTATCGACGGGATGGCTGGCTAAAAACGCATTGGCCTTGACAGAATCCTGTCCAAAGTCTTGAGAGTATGTTACATTCGATTGGATGACATTCGAATGATATGGGCTGTATGTGACAGCCAGATTCACTGAGTAACACGTCGGGCACTGGAGGGTACACTTTCGATGGTCGGTGCTATCGCAGCAGTAGCAGTTACAGCTATTGATGTATAAGAAACCGATTGAAAAAGGATACTGTGAAAGGCTTACGAGTAGGATGTACACGTCTGGGAGCATGACTGACTTGCTCCAGACCCAGAACAACTGATAATTGTCAGTCTACGTACATGAAGAGAAGAGGTCCGACGTACCTGGTGGAACAAGACGTGCATGTACTGCAGCACTCACTGCAGCAAAAATAACTTGGAGTCTTCTTTAGACCTAGTAAAAAGATTTGGAAGACAAAAACTCACCCTCCATCGCATGTCTGACCAGCAGCTGCAGGGCACAATGTGCTGTTTCTGCTGCATTCCGAGGGACTATATTCATTATCGACCTTTTTTCCCATGTCCCCGCATGGTGGTGAACCTATATCGGCCGGTGTTCTGCACTGATTCGAACAGTCTGAGTAGCAGCAATATCTCGTCGCCAACGTCGCATTGTTGATGGTGCATAGCGTCAGCGGCCATCCGTTTATGATTATTTCTGAAAGAGATCATCGGCTTGCTGAGAAGGTGGCCGAAATGGAGTAAGTACCTTTGTAGTTTAACCCGAAAAAAAGGCCAAAGAATAAGGGGAGAGATACGGCAAAGAGACACAAAAACCAACGACACTGAGGTTTCGACATGTTGTTTGAGGGGAATTTGTCGAGGTCAGCAGTAATATGCAAGGTCTTTTATCGTCAAAACGTCAAAGCTGTAGATAAGAGGAGTCAAAGTTGACACATGAAATCGGCAAGCGGGAACACCGCATTGTCACTGCCCCTGGGCCTGATCCCGAGAGGGTTCCGAGATACATAGTGTGAAATGCCAGAAGACTTGAGATCCACTTCAGGCTCCAGAATTTAGAAACGTTGGATATTATTGTGGCTGTCCTGCCGATGGTCCGGGGTTTGCGGAAAAGATGAAACTCCGCCGTCAACGTCGCACGTGCTCCAACTTTGTTCTACAGACCAACTTGAACCAAACCGCGGCTTCTAGCAGGACAACAATTCAGATCCAGATATTTCTCTGAAGAAATGTCTCGAAGCCCGTCCATCATGACTCCGACATTCCCCCAAGAAATCGTCGACATGATTATAGATCAGCTCGCAGTGGTCGACGCGAATCCAAAGTTCTCTGAACTTTTGGTGTGCTCCAAAATCTGCCGAAGCTGGGCTTTTTCTGCTCGTCGACATATCTTCAAATTCGTCACTCTCAATGGTGTAGCGAACATGGAATTCTTTCGTTTGCTTGTCCCCAAGCGCGAAGCAGTATCCATTCACATCCGTACCATCAGCTTCAACGATGCTGCATGGAAGGCTTGGATCAAAGAATTCGCGTATAAAAACCTCCAACTCACTGCTTTGCGGACCTTGCAACTTCGCGATGTGGAATTGGGACTTCTTCTCAGAGGACATGCCTGCAGCGAGCTATCAACCCGACCATTCACTCATCTTAGACGTCTTGAATTGTCTGCAGTCGTTTTTTCGGGAGAAGGGATACATCCTTCATCGCTCATGGCGCGATTCAGCCAGCTTGAAGAGGTGTCTTTGGAGCGGGTCTACATGATAAATATACCCAACAAGCCCAAAGAAAAAGCATCCAAACCTGCCGGTTTCCGAACCCTCAAGGTCACCAACCAAAGTACTCCGATCGTACCATGGGTTGCAGGAGGGTGCGATATCGAAGATTTCCGATGCAGGGAAATGAACTCTCGTGGACTCGAAGTTGCCCAAGCAGCTCTTCGACGCATGCGTAAAAAGTTGCGCTACTTAGAGCTACATCATCACGAACATTTCCGAAAAGGTATGTTATCCAACTGTTTCGTCCATATAACCATTGAACTTTCTCCAGGGGCTGCCGAGGGGATATTCGACTTTTCCAAATTCCCAGTTCTCGAAACTCTCCATCTTACTGTCCTTTCGAGTCCAACCTGGCTCTGTGAGCTAGTACCGTCGCCAGAGCTTCGAATTCTCACCATCGCCCTCCCAAAATTCAACTTTTTCATTCATTCTGGATCCGATGTTGATCCTTCTAAATGGGCTATAGTGGACTCTCACTTCCAGGATTCTCTCTTTGCGGGCCTGGAGGAGCTTCGTGTTCTTCTTCCAGCCCAGGAGGAAGATTCGGAAGGCCTGGTTATCAGGAAACTGCTTTCGTCTGCTGAATCTCGAGGGATACTTCGAGTCAGCTTTCTCGCGAAACCAAAACGTACTTTTTCAGTAAGTCTGTTTTCGTGTTAGTTTCACAGCCTGACGACGACATTCACAGGACCCGATTGTCGATGGTATTATGGGAGTATGGTGAGTATGGCAGACTTATAGTACATAATGAAGCGGAAGCTTGACTTGAAGAAATGGAGAACGAGTCGAGTTTGTTATCTTGTGTCGTGATATATAAAGACTTATCATTGAACCATATCTTGACCGAGTCGAGAATGTCAATGACTTGGAGGTACACTCGAACTTCAATTTTGAAATGCGATGTCGGGAAGACGTCATAAACACGTGATCGCGCCCACCGACGATCGCCCTTTTCAAATTTGAGAACTTGCCGTCGAAGTTCCAAAGACACCGTTGAATTTCTAGACATAGGACAAGTCATTCAAAGTATAAAATACACTACAAACACATAATTTTAATATACCAATTGCAGAACAAGTACTTTGCAAGATAGCGAACACGAGTCCATTCACCGTCCTTGTTCATAAGCATGATAAGAAAGAAGGAGAATCAAAGAGCTAGATGATCATCAAGCGAATGCACAAGCAAGGCCATATCGCGCGCGAAAGCTTTCGTGAAAAGAGAATGAATGGTGGATAGCGAATAGTGTACATTAGATGGGAAAATGGGTCGAGATGTTTTCAAAAACCCATAAATCCTTGTTGGGCGCCTCCTTGGGGCTGAGGTCCAGGGCTCGGGTGTCTCATGACGCTCTGATGCATTGCTTGGTTCTGGAATTGTGAACCAGGAGGTACCATCCCAAGCATTTGCATTTGGACCAAAGGGCTGATCTGAGGCATCTGGTAAGCCAAAGCATTGGGATTTCCGGCTGGCTGCATATTGAACTGAGGCGATTGTTGTTGCTGCTGCTGTTGTTGCTGCTGTGGGGCTGGAACCGAATGCAGTGGCGGGGAATTCATCGAACCGCTCGAGTTGCTGATCGGAGACGAACTGCCAGATTGCTGCAACTTCTGCATAGCTTGCAACTATAGATAACATTAGTTTCGAATATGAGAGTCTCGAGAGATTCTTACCTCGTAGAATGCAAAGTCCTGGAGCAACGAGGTTCGAGCGGGATGAGTGAAGAAGATTCTGAGCATCTCCTGACCAGCATCGAGAGGAAGCTCTTGGGTATCTCTGGAATTCGTCACAGGCTTTCGCTCCTGAGTATTGCTTGGACTGGTCAGAAACAGCATCGATGCCGAGAAAGGAACTTACTTGAGCTTGATATGTCGTAGATTGTTGTTCGGGATATCTCGGACGAAGATCCACCTGACCTTGAAAACGCCCTTCCATTTGTCCGAGGCCCAGACCGTGCTGCTACGAGTGTAGTCAACCTGCAAAACAATTGAGTGAGAACCAAGGAGACAACGACAGGTCATACAGGTGTCAACATCTCAGCCATGCCGCAAAAGTGACCGCTAGAGAGGTCGTCAGGACAGTTATCATAATTGATATCAGGTAGAGCGCACCTAGCATTCACGCTGAAAAACAAGTAAATAGGCCCTCTGCCAGCACATTCTTTGAATGCCTTGTCGAGACGTTTGTTGCCAGGATCAGTCGAGCTCCAAATTTCGTATTTCAAAGACTTATGGACATCGTCTTCGGTGTACGATTTGATGACGAAGAAACGAGCCTGCGAGAAAAGATTTTAGTAAAGAGAAAAGACAACAAAGAAACTTACAAATGATGGCCTTGTATCAAAGGTCTGTGGGTTATAGCCCTTGGCTGCAATCAAAGAAGGTACATCGATAGGTGTGCCGGTAAATCCTGCAGGAGCAGCGGCGCCAGGTTGCTGCTGTTGACCGACAGCAGCAGGATAAGATCCGCCACGAGGAGATTGCTGCTGTTGCTGTTGAATGTATTGCTGGGGAATAGTTGGGACATTTGGAATATTGGCTGAGCCGCTGAGATCCCTTGAATGAGCACCTTGTTGATATCCATATTGAAGATTGGGATTAGAAGTTCGACCTGTGAGCTTTTGCTGATCCCATGCAGCGCTATTTTGGTTCTGCTGATACTGGTAACCTCCTTGGGACAACGGCGTCTTACGGCCATCGAATTCGGTGACGAGTTGCAATGGTTTCCCGTCGGCACCATTGCCGTTGCCATTCCCAGATCTCATACCAGGATGTTGGTTTGGTGGTGGATGAGCTGGATTGAATCGTGGTGGATGAACACTTTGTCCAGTTGGATAACCTCCAAAGTACTGCTGGTTCTGGCCTTGACCGACACCATTGCCAGAGATTTCGAGAGAAGATAGAGCTCGCTGAACATCGTCGATAGCATTGCCACCAGTGGCGACGCCTGATGAGCCAGGAGCGCGCCAGTCATTTCCTGCTGACCAAAGTGAGGAACTTAGCGAGCTCACAGGTCCCCCATACTGACCCTGCTGTTGTTTATTATAATAGTCATCATCATACCCTGCAGTTTCGTCTACAGTGTATTCAAACTCTTCTTCTTCATCTTCGACATCTTGGCTAGACTCTGATGGATTGTTTGAATGACTTGGCATAGCTGCCTGGAGGGTACCGGATCGTCTGAGACCAGAGCTGGCGACTTTTGGTCGTGCACCACCTGGGGCACCATAGGTGAGAGAGACGTGACGCCTGACGCCTGATGCTGCTGGAGGAGGAGACGGTACATGAGGTGGAACTCCGGAAGAATAAGGAGATAATGGAGAGCTGTTGTTGGTCTCGATTCCTTGGTCAATGGTCTGAAAAGAAGAAGGCATTAGAGTTCAATCAGCGGAGAAATATAGTGAGAGTCCGACTTGTTCGTCATGGGCAGAATAGCCGCCAATTTCTCGTTCCCATTCCTCTTCATCGCCTTCGTGACCAGCAATCGCAGTGAGACTATTCATAGTCTTGGGAGTGAGATTACCGGTTTTTGAAGCATTGGGCTGGAAGGCTGTTGATTTTCAAAATATTGGATGTCAATAATAATTAAGAATTATAAAAAGAACTGACCTCGAGCATAACGGGTAGGCAATGAGCTCTGGCGATGAAGAGAAGTCTTCTCGCCAACCGCTCCAACGCCACCGACCCAATCGTCGCCAACGACCTCATCTTCATTCCATAATTCCTGATCCTGAGATTCCTCAGATATCGTTTCACGGGCTGACCGATTACTGCGAGACGATGCAGAGATTGTATGATGTCGTCTAACGCCTCCAGCATTCGCTGCAGCAGTCACTGGCACGGCCGGTGGTGGAGGAACAGCTGGTGTTGACATTGTGGAGAGAAATCAAAAATACTGACTTCGCGTAATGGTCGCGGAATTTGCCAGAGCACTAATTCAGCTCAACTGAACGAGATTCAAGGAATTGGCAGGTCTGAAGATACACGGTGGGAACAAAATACAGGTAATCCTATACGACAAGCTACTACGTTTCTCTGATCGTCGTCAGCGGCAGGTTGATAAGAGACAATGTCTTGTTTCCGACCCTTTCGGCTGGTCGAGTGTGATTGAATTTGAAAGCCAGACCAGTCCCGATTCAATTGAATGGGTTGCATACTTCCAGTCAAATCCTTGCAGACGATGAGCACTGCATGACATCAGAGCCGAGACCACCATCCGTCGAGTCAGTACAGGGTAGAATCTTCAATGCGGGTCGCTCGCTCACGATCTAAGGTGTCGATCTTTGGTAAAAGCTGATCTATTCGTTCAAGCCGCCATCGTTGAGGACAACAAAGCAATATCCGACGACTGCGTCTCTGATTCATGGGAAGCGCGTCAAGCAGTTTGAGGAAGATGTCCCGCAGGAAAGAGTCGATGAAAGAAGAGGGTCGTGCAGATATTGGTCAAGGCACTCAGACGGAAACCCTTTCTCGGTGAACCCTGTGTTCGCCCAGTTTGTTCTGAGTGAGTGGTGAGTGAGTGATACCAGAATGAAAACTTGCAGGTATGCATCTAGGAATTCCTGTGGCCTGGCGCGGTTGAACAAATGCTGAAGCTGTCATTTTCAGCTGGGGGAAATATAGGCCCGCTTTTTGTGAAAGTCTCCAGGGATCCATGCTTGAGGTGACGCGACAGATCTCTCACGATAGAAAAGTCTACTGGATGAATGAGCGTCGCTAAAGGAGCACAGGTCAAGCTCAGTATGAGACTGATGAAGTACCTTGAATATATGTCGTCAGAACCGAAGCTCTGTGGGTTCGGAAAAGAATGTCTGAGAGCTGTCTACGAGCTGTTGGCCGAATCAGCGTGTCAAGTTGGCTGCGGTCGCTGAAGCTTGTGGCTTTCAACTTTGAGAAATTCGATTGCAACGGCGGAGAACAGTCCTGCCTACAACAAGATTATCAGCTCGATATCCAGTACAGAACTTGGGCTCACAAAAAGTAGTGTTCCGTTCATTGCGACCTTCCAACAAGCGACAATGATTCATCGTAGACCTTGGTCTCGCGAATATAACTGTTAAAGCACTGGGATTCGAGTCCTTCGGATGATTTCCCTAATATGGTCTTGATATTGCAGAAACCAACCACAGAAAATCAAGGCCTCTTGAACGATCTCTGCCACCATCCAGTGGCTCGCTCTGGCTGGCTCAGCGTCGGCTGAATTCCCAGGTCCGATTGAATTAGACATGTAGGTTACATCTTAGGGAGCGTGGTGAGTATGTCCGTGCAAACGGCGTTGGCACTAGCTGGCAATGAAGGCAAGGATGAGACGAACTTGTGCAAGGGTCACGAGATGATTTGCGCTGCTTTGCTAGCACTTCATTGACGCTAATATCTCGTAGATGCAACACGAGCCGGACAGCACTTGGTTTCCCGCGTCGACCTTGATTTTGGTTGTCTTGACACTTACTTAGTGGTGAGCTCGAACGTTCCTTGCAGTCGTTGGGAATGGTCAGGGTTTTTTCATGGACAGACTAGTGTATGTGACCCTTCTAATTCCCTGCCACATTTCTCCCCTCCAATAATTCCTTCTAGAGTTTCAATCATGACAGTCTATAGCCTCTGGTTGTATTTTTCGCGAATAACCAAATACCCTTGTCCTTGATCCCCGATTCCTTCCACTGGCTAATGTTCTTCGGGAACAGCTCTAGGAGACCCTCCATCGCAGGATCATGCGCCGAAATGACCAGAATATCCGGATTGCTGTCGAATGTGGTCGTAACCAGCTGGCTGACCCTTGCAGTTGGAGGATCAGAATAGAAGATATTGGACACCGTGAAAAAGGGTGTTCGGTCTGTCGACAAATCCGTGTCGTCGTCTGGAGCAAAGAAATACTTTCGGTTGATGTTCAGACGACTTTGGTCCAAGATTTCTTGGGGAATGGGATAGTGATCGTGTAGATGAGCAGAAGGTCGTATCTGGCCGACATTGTGGAATGCATCACCAGCTAACAGGATGAACGAGGTCGGTGTTACTCGAGCTAGTCCTGCCATGTGTCCGGGACAATGCTGATTCTTTTTTTAGTGCCAAACTTGAGAGATGAGATGAGGACATACACCGGGAACATCCAAAAGGTAGAAGCTGCCATCGCCAAAGAAATCGACTGCTGGGAAACCTCCGATTGCTAGTGTGCTATTGCTAAAATTGACCTTGATAACATCGTGCCCTCTGTATCGAGGTCAGTAAATCGGTACTGCCACTGCAAAGACTGACTTACTCAAGATCGGTGTCCAGGAGGGAAGCATTGGGGAATGTTGGAAAAGTCGTGGTATCAGTTTCTGGTCCAATGAATAGTTTGGTTGAATTGGGCCATAATGTCATGTCGCCTGTGAAGACAATCAGGAAAAGGGCCCGTCGAGGTAAGTGGATACTTGCCAACATGATCCAGATGACTGTGACTCCAGAAGACGGATTCGATGCTTTCAAGGCTGATATTGCCATTGTGCAGCTGGGTCACAATATCCTGCTCAATAATGAACGTATCGAATAATCCGGTCCAAAATGGAGAGCTGTTGTTAAAGTCTTTGCGCAGGCCGAGGTCGTACATTGCCCTTTTCCCAGTTTTCGAATGCTCTATCAAGAATGCGTACATGTTTCCGTCAAAGCTTTCTCGTCCGGGAATGACTGGAAAAATGAAGTCGGCAGCAGGAAGGAATGTATTGGGTGAGTTGGTCAAAACGTTGAACATTTTGACGTCCACAGTTGCTGACGACTCTGGGATGCCCAGGTCAGCAAAAGTGGATGCCAGAACAGCAGGAAGGACGATGAGAATGCTTGCAAGAGACAACATGACTTGACCTTGGGAGATATTTCTCTATTTCATGGGTCCTTTTATAGACACGAGACACCGGTCTCTGGATATTGTCAGCGAGACTCATGGTTAGAAATATACGGCTCGGTCATTTGTCAGGGACGCCGGTGTATCAGATTCAACAGCGGCCTGAGAGTTTGGATTTGTTACAGGTATACTGTATTCAATCAGTAATAATTTACGCTGAAATATAACCGCATAGAAATACGACGTTATACACCCATCCAATCATTCCTCCCAGAGTTTCATGACAGTCTATAGCCTCTGGTCGTATTTTTCGCGAATAACCAAATACCCTCGTCCTTGACCCCCGATTCCTTCCACTGGCTAATGTTCTTCGGGAACAGCTCCAGGAGACCTTCCATCGCAGGATCATGCGCCGAAATGACCAGAACATCCGGATTGCTGTCGAATGTGGTCGTAACCAGCTGGCTGACCCTTGCAGTTGGAGGATCAGAATAGAAGATATTGGACACCGTGAAAAAGGGTGTTCGGTCTGTCGACAAATCCGTGTCGTCGTCTGGAGCAAAGAAATACTTTCGGTTGATGTTCAGACGACTTTGGTCCAAGATTTCTTGGGGAATGGGATAGTGATCGTGGAGATGAGCAGAAGGTCGTATCTGGCCGACATTGTGGAATGCGTCACCAGCTAGCAGGATGAACGAGGTCGGTGTTACTCTAGCTAGTCCTGCCATGTGTCCGGGACAATGCTGATTCTTTTTTTAGTGCCAAACTTGAGAGATGAGATGAGGACATACACCGGGAACATCCAAAAGGTAGAAGCTGCCATCGCCAAAGAAATCGACTGCTGGGAAACCTCCAATTGCTAGTGTGCTATTGCTAAAATTGACCTTGACAACATCGTGCCCTCTGTATCGAGGTCAGTAAATCGGTACTGCCACTGCAAAGACTGACTTACTCAAGATCGGTGTCCAGGAGGGAAGCATTGGGGAATGTTGGAAAAGTCGTGGTATCAGTTTCTGGTCCAATGAATAGTTTGGTTGAATTGGGCCATAATGTCATGTCGCCTGTGAAGACAATCAGGAAAAGGGCCCGTCGAGGTAAGTGGATACTTGCCAACATGATCCAGATGACTGTGACTCCAGAAGACGGATTCGATGCTTTCAAGGCTGATATTGCCATTGTGCAGCTGGGTCACAATATCCTGTTCAATAATGACAGAATCGAGTAACCCACTCGAGGTCCAAAATGGTGAACTATTGTTAAAGTCTTTACGAAGTCCAAGGTCGAACATTGCCCTTTTCCCGGTTTTGGAGTGCTGAATTAGGAATGCATACATGTTTATCTCGAGGTTTTCTCGACCCGGGATAACTGGAAAAACAAAATCGACAGCGGGCAGGAATGTATTGGGCGACTGGGTCAAAACGTTGAACATCTTGACGTCCACAGTCGCTGACGACTTTGGGATGCCCAGGTCAGCAAAAGTGGACGCAAAAACTGTGGGGAGGACGACGAGAATACTCGCAAGAGACAACATGACTTGAGCTTGGGCTACTTCTCTCTTCTATTAGTGGGTCCTTTTATAAAGACACGACATACTGTAATCTCGCGATATTCGGGAATGATGAGTTCCAAATACTGCAACCGAGACATCGAGCGGCCATCCTGAGAGTTTCAACTCCGTTCCAGATTCACGCTGACGCAAGATTGGCGCTATTTCGTCAGAGAAGTGGTCACCGGAGACTGAAAGGATTTTAGCGAAGCTATGTGGACTTGAAATTTAGAAGCTTATGTAAAGGCTCTCATTGAGTCACACGCACAGCCACAGCGCTTCTAGGTTTTGTGTTTTGTCAAGGTAGGCCAACCCACGGATGAAGCAAAAGCTGCGGCGACTCGACACAATTGTTCTACCATGCATCTCTAATGGCATGCACAACCTTGTCCCTCAAGTGTCTGCGTCATGGTCCTTCCTTGCATTCGCTGCAAGGGATTGTCCGTCAGCATATCCTGACAAGAAAAAGGGTATCTCCTGGTACTTTCAACCACCATGCTTCCAGCCGAAGTCACTTACCGGTTTGATATCCTATTCAGCAGAGGGTCAATTGGAAACGGTACGGATATACGACTGTTTTCGCCAGAAGAATGTGGTCCAGAGAAGCAGGCGGCTTCAGTCGCTCAAGCGTACAGCGAATTGTTGAACCAGCTCTTCACGCCGGGGTCGGAAAACCAAGCCGGCAACCGACGCCTGCAGTATGGATTCGCCGCCGCCTGCGAAGGTTGCAGCATCGCAGACTGGGAATCGCTACCGGTCGAAGGCAAAGAAACTATTCGTTGTAAACATTCAAAATTCTACACCCCATCTCATTCCTTGGCTTCTAAACCGCCCTCATTGGTCCTTTACATTGGACCAAAGCGAGAATCCCATCGGATCGAAGCAAATGTCATCGACCCCGAATTCTCCATCTGGGATACAGACTGGGAAGATGTAAAGGAGACCAACGACTTGCCTTGCGACTGGGGTTGACCGTCCTCTCTGACGGTGCCCGAGTGATATTTCTCAGTGGAATCTATGCGATCTGGACCTCGTTGTGGAAGTCGATATCAGGGATGCGGGTTTCTTGTTGGATCAGCTCACAATCCTACGGACGCACCTGAAGGTCGTCATATTTCACGAATTAGTACATGCCACCAGATCCGTCGTAGGTCTTTCTTCGTATCCTTTTACTTATCGTTCATTAGTACTATGGGACACATCATATAACGCCCGAAAAATGTGTCGATGTAAGTGGTCCAAACCCAGGCCCCGGAGGGACTATGAAGGGAGAGGCTGGGAGATTGGCCGAGCAACTGGCCTTTGGCTACATTGTCAATTTAAATTTGGGTCAGTGAGCTTTTTTATGGTGACGCCTTTCCTTTATTTACTTTTTGTGAAGCAAATTACAAGTTCAGGCTCTTCGTCTGTGACCAGGATGATCCCAAGCTCACCCCATACTACCTGCCTTCCATTCACTACAATGAACTCTTCTCGACTGGACG
This sequence comes from Mycena floridula, assembly GCA_029320655.1. Classification (NCBI taxonomy): domain Eukaryota; kingdom Fungi; phylum Basidiomycota; class Agaricomycetes; order Agaricales; family Mycenaceae; genus Mycena; species Mycena floridula. Next base: position 133,335 of record JARIHS010000033.1, on the reverse strand, counting down.
CGCCACTCCTCTGCCTTCTCCTCCAGATCTCAACACCCCAACTCTCGATATTCCCATGGTAGAGCGCTGTAAATCCAAATGCCAGGATTCGGACGACTTGAACGTGGTCCAAATCTCAGCTCCTCGCCCTTCAGCTACCTATTCTTTTCCGGTCAGAGCAGTTGACGAATTGGAGGCAATCCCGGCTCCGGAGGGACACATTTTGTTCATGCAGGACAGAAATTGGAAGTCATGCGTAGAGTAAGAGACCAAGAGGCATATATGCAATTGTTTCTGTCAAGAAATGGTTTACTGAACAGCCGACAGAGGGTTAAACTTTATACTGTACATTCGCGAATACAAAGTGGCACCGCTTCCTAAGAGCCTGATTATGAACCTTGAAAGTCTTTCTCTGGGCTCATGCGAAGTCATTGTGGAGCTGAACACGACACTGCGACCTGTAAGAGCTGAATTCCATCCTCAGCGAAACATTTCCACCGAGCAATCATAACTTCACCTTGAGCTCGCGAATATAGCTGGTAAGCATATTCTATTCGTTGGGAGGAATCCATACAACGCCTGTGGAAAGTTGGCAACGAAAAAGAGGAAACCAACTTGCAAGGCCATTTTGGGGAGGGTGAGGGAGGGTGACTTGGGGCCAGCAACTTGAAGAAGGAGTCCGTCACAGGCAAGCTCAATGTCGGATAAGAGGGCTTTATTTGCAGCTGGCCAGTAGATAGATTACGTTCTGGAAATTCGAGGCAAGAAATGCGGAGGTCACGAGATGATTGTGCTGCCTTGCTGCAGCACTCGAGTCCATTGACGCTGATCTATCTTGTAGATCCAACATAGGCCGGACAACACCTTTCTCGCGTCAACTTGATCTTGGTCGTCTTGACACTTTGGCGTGAGCTCGGACGTCTTCTTGCAGTCGTTGGAGATGGTGAGGGCTTTTTTTTACGGACAGACTAGTATATGTGAGCCTTCTATCTCCCTGCCACATTTCTCCCCTCCAATAATTTCTTCTAGAGTTTCAATCATGACAGTCTATAGCCTCTGGTCGTATTTTTTGCGAATAACCAAATACCATCGTCCTTGACCCCCGATTCCTTCCACTGGCTAATGCTCTTTGGGAACAGCTCCAGGAGACCCTCCATCGCAGGATCATGCGCCGCAATGACCAGAATATCCGGATTGCTGTCGAATGTGGTCGTAACCAGCTGGCTAACCCTTGCAGTTGGAGGATCAGAATAGAAGATATTGGACACCGTGAAAAAGGGTGTTCGGTCTGTCGACAAATCCGTGTCGTCGTCTGGAGCAAAGAAATACTTTCGGTTGATGTTCAGACGACTTTGGTCCAAGATTTCTTGGGGAATGGGATAGTGATCGTGGAGATGAGCAGAAGGTCGTATCTGGCCGACATTGTGGAATACGTCACCAGCTAGCAGGATGAACGAGGTCGGTGTTACTCTAGCTAGTCCTGCCATGTGTCCGGGACAATGCTGATTCTTTTCTTAGTGCCAAACTTGAGAGATGAGATGAGGACATACACCGGGAACATCCAAAAGGTAGAAGCTGCCATCGCCAAAGAAATCGACTGCTGGGAAACCTCCAATTGCTAGTGTGCTATTGCTAAAATTGACCTTGACAACATCGTGTCCTCTGGATCGAGGTCAGTAAATCGGTACTGCCACTGCAAAGACTGACTTACTCCAGATCGGTGTCTAGGAGGGAAGCATTGGGGAATGTTGGAAAAGTCGTGGTATCAGTTTCTGGTCCAATGAATAGTTTGGTTGAATTGGGCCATAATGTCATGTCGCCTGTGAAGACAGTCAGGAAAAGGGTCTCGTCGAGGTAAGTGGATACTCGCCAACATGATCTGCATGACTGTGACTCCAGAAGATAGATTCGATACTTTCCAAGCTGATATTGCCATTGTGCAGTTGAGTCACAATATCCTGTTCAATAATGAACGTATCGAATAATCCGATCGAGGTCCAAAAAGGTGAGCTGTTGTTAAAGTCTTTGCGCAAGCCGAGGTCGAACATTGCCCTTTTCCCAGTGTTCGAATGCTCTATCAAGAATGCATACAGGTTTGCCTCGAGGTTTTCTCGACCCGGGATGACTGGAAAAATAAAGTCAACCGCGGGGATGAATGTATTGGGTGAGTGGGTCAAGATGTCGAACATTTTGACGTCCACAGTCGCTGACGACTCTGGGATGCCCAGGTCAGCAAAATTGGATGCTAGAACAGCGGGAAGGACGATGAGAATGCTTGCAAGAGACAACATGACTTGACCTTGGGGGACATTCCCTGTCCATGAGTGGGTCCTTTTTATACTTCCGCCTCGTGATATTCGGTGAATATTGACTGATGATTAAAACCCTGTTATAGCCTTACTCGTAGAGGCTGATACTCAGTCAGGATTTATAGGGTTTTATCATCGTTTCGTCATGTTGCGATTGCTAATCGGACCAGGGAACAAGCGACCTTACACACTGCTCGAAATTACGAAACAATTTTCTACGGCTTGGGCAGTTCGGAATTTGAGAACCTCAGGTATGAGTCGACCCAGCAACTTTACACAAGCAAATCATTTCTGATAATCCTATAGTGCCAATGCCCTCGACTTTAATGTCACTATCGGCACTGGGTCCCAACCATCTCTGAATCGGTGTTCAATTCAATGCTCAAATCTATTTTCGACATTCTACAAACTCCAAGGCTCTAACAGCAACCTAACAGTCGAGACAGTGATATCGATAGCCTCGTTACCAGGCCCTCCGAAATCTCGGAGAGATTCCTCGTGAATTTCAGAGGGACCGGTTTCAGATCTATGACATCGACACGGTTCAACATTAACCTGATTTCAGGATAGCTTGTGGCTTTTGGCTGAAGAGGGATTTCTCTCAAGGTTTCGGTTGCTTTCGAGAGAAATTTCCTTGGCCGTCCTTCGACATTCCTTCCCGTTGCAGAACAACTCTACACAATCTCTCTCTGATCGGCCCTTTTGCTACTTTACAGGCGCCGAATCACTGACCTCTTGGATTTGAATGTTCTGCGAGTGGCAAAGGCGGCCGAGGCCAACTCTAACCGTGAAGAGAGACTTTGGGACCATGCGAGACGTAGAAATTAGCGCCTGTATGACTTCCATTCTGATTTGACATGACTGACTTGGTGCCAAGAGTATGTCGACGCGATATGAAATCACTGGACGCGGATATCGGAGACGCGGTCACTGGATGATTGTGATAAAGATTCTCCAAGTCCAAGTCGTGGACTTCAAATTTAAAAGTTCTATTCGGATCGGGTAACACGCGTAGTAGTCATGTTGGCTATAATAATAGAAGCAACCTCGCCGTGACTTTATAATAACCTTTCCTGCGTCTCATCGTCAAGGAATCGATAAGAAAATGTCAGACAGTGCTGCGTCCTCCCGGCCAGGCACTCCGGGGAGATTTAAAGGCGTCGTAAGTTTCACCTTTTGAACCCGACTCGATGCATTTCCATCTACCGCACGTCAGTTCATTCACCAACGTTGTCGAGCAGGTTCGCGATGTCATCAAGCAACTTCACCATGAGAAAGAGTCTGAGGCTCATCAAGTCAGTATATTATCGCATATATGCTGGCAATATTTCCTCAAGGTTGCTTGTACTAGATCTTCCGACAATCTGCTGGCCATCAACCGAAGGGAATCTCGCCTCAAACAGTCAACCCAGAGGAAGAGACTGTTCCTGGAATAGAGCATCCAGGTTCTACTGGTGTTATCTATTGCAGCGATCGCGCCATGGCCAATGGCTTCAGCTATGCATCGAGCCATGACTGGGCGAATCTCGGTCAAGGCGCTCCCGAAGTCGGGTCAATTCCCGATGCACCTCCACGACTTACCTCGATTCCTATGCCCACTGATTCTCTTGAATATGCGCCCACCACTGGTGTGAAAGGTATGTTTGAGACGATTCGTTGGTCCAATGAATTTGATCGTTTCCAGCGCTTCGGGAGGCTGTGGCCAATTTGTACAACCATACATATCGTCAAGGCAAAGCCAGTCAGTACACATTCGAGAATGTTTGCATCGTCCCAGGTGGACGCGCTGGGCTCTCTCGAATCGCTGCCGTCGTCGGTGACGTCTATACCGTGAGGCTCTGTCGTCACCGACTTTCTATTCCGACTGACAAGCTCTTCAGTCATACCAAATCCCAGATTACACTGGTATTTGCAAGTTCCATGTCCAACAGCGCTTGACTGACATTCATTTAGCATACGATCAGGTCTTGGGGGCTTTCAAACGCCTTGTACCAGTCCCTACAGCGTACGTCTGGACCCTGACGTCACATTCATCTATTAATATTCATGGATAGGCTTGATCACACGAAAAACTACAAACTCGATATCGAACAAACCAAGGTATCTGCCTACCCGATCGACTCCAGAGATGTACATGCTGAACCCTTCAACAGCGAGACATCCGGACTCAAGGTCTAGCGGTCATTTTGGCTTCAAACCCCCGAAACCCTACCGGACAAGTGATCAAGTGCGTGTACTGGTCCGACTGCTATTCGCTGTTAAGCATTCTGCTACAGAGGAAACGACTTGAAGGAACTTGTTTCTCTCAGTCGCGAAGGTACGACTGTTATCTTGGACGAGGTAGCGACTCTTCTTACTTGTTCTTCCTAACCGCCACTGACGCATATTTGACGTAGTTCTACTCGTGGTACATCTATCCCGACCATGAAAAGGACTTTGGGAAATCGATCTCGTCTGCCGAATTCGTCGAGGATGTTGATCAGGTATGTTCAGCCGCTTTGGCGCACTCGAAAAGGATTCTGAGTCTCTCTAGGACGCTGTCGTCATTGTCGATGGACTAACAAAGGCACATCTACCCTAGAAGCCCTTGAAGCAATCCTTATTTGATTACATAGAACTGGAGACTTCCGGGTTGGCGTGTCTGCTGGGTTTTGGGACCCAAGAATCTCGTCACAGCTCTCTCACAATCAGGTCGGTATCTCCACCATCGCGATACAGATCAATTTACAACAATATCTAGGTTCATTCTTGGATGGTGGTGCAAATCACCCTCTTCAGCTCGCCGCGATCCCACTGCTTGACCCGAAGAGAGTCCAAGAAGAAAAGGTTTGTTCCATCTGTAGGCAGCGATCGATCTGACACCATGTTCAGGTTGCCCTCCAAAGGCACTTCAAAATGAAGCGCGATCATGTTCTCCGCCGACTCCACGAGCTTCATTTGGACGTCGATGTACCGCCCACATCTACCTTTTACGTCTGGCTGAACCTGGAGAAACTACCTTCTCCACTGAACAATGGCTTGGTAGGGACTGTGATATCGAATGATCCCCTGCTAATCATCCATCTAGACATTCTTTGAAGAGCTTCTGAAGGAACAGACCATTGTCATACCAGGGATCTTCTTCGACATTAATCCATCTCATCGCCGTAATCTGTTCAACTCTCCTTGCCACCACTACGTACGCCTCTCTTTCGGTCCTCCGGTTGAAGATTTGGATAAAGGTACCCTTCCTGAAATCTCGATAGACCTGGTTGACCATGTTTCAGGTCTCGATGCCATGGGCCGAGTTTTGAAGAAAGCCCGTCAAGAGGGTATGAAGACCTTTGGACACAGGTCAGCCTCAAATACAGTCGCCGAATCCTGCTAACATCTATTGAATGACAGCTATAAGACCAGCATTGACGGACATACCAGTGCTGGTGAAACCATCTGAGAGCAAGAAGACGAAGCGGTATAGAACATGTACATATACATTGAATATCAGGTCATTATTGTGTTGGATCGAAAGGCTTGAATGCCGTTTTGAACGCCAGAGCATCAGCTCTATCATCTTCATCAGAAAGCATGCAAGCTTTCCAGTCTGCCCGATCCGGCATATCAAGCAAAGTGACAAGTACTTCTCTGAACCACCAGTCAGTAAAGAAATCGACAGAATGCAGAATGGAGCCCACCTTCCAAACCGGAGATTAAATGGCGCATTGAACTCAATTAAATGCACGAGTTTTCTGGCGTCAGGGAGTTCAACCGAAAAGTATCCAGATCTTCCGTCGGTACATGCAGCCAAGGCCACAGTAGAATCTTCTTCAAAAACTACGCCCCGAGAGCCGCCTATTGAGACAAAGGCCTCTTCAACTTTGTTTTCCAGTTTCCGAGGTATGGGGACAGAATGAATGTGAGCATGTCCTCCACCGAGACGTCCGACCTCGAAAAATACCGTAGCACAGCCATGCTTGGCATTCAATGCCCGAAGGGCCGATTTGAGCCTTGTGCTGCTGTCAGTCTGATTCACAATCGATGAATGGAAAAAGTTACTTTTCTGTTTCCTCGCCTGTTTGACCTGCCAGATCACTTGATATTGAACTGAAAGTTGGAACATGGGCCAGGGGCACTATCAGGACATGGCCACCGCCTGGAACTTCTCCATTGTCAGAGACATGTATCTGCCCTTTGGGTAAGGTGAGATAACATTCATTGCCAATCGCTACAATTAGGTGTTTTCTGGATAAAGGAAGGTTAATCGGTATATAGGCGATTCATAGATGAGCGTACGCAATGTTGGGATTTGACAAGCAGAACCAGCATTCGCTTGCTGTGAAACAATCAGCAATGAAAACAATTAGATACATGAATACGAACGATCTAGCTCTCTGGGAGGACCACCTCGTCTGGACCGAGGCTCGTTTCCTCCACCACCGCGAGTGTTTTTCGCGACCGGACAATCATCGAGATAATGCAATTCACTGCCACAAGCTCGACATACATAGCCCTCTTTCGGTTTTCGCCCACCGGTATCTCCGACTGCATGCTTGGTAGGGCAATCTCGAAGAAGATGCCCTTCCTGAATCAAGGTTCAGCAATCGATAGACTTGAAACGAAAACGCATACCACGTTGCAGATCCTGCAGACATAACCATCTGGAGGCTTGTCCCGAGCTGGACATTCGTTGATAAAGTGCTGCAGAAAGTCAGATCGCTTCACACAAGACGGAACCAGGATACATACATCGGTTCCGTCGCATCTTCGACACTTGTAACCCGCTGGAGGCTGTCCGGGAATACCAGGCTCCACCGCACCAGCCCGTATTCGTTTTGCAGGCTGGCTTACATCCCCAAAGATATAATTGGTTACCCGAAGATGCATCAAAAGGTCTTTTATGCGAAATTCGAGATGGAGCTTCAGTGAATGGATTTTTGGTAGCGTTTGAAGGTCTTGCTGGAGGACTGGACGAGTTAGGCGCGATGTTGAAGGCGTAGAACCACTGGAAACAGTGAATATAGGTTCAGAACAATAAGGATTTCTTACTCGTTGCTTTTTGCCAGTCTGAGGCGGGCCACCAAAAGGTCCAAGGCTCAAAAATCGCGTAACGCGACCATTCTCGTCATCCCAAACAAAAGGCTCTCTCTCCCAGAAGATGGATGCTCCACCGGTAAAGTAGTATCGAGGTTTGAGACGCTTGACAACATCGTCAAGAGGAGGTGCTCCAGGCGCGATGGCTGGAGCTGCTTGTTAATTGTGTGATGGACGAAGGCCAGTTATTGCTAATAAGGATATCGACAAGCTGAGAAGATGCAGTGTTGGACATGATGTTTGCAAGGGATTTGAAGTTTTGTGTCGCAGAAGAGGTTGATAGTGTGTTGGAAAGCAGTCGTTCGACAGACTGCTGGGCAAAAAAGGGCGACGTAAAGCCCTAGAAGCCGTTCAAGGTTGGTAGACACGGAACGAAACAGAACGTACCGGTGCAGCTTCAGACGAGCTGTAGACACTGGGATCATGAGTTCCTCCAAGACATGCAATACGGATTCCTTGAGCGGTCGTGACGAGCCCAGATTTGCCTGCAATGACTGAGCTGAGATCCTCTTCCTGGTAAATGAAACTCACTCATAAGAAACACATTCTTGCACAATTCCCCCCCGGTTTTCGCAAATTTTTGAATGACTGCGTCTGGAAGAGGATGCTCTCCTTGCATGATGTAGCATTCCATTGGTGCTTACGGTCTGTCAGCGAGGGAATGAAGGCAAAGGAGAAACAGGTAAGACCTTCTATTTGACCATCCAGCAGCTCATTAATCTGTTCTCCAGCATCGTCCAGGGGTCCGAAAAAATCGCCAGAGCAAAGGGCAAAGTCGAATTTCCCATTTTTCGCGTCAATCGTCCTTGATTTTTGCAAACAGGTCGCGTATCGACCCCACAGCAGGGCCGACAGTCAAGCTGGAGAAGAAATGAAGACAGGAAGTGCTCGAAAACAACGAACTGACATTTTGGTGGTGGCCATAGAGGGCTGGAGACCGGAGATAGAATTCTCAGGCTCTTGCTCCAAACCATTCGGATTCAGAATTCTACAAGCGAATCGCATACATAAAGCCATCGTAACTCTTCTCTCCCACTGTCGCTATTGTCGTGCACTCGACCTCTTTGTCGTCCTTCAACGCGTACAACAAGCTCCGAACCCCTTCAATTCTCGAATCGGATTCGGCAGGATTCGCAACTTTGCCATATCGAACGACATTGTCCACAATCTATCGCAAATTCAATGCCATCTCCTCGTCACAAAGGAGGACACGTACAATGACACCCCCTTGTCTAACAAGCCGCTTCGCCTCACGGAAATAATTCAAAGTATTTTCCTTGTCTCCGTCGATGAACACGAAATCAAAAGCAGGTTCAGCCTTGAGTTCCTTCATTGACTCAAAAGCAGGGCCCCGGATGATTTGGACCTTGGAGGACAACCCTGCTAGCTCAATGTTGGCAGCGGCGACCTGGATACATCAACGACCATCAGGCAGGAGAAAAACAACTCACTTGGGCATGCTTCTCATTCAATTCTAGCGTAATTAAAGCGCCTTTCTCTGGCAAGGCTCTGGCAAGCCATATCGTGGAATATCTAAAGGTATGATATCACTCCTGGGTCGTCGCGTAGAGCCAGTAACCCACCCTCCCAGAGTTCCCACTTCCAGGATTCTTGTCGCCTTGATAGCTCTTGCTTGGAGATTCAAAAACTTTCCCTGAGCTCTCGAAACCGCGATCTCTGGCAAACCGTTTTTTGTGCTGTTGGCCAGCACCTTATCCAGAATCTCGTCGTCCTTGAGCAAGAAAGAGTTGTGGTATTGATCGGATCTCGTCCAATCTTCGAGAGAAGTTACCGTGAAGATCTGTTGCTGGGTCTGAGGGTCCATGGTCGACTTTGCCTCGATGACTCGTGAAGAAATCAGTGGCGATCACGCGCCAGATGGTTACAGGGATAGATGGCAATATGGATAGTGATGCAATACACGACGGTACGGCTGTCTACAATAAAATCGAGAAAATGATTATGGCTAATAATAAATAGAATGTTGAAACTCCTTGCCTAATCGCACTGCTGTCCTGACCTGTTGAGTTGTTGACGTTGGACGTCGCATTCTTTGTCGGAAGTCCATTGAGAAATACCACAGCTAGACTGGGACCAGGTGCGCTAAAAGTACAGTCTTTCGAACAGTCCAGGTCGAGGTTTGGTTGAGCCCAGCTGCTGTCAGCAGGAGCCGGGACTGGTTCGCCATTCTGATAAGTCTCACCGCCCCAAGCGATCCGCGATTGCTCTGTCGCGCTAGCTGCCGATAGGAATTTCACAACAGATTTCGCTGCACTCGCTCCCTGGGCCGGTATAGTGAATTCGGTCGACGAATTTGCGAAATTGAAAAGCGCTATCTGAGTGACAACGTTTGTGGCGTCAAATATGGCATATCCACCGTTGGAACCAGAAACGTTGAGATCGACGACCTTGACGCCGTCAGACCCAAGGATTTCTGGAGTCGCGAGAAGGGCGTAGAATGGAGGATCTGTCGTCCATTCACTGGGTCCCGGAGTCAGCAAGTTGTAAGAGACGCCAGACTCCCGGGTATGGATGTAGGCTGCACTGAAAGAAACTGATGCAAGCTGAAGCGCATAATCGACTGTCCAGAGAGATCCGACTGCGAAGGTATCTGAAACGCCTTCTACACCTCCACAGGATGCAGAGTTGAATTCAGACATTATGACTGGGATCCCGGCTGCATTTGCGACATTGACACCAAAGCTTTGCCACGATGCAAGCTCGATGACTATGCGAATATAGTTAGTTTTGTCAGCTGAACTTGAACAAAGCTCACCATTCAAGTGGTTGACATAGTACGGGATGTTGTAGGCGTGATATCCGAAGCAATTATTCTGAGGGTATCTATGGCGTCTCTGAGCAGATGAAAAAGGATTCTGTTAATGGTACGAACCGCTGCAGCCTGGGAGATCGGTCAGAACACAAAGAACATCAGAATGAAAGGTACGAACGTCATATATTTAGGATATCCTTGAATGCAGCAAGGTATCCACCCTCAAGCAATGTTCCGGCGTCCCAGAAACAGCAGAGCGTCGGTCCAGCGACGCTGGGCCCAGTCACAAGATTTCCAGCCGATGTATTCTTCAGGATATCCGTGATCACGGTAAACTCGCCGATATAGTCTTGAGCTGTATAATTCGCCTGTGGTCGGACTCCATGGGGGGTATAAAGGTCGGGCTCCTACATATGCTTTAGTCAGTGACCGCAAAAACTGGAGATGACATCGGTACATTTCCAATCATAATCGCGTCCAACGCACCGCCCAAAATCCTCGTAGCATCCGCCGAGATTGGAGCATCGCTTCTACTCGAGTCGTTCAATGATATTCCTTTAAATATGCGTCAGGGAATGTTCAGGTCATAAAATTGAGCTCACCAATAAGATATTTAATGCCGCCGACCTGCTCCGAGACCTTGGCCATCACATCGAACAAGCCTGGACCATATGTCGCTGGTTGATAATTGGCATTTGCACCGGTGCTGGTGAGCGATATGATCGGTGAAGTTTGCTGAGGATCGTAGATGGTTCCAGGGTCATCTGCGGAGTTTCCTTTATGGTGTTAAAGACTGAAGTAAATACGTCACAGATAAATAGATACCTCCAACGCGAACACGCAAGCCTTGGGAGATTCTGGACTTAATGGCGGTCAAATAGGAGATTATCTGAGGTGGAATGCTAGATGTGTCGTTTCCAACTGGTAGACGTTAGCGAGTTGGGCTAATCAAAAGGGCGTAACTCACAATATTCGTTTAGATAGCTGAGCTCGAAGCTGGGACCAAGGAAATTCGAGTCCACGACGTGTTTCGTTGAAGGAGCTGTAGGAATAGTCACAGTCGTGGCAGCCCAAGCGATTTGAGAACCGTAGAGAAAAGGGAACAGAGGCAAAGAGCGTCGGAACAACATGGCGGGGAAGGAATAGGTAGGGGGGTAAGAAAGTCGGCAGGGCGTCAAGTAGTCCGAATTATAAACACGCTCCGATCACAATTTGAAAAAATCGTGTCGCTCTTTACATAAAAGGTAACCATGGAGGAATCGCGTTTCGGCCGTCTCAAGCCAGTGAATCCAAAGACCACCAATTTCAATGCATCCAAGTACATACCGCGTCGCGTCGCTCTGTGCTGTCACTGATCTTCGCTCGCTCGGCGTTATAAACGAGTGATGTCACGATCGGATCAAAAAAGAAAAAATCTTCACCGATAATGGCTCAAACATATAAGTGGCTCAAATGTGCCCTGTTTTGGCCTCACTACGGTCAAAATATGCATGAGAATGAAGATGCGGGCTTCATGTAACAGGTAATATCGGCCAGTGAAGACCAAAAAAAATGAAGATGTCATGTAACATGTAACATGCTGTGATGTACAGTACTTGGGACCGCGTTTCATGGCCAAGTCATCGATGTTGACTTTCACTCGTGAAAGCGGACCAGCTCCGAGCACCGTCATAACTTTTGCATCTTCCCCCGCATCCCTGGCAATTCTCAACAGAGGCAGAAGCTCTGAAATGAATTTCCAGCGAGAATACTGTACCATTTCGACCGTATGTTCACAGGATGTTACACGTTACACCTGTGTTCAACTCGTTTCAGCATGTCTGATCTGGAAATAGCTAAAACAGTACAAAAGGCGGCCGAAAACAGGGGTTTGGGAGCAGAGGAAAAATTTGAAATTCTGGTGAGATGTAACGATCTTCACTCGGCCAACGTTATACGTTACAGGTGTCCGATATGTTCAATTCACGACCGGCCGTTACACGTTACTGAACATACGGTCGAAACAAGGTCGAAATGGTACAGTAAACTACCTCAGCGCCATCAAAAGATCAATCCCCTCCTCTGTTTCTGCAGTTTTACCAGCTGTACTTAAGTACCGGCTGGGAAATTGATCTCGCTTGAGCAGCTCCTGAGCTCCTTTTTTGACATTGCGCATTAGAGATGTGTCGCAGGCAATCCAGTCGACCGAGGAATCAGTGGGATTGGTCAACCAAGCGAGAATGACTTTTGCTGCTATTTCGTTCCGTCCTATGATAGTTTCCTTCTGTGAATTTCGCAAAGGCCAGTGTAGCCATTTCTTTGCCGATTCCTGATGTGCCTCCAATGAAAACAACAGCAGGCACCTCGTAGGCAGGTTTCCATGCTGAATGGATGTGATAGCTTGGGGAAGAGAGGGCATGAGGTTGGCTTGACTCAAGTTGGCGGATATATATATGTCTGCATGGAGGCGGCATGCGATCGCCCAGATAGGCCCAGATCGGACGTTGGAGCGGCATTTGAAAACTTGAATTTCCGTCACCTTGTTCCAAATTTTTATCGACAGTTCACCAGAATATTTTATTTTCTTCTCGGATGTCTGTCGCATCTAATGATCTAATTCTACAGACAAATGCTAGTCTCATGTTGTCTTTGACGGTCCTCGGCATCTTTATAGAGAGAGACAAAGTGCAGCTCGCCAAGCTCGACGCGAAGCAGCAGCTTGTCAGGTTACTCAAGGCCTTCGATCGCGGAATCGAGAACACCTTTATTTTCCTATTGCTGTTTGGTCCAGACAAGGCCGACTATGCTGCTGGAAAATTGAAGCTCTCGCATCGACAAAAATGGCCCACTGGCCTTCATAGACCAAACCCGATTTGGCTTCGCTCTCCTCCCAGGACGAATCAAGAGGAGGGCATAAAGGTGCTTGTCGATTTACTCGGTGGGTGAGACCGCATGTCGCTGCCTTTGCCCATCCAACCTTTCAACTTGAAGGTTCGCATTCCATCTGGGCACCATTTAGGATGGGACGGTTTTCTATCGAGGTATGATCGACCGTCATCAGAAGCCAACAAATCTCACTCGTTTTTCAGGCAGAATCACATATCCAAGGAGCTTCAGTTCGCCGTCATAAAACTTCTGCAGAGGCAGAGACTCTCATCATGCGTTGGCTCACTTTAGCCGTTCCTCTGGAACACACTGGACACAGCGTTGGACAATACTGGGCTCTCACAAAGAAGCCAGCCATAAACAATGGTGACTATATAAATTTTCCCGCTCCCTCGACGTCTCTAGCCTGTATGGCTGTTCAACCCATCGATGTCCTGCAAATTGATCTACCAGTCGATATCGACTCTCCGGAATACGAGACTGGAGAACCTCACATGCGAGCCCAAGGATACAAAGGCAATACAAACAGACGTGCTATTCCAGTGATCGTGGTTCGTTATGCTACGAATCTTGCTGGCATGGGCACTTCGGAGGTCTGTTTCCTTGCTCTATGATACTTTTCTCCATTAACACAGCTTTAGAATCTGGCAAAATTCATCCAAGCAGCGAAGATTCTAAATGTCAATATTATCCCTCAGGAGTCGTACTTGACGACTTCTCAACACGCCTTTTTCTCTCGCTTACTGTAAGCTTTCAAAGTTATATATCTCGATTAAAGCTGATTCTGGTAGTGAAGTAAATGGTCGTCGGCTTTCCGCTTCTGAAAAGAAGCATTATCAAAAAGGCGTCAGTGCCGCCGTCAGGGAGACTTCTTCCATATCTTTCTTCAGCCCAATGTATTGCCCATCTGTCGATGTTGCAGATCAAATCGAGATTGGACGTAGACCCCGTTTGAGTTGCGCCGTTTGTGGAGCAGAGCGATCGGACCAAGTGACTCTCAGGATTTGTTCGGGATGCGCAGGTAAGCTTCAAGAGCTTTTTCTTCCATAGTTCTGATTCTCTTTCAGGTGTCGCTTATTGCTCCGAAGAGCATCAAAAAGATGGTTGGAAAATCCACAAAGTTGATTGCAAGCTCTCGAAGAATATGGCACTTCGGGCAGCGGCACCCCCAAAAACTGTAATCCTGCCGCTTACTCGTCAAGATGAACATGGTCTGGACCTAAAGAAGGGCTATCTATCCAATGGCACGAATCCAATGGACAGAATTAAGCCGAAAACTATCTCGAAATCGTTTTACAACTACCAGAAGACCTTGTACGCGGTCGACGAGAGGTTTCTTGTTCGAGCTCGCTGGGGTGGCGCCGCAGACTCTATAGTGGGTGTCACTGCAGCTCAGAGGCTATCTGGAACCTACAATTCCCATGATGGCATGATTGCCCTTCAGATGTCGTGAGTGTCCACGATATAAAGATGATTCAAAGTTTGATTCTTCTGTTTTGAGCATGTTGCATATTGTCGATCGTCCTTTGAGCTGTTCAATCATCGTCCAGAAAGACCTCCAGTTACCCCATATTCTCAATGCCAGTATGCTGTACAGCAGGGATACAATCCGACGGCCTGAACCGACCAACAAGGACTGGGACGCGATTGTTGATATAATAAAGCGGATCTCAGTTGACGGAGTAAGCATTATGCTCTAATTTTCTTCCTTTACTGACCTCTGTACTTAGTTTGAGTCCGGATTCTTCTGGGCAAAACGTCGAGGGGACTGCATTGAACTCGATCTGCAAGACATTCCTGATCAAAGCCTTTGGATGGTAGCACATGTAGATAAGATATCTGTATGCCGGCTTTTGTAGGCCAGGCGTCGGCAATGCCATTTAAGGTTAACGTTTGAAGTCAGGGCCCCGCGACGTGAGAGATCTCATACGCCCTAGCTCTTCACCATCGTCGCCGCCATCGAGGTCAAGAAGTAAAAAAGAATCTTCCAGTAATTCGGGTCCCCATGGCCCGAAAGCAGCGAATGAGATATTCAGACTATATTCAGCTCCTCCACATGATGATATTCCATTATTCACGGAACAGACTCTGGGCGGAAAACAGGAACTCGCGACGGTGATGGCACTAATTCGGTCCAGGTGGCACCAGCAACCTCAGCCGGATCTCGGGAAACGCACTTTGCTCCTAAACCATGTCCACCATAGCAAAAAGAGATACTATCGCGGTCAGTTTTCTTTATTGACTTGAGGAAAAGCGGCATTGACCAAGCTTGCAGATCGTTGGCTGTCCATTCAGGTAGAATTCATTTACAATCCCACCAAGCAGTAACCTGATTTCTACGTGTCAGCGGTGGCCAGGCCAAAGTTGGAGTCGACCATGGACCCATTCGTCTCGTTGAAGCAGGTCTCCTTGACCAGCTCGCAGAACTTGGATGGAAAGTAAAGTTTGACGGACACCATCAATTCGAGAACATCAACGCAGAGACCGACCCGCCTATTGGAAAACTGAAGAATCCTAGACTCGTCTCGCGCGTCTGCAAGTCTGTCGCCCAGGTCGTCGCTGAGCATGTCAAGCAGGGAGAGATACCGCTCACATTGGGTGGAGATCATTCTCTGGTACGCCTTTTTCCATTCATGCCACGCTTTCTGACCATTCTGCAGGCTATGGGAACAATTTCCGGCACCATGAAGTGAGCACCGACATTTAAATCGTGAAACCTGGACTTAGCTTCATTCTAGCTTCTTCCCCGATGCCTGTGTTATCTGGATTGATGCCCATGCCGATATCAACACGCCCGAGTCCACAGACTCTGGTGAGCAATAATTCCTTTTTTGCTTCGATTGTAAACCAATCATCGTACAGGCAACATCCACGGAATGCCTGTCTCTTTCCTCCTCGGATTGGGAACCAAGATTGACGAGTTTTCCTGGGTGAAACCATGTCTATCTCCTGAACGTCTGGTCTACATCGGCCTTCGTGACGTCGACGCTGGAGAGAAGAAGATCCTCAAGGACAACAAGATCAAAGCCTTCAGCATGCATGAAGTCGATAAATTCGGTATCGGAAAGGTCGTCGAGATGGCTTTGGACCATGTCAATCCCGACAGGAAGCGGCCGATTCATTTGAGTTTCGATGTCGACGCCTTGGATCCCTCGGTCGCGCCATCTACTGGTACACCGGTAAAAGCCTTTCTAGAACTCAGATTATCTCTTGTTAATCTTTTGCAGGTGCGAGGAGGACTGACCTTTAGAGAAGGCCACTACATTTGCGAAGCGATTTGGGAAACTGGCTTGCTGGTCGCATTAGATTTGATGGTATGTCCTCTCTATAGTTTTCATCTAGTCCATTAATGCGTCTGTAGGAGGTCAACCCTTCGCTGGCCGATGATGCAAGTGTCAAACAAACTGTGGCGGTTGGTTGTTCGCTTGTCAGAGCCGCTTTAGGTACGTGGTGTCTTCCGTTTTCCAACGAGCTGACATGATTTTCCAGGGGAAACTCTGCTATAAGGTGAAGAACAGTGTATGTTAGAACTCGGACAATAAACTCCCTACTGGACCTGAATAGATAATAGGTATTCGTCTTCTTCGTCTGATTGAGTAGAGCTAATCAGCCTGATAATAAAGATTGTTGCATTTAGCCCCAATATCAAGCTGTCTTTAAGGCATCTTAGTCGATTGTCATTCTCGCCGTGTTGTCGAGGTAACGTGATCAGTTCAGACCATAAATTTAAAAGTGTCGCGGTTTGTTTGCCCACGTATAAACCACTTTCTCTCTTACAATCATCGGCCTAGTGCCATTTCATTCTATCCATTACTCCAACAACACTCTAATATCTCCCCCCAATCATTTTTCCTTGCCATGACGGGCACTTTCCATTTTATACCAATTGTCACTCCGGAATTCTTCAGTAGAAGCCAGCTCCCCGTTCCAGTCGAATCTCGACCAGCAAAGGACGTACGAGCAGCGTCAAATGACCCAAGTCGCAGCATTTGGCCCAAAATTCCTGCTCTTCAAGTGGCAGCACCGCCGGAGACTCGTCGATTCCCTCTGTCGACCAGCAACCATCCTCGTGAAATGGCCTCGAATCTTCAGAAGTCTATCATGGATTCAATTCCTCGTAACAGAAACTGTCTTCTTCAGCGCATCGTGCGTCACCCCGAGGGATTCACCTTCGTCACGACGCTCGAAAATCTCGTCGGCGCGATGGAGCTATCAGAATGGATCGCGAACTATCCTTCGGGAGCCAAATTTCACCTGAGTCAGTTCAGACCGGTTAACCAGGGAGACCTGTGGGATGAAAGTGTTAAAGAACACAACAACCAATTGTCCGTCAGTAGCGACAATGGGGCAAAGCGAAAGGCATCTGACACGGACAACCGTTGTGTCAAAAGGCAACGTTTAACTGTGGATCAGGTTAGTCTTCATTTACTGTTGTCTATTCTGCAACTCATTGTTTTTCTTTGGCAGTTCTATACTCCTCCGGTCGTCGAGATTTTTGCTGGCAGCAGAATCCACAACGTCGTCAGTCAATATGGTCCCAAAGAGAACTTGCCTGCTACGGCTCTCTTCTTGACCCACCTCCCTACTCGCACTGGCTTCCTCGCGATGCCTGCTCATGCCGAGAGCTTGCCGCAGCCAAAAGTACCCACCAGTGATTCTACTAGAGCTTCAAAGGAATCAGCCTCTAAGCAAATGGAAATCATTGCTCCAGTCGCTTCGGTTCAACCGCTAGCTGTGACTGACGGCCATTCTACTGCAGCGACGATCCCAGCTGTCGAATCAGCAGAACTCCCTGATTCATTCGAGCAATCTGTCCCTGATGCTGCTTGTCCAGCATCAGAACCATCTTCCGACTCGACAAATCCTATTTTCGCGGCATCGATCGACTTTTCTTTCCTTGTCTCTGCTCCGCTCCCTGATGAAGCAGAAGCCGACCCCATGTCACCGAATTCAATATTTGATGAAGATGGGGCGTCTGACGCCGGCGACGACAACATTGAAGCGGAGCCTCCGGTCTCAGCTTCCAATGCTGATGCGCCTCTCGAAGTCGACGACACTTTGGTGGTTGCTCAACCCGACGAGGTCGTTGACGACAACACTCTGCCCGAGGCAGATTTCACATTGACCTCTGATGTCGAGGGTCACAATGGTCATTCTGACTTCCCAGGTCATCGAGGTGAATTTGGGTCACTCGAAGTTGACGACACTCCGACGGTACCCCAATGGCAGCTAGAGCCCGCCTTTGCTCAAGCGCCTGACCGTGACCAAGGTCAATACGCCTGGCGAGAAGCTCGTCAACCTGAGACACTTCCCCAATGGCAGCCAGAATTCAACAGCGCCTCTAACCACAACCTGAGTCAAGCCATCTATTATGAAGAGTCGCTCGCCCACGAAAACAATCGTCTATCTGCTCAATCTCCAGAAGCGAACTGGGGCCCTTTCGACAATCAGCATCAATATACTTATTCTCACAACCAACAAGCTCATTGGACTGGTCCTGGGTTCGACAATGACGTCTATCAGCACCCGACTGTCCAGCTCACCAACACTCTTTTCGAGAATTCCTCGACTTCTTTCAGTCCAAATATGGATTTCGCCTTTACTTGGCCGCCACAGAATATCCACAATCATAATTATTATGCCTCAGGCTCTTCTGGTGGCTGGGTTCACACCAGAATGGCTAACACGAACCACCACGACGATTATTCATATATCAACTCGACTTTTGTCGACCAATCAGTCTACATTTAGACTCGCTCTTTCTTTTCATTTCCATTTACCATATTATACCGTGCTCGTTAGCTAATGCCGCATCCAATATGTATCGATAGTAAGTATGTTTTTGTAGCCATGTCATGCAAAGTCAATAAAATATATATTCATTCCACTGGAGAGGTTCGAAAGTTTGCTGGATTGCGCCACAGTTCGACGTGGTCCAGTTAATTGGGCTCAAATTCGATTCGACAGCTGGACTTCTCAGACCTTTGGCCATGGACTGCGACAAGGTATTTCTTCGTATGAGGAGATGACATTCGACTCGAACAACAGCGGTAATCTTCGGCCAGGTGCAACCATGTTAGAGTCGGTCTCGACTTGATGCTTATTTCACGATCGCCACCACTTTCAATAAGACAACATCTTCTTTAGTATAGAGGTACATCCATCTACGGTTCCACAGACTTACCTACATCGCAGCGACAGCCTCTCTCAGACATCTCGAAAGAGGTCCTTGGTGTAGGCAGAGACGATAAACTCCTTCTGCCAGATCTTCCATGGACGAATGTCTACCCGAGACTGAAAAATGGCCCTCAGACCAACAGTTGTCTCGGATACGGACACGTAGAATGATGTAGCGTCCATAGGCGTCCAACAAGGGAGAATTCCAGATATTCGGGGGCGCGCTGAGAGCACCAGAGAGAATCGCTCTCGAGAAAAGTGTCAGAGAGCGCAGCTTGTCGTATACGTCGTCATGGATTCTGCGATGAACATTATGAGTCAATAATGAGAGAAAGATAATGGGGAGCATACCTGTGAAGATCATCTTTGGAATCCAGGTCAAAGGCAAGCTTCAATATCTGCAAGATGATGGCCTTGAAGACAGAAGAGACAGTGCAGAGCTCTTGGATCGAATGCCAGAATTTCGGGAATCGAGTCAGGTCGGCGGATTCGATGAATTCGTGGAGATATCCCCCAACAAGTTGCGAGAGTATTTCGTGGATGATTTCCGAAGGAAATATAGGTTCAAAATCGTCGAGGCTGCCGAATTGTGAGCCAAATCGTGTGTCAAATGACAAAATAGTGTCATACCTCGCGAGTGTTTCCGTCGATGCGACCGACCACGAGCTCCTGCGATAAAGAGATGTCAGTACAGGGGGGATCATTGATACATACAGAAAGCAGCAGGCTGCTTATTGACTTTGTTTCTGGAATCATCGCAAGTCAAGCTCTGTAGGTCTGACTGTTCCGAGCAGGTCAAGTAAGCACGTGCCATCAGCTCCCCCGAGTCACTTCGCCCATATCCTTACAGAACCGCAAAATGGTCAGTACGCGAGGCTTGCTGTAGAAGCTGCCCCTCAAGTTCCTTCATATATGTCCAGACTACAGTCCAACCAGATTCAGCCCAGAACACCTCCGACGATCCAACATCTCTTCCCGATGACACCCTGGCTTTTGCTGAACGCATGTTCAGTGCTGCTCGCGACGGCGGCGACTCCAGCCAAGTTCTACTTGCCGCAATCGACGCCGGACTTCCTGTAAACCTGACAAACCACAAAGGTCCAGCTACCTGGCACCGTCTGAACTGAGCCTCATCTCAGACAGGGAATACTCTGCTCATGTTGGCCGCTTATGCTGGTCACACTGAACTCGCCAATGCTCTGCTCTCGAGAGGCGCAGGTAGTTGCCGGTCGCCCGGGAAAATATCAACATTGAAGAGTTCTAGATCCGAATCGATTGAATGATCTTGGCCAAGCAATTGTCGCTGGAGCGGTCTTCAAAGGTGAGTTATCCTTTCTTGCAGTGAATCGTCGAGTTAATCCTCCAAGGACACGACGATATCGTTCGTGCATTGATGGCCAAAGGCGCTGATCCTCGGCAGGGCACCCCAACCGCGATTCAGACAGCACACATGTTCAACAAGAAGGAAGTTCTTCAGGTTTTGGGTGCGAAAGAAGGTGATATTGGGCCAGATGTACCGACACCTTTGGGACGACCTACTGCGTAATTTAAGGAAGAAATACAATATCTTATCGCTGTTCTGGTCCATTAATTCCGTGAGGGTTCATAATCAAAATCTTCATTTATTACAGGCTAGTTGCGTTTGAGAAAGGAAAAGAGACCGCCTTTGGTGTTGGGCTTCTTGTCAAACTTGCGGTTGATTGCGCCGATTAGGATCTTCACCAGTCTGTCTCCAGTTAATGAAGTTCCGGAATAGGGCGCCATGTCGACCATATCCTACAGAAACAACATCAGTGCTTGATCTCAAATTGACATCGGACTCACCCTAATCTCATACTTCTTTTTGAGATGACTGTCCAAGTGTTTGAGGTATCGTTTGGCTCCGCTGTCCTTGCCAATCTGGACGAACTGGATCCCAACCTGACAGAGCGGATAATTACCCTTATCGAGTCGTTTAGCTGTGGCCACAATAATCCTTTCCGGTTCATCAACTGGCTGGAATTAGCATTGTGACGCTCGGATATTATATGACAAAATACACACCAGGTTGTCCATCGGTGATGATAATATAATTGACTGGCTTCAGGCCGGGCTCTTTCGATTCGAGTTTCTTCATGTATGCATGTAGATGATCCATAAGGCGAACCTCGATGGGCGTCCAACTCGAGGGCTTCACTTGTGCAAATAGTTCATCGACTTGTTCCGTTGTCTATTATGATCTCAATGAGTTCATGGATTCATCAAGGGGGAAAAGGGTATGTACTTTGACACCAGTGGCAAACTTTTTCGAGTTGAGAAAGTGGATATCGACTCCATCGCTGTCATAGGGTCCAACCACATCGACCATACTGCGCAAAGCCGTCTCGGCTTCTTCCCAGCGGGTCTTGCCGCCCTCGTGGTCTTTGTCGTCCATGGAGAGAGAATCGTCGATGATGAATACTGTGTCGTATATGACTAACTGCCAGAGAGCATCACCCAGTGTTTCTGGCGATATAGGCTTTTGTGTGTCCTTGTCTGGATCTGGAAAGAGATTAGGCAGAGATATCTCAGTGGCTCGAGTTACTTGCAGTCCGAGGTGAATGCATGATCGTTATTCTTGTCTCCAGAATCAGATATTGAATCTGCTACGAGGGAGTTTAGAGACACAGTATGAGGAATAGATAAAAAGATATACCTTGAGACGATGACCCAGAATGCCATGACTTGCGATCGTCCTCCGAGTATGCTGGCGGAGCGTCATCGTAGGACGAACGCGAGGACGACTGCCCAGGAACCTGCAACAGGTTCGTCGAGTACTGCGATTTGCTCATGGTTTGAAAGAACAAACGATGGGGGAAAGAGATAAAGAACAATAGTTGCAGAAAAGTGGCTTTTATAGCAATACAATAGCTGTTGGTCCACCCAACAACAAGGACAACAAGGGCATGAGGTAAGCCAATTTCACGGCAAGCTCTGGCCTGGGCTGAAGCGCAAAAGACCAAGGATTCTGGTCGTGACGAAGTATATTCCTGCCGGGATAACTACAAAAGCCGGTCAACGTCGACTTAGTATCACAATGTCGGCAACAGGCTCACAGTAAAATTCGCCTGTTCTCACCTGCTGAGAAATCGGCCTTGGAGATCTCGTTTCATAATCAGTAAAGCCGGATTCATCAAGGGAGAGAGAGGGATAAAGTCATGATGAACACTCGGCCGATAATGGGCGAGAAATTGAAATTTGTTTTGGGATGACTGTAGGGTTTGCTGGTCAATTTGGGCAGTATCGTAACCGAACAGTGATATGCTCGCCGTTGTCACCATGAACTTGCTCAAGGGACCCCATCCAACGATGCCAGAGCAGCGCAGAGTTCATCGACACCGTGATGGCTGTTGAGATGATGACCGAAAGAATATGTCTAGTGACCGTTACATGCTGTTGCGTCCGCGATAGCTAGTTTCTGTAGTTGAGACATAGAACTGCCTGACTGAGAGGAACCGACTGAAATTAATTTAAACCAAGAGAACATTTGAAGGAGAGCAGGATTTTTCACGTGCTGTCGCCTCGTAAACACGAATTGTGAGCCTCTCCCACAATCATCTTTTGTCACACCTACTCATTCATAAGTAGCCATGCCCAAATCCCGGTACCTGTACCCGATTGCATTTGTTCGAAGACATCCTTGACTCTGGCTTATTTGGAACGGGTTTCAAGGTTGTTGATTGTCTTCACCTGGATCACCTTTCGTGGCTATCAGATGCATTCGAAAAGCCAAACCTGGTGCCGTCACCAGGGAGGAGCTATACCTACATCGCCAGTTCGAGATACACCGGAGAGTCAAGCTAGTCAAGTCGCATCGCAACATCGTCATGAAATCACTGTTCCAGATGTATCATCATTTTTTTTGGTTATGGAATTCCACGACGCAGGAGATCTCTATGCGGCACAGAACGAGGGGAGGCTCGCGGAAATGACGAGCTAGTCAAGAAAACTATGGTTCAGTGTTATACTTATGATGATGAAGTCGGATATGGTATTATCGGGCCCGAAGCGGCCCATGTAACCTTGGTACAATGTGTCTCGCGCTGCTATCTAGAAATATTCCTTCCCAACCTCCCCGTATCAGTACCCCTTATCGTCAAAGGACAAAGACCAAGAGACACTAATAACTTGAATGAGAGTACCGGGTTAGGGAAAACCAACGTGCTGAAGTAACTTTAACAAATTTGTGTGTTTCTGAAATGTGGGGGAACATGTAGTATTGCTGGCTCCAATAGAGCTGACGGTGCGTTATTGCTGAATGTTTGGTGCATGAGAGTTGTTTCGTGTAGGGTGAGATCGTGGTTTGGGCCGAGGACGCTACGAGGGATTCGCCGGATGAATGGAGATTTCGCGTGGGGATTAATGAAGTAGCGCCTCGACCACATTTCGAGAATAAAAGAATGGACCTAGCAACATGAGTGCATAAAAGTTAGCTCAGAAAGTGTGTGAAGGAGCGTCACTGGCCTCCGTTAGGAGGACAGAGGAAGACCTGCGAAGTCTTCCTCCTCCTAGCAAGCCCAGGGCTCAAGTTGGTCGAAAATAGGCTCTCAACCATCGTTTTCCGACCCATCGCCTTGGGACGTTTCCCCGGAGCGATCATCCTTGTTACCAAAGACAACCGGGAAACGATTTGTAGATTGTACAAACTTCATCAGGGACTTAACATGTTTTGACTTGTCGCTGAGAAGATGACGGATTTGCAATGCGTTGAGTCGTGTCGCATTTCGTAGGGTAGTCCTTTGTGCTTCATAACGTCTGCATGTAAGGAGGTAATGGGAAACGGTCTCGTCTACGCCACAGTGCTGGCAAAGAGGAGAGTCGACTGCTCGGATCTTGAAGAGATGAGCGTTGAGACCGATATGTGCTGTTCGAAGCTGCGTGAAAATGCTGGCTTCTGGGCGAGAAAGTTCGTCGTAAATACGCTGGATGCGGTTTGGCGAAGGAGTCGGGTCGATTTTTCGCAGGAAGCGGCACTTGGGCGAGCTCGTCCATTCTGAGAGCTGCTGCTGTTTTGCCTCCTTTGTTTTCATGGCGACCAGAGCCGAGCGACTACAGGGAATGAGGTGGTGGAGGATGGAATCTGGGGTGAAGATGTTGGTTTCATCGCCTTCTGCTGCATGATTTGCCTCTCTATCTGCCCTTTCATTGCCTTCCAATCCTCGATGACCCGGGATCCACCGAACCTCCAAGTCGAACGCCTTTCTTTCTTTCCTTAACCTCCGTAGCCTGCGGTAGAATTCTCTGACTAGCATGATGCCCGGACCCGGTCGTTTTGCTTTGAGAGCCAAAATTGCCGCTTGGGAATCAACGAAGATAGTCACCTTGTCTAGGTCCTGAATACTGTCGATTATGTCGAGCCCTAGAAGAGTTCCAACAAGTTCTCCTTGAAAAACAGTATAGTGAGATTCGGGACCAAGATGTAAGCGTCGGATGACTTCCCCGTTCGGGGCGGATTGTAGTTTGCACCACGCTGCCGCCCCGATATTAGCTTGAGAGCCAGACCCGTCGGTGAAGATACAGGTTCTGCTCCCCTTAGACTCGACTTCCTTTGCTTCTGCTGCTGCGCTGTCCTTGTTCCTGGCGATGTGAAAGGTTACCGTATTTGGGACTGCGGTTACCGGAATCGTGTCGACGATTTCGAGAGGGGAATAGAGTTCCGGAAACGCCTCGAAGAGCTTATGGATCGCTGACTTGTGAGATTGAGGGACTCGCTTGCACCTGTTGACAACTTTCTGCAAAGGGTGAGACTTGGGTAAAGAACAGAGTCTCGTAGCTGAGCGAAAAAGGGAGAGATTGAGGCGAATACGCGTTGGAAGGAGGTTTGCGTGAAGGTCCAAGGCTATCGTCGCTGTGGATCTGTGACCTCCGACAGCAATACGACTCGCCAGGCGTTGAGGCTTGGACAGCTT
The DNA here is from genome assembly GCA_029320655.1 of Mycena floridula. Classification (NCBI taxonomy): domain Eukaryota; kingdom Fungi; phylum Basidiomycota; class Agaricomycetes; order Agaricales; family Mycenaceae; genus Mycena; species Mycena floridula. Next base: position 108,238 of record JARIHS010000033.1, on the reverse strand, counting down.
TGCGGCAAAGCCAACAGAGCCGACCAAACGTCTCTCGCCTTTCCTAACTGGATTGAACCAAACCTCCAGAGCATATTCCATTCTCGGAATGACCAGACCTATGTAAAGTCTTCGGACAAACTTCTGCGGCATACCATTTGAGGCGTTCGAAAGGCGTGCAAGAGCAATGGCGGCTTTTGTCCCCTTGGCGATGGCATATTCCACATGGACCTTGAAGTTTAGTGATGAGTCGACGTGAACACCTAGATACTTGGTGCTCGGGCTGGGTCGAATCGTGTTGCCGGCAATAGTGATAGAGAGTTGGGAGTCTGAGGACGGAGTTGACCTCCGGGGATGATGGACTAGCTGATATTTGTCTAGGTCGAATTTTGATGCTGAGTCGACGCTCCAGCCCAAGCCTTCGGCGCCCAGCTTCTCCAGTTTCGCGATGTTCTCCTGGATGGTGTCGCTGACAACCACCATGGCTGTATCGTCAATATAGCCGAGGATCTTATCGTTTCGCTGGAGTACATCCTTTCCGATTTCCAGCAAGCTTGAGCTGTAGATCAGATACAGGACGACGCTGAGAGGTGAACCCTGAGGGATTCCAGTTGGGACTGAAACACCCTCCTCGATATGGTCGTCGAAGAGCAAAGAGGTAGAACGGTTGGCTAGGAAAGAGCCAGTCCAGTCGACTAAGTCGTCGTCTAGACCCATTCCCCTCATCCTTTCGAGAAGCCTTAGATGCGAGACGTTCGGAAAAGCGGCTGAGATGTCCATGTATAAAACACTGGCCACCTTGCCCACTCTCCAAGCATCCTTTACAGTCTGGGTCAGAAGCAAGAGCGGGTCCGAAGTGCACCGCCCCGCTCTTCCCCCAAAATGTCAAGAGCAATCGGCCTGTAGGCTTTGGCGATCGTGTAGTCATCCTTGCCGGGTTTTCGTAATACTATCGTCTTGAACTGTCGAAGAACCATAGGGAAGTGTCTGAGAGCTAACGAGCGGGTCAGCAGAGCGTGAATTATCGGAACGAACGTATCTGAAGCAGATTGGAGCGCGATATTAGGTATTCCAGAAGGTCCTGGAGCCGAATACGGCTTTGCTTTCATCAGCGCCCGTTGAACGTCGTCTAGTGAGATCGCCGGCGTTCGGATAGTTCGTTTGGGTTGCTCCGTTTCTCGAGGTTCGACGTCAGGGTCTTCAGGGAAGAATGATGAAGCAAAGATCTTAGCTTTTACCCGAGGGTCTGCTGTGGCCTGTCCCCCGGGTTTCATCATCGCAGGCGTCCTGGTAGGACCAGACTTCTCTCCAGGCTCTGTTGCATACTTAGCAGCCTTCCATATCTCCGTGTCCAGCACTTCGGTGAGCCATTCTCTCCAGTGTCTCTGTTTCTGCCTTCTAACTTCCCCCCTGAACTTCTTCTTCCATGTCTTCATTCTCTCCCAACTGCTGTCCGATCTCTCTTTACTCCACTTCTTCTGACTTTCCCTCACTCGAACCCTGAGCTCCGACAGTTCCTTCGACCACCAGCGCTTCGAATACTTTGACGGTCGTGACATCTTGACCTCCTTGCCGAGAATCGATTTGGTTTCTTCGATGATCGCGTTTGTGAGGTCGTCCAGGTCTGAAGCCGATTTTGCTGACTTGATGCACCGGACCATTTGAGCTAAGATGACACTTGCTTGTACTCGGTTATTGAAAGATTCCCAGTCGACCTCACGGAGCAGAGGTCTCGACGTGGGTTCGTTGCGCATAAGGGAGAGATCGAGGTCAGATACTGTCATTTGATGCCAAGAGCCCTCACCGAATCGTGTGCCACACTTCGTGACACACGGCGCTAGCGTTTCCTTATCCGCAAAGACCAAGTCGATAGTCGATGTCGTCTTGTGAGCGCAGGAAGTATGAGTTACTGTGCCTGGCTTTGTACATAGGTCGAGGTCGATGGAAGCAATGAGGCGGAGAAAACTCTCTGTGTCACTTGCTTGACATCGTTTGGCGTATCCTGGACCTGCCCACCAAGCATGATGCTTGTTGAAGTCACCGAGCATGAATACTGGGCGTCGGGAAAGCGAATTTTGGAAATGGCGGCGGAGTTCGGTGATTGTTGTGTTGGAGTCTGGGATATTGTAGACTGAGTAAAGGTCGAGAGCTTTGTCGTGGAGTGTAAGGGATATCGCAGCGACGTGAGTACTGTCTACCGAAATTTGATTCCAGGTGGATGAGTCGATAAGGTTGCTAATGTAGAGGGCGCTTCCAAATCTTCCATCAGCGCCAGGTCGTTTCGTTGGAACCACTCGCGTCCAATGGCTGGGAGAGAGAGACGGAATATCGAAGTCTTTCGGACATTCCTGAATGCATAGAATATCAGTGTCATTGGGCGTAATGTTGTTTAGTAGAGAATGTAGAATAGTCGTTGATTTTCCTATGTTTAGACTTTTGATTCGTAGTGGTATCGCTTTGGGTTTACGATGATTCATGTGTGGCGCAGCGAGAAGCTCGAGCTGCAAGTCGAACGGTCCCGTTCAAAAGCCTGCTGTCTGAATGAGCAGGACTTATCGAAGGAGAAGTGAGAAGAGTCGATGGTGGCGGCATTTGGATCGCTGAGACGTGCTCTTTCGCAGAGAACACATTTTGGCGATATCCGGCAGTCACGGACTGAAAGGCATTTCGATGGATGAGGACAAGGGCAGGTAGCAGTCGGGTGCTTTTGCGCGCAGCGAGCACAGAAGGCGATTCCAGTGGGACATTGGTACGATTTGTGACCCCATTCTTGACACGTAAAGCATTGGTCAGGACCGTTTCGATACCACTCGCCGAAACAAAGAGCATGCTCAATGAACAGTCCGTGGTTGAAAAGCTTGTTTGCAAGCTCTTCCGTCGAAACCGTGATGACCAACGACGACGACATTTTGCCCCGTGTTAGCGATTTGGGATTAAGCCAGCGTATATCAAGGACGTTGTAGCTGGTTAATTCCGGGTTGCTGTCGAAAACACGGTCCCAATCGTTTCTATTCTCTGGATCAAAGGTCGTCGAAACAGAGTGAATTACGATTTTGAAGGCCCTGGTGAAAAGGGTGGCTCCACGGGCGAGGCGAGCAATCCAAAGGTCTGAATGCTGTAGCAGTCGTGTCACTTCTGGTTCCGATTTGGTGAAGACTGTGAGCTTGTCTCGACCATCGGGGTTGACGCCAGAAATGCTGATGTCGTTGAGGGAAGGGTGGTCGCAGCCTCGGATTGCTGACTGGACTCTTATCGCGAGATTCTTGCGGGTGAGGGAGCGAATCTCGACCGCGTCTGGTGAATCTCGAATGGAAACCGTGACCGAAAATCTGGGCTTCGCTGGAATTTGAGGCGCCTGCTGCTGCTGCTGCTTTGCTGGTTGATGTTTCTGACCAGACTGAGGGAATGTTGGAGCTGCCGTGGCTTGAGAAGGACCTTTGCAAGTCGAGGAGGGAATATCCTGAATTCTTTTCAAGACTTCATTGATTTTCCTTTCGACGCTTCCCAGCTTCTCTCCAATGACATCCCCAACCGACTGCTGCTGCTCCCGTCTTTCTACTGGGCCTTTCTCCATCTCTCTCTCTCTTCCCAAAAGGACCGCTCCAACTTCTGCCAGATCTCTAAGCTTTTTCGTCGCTTCTGCTCCTGCTCCTTTCCCCTTGGCGTTCGTGTCTGAGACTGCTAACCGTGTTATCTGGATTATCGCGTTGAATACACTGGCGGCATCTTTTAGGGCTGGGGGATGAATCGAGCTTGCTAGGATGTGAGCCGTCGTCTTTCCGTCTGGTCCGCTGGCCGTGATTTTGTCTAGAAGGGACGGGGCGTCCTTCTTCGGCTTGGGGTTCGATGGCGACTGTATGTGAGACGGGTCAGCACTGAATGAAGAGCAAGAGTCGACTTCCCCATCGTCAGATGGCGGAGAGAATGTCCTTGCAGACAAACTCTCCCCTCGCTTTGCAGAACGACCCTGGTTTGTTCCTTCGACCAAAGGTGAGACCAGCTGTACATTTCCACTGACATTCTGGGGAGTGACGTTCGATTCCGAGGAGGTCTGGGCATGCTTGGCGACGAGATTTAGCGGGCGGAGACCGTTCGAGGTGGCTGCTGCTGAAGATGGGCTAGCTGCTGCGGCACCTGCAGCAACGTTTGACCAGTCCGAAGGGTGGAAAGGGTATATATCCGGGGCTTTCCCTTGGGCTCTGGTGGTTCTCTTGGGGATATCTGTATTTTTAGCGCAGCAATCATTTTTCTTCGGAGCAGAGTCGACTTCCCGTATACCCGTTGGCGGAGGTTCACCCTTTGACAGGATTCCCTCCCCTCGCTTTCCAAGAGCACTCGGGACGGCCTTCCGTGAATTCTTGGTGGCATTACGGGGAATAGACGACGACGAAGATGCTGATGCATTATTGTGGGCGCGTTTGTTCATTCTGGCGTGTTTCGGGGCAAAAAGAATGTCGTTCGAGTGGTATTAGATTATAGAGCTAGGATATCCAGGAGAACAGGAAGACTACGCTAAGCTAAGACCTATGCGACACCTATTCCGAACGGCCAGCAGAGCCTGGACCGTGGGAATTTTAATTGAGGTGGTGGCACGGATCAAAGAGCGTCCCCCAGTGTTATACTTAATTCATTCTTGTTTCGCTTTTACTCAAGAGAAGGCTTCGCAGCCCAAAACCTGCCTTGACAGTTGAATCACTTCAAGGTTTCTACACTCGTTTTCGCCGGCATTGAATACAGCGAGCTAGTCCCACCCGATTTCACCGCTGTATCCTCGATTTACAAGGTTGCAGAATTAATTCGAACCGACCGCCACGATTGCTTGATGTGCTCTTGTCAAGGACACTTTTTCCTTTAGGTGCAATTGCAAGACCATGGATTGATCTGCTGGTTGAAGACAATATAAATTATTCCTTGACTGATTTCTGCCCTGACGTCCCACAGATAGCGCCACTTAAGAACATCAATCTCTCCGACTATCAGCGCTAGCTCAAAGAAATCATTGACCCACTAGTTTCCACGAGTGTGGCGAAGGTCGAGTTGCGCATCGAGAAGCAGCCGGACCGACTCGAAGATTTTCAAATGTTTGCTGCATGCGACGCCTACAGGATCTGGTAAGTGATAGGTATATTTGATTGCCCTGTTCGTGGACGAATCATTTCGCAGTGCACCGTCTCATTCCGGGATGTGTTCTTAACTTGATTAGAAGGTATCACCTAGTGTATGATTAATTGAGTAGATCACAGATTGTTATAGCTACTAGACAGTCAGGCGCAGTGATGACCGACAGATCGCCCTTTTCAGTCATCGAGTCCACGAATCGCTTTGCTTGGCCCAACCCGGGAGAAGCTTCGAGCCAGCTGTTTCATTTTGACGTTGTCCACCTTTTTCAGCACCTCTTGAAATCTCGGTAAAAGTGACTTTGATCGTAAGCTGATCTGCGAACTATCGTCTTCCCAAGTGCGAACTTGGAAAGACGGGACTGCGACAAGTGGCGGTGCTCTCGCGTCATCGAGGTCTGGTAGTGGAGATTTTTGGATTTCATTGTCTCCTGATTCTTCGAATTTGTTTGACTCGTCGTCAAATTCAAAGTCGGCATCGGCGTCGTCCTTCGGGGCTCGGAGAATAAGGATGAGGTAGTGTAAAAGATTTTGGTCGACATCGATTTGACCACCCACGAGCGACTCCAGCTGTTGTGGTTGCAGGTTACAGGCCGCAAGGTACTGTTCCTCACGAAACTTTCTGAAGGCGATGTCGTGATCCTGCATGACCTGTCGCGGAATCAGGCCTGCGAAAGCTATACGGGAATCGATTTGGTCCTTGATGTCCGCTCGTTCGCCGTTGAGAACTCGGGCATCTTCTGGCACACTGATATCGACAGTGGAGGCGGCGATCGCACTGGCGGCTTGGTGTGAGCAAGTTTCTTCGTCCAAATGTATCCAAGCTTACACTGCCCATAATTCCTTTCTCGCCCATGGATTGAGAAAAACCTTCCGGGTAGTGTTGGCATCGACGATGTAGGAATAGTTGCTTTTTTTCGGAGAGGCGGCGTGGATGGTGAAGAAATCGGAGTTGGGTTCCACATACTGACTGTCTGGATGTCCTTCAGTTCCGCGACGACTGTCGACGAGAACCGGAAGAACTTGATGTACAGGAAAGTAGTCTCTGACCATCTGACTGTCCTTCTTGTCGAATCGATATACCCCCTGCTCACAGAACAGAAGGTCAAGGTACGAAGAGGACGTGGTGGAGAATATGACCGGTCTTTTCCAGCGCAGCATCCAAACCAGAAGATAGATGAGACAGTTCGATTTCCCTGTGGCGGCTTGTCCTGTTATAAGGAAACCCGATACTCCCCAATGTTCTCGAATGAGTTTTCGTACTCGCCTATACTCTTTTCTTATCAAAAAATGACCATTGGGAATGTCTTGCAAGACTCGGCCGTCGAGTTGCCAGAACTCCTGCCCTTCGATGATGAAGCTTTTTCTCTCCTGACCCCAGCATTGCTCCCAGAACTCCTCCCACTTCTTCGGCGCCTCAGTAAGGTAGTTTGGGAGGTTTGTAGTCTTGAACCTTTCAGCTGGAGGTGCCAGTGGTTGGTCTGGGGAGAAGTGCTTCGACTCTGACATGGCGGTGGCTAATAAGCAGAACCCGATAAGATAAGATAATATCACCAGTTTGTGTCACAACGATGCGTGACCGAATTCAACGCGTTCTTCAGTTCAACACAACAATGCCCAAAGTCCTCAAAGTCCCGAAAGTTTCCAAGACGGTCCTTAAAGCTTCTACTTCAGTTCTTCCCAGAGCGACCATTGAGGCTACTATCCAAACTCTGGAACAACAAACAATGGGCAAGTGACACCAAACCGCGACCGCCGACGATCCTTCAAAAGTCTGACTGTTCTGTTCTAGACAAATCCTGGTATTCTGCTCTGAGTGCTGAATTCAGTAAACCCTACTTTCTAAAGGTAGTGTGATTTTGTTTTCTGCCGCTCTGTTGCTCAACGTGAACCAGTTGAGAGACTTCCTCATCCTTGAACACGAATCGCATACCATCTACCCTCCTCGTGCGACCTTGTCTACTCCTTTCCTTACTCAAGCTAATAGGTCCAAGTGAATGATGTGTATTCCTGGTCGCGACTTACGGAGCTTCAGTCCGTCAAGGTCGTTATATTGGGGCAGGTGAGCACCTTTATTTCTCTCTTTCAAGCCCTCATAGTATTCCAGGATCCATATCACAACGTTGGCCAAGCACATGGGCTCGCATTTTCGGTTTTGCCTCCAACTAAACCGCCAGGATCGCTGAAAAACATCTATAAGCAACTCGCGACCGACATACCATCGTTTGTCACTCCGAAATCAGGGTATGCTATCCATTTTATTTCCGCATCTCTCCCAAATTCACGTCTGTAGGGACCTGAGTCCAGTCGCGAAGCTTGGTGTTCTGTGGCTCAACACATGTCTAACGGCAAGCGTCATTCATTCATTGAGGCTAGATTTGCTAAATCCCTTTGCTAGGTCAGGGCCCATAATGCCAATTCTCATGCTGGTAAAGGATGGGAAAAGTTCACCGAACAAGTTATCCGGACTGTCGCTGAGAATCGCGAACGAGGCGTCGTTTTCATGGCCTGGGGACTTCATGCTCAGAAAACATGCGATAAGATTGGTATCGACGAGGTAAGGACCCATTATTGATATCCAACTTGACTGACTCTTGTACAGACTCGACACTTGCTTCTCAAATCAGCGCATCCTTCCCCTCTGTCCGCTCATCGAGGATTTCTCGGGAATGGTCATTTCAAAACAGCGAATGATTGGTTGGAAGCCAGATATGATGAGAGGATCGATTGGAATGTGCTTGTTTGAAGATCTGACAAGAGATCAGGTAGTTTTTGGTTCGGACGGTGAATATCTCTATCTAACCTTGTCATTGCGCTTTGTTCGTCAGCACAGCATAGAATAAGAGACGAGTTCTACCACTCAGCTGCTCTGAATTGGACAAGTGTCTTTATCCTTTCATCTTTAACTTGAGGCCACGTTCAATCGGTTTCAAGTTGCAAATTGCGGGCAATGGTTCTCCTCGCGATTGTAGATCCATCGCTCTCGAAGTTCAGCTTCGACCTTGAACCATCGGCGGTGTAGATCAGCGACTTGCGGTATTGTGACCTGGGCTTCGCTTCATTCCTTCGATGTTTCAGGCCCGGGGCAACTCAACGTTACTTTACGCTCTGTGTCTGCCATTGCATTGCTCAGTGTCAATCTAGATCATCATAGATGACTTGTCACGATGGGCAAAGACTCCGAAGAGGTTTTGACGGACAATGTTGCCCGTCATGGTAATGTAAGTAGGCCGGGTGCTTGCCTTCGATTCGAAAATGATTGACAACCTGGACATTTCTGGAGCATCCAACTGGCTTTCATGGTTTGTCTAATTATATTTCTCGACGGGCCTCTGTTCACGTAGGTGAATTGGAGCCGTTCATGAATCCTATAAGAGGGAGCCAGCGAGCACAGTTTTTTCATCAGCTTCTAAACTACAGTGTTTGACTAGCTTCACTATGAAACTTTCTGTCTCTCTTTCTCTTCTCGTCGCTGCTGCTAGCGCCCTGGCTTCGTCGATGCCGGTCAAGCGCGATGACCTGCCCCAGCTCTTCAATGGTATGTGGCGTCTTGCAGAGGTTATCAATATTGTATGCTAATCTATAATGTCATAGGCCAGAACATCACTTTCGCAGACTACAGTGATATCATTGTCTCTGGTTCCAATCTATTTGGATTGGCCTGTCAGCCCATGGGCAAAGATATTCCCGACTCTCTCTCTGCCACCGACGCACAGGGTGCTTCAGCCTGGGGTGCCACTACCGTCCTCGGAATCTACGACTTTGATGAAATCAGTGCAACTTACGTTTTGCAGTTTCCTTTCTTCAACCCTGGGCATGCCTACAGTATGTTTCATTCCTTTTCCTTCATATTTTTCGCTGATTATTTCATACTAGCTGTGACTATGTTCGAGTACGACATCAGCACTCTCCAAGTCGTTCGGAAGAACCTCAAGTCTCAGTCCTTCATCTGGGTCAACCGCCCTGGACATGATGATTAGATGCACTGAGAATAGTATGTCTTGATAGTTTGAATAATCCTTTGAATATTCGTTGGTGATAGTACGACTTGACTGAAATACAGTTTTTTGATTGCTTACGGCGTTTTCCCTTTTCATCTTGGGCTGCACGATCTGGAAGACTCTTGATATCATGCCAAGAAAGACATCCAGTGATGAGTCTCCTTCGCCGGCTTCATCTCTTCCGGTTTCGAGGCTGACTAACATGATTTGGCTGTCAACCAGAGCCAATAATTTGCACGGTCGTCGGATTACACTTAGCTGTACATACATACTGGCGCTGGCGCGGCTTAGATTACTTTCGGCGTAGGCCTTGCCGGTACTTCGTTCAGAAGTTTGAACGCTTCTTGATTCATCACGGATGGTCGCATGGATGTAAGTGGATCATTTCCACACTAGAATTGATAACTTGGCTCGGATCTTGAGGCCGTGATGCTTGATCCGCCACACAACATGTCTGCACCTGTGTGAAAATGTTATCATGAGCGGTAGTGTGAGGGAAAAATGAGCTGCTTGGGCATGGCCACCTAGTACATCAGTGATCACGGCCAAACAGACTGCTGGTGTTCCCTTTCATGTGAAAATCGATATATATTCCAGACTCTTCACTTTAAAGTTGATTACCTTCTCGCCCTGCTTGCCTCGTCATGAACGAGTCCAGTGACTCTGAAGTGCTACCCCAGACAGGTTTCATCATTCCAAGTTCTACAAGGGTATGATGAGACTGATACTTAAACTTGTCACATTACGAGCCGTTGTACCGCTCCTCCTTCAAAGCAGTACCCCCATACCGGATGAAAATCAAAGCCAGGGATCTTCTCGACGCCTTGACAATGGAAGTCCACTCTTGGAATATCAAAGAAGACAATCCTGGTTACTGGGCAGATGTATGTCGACATTCGGTGGCAATGGCAGAGGTCTGTCGTTGAGCATCCCACAAAGCTTTGTTCTGATTGATCCCACGCCAGTTGAGCTACCAGACTCACGACTTTGAAGTCAAGCTTCAGATCTCCCGGTTTACCTGGTACGAGACTCCTATCTCTCTCATTGGATTCCCTTGTAAAAATCCTAGGTACATGATTTATATAGACGATCTTGCTCGAACGATGCCCATCGCTCTTCAGAATTTCCAATTGGGGCTCCTGCACGGTCAGGTTCACACCGATCCAGTCCTTCGACAATTTTCATCCCATCTCCGCGACATGTACCTTTTGGTTGCCAACTGCACCGTATGTGCTGCTCTCGAGTTCGTCAGTGGCTGTGTTCTTGAGGCCCGGACGGAAATCCAAGATATGCCTCCGAGTCCGCTTGCAGAGCGATGGCCATACTTTCTGCAAAGCAAGACTGGAGTTGCGCCAGCCTACTCTTTCATGATTTTTCCAAAGGACAAAAATCCAGACATTTCAACGTTCATTCAGGTCGTTGCAGATATCAATGTCTTCATCGACCTCACCAATGATGTTCTCTCGTATGTTTCTCGCTTCCTGCTCTCAAATCCACTAAACCGAACTCGCCAGATTCTATAAAGAAACGCTGGCTAGTGAAGTCACAAACTATATTCACAAGTCAGCGACGACGGGGAAATCACCCGACGCCACACTAGATCAGACCGCCCACGAAGTCATCTCGATATACGAAAGGATATCATTATATGTTCGACTTCGAACTGCAGAGAAGCATGGTCAACCTTTGTAAAAGGCTACGTGTACGTCTCTCAGGTTTACGACGGTTACTTACCCACAGAGGGATTAGTGCGTTTCACATCACCTAGGACAGGTACAAGCTCAAGGAGCTAGATATTGCCACATAACGTCTGTTGTCAGTTGAGAGATTAGATAGATCGAAATACATATTACAAGATAATTGCAGCTACAAGTTACAGAGTAGATGTTTTTCGGTCGGACCAGCCTACTACGTAATTACATCGGCCATCTCAGAGAATGAAATATGTGAAAAGGCTTTCCCGGCGTGTCGCAGAACAGCCCATACAAAAGTACACCACCTTGTCTTCGTAGCTGCTCTCGGGCAAGCTCATCCGTCTTGTTTGCGATCAGAGCACCTCGGAAATCCTTGGATGGTATTACAACAATGCCGACCGGGACCAGCGTGTAGTCGAACTTCCAGACAAATGCAGAAGATTTTGTGCGTGAGTCAAGTTCCGAATCTTTTGTCCGTTGGATCAATTCGGATTTTTGCCTGACGCATTCACGGAAAAGCTGCCATGAAAGGAAGTCTTTGTCGAGGGATGTCAAGCTTTTGGGACGATCTTTTGGGACGATATGAATGAGAGCAATCAGAGAAGAAAACAGAGGACAAACCGATTGTCCAGGGCTCTCTGTGGCACACTTCGTGGTGTACATCAATCCAATGAACTGTTTGGCACGACCTTGAACAATAATGCTCAATTTGACATCTTCGACACCGTTGAATATCTTGAACAATAACCTTGCCGCTAGGACACTAGAGTACTATTAGAATACAATGAATAATTTCAAGTTCACTGACCTCGGGGTTCAAGCAGACTCGTCGTCTCAAGCGAAGATACTTGGCACGCCGTCGGCTCTCCTGGATACTCTGGGCGTGAAGATACCGCCATGCCAGACGAAGGGTATCCGGGGCCAACTCCATCAGTTCATCCAACTCGGGATCTTTGGTGCAACTCGAATTCAAGAATCGCTGAACGGACCGGGAAACCGAATACCGATAAATGAGGTCGAAAATTCCTGAAAACGTCTCCTCCAAGGGCGGCGGAATCCTATCCCAACCCTTTTCTTCATCGGTCAAGTTCTCATTCTCATGGAAGACATTGAAGTCCCATGCGGTCGCCACTTCGCAGATTGCAGGAATAATATCTGCTTCTACAGCCTGTGAGACGGCTGCAGGACCTTCGTTGGTCATACAAGCCTTTAGATGAGCGCCTGAATGGAACATGACTTCCATGACCATCGATGCCGGAGTCTCGTTGTCCTCATCATAAGTCCCAAGGCGGACGAGAAGCGCTGCAAGAGTCGGTATCGAGCCCTTGGCCATAAACCTCCTACGAATTTGAGCTGAAGGATTCACAGGCAATTTGGGATAATCCTGGTTCATGCCAGCGATAGCGACCAGCATGATTGAAACTGCCAATTCGTCGAATGCGATTCTGGGAGCCTGAAGACCCTGACGCGTAATGTGCTGAATACAGATATCGGCAGCATCTTCGACAAGGGTCAGGGCGTGATGATATTCGGGGTATGTTTCGCCCTCTGAATTGTCCAGCATGCTGATCTCCAGGAATGGTTCGGCAAGTCTTTGCACCAAATGAGGATGATACTTCAGGCTGGAGAGCCACAGACGAGTCATCAACGAGAGGTGTCCTGGTCTCGTTTTCAGCTTTCCAATGTGATCTGCGTCTAGGGCAGCTTCTGTGAGAGAGCGAAAGGTTTCCAATAGGAGGTTGAAGTAAGTGGTGTAGAGTTTCGATGTAGGGTCGTCCTTTTCAAGATGAGTGAGCAAGACAGAGAACTGAGGTACCAAGGCTGTCCAGTTTTTCATCCTGAAAAAGGCTGCCTTTGGTGCAACCGGACCAGACATTCCTTTTACAAGAACCTCCAGGCATTCGTTGATAACGAGGACAGAGCGCGTGAAACGTTCGTCTCCCGGTCCTCGTGAAATGTCCTCGCCAAGGATTCGACGAGATACTACGGGAATGTACTCCAGAAATGAATCCCCGTTGCGGTGAGCCTGATTTCCCATTGCCGCAAGGCTGTCGAGGTCTATATCCGTCACCGACTGGTAATTCACGACGTCAGAGCTGGATGAATCGTCGTCAGAAGAGCGCACCTTTTCACCAAAAAAACGAGAAAAGAGTTGGACCCGCGGAAATACCTTTAAAAGAAGCAGCAGAGCGAGAATAAAGATGCACTGAGAAGGTATAAGTCAGAAATAAGGGCCACGGAACAGCAAACTGTAGCTCACGGCCAGATATTTGATGCTGCCATGCATCGCGAAGCCCACAAAATTGCTGTCCCAAGACATCAAGAACAATGGAAGAGGGGTTTCACCCGGGCCGACCCGAGGTATGCCTCGAAGGCTATCGCGGCTCTCTTGCGATCTAGATCCGTTCATGAGACAAAACAGAAAAAAAAACGCCCCGTTTCCGCGCCAGACCAAGAAAATTCGCAGCCACTTGAAAGTTTCGATTCATGTACGCCATTATAAATTATCCTTGAAAAACAGGTACCATTAGAGCTGATTCTATCTATACAGACAAAGGTTTATTGTCCTTTTGGGCTGAAGGCGGCTCGTTAGCTGGTAATAGTTTCCAATGAGCCACAGACTTACCCATTGTGATCCGGTCTCCTAACGAAAGCGCGATACCCTGCGATTTGGCTCGGATGCGGACATGACCTGTAATGTTTCCACTTTCTGCCCGCTCGACGCTCAGATTGGCCAATGCATCTTCGCCTATCATACGGTATTTTAGCATCTAGGTGAGTGAAGAGTACCATAATGACATACCAAACGTGCTTCGAGCATACATGTTGGCAGATAAAAAGTCGCAATCGCCAGACAAAGCTCCTTCAGGTGTCAGACACGACATGTTGGTCGCCTTCATGACATGGGCAAGATATTCTCGAGGATCACTGAAGCTCAATTAGCAAAGATATCTGAACTTGAAGCGAAAGACGTACGTCAGGGTGCTGTTGACATTCACTCTGTTCTCCCATTCGAATTCTGTCCACATGCTTCGGAACTAGACAAAACAGTCAGACGATGACTGCCAGGTAACCAAAGAAACACACCTGAGCTTCATTACAATACGCTGGCTTGATGTAATCCATGATATCGATGTGGATATCATTTAAAATTACACAGGCCTCCGACATGTTGGGCCCTTCCCAGAGAATGCTGCCAAAGATCACACCAGTCTCCGTCGACGAGACCTGAAACCGAAGCGTTAGAATGCTTCGACAAGGAAGAAGCCAAGATATACCTTGATAGTCGCCTTAATGCTCTGGAAACCGTGTGGTGCGATGGTATACACCGAAGGCCGCTCCACGAGTTTAAGGTCACCTAAGGTAGCAAAGTCGAGACAAAGATTTTGCAATGTATTCGGCGTCTGATTGACGAGCAAGACATCTTGGGTGTTGCATAAATATGCGAAAGCCAACAAAGTCAACGTTACATACCCAAGGTGATGTCGAAACCGTGCATCTTGACAAATGCCTCGGCATAGATGGGGTCAGAGAAACCTGTTGCAGCAAAGTATCAAATGCTGCCATGGCGCAGAACAAGTTACCGACCTGTGAGCTGAGATATACGGCTTCAGATTTGACATGAAATCTTCATGCGCCTCTGCGGCACCGGTCGCTCGCCCGACGTCCTCGTCGTACTAGAGTTCAAGTTAGACGGAGGAGGGTATCATGAACAAAAAACCTACATCAATGGCATCGTCGGCCGTCTTCTTCGAGAACTGGCGGAATGATAGCAAGTCGTCGACCTGCACAGTTGCAGCATTCGTCTGCTCCGTCTTCTTCTTCTCAGCAGCTCGTTTCTGCCGATTTTGTTAACAAACGAGAAGAGAAAAAGGGTATCGAGAAAATCTACCTCTTGCGCACTCAGCATCTTGGAAAATGCTGTCTTGGTGTCCGAGAGGAAAATCGCGTGTGCTGAAGCTTGCATGTCTCCCAATGTCTGTATGCAGTTCATGATCCGCTCGCTAGAGTCCTCGTCGATCTGCACAGTGACAAACTTGGATTGACCAACACGGATGATCGAGGCCATGATCAGCATCGACTAAAAGATCTTCAGACATCGAAGAAAATATGTAAAGAGTTCAGGACATACCTCGGCTCTCAGTGTGTTGACGGCAGTCTTATCCTGGGCCTTTTCTTGGAATCTGAGTACCAACTTTGTCAGCGTCGCGGCCAGAACTGCTCCAGTAAAGAAGTCTCCGTTGAGAATCAAACCTAAGGTAATTTGTTAGATCGAACAGGATATTGAATCAAATCTAAGCTTACTGCGAAGGGGTGGTTTCGAAGCGGCTTTGACAGCTTCCAATCTGGCAGCAGAGGTGCTGCTGAAGGCAGTCTCTGTGGCATAAGTACCGTCGGCCAAAACCTTTGGTCGTCCACCCCCAACAGCCTTTTCCTTCTCGACCTCTGTGGCCGAGTCGGGAGCAGTTCCATCACCCCCAGCTTCATCCAACAATCGCTGTTCGGACGCCAAAATCGGTATTTCGCCCACGATTTTACGAACTTGACGCATTGTGCTGTGAATGTCTTCAACATTCTCGACGTATTCTCCAAGGATCCAAAGGACACCGCGGAAGACTTTGCCAGACTTGACCTCAGGAAGGGTTTGGATGAGTTTCTCGCAAACTGTAACTCGAAGCAGCGGAAACTTTTCAACGACTTCTCTGGAAGACGATGAGTAGTGAAAGGTAACTAATTGAGGATCGACGAACCGGACAAAGGCAACAACATCCAGAGCAGAAGGATTATTTGAATCGCCAAGGAAGTCCATCAATGCGTGTACAACGCTGCCAGCGACTTCGGAGAATTTTATGGCCGTCACATGTATCGACTGAATAAGAAGTTGTCGGTATTCAGGAGCCTGAAAACAAGGTCAGTTATAACAGCAGGAAAGCACAGTTTATGGACCTTTTCGAAATCAGCCTCTTGCGTCTTTTGAAGCTCTTTCTTGAGGAACAGGACGACTTCTTCCACATTGCGACTGGAGGTCATGCTGAGGACAATACCGACGGCCTTGCGACGGACTTCCATATCTCCGCTGGTAGAAAGGATCTGGAGAACATCCATGGTGAGACTGTCGAGAACTTGTTCGTGCTTTGACCGAAGAGTCTCTAGACGATCCAATACGATGAGCTTGACATTGTTATCCTGACTCTTTCACGACGAGGCTGATGAAGCATGAAGCAGCAGCTACATATAATGAGTAACACGAGTTGGAGAATAGACAAGCTGGTCACCTTTGACGGCGGCAGGGTTCTGGGTCAGAGTGGTAAGTGTCGTGGCAGCCTCGTATTTCACCGCGTGAGATGTAACATTCAAAAGCTCAAACATGATTCGAATGTAGCGAGGCTAATGAAGATGATGAACTGATGTTCCAAGAGCAAAAGACTTCTCACTCACCCGATGTGCTGAATCCGATTTACAATCGGTCCGAATAACCTCGATGATGCTCATCTGCAGTGTCTCGTCCATGCCCGGAATGGTATCATAGACGCTAAAAATGTATTCAACTGCCTTTTGCATCGAGCAATGGGCGAGAAACACGAAAGCATTGCGTTTACAGGTCGAATCGGTTTCCGCGATGAGGAAAGTGAGCATGAGCTCTGGTGCATCCGGGATCAGGTGTTCGAATTCTTTGTATATCGAGTATACAGCAAAGACGGCATTCTTGCGGACATATGAATGTCTGTGTTCGAGACAAGAGCGGCAGGTTGGAATTAGAGGCTCCAAGAGTTCAGCATCTTTGGCGATTTTTTGCAGGAAACGAAGAGTGGCGCCGCGGATGTATTCATTGGGATGTTGCTGCAGTTATTGAGCCACAAAATAGTTGGAGAACCAGCGCTGTACTTACCAGGTCATTTCGAATGGCATTACTGAGAACGAGAACGAGAATCAGCTTTGGAATGCAAGATGAAGTAAGACATACACAACAAGAATCATTTCCTGCTTTAGCTTGCCCGTCTCGTCGTATTTCGGGCAGACCTCCCAGTAAAAGTGTAACAGCTTCTTGAGATGCTTGTTCCTTGTAGGCATAACGAACTGGATGATGGGCATCATCAATGTGGGCTGTAATTTCGGAGTCAATTATGGACATGATGCAGAATAGAATAACGCGCCTGAGGGTTTCCATTAATCGTAGAGATAATAATTTTGCGCAACGTGTCGAGTTTGACTTCATCCGAGCCTTTTTCGAGAGACTGTCTAAGCTCGGCAGCAGAAGGGTATTCAGCGCTCGACTCGAATACGACTGTGTAACACGAAGAATCCGCTGTCGCCATCGTTGTCTGCAGCCTACTATTATGACGGGTAGAGGAATCGTGCGTGGGAATTATTTTGATATTAGTGGTCTCTTGAATCGACCATGGCACAGACGAAAAAATCCACAAAGTCCGCTGTCGGTGCTCCTTCTCAGCATTCTCAGTCAAGCCGCAAAGGAAAAAGAGCATGGCGCAAAAATGTGAACATCGACGACGTCGAAGCAGCCATGGAAGACATTCGGACTGAGGAGCGAGTTACTGGGACTGCTCTGCATAAAAAGACTGATGCAGAGCTCTTCCATATAGATTTGACTGGAGACGATAAAGGTAAATCTATCCCTTCATATATTCGATGGGTTACTGACATTCAGCAGTCAGAAAATCTCTCCCTAAGCCTTCCACTCTTACATCTTTGAGAATACTCTCCGAACGTTCAGCAATACCAGCAGTGGGCTCACGGAAACGCAGTGTCAGTCGAGATGCCAAAGACAGACTGCTGCGAATAGCAAAACGGCCACGGAAAGGTCCTTTCAACAGCATTATTGACCCCACCGAAGCGGGTGCAGGCAGCGCTATGCTCGGGCTCAGCGAAGCTGTGAAAAACAGCGGAAACTATGACCCTTGGGCACCACAGCCGCCTCAAGAGGAGATCAAGGATGGAATGGAGACTGTGATGAAGAAGGTTATCAAGGTTTGTCATCTAGGACTGGCCTTGGTTTCGAGCTGACTTTTTGTTTGTAGGCCCCGGTTCACAAAGATCCTCGACATGCTATTGATGCACCTGCCATCGCAGAACCTCACCAGGGCACCTCTTACAATCCCCCAGTGAATGCACATCAAGAACTTTTGCTCAAGGCGCACGAGATTGAGGAAAAGAGGGTTAATGATGCTGCCAAAATGGCAGAATTCAAAGCCAAAATCGATTCTGCATGGCACGTCCCCCAAGATCCTCCGGGCGTCCCACCCGGAATGAGAGTAGATGTTGTGCCTGCACAGGACCTCGACGAAGAAGAAGAAGAGGTTATCGCGAAGCCAATGCCGGAGCGAAAAACAAAACAACAGCGTCGGAAAGCTGCTCGGGTTTTGGCAGAGGTCTGCATCCCTTCCTCAAGCTCGATTTCTAGTCGACTTATGTTTCACAGAAACGAGCGCTGGCAGAAAAGACTGCGAAAAAGCGTATGCACTCGACCATCAACGATGCAAAATCGCTACATCGCCAAACTAACAAAATATTGTCCTTGCGGGAAAAGGCCACTGCTCAGCGCAAGCAAGCGATGGAAGATAAACTGCGTAAAGGGCTGGCTGGTCAAAAGCTTGGAAAGCACAAAGTCCCCGAGGGTGAGGTCGACGTTCAGTTGGGCGAGGATCTCAGTGAAAATCTCAGAGGGCTGAAGGTAAGAGCTTTCGTCTTGCAGCAGCACAATTTCTCATCCTTTTTCAGCCCGAAGGAAATCTATTTCGAGATCGATTCCTTAGTCTTCAGCAGCGAGCTCTAGTCGAGCCTCGGGTCAGAGTCATGTGCGTCTTCGTTTTCTTCCTATTCCACCAACCAGAATGTTTATCTGCCTTTTCAGACCAACGAGAAGGAGAAGAGGTATCGTTGAGTACGAGAAACATGCATGGAAGAATTTCGAGTAGTAAATCATGCATTTGGAGCCTCTCCCACCTCCCTGGCAACCTTCCTATCACGGTTTAGCAGGCCGATGAGATACATGGCATGAGCTATATGTTCCTCCTGAAAGTTCGTTTTTCTGCCCCGATTATCGTTGGTGGACCTTTTTGAACAACCTCAGTTCTCCCACGATTTCTTCGAGGTCTACTACAGCTTCCCAATCGTCGAAGGCACCTGCATCATGTTTGCGCTTTTTGAGAGCCAAAACATCGGCTTGCGAATAGAATATCTTTGGAGGGTTTGGCACAGCTTCGTGCGGAAGACTAAGAATCTCTTTTTCGTTGATGGAATAAGGCCGTTAAAGCTGTGACGGGACGCGTCAGACCTTGACGTCCGAGACGCGTTCGGTGCTCACCATCAGACTTATACATGACCTGGAGAAAAATCAAGTCAATTGAGCTCACAAAAACGCAAGAAAATGGTGCCATGGTCCCGATCGGAAAACGAAACTGACTCGTTTACAGTCCAAGGTATGAGTTTGGCTTCCCATTCCTGCTTAGCTTCTTGCTGGATTTCGCGTAAATTGTGGTCAAAAGCTTCTTCTTCCTCCTCCCATTCCTTCCTCATTTCGCGAATTGCTCGCTCCAGAGCTCCCCAGCTTCATGGGCCGACTCTTTACTGAGCTTGCGCGACTTTGACACAGAAGTGGCTGCCTCTCGCGAGGCGCAGGCAACTTTTTGCGACCGAGATGCAGGCATCTCAGGAACAAGTGTTGGTCAGGGGAAGGCGATTTCGGTTGACTGGAATGCATTTTATATCCTTTATAGCGGAGTTTGAAAGATTTGCTGCAACAAGTTCGCTAAGGACATTCGTTACGACATTGTTGCAACAACCGTTCAAAACTAAGAATGTTACAACCAATAGCCATTCATCTGCGAAAACCTTCAAACTCACCTTGCCCGTTTTCCTCAGTAGTTGTCAGTTTAGCTAAGCGTGGCGTCAACGACGAAAAGAGACGATACGAGATTCGAAGGCCGTACTATCGGACTTGTACAGGACATTGTGGAGCAGATGATCCATAAATGATAACTGTCACCAAAGCAGCAAGACAATCAAATCGAATGAAAGATATCATTTTCGCACAATTCTTTCCCGGCTCCGTTAAGATGGCTGCTTTCTCGGTCTATCTCGGTTTTCTTGCAATACATAGCACGGAGATTTCATCGTGCCCGTGATACTGGATCGATGTGGAAGAAGAGTGGCTCAACCGAGTCGTTTGATTATCAAAATCCTGAGGCTTCATCCTTCTCTTTATCGAGATGCTTCAAGCTCTGCGAGTTACCTCAAGCAGTACGTTATGTATTCAATGAAACCAGGAAAAGGTGCCAAACGGAATTTCTCTCGCAGCGCTGGCTCAGTACTCCGGTCCGCTCAGCATGACCGACCAGAAGCTACTATTAGGCCATCTCACCGACGACTCGCACTTGGGCGGTCAACGCCCAGTCCGTGAAGTCGTGGTAAATATTGAGGTTTGCTGCTTCATCATCTTGCGATAGAATCCATCCTTCTGGTTCTTCCGAAATTTCGACTGGCTTTGTTTAGTTATAAAAAGCCCTCATCGCTCGTCAAATCTCTGTACATCCTATGATACTCACACTCCGAATCGTTCTGGCACTCGCGGGTCTTGCTACTTCTGTCTTCTCCCATGGAGCTGGAGAGCCAGCCCCGGCGAACTGGAAGCTGGACAACTTGATGGCTCGTGAATCTTTGCAATCGAGATGCAACGATCACCTTACCGCTCGCAAAGAAAAAAGAATTTCCGATGCTCTTGAAAGCGCTGCTTCTCGTAGACCGTTTTACAAGCGCGATATTCTGACAAGGTACGATTTTCTTATAGAGCCACTGCAACTTGATATAATTGCACTTTCAAGATCGAGTTTCAGTAATGACGGCCATGGTTTGCTGACTCCAGAAGTCACTCAAGGACCTTATCATATCCTGGGCGAACTCGTAAGGCAGAATATCACCGAAGACCAAGTCGGAATCCCTCTTCAAGTTTTGGTACTTGTTTTGAATCAGCCTTGTCTTGACTTCTGACCAGCTCACACAGGTCGATTTCATTGACATTTCAACTTGCCGACCAGTCCAGGTGTGGGTCGATGCTTGGCATGCGAATGCTACCGGTTTCTACGGAGGATATATCGCCGAAACGGGTGGAGTAAGTCTTTTAAATTGGTCTGTCATTCGCTTATATCTCTGGTACTAGTCGGCAGGCCCATTCCCTGGCCCTCCGAGTAGCAGTGGGTCAGCTACAAGCACGACATCGAAGCTTACTGCGACAAGCGGCGCCGATACCCCAGATGTTGTATCGTTTCTTGATCTGGCTCCAGAAGACAATAGTACATTTCTCAGAGGAATCTATCAGACTGAGTGCATTCTTTTTTGGATTACTTTGACATTGAAACTCAAATACTCGACTTCCAGCAAAAAAGGGCGTTTGAATATATATTCTATTTTCCCTGGCTGGTGTAAGTCCTGGTTGCGCCCAGCATGCTCTCAACCATAGAATACTACCATTAGATCCTGGAAGAGCGCAGCATTTCCACATCAAGGTATATCCGCAGGGTCATATCGCTAAGAATGGCAGCTTTGTACCCAGAGGCAATGCTGTCCAGTAAGCTTATTTTTTGTGTGGCGCAATAGTACTGAAATCACTTTCAAGTACTGGTCAATTTTTTTTCGACAAGCATACACTTGACGCAGTCGCAGCGACTTCGATATATTCTGCCAATGCACTTCCATGGACCAACAAGACAACGAACGAAGGTCAGTACAAATGGGATGCTGATTATTTTGCTGACATTCTACAGCTGATATGTGGTATCCATTTGGTACGAGAATTGACTCTGAAAGCTAGCCAGCATTGACCGATATTTTTTCAGCTTCAGTCGGTCCTTATAATGCAAACATGGACATTGCTTGGGTAGGACACGATATTTTCGATGGCCTGATTGGATCCATCAGCGTCGGCTTGAACATGCAAGTATTTCAAATGAACGTTTGTGGTTTTGGCTGAAACATGATTAGGTCGTACTCTAGCTTCGAAGTCAGCACACATTGGTGAGATATTTAATTCCGAGATACTTGTCAGCTTCAGGTTCGAGTTGATAACTGTCAAGGGCCGAATTTGACGTCGAGGGGCTCAAGTTGGATTACGAGAATTAACTAAAGTTGGGACACGATTGCAGGAATGTGCAGGCAGTAGACCCCTAATTGAGCTTGGCCTGAATCGGAGCTTTACAAAACGAGAATGACATCATGCATGTGACAGTGCCACTTCGGCGCTACCCGGGCCCAATGCAACTGCTTTCGGATGGCCTTCCGTGTCGTTTTGAGACCCACTGTTCACCTAGTCAGCCGGTCGTTACGCCAACAGACGCGAAATGCGAGCTTTTACAGTGCAACTGCTGCTGGACTGACCGAGGATGAAGCCGAGGTTCGTAGTGGATTGAGCAAGCAGACCATATTCATCTTTGAGCAGTTTCGAGAGGCGATAAATTCGTTCGCATTGAAGGAGGTCCTCCAGAGACTTCTATTTCCTGGAGCCAGAGGCTGACTTATGAGCCTAGGTTGCACCTCGCGCCGAAGACATTGATAAGACCAACACATTTCCCATTGTATGTTTCGAGTTAGCTGGCGCGTAACCGCTCATACTTTTTAGGATTTATGGCCAGCTATGGGAGCTCTTGGTCTTCATGGCGTCACAGTCTCCTCCAAACACGGAGGACTAGGTACGAAAGCTTCACAGTCAATTTTCTCAGCTATGGTCAAACCGATTTCTAGGATTGTCTTATTTTCACCATTTGATTGCCATGGAGGCTCTGTCAATACATTCGGCGTCTCTCGCACTTTCTTACGGAGCTCATTCCAACCTCTGTATCAACCAACTGGAGAGATGGGGCACACCAGAACAGAAAGACAAGTATCTCCCGGATCTTGTAGCTGGGGATAAAGTGGGCTCCCTGGCCATGAGCGAAACTGGCAGTGGCAGTGATGTCGTCAGCATGGCTCTTAAAGCCGTCAAGGTTGAGGACGGATGGAGACTGACTGGCAACAAATTTTGGATCACAAATGGCCCTGTAGCCTCGACGCTCATCGTTTACGCAAAAACAGCCCCCGAAAAAGGGTCTAAAGGGATAACTACTTTTATCGTTGAAAAGGGTTTCCCTGGTTTCTCCACCGGCCAGAAGCTAGACAAAGTCGGTTTGCTCGGTTTAATTGAAAGGAGGTTACTCATAAATATTAATCTCAGTTCGGTATGCGGGGCAGTGACACCTGTGAGCTGATCTTCGAGGACTGCCTTGTTCCAAATGGTGGGGTTTTATGTCTCTGATCATGGGATATACCTAACTTGCGCAGAAAATATCCTTGGACAGGTAAACCAAGGCGCAAATGTGCTCATGTCTGGTTTGGATTTGGAGCGACTGGTTCTCAGTGGCGGTCCACTTGGTATAATGCAAGCAGCGTTCGACTATGCTGTAGAATACGTCCATGAAAGGAAACAGTTTGGAAAGCCAGTCGGGACTTTTCAATTGATGCAAGGTTTGTTAAATCCTTCAGTCTTTTCGTCGCTTATATTCTTTGTTCTGCCAGGCAAGATTGCCGATATGTATACCAAGTTGAACTCGAGTCGGGCATACGTGTACAGCATTGCCCGCGCCGCCGACAAGGGGGCCGTGAGTCGGAAGGTTGTCTCTCTTTGATCTGTCTTCGATCCGATTCATTTCGCCTCCTAGGACTGTGCTGGTGCTATCCTGTATTCGACCGAAAAGGCAATCGAAGTTGCGATGGACGGAATGCAGTGCCTTGGAGGTCTGTCTTTTTCGCTGATATTTTCGCTGGTATTAATTCGTCCATAGGTAATGGCTACATCAATGGCAAGCATTCCCTTCTGAGTTTGTTCAAGGTTAGCTGACGCTATTCAGACTATCCAATGGGTCGTTTCTTGCGCGACGCCAGGCTTTACGCTGTTGGAGCCGGAACTCAAGAGATTCGACGCATGCTCATCGGCCGGGAATTCAATGAAGAGCTTTTGGGAAAGAAGCAGCGTCATTCTTGAAAGAGGGGCGACCCAGGGGCCTCCCTCTCCAAAGGACTTGAAGAACTTTGGTCTGTTGACTGGATTTTCTGCATTGTCTCTTCGCCTTTTCATCAGCAGTCTTTCTACGGTTTGTAAAAGTATCACACCGCAATCGCATAGCTCAGGGCCTCTCTTCAGTCGAATTTGTGAATGTAAGCCCAAAGTCCAGAACTCGACTGGAGTCGATCGATTACAAGTGATCGAATTCATTATCGAGCTCCCTTATAAAGTAGGCAAGACCTTCTGTCTTTTCCCATTCTAACCCCCATGTCGAAATTCATTCAACAACTTAAGATCCAAATTCCAACGGAGACCATCCCAGCTGACACCAATTCCCCTTTGAGTGTTGCAGTGAGCGCTATTTCTTCAGGTCAGTTTTCTCACCTTTCTTCTTGGTCGCATCTCACACCTTGTTTCAGTGAATGACTTTTCCTCCTCGTGCGAGGTTTCTCCAATTTCCCCTTCTGTTCGGCAGAGAACCTCGTTGGCTTGCAACAAGTGCAGAGACCGTAAAACAAAGGTATTTTTCCTTATCCTTTGTCGTCAAGTGTCAAGCTGATTTGAATCGAGTGCTCTGGCGACCGGCCTGTATGTAGTAGGTGTACAACAAGGGGCCTGGTGTGTCAATACGCTGAAAGAGAGCCTCGTCCTGTTCGTGGACCCTCTGCAGGTCGAATGCGAGGATCTCCTACAGCACATCTCAGAAACAGTTTATCTTCCAATGATCTTGGACCAAAGAGACGATTAGAAGGAATGCCTTTGGGCTTGCAGTCTCATGCGATGCGGCTGCAAAATGCTGAATCATTCATCCCCTATTCTCGCGATGATTCGCGCCCCCATTTGCCAGGAGGCTACCAATCTCAGCCTTCTTCACGATGTGGCTCTCCATCACCCCAGCCGATGTCGTTTCCACAATCTCCTTCGGATTTGATCACGGAGTCGATTCTTCACCCAAATTCACATCCAACTTTGCATCATCCTCTTCCTGTCCCTGGTCATCATCCATTGCGCCGGGCCTGCAGCAATCCAGCGTTTCGAGGTGAAGCATCCCAGTATTCAACTTTTGACCATGAATTTATGCGGAATCCAGGGTCCTCATTGGACTCTGGCAGCTCCATGTTTTCAGACTTGGAAGAAAACGACCAGTTGTTTGCCTACATACCATTGTCTTCTCCGCATTCTTTCCAAGAGTCAGCCATTTTTATGTCTCGTTCCGGTTCATTCTGACCTTTTTTCTTCAGAACCGACTACGGATATGCGAGTCCCCAAGCTTTGAATGTATCGAACCCATTCGATTTTTCACCGCAATCAGAGCCTCAACATCACCATGCCCATACGTTTTGCAGTAACTCTCCTCGGTCATCATTCTCTGCTGCTTCACAAAGTCCTTGTACGCCGCCTTTTCCAAGTCGTCTATCGCAGCTTTTGCTCTTTCCCAAAGAGCACTTCTATCACCATCCCAAAATCCACATTGAAGATCAGGATTATCACCAGCCTGGTGTTCATTCTTTCGACCCTACAAATGGGTTCGTAGGTTACACCTCGGACGGTGCTCCATATCTCATTCACAGTCAACTACCCATTTCTCAAGTCGAAGGATCACCACAGATCAAGGCCGAAGAAGGACTAGGTCTTCAATTTGCACGACCATATATGCAAATGAATCCATGGGAGCCGCTTGAGCATCGTTAGGCATGGGTTTACAGTACTGGTCAAATCTCGTTCTATGCATGCTTTGGACTTCTTAGCTATTTTAAATATGTTCTAATGTGTGTATGTATACTATTCGCTCAATGGGACGATCCAGATATCTAGAAGGATAAACATTGATTACACCCGAAGGACCACGCGACGAGATGCAAGGTAACTGATTGCCAATTTAGGACATATCATGTGATCGTGTCCGAGGATTTAGGCATTGGACACCACTCTGACGTACATATTCCGCCTTTGTTTCCACCCTCCAACACAGAATAATAATGCCTTTAGAACCTAGAAAGGTCGGAGACGCACTCGTTCATCCCATTGGCTTTGGGGCTATGGGGATTTCTGCCTTCTATGGCACGCCGGAGGCAGATGATCAACGGTTCAAAGTTTGTTTTCACCTGAGTGCGCCACACAAAGTGTCCTTTCACTAATCGATTTTCAGGTTTTGGATGCGGCATACGAGAAAGGTAGTAGGCACTGGGACACGTCAAACATATATGGCGATTCTGAAGTGCTAATTGGTGAATGGTAGGCTGATTCCTATCTTCGTCAAGTCCTCGTCTAACCAACCTTGAGGTTCAAGCGTACGGGAAAGCGAAATGAAATCTTCCTGGCCACTAAATTCGCGATAACTCCACAAGGTAGACCTGAAACGTCCCTATGTTCGACCAAGATGTTGAAGCTATCCATAAGGTGTGAGAGGAGATCCAGACCACGTTAAAGAAGCTTTTGCTGCCTCGATCGAGAGACTTGGTGTCGATTATGTTGACCTCTACTATCAGCATCGGTATGTACTTGCTCCAAGATGAGTTTATCAACTGGATCTAACTATATCATAGCCCAGATCCCAAAGTGCCCATCGAAGTATGCACTAATTGCTTCGTCCGATGTCGCTCTAACGATTCAACAGGTCACAGTTGCTGCTATGGCCGAGCTTGTCAAAGAAGGAAAGGTCGAATATTCAACTCACTGAACCCTTGCAGCCTGACCGAAACTTTCACCAGGTCAAATATCTAGGACTCTCCGAGTGTACCGCCAATGATCTACGACGTGCATGCGCTATCCATCCGATTTCGGCTCTGCAGATAGAATACAACCCATTCTTTCTGGATATCGAAACCGACGAATTGGGTCTGTTAAAGGCAGCTCGAGAACTGGGTGTTACCATCGTCGCCTACTCTCCTCTTGCGCGAGGTTTGATCACTGGTCAATATGTATGTCATGCTTTGACCCTGCTATCCGTCGATATTCAGATTGATACAGAAATCACCGGACGACTTTGAAAAAGACGATTTCCGAAGGCTTGTTCCCAAGTGAGTTTGGTATTCTGTCATGGGACGATGAAGGCTGAAATGAAGCTGTCAGGTTCGCGGGAGAAAACTTTCCCAAGATCCTAGCAGTCGTCGACGAACTCGGTAAAATCGGAGAAAAGCATAAGGCCACACCCGGGCAAGTCACCTTGGCTTGGATCTTAGCGCAAGGAAAGGACTTTGTAGTGATTCCTGGCACGAAGAAGATCAAGGTATAGTGCAATCTCCATCTTTCGAGGCTTATGATTGACACTTGGTATCAGTATCTCGAGGAGAACATGGGGGCGGAAGATGTCAAGCTGACGGACGAAGAGCTCGCTGCGGTCCGCAAGGTCGCTGTCGAAAGCGAGATTCCAGGTGATCGCTATGGACCCAAATCCATGCAGCACGTTCAGAAAGAAACGCCGCCTTTGCCGAAGTAGGAAACTTAAAGAATACATGTATTTGTAAGTATCATGAGAATTGTCCTGTCTTTATAACTTTTAGACTCTACCTTTCCTTGACGACACGGAGACAGTGTTCGGACGCGATATTGCAGGAGCAGTGATATCCTTGGATTGTTATAGACATCGAGCCCAACCCTAAGGAAGACAGTCGCCTTGGAGTGTGAAACCCTGGACAGTTTCAAGTTTGAACAGATGATGTTCCTTGATTGATGTTGCGACCAAGCTGCCGTAGTGGTGGAGTTATTTTTCTTCAAGTCCGCTGATGGTGGGCCTAATGAATTATTGATTTAAACGCCCCAAATCCAAGGCAGACAGCATTCACTAATATCGACAAATTTTGCGCACTGAGCGTAGCAGGATAAATAAATTTGTTGCGAAAATCGGAACAGAAAAAGGAGATTGACCGTTGGCCGAGGCCGGAAACCGTGGGCTGATTAAGCTTGCATTGACCCAACACTGGCAGTCATGGCCCCTTCGCCGTCGTCTGCGACGACCTCGGTCCAAGTTGGTGAGTACAAGAGGTGTATTCAACTTGTATTCATTGTTGATGTTATTCCTAGCCCTTAGAATCCGACCCCCAACGACCCAGGATTCCACATCCATTCCCGCTCGTTTCCAACGTCCAGTAATTCATGCAACCTCAGCAACTGTTGTCACTGTTGAAGCCACCTCGAATGTCGGGACCTCATCTGGCGGTGCAGCTCAGCCAGCGCCAGCAGGAGCTCCCAAAAAACAGCTCTTCTCCTTTGATCAAGTTCACGGTCCACCGACAACACAACATGCTCTCTTCACTTCTACCGCTCTTCCTCTTGTTTCTCGCTTCTTGGAGGGCTTCAACTGTACAATTCTCGCGTATGGTCAAACCAGCAGCGGCAAAACCTTCACAATGACTGGGATAGACCTTGATGCCGACCCCTCTGACCCCAACAATGGTATGGGAATTGTCCCCAGAGCAGTTTCGACAATATTCTCTCGCGCAAAAAAGCTCAAGGACGAGCGGGCCGGCACTTGG
The DNA here is from genome assembly GCA_029320655.1 of Mycena floridula. NCBI lineage: Eukaryota > Fungi > Basidiomycota > Agaricomycetes > Agaricales > Mycenaceae > Mycena > Mycena floridula. The sequence goes on along the minus strand of JARIHS010000033.1, from coordinate 79,924 downwards.
AACTACTCAGTCAAGGGTTCTTTCATCGAAATCTACAATGAAGACCTTATTGATCTGTTGAGCATGGATGATCCTTCTGGTGGCAGACGAGAAGTACAAATTAGAGAAGACAAGGATGGCCACATTATCTGGGGCGGTCTGCGTGAAGTTAGCGTGAAGAATAGCAGCGAAGTCATGACGTGAGCTATCTTCCTCTGGTTTACCTTTTAGTGGGGGCCTAACGACTGTCCATAGGCTCATCCGCAAAGGCACATCAATACGAAGGACGAATGAGACGGACATGAATGCTCAGTCTTCTCGGTCTCATGCCATCTTCTCATTGACTTTGACCCAGAAGAAGTTTTCTGGTTCAGGAGCACCGCCTCGCTCGTCTTCGCCTCTTCCTCCAAGTGGTCGCGCTACGCCTTCCCGACTAGCCCGCCCTGGATCAGTATATAGCGGAGGCGCTGGTGCCACTGGTAACCGAGTCGGTTCACCTACCTTTGGTCGTTCACCTACACCTAGTTTTGCTTCAGCAATGGGCAGAGGCGGCGGTTTAAGACCATCAAGCGCTCTCGGTCACGCAGGTGACCGAGCTATCCATGGCGGAGATGATGAGGCTGGTGAATGGGTCACAATCGTTTCGAAATTCCACTTTGTCGATCTTGCTGGTTCGGAAAGGGTAAGCCTTCTGAAACCCCTTCTTCTATTCGCTCTGACGACTTCTTCAGCTCAAACGTACCGCTGCCGCCGGTGAACGTATCAAAGAAGGTATCTCAATCAACAGCGGATTGCTTGCCTTGGGCAATGTTATATCAGCACTCGGTGATCCTGCAAGAGCCAAGTCTCATACCTCGACCCATGTTCCTTATCGCGACTCGAAACTTACTCGTCTACTTCAAGATTCACTTGGTGGCAATGCTCACACTCTGATGATTGCTTGTGTCAGTCCAGCCGAGTGGAATGCGGGAGAGACTATCAATACCCTGAAATATGCCAATCGTGCCAGGAATATCAAGAATCGAGCAGTGGTCAATGAAAAGGAAGACGGCTGGGATGATCTGGAATGGCTTCAAGGCACTATTACCCGATTGAGGAAGGAGCTTAAAGGGATCAAAGAAGGAGCGCCTCTTGGTCTTTCCAGCAATTCACACGTACCAGAGGTGTTAGAAGGTGCAGGGAAGAAGGTTCTGGCTCAAATGACAGAACTTCAGAACAACTATGAAGATCTGAGAGAGAAATTCGTAGAGCGCACAGAGGAACTTACTCGATTGCGACGGGAGCTTGGAGAAAGCCATAGAGGATCCAGTGGCGCTACAGGTGGAACAGGGAAATACGAAGAGATTGTCGGTCCTGTCATCGAAGAGTACGAGAAGACCATCGCAACTATGGAGGCCGAACTCAGTCTCAATCGGGCTGCTCTGCGGCATACCAACGAGATGGTCGAGGAGAAGGAAGAAGAGCTCGCGACTATCAGTGATAGACATGCTGCAACAGAGCTTTACGTCGAGGAACTTCGAGCCAGAGTCGCGAAACTCACGGAGCGAGAGGCTTCCACTGAGGTAAGTAGACTGGATAATCTTGCCTTTTTTTCTTTTTCTGATGTTCGATAGGCATACGTTCGTGACCTTGAGGAGAAGATGAAGAGCTATGATGAGACCTCCATCAGCTCTAGCGGTTCCATCACAGACCTGAAACGTGAAGTGGCCAAGTTCAAAGACACCGAAAGTCATTCTGCAAAATACATCGCCGACCTCGAAGCAAGACTTGCACGTTCGGATGAGTCAATCGTAGCTCTTCAGCAGACTATTGAGAAACTCGAGAGAGAATCTGAACGTCGCCGTGATGAAGCAGAGATACTTCAATCTCGATTAGAAACTCTTCGACTAGATGGTGAAAGCTGGAGGTCGGACTTGGAGGAGCGTGAAAGAAGAGTCAAAGAGTTGGAAGACAAGATGGAGCAATGGGAGAGAAAGAAGCAAGCAGCGGGAGATGCTCGAGTCAGACTGGGTGGTGTCGTTAACGAGGTCGCAGCAGCTCGAAGGAGTTTGCAAGTTGATCTCGAGTCTGCTTCTAGTTCACCAACTGAAGAGCAATCTGCTGCACCTCTTGATTCCACTCCTATACCTCCAGCAGAAACCCCAGACGACGGTCTTTCCAGTCAGTTCGTGGCGCTCCAGCAAACTCATACAGCTACCTTGGCAGACCTTTCTTCGATGACTGCCAAGTATCGTGACGCTCTTCGAGAAATCTCCGATCTCGCTGCCCAAATCCAAGAGGCCAAGCTCAGCAATCTCGAATCAACAGACTCGCCAATCGTACCTGAGACGCCTTTGGGAAGAAGAATGACCAGTGGCAAATTTCGCGGAGATGCCAGCGATCAGCAACACAATAATGCTGGACGGCGGCTTTTTTTCAGGCAGGCGGCCTCCACCGAATCGCTCCGCGGGAGGTAAGCTCTATTTTCTAGTCACTTTGCGATTCTTCTTACTTATTATTCTTTTTCAGGTCGCTATCGCAATCACAATCGCTGTCGCAGGAGCTATCTTCAGTGCACTCGCGCAAAACTTCCTTCTCCAGTTATGGAACTAATGGATCTCATTCACCGTCGAATTCCTTGCCTGGTAGCGCCACTCATTTACGACCTAATCTCTCCATATCTCTTCCCAGCAATGGTATGGTCACTCCGAGCAGCGAAAGGTCAGCCTTAAGCCTGGAAAAAGAGATTATGCGATTGCAGGAGGTATTACGAGAGCGGGAAGCGGAGATCTCGGTCCTGGAGAATTCGCTCAAGGAGGCCCGGGATGAGCATATTTCCCCGACATCGTCCAAGAGTGCTTCTCAGCTCAATGGGAATGCCGAAGCGCCCATTGTCAACCTTTCACCGAAGACGATAAACCAATTCGCGGACATAAGAAAGAGTATGGAGATCAATGGTAATGGGCATGCCAACGATCCTCAGGATACCGAGTCTGAAAAGACGGGCTCAGTCTTTTCGGAGACGGACGAATCCTTGGATCGCTTAAACGAACTCATGCTGTTAGTGATTTATCTCGATTTATCATTCATTGCTCATGTCATTACAGTTCTATGGCCCAGAAGGAGTCGAATCATCGAGTGGTGGTCGACGATTTGACTGGACAGCTGACCCAGCTCAGGCGACAGTTGGATGACCTGACCGCGCTCTCGAGAGACCAGGTTCGTCTAGACATTTATGTTCAATATATGGAATCTAACATGACATCCAGGCTGTCAACATGTCTTCCGAAATCGAAGCCCTTACGCGCAAGCACATTGCCGACTTGGAGACGCTTGAAGAGGTCAAACAAAGAGAAGCTGACTTGGCTGCCGAGCTGGAACAGGCTCAAGTTGAGCATGCGGAAGCGATGGACAAGTTACGGTCAGACCACGAAGAGGTCCTGAAATCTTTGACCCTCGAGCATGACGCCGCAATTTCTCAGCTAAAAGAGGAGCATGCTGCATCATTCAACGCTGTCCAATCGGAAGCTTCGACAACTACGTCCGATCTGCAAAAGGCACTGGAAGAGCATCGAATCCGTGCTAATGAAGAAACAGAAGCTGCGCTAGTTCGAGCACGAGAGGAACATGCTGCCGCTTTGGAGAAAGTCGCATCTGAGCATGCTGAAATCGTCAAGCAGAAGGAAGCCGAATCTTCTGCGACCCTTCACCAGACGGAAGAAGACTATTACAACGTCCTCACAAAACTCCGAGCTGATCATGCTGAAACTTTGGTCAAGCAAGCTGCTGAAGCCGCCGCCAGTCTCGAGAGGCTAAAAGAGGAACATGCTGGTGAAGTTCGGATGGCAGAGATCGCTCGGGAAGGTTCATTATCCGAATCTCAATCATCCCGGACCAAAGCTCTGCAAGAGCTTCGAGACGAGCATACAGCTTCCATGGCCAGAAAAGAGGCATCGTTTGCTGAAGATCTCGAAGTCTTGAAATCCGAGCACTCTCGCGCTCTTACCACCAAAGACGAAGATCACACAGTCCAGCGCGAGAAGCTCAGAGCAGAACACGATAGTCTTGTTGCAAAGCTGAAAGAGGAGTGGAGAATCGAAGGCGAACAGTTGAATGCTGCCATAGTCGCTGCCAAGAGCGATTCTAGTGCTGCTTCCATCAAAATTCGTGCAGAGCTGGAAGCTTCGATGGACAATATGCGAGAGCAACAGGCAGAGCTTCTTCGAGAGGTGGAAAACAGTCACAAGGATGAGCTTTCTCAACTTCAGTCATCCCACGAAATTGCTTTGCAGACTGCCAAGTCGGAAGCTCAGGCGCATTTGACCGCTCTTTCCAAATCGCATACAGAGGACGTCGCGAAGCTCAAGTCGGCACACCAAGCCGCTATCACCAAACTCAACAATAGCATGGTCGCCCTCCAGGAAGAGCACAACGCTTCATTGGAGAAATTGCGATCACAGCACGAGCTTACTCTGTCAGAAGAGAAATCCCGACTGTCTGAAACGCTGGAAGACTTGAAGCGACAGCATTCTGCTGAACGTGACACTTTGCGGCAGGATCACGACCTCATCTTCCAGGAGCTCGAGGCTCACAAGGTTGCAGCTGATGAATTCACCCTTCTTCGAGAACAGACAAGGCAGAGTCACGAGCAAGCCTTGGAGCAGAAGACCGATACCGTCAAGAGGGTGCAGCGGCAACTGGCTGAGACCGAGTCAGAGCGCGACGACTTTGCTTCTGAAGTTGCCCGGCTCAAGAATGAGCTGAGTCGAACTCGGAATGAGCAGTCCAAGCTCATTCAGGAAGCCTCGAAACGGGATTCATTGGTCGGCGAGCTTGAGCGACATCGGTCTGTCCTTGCTGATCTCCAGGAGAATTTGCAAAAGGTCAAAGACGAGAAAGACACCCTTCAGACGGAGAAACTGCGGTCCGACACTCTCGTTCGTGAGCTCCAAGCTCAGATGGCCCAGATAGCCCGAAGCGCTTCACCTCCTGCTGGTGGCGCTCGACCTCCGAACGAACGAAATTTATCTTACACCCGTGTTGTCCCTGGCATGAAGCTTCCACCTCCTACTCCTCCACCTTCAGTTCCACCGCCGCCTGCTCCAAGGTCAGCTCCTCAGCATCAAAGCAGCGATCTCAGCATTTCATCTCATTCGTCTGGGATAACTTCTTCTTCCTCCAGAGATTCTCAGCAACCTGATTCACCAATTACATCTGCTGGCCATCAATCAGTTACACCGACTCCGACAGTGACAAGTCCTGATCCCAAAGTTACGCTTCGCATAGAACAGCAAGCGAAACAGCTTGATGAGCAGGAGGCGATGATCAAAACATTGAACAAGCAGCTGACACATTGTGAGAGCGATCTGCAGACACACATGGATCTCGTCAGTACGCTGGAAACTTCGCTGGGAGATTCTGAAAAGAATTGTACGTCTCATGTTTCTACTGTTTTTTCTTGTTGCTGATTTTTTTTCCAGTGCGAAAGGCTCGTATGCATGCGACAGAGCTGGCTCGCGAGCGTGATACGCTCAATACCAAGCTGGAAGCTTTACGGACCGAGCTCGCTGAAACGAAACGTGAGGTCGTCACTGTTCGCAAATCGATTGTCGAGGAGAAACAATCGTATGAGCAGCGACTCGACGAAGAGCGGAAAGCTAAAGAGCGCGCAAGACAACAGCTTGACACGCGAATGGACGAGCTCACGCTAAAGAGAAAATCCAAATTCGCCTGTTTATGATCCTTCGACGACCTCACGACATTTCTTCTTTCTCTGTTTCGCTCTCTCTCTCGTGGAACATTCCTCATCACGCTACTCGGCGTTGGTCCCATTGCTTCGTTTGTATTAATATTATGCACTTCCGACCTTCATTTCTTTCGTGTACCCTTTTTTTTCTCTCTTTTCGTGGGTGCACATAGTTGCGATACCCACCTGTTTTAGGGTTACTGGAGATTGAGTTCTCTCCCTTTTCACTTTCCTTGAATTATTCTTTCTTCTATGCTCTTCAAGGTATTATATAGGCCAGCTATTTATGCTACAGCTAGAAATTCGTAGTCACATAATTCAATTGAGCCGAGTAAAAAGTGGACGGTTGTTTGTCGCAGATGAAAATTTTCAAGTCTTCACCACCATCATGCGGGTCAGTTTCTTTCTTCCAGTCCTTTTTTGTGATGATTTCCTGCCGCCCCAGTCGTAGATTAGTCGTTGACGAATGGCCGAGCATTTAGCCAAACATTATGCACCTCTGACCATTTCTTTTTCTGTGTCATTCCAAAGAGCCTGCGCTGACTTGTCCTAGTCCTAGGTTCCTTCCGACGTCGTCTAAGGGAATTTCGGTCTTTCCGTTCTATGGTAAGTGTTCGATGCTGCTCGACAAACTCTTATGATGCGAACAACCTCATTATCCGACCCATTTATGGGGAAAAAACAACACAAAAAACTAAGAACAGCCATCTGATTCCTCCTCTTCTCTCTATTCTTCTATACGAGCCTTGCGCTGACCGATATTATCTGCAGGACGTGGTTGAAGTACAGAACATCTCTTGGAATGCCTCGGTAACTACTCGGACTATTGTAACGGTCCAATAATGATAATAAAATATCCGACTCCTGTCGCGGACCGGAACTCGTTCCTACTGTGTGTAACTCGCTTATCCTTTCTACTCTCATCTCGAATGTCCACCTCTTCAAATCAACGAAAGACCTCGTCTCTGTTCTCGATGGAGGGCAAGGCTTGTTATTATCTCAGTCTTTTCTTCCAAAACTGACTCAATTGCTAGGTGTGCGTCGTAACTGGAGCTGCTCGGGGACTGGGCTATCAATTTTGTCAGGCTTTCGTCGATGCAGGATGTACATCTCTGGCAATTCTTGATCTCAGACTGGCCGAGGCAGCAGCAGCAGCAAAGGACTTTCCCGTGGACGTCTTGCCAATTGCATGCGATGTTTCGTCGGAATCGTCGGTCAAGAATGCCTTTGCGCAGATTGTGGATCGATTTGGAAAGGTGGACGCCGTTGTGGCTAGTGCTGGAATCGTCGAGAACTGGTCGGCTTTGGAGTAAGCATATTGATTTCTGAATCAAGCAGCATTGTTCATTTCGCAGCTATCCGGCGGATCGTATCAAGCTCCTCTATGATGTCAACGTCCATGGTGTATTCTTCACTGCTCGAGAAGCGGCTCGGATTATGATTCCCAATGGTAGTGGATCTATCGTCCTGGTCGGCAGTATGAGCTCCAATATCGTTAACGTTCCTCAACTTCAGACACCTTATAACGCCTCAAAAGCTGGTATGGTCTCCTTTTGTTCATAAAGTCTGTGGTTGATGAATGACTCCAGCGGTGAAGCATCTCGCAACAAGTCTCGCGGTTGAATGGGCCAAAACAGGTGTACGCGTGAATACACTTTCGCCAGGATATATGGCGACAGCACTCACCAAGGCGATCCTGGACAAAGATCCAGCACTAAAGAAGACTTGGGAAGAGCTTACCCCTATGGGCAGGGTTCGTCCTTCTGATATCATCTACAACTGGAAGACTAAGCTTGACCTACAGCTTGGAAACCCAGAAGATTTGTCGGTCAGTGATTGTTGTACGATGCTCTGCCTGTCTCTAAGCATCTCGAAAGGGTGCCATTGTCTATCTATGCAGTGATGCATCCAAATTCACGACGGGTACCGAAATTCGGGTAGATGGGGGCTATTGTGCAATTTAGCCATCGGTGAATACAGAAGTCTACGACACCTGAATTTTGGGTTACACAGTAAAATACACAATCCAAGAAGAGGCTATGGCCGTTGGGAATCCAAGAATCATCCACGCTCTCCATTTTCAGGAGATTGCCCCACTTCACCGTTGGGTTTCCGAGTCTGCTTTGCCCAGCGCAGTCCACAGGCGTTGCAGAGAGTTTTAGGTCCCGAGGGGCCCTAATAGAATCAGCATATGATCCAGGAGGAGCGACAAACATACTTTGCGCCATTCTGGTGAATCAGTCCTTCCACATGTAACACAGACGTATTGCTCAACTCCAGAACCCGATTTTTTGAGCTGAAGAATGTCAATTTATTGAATGCTTCGAAAAGACATTACGAACCTTTTTCTTCTTCCTGGTCTCCTCGTCTTCGTCAGAGTTAGACAGTGTTGGAGAAGAAATAAAGGGGTTTCCGAGAGACGGCGTTGCGGTGGCGTCGGTGCCAAAGGTAAAAGGCGCAGAATTGAATTGATTGGTTCGCTGAGGGTAATATGTACTAGATGGTGCCTGAGTGCCTGTTCCAGATATCTGGTCATTGAGAATAAGGCTGGAAGAACGATATGGCTGCTGGTTTGTCGGAGAGAAGAATGCTGGATTATGGTAACTGTGGGCCACATTCCGCATTGCAGCCTGACTTTGCTGTAGATCATTCATAGAAGCCAGAGCCTTGGAATCCTTGAGATCTCGCAATCGTTGCTGTAGTCTCTCATTCTCTATCTTGAGTTCGAGAAGGGCATTGATGCTATGTCAAGAGACGCGAAATGAATGCAATAAGGACATTAATATTGGCTGATTTACTGTGTCGACTCACCCAGAAGTATTGCGACTCTCGAAAGGTGTCGCCGCAGCAAAGAAGCAAGCACATTCATCCTGGCTCATGAAGTGGGCATGTCCTTTTATCTCGAAAAGGAGGGATTTCGATTGAGCTGAAGGCCTGAGATTGTGATATTTGAGACGGACATGGGTGATCAAGTCCAAGCGGGTTCGTATTGAGTCCTCAAACGTGCGGTGAAACAGTGGTTGGTCGTCGTCTGGATTACGAGTTATAAGGGATATGGATCCTTGCTGCGATGACTCACGACTGACAAGGTCAAGGAACTGACTGTCGACGAGCTGCCCGCTGGGCCAGCCCAACAAGTCCGTAATTGCGTTTCCCACAAAAAGCACTTTGCCTGTCGGAGACAGCACGAACATAATGCAGTCTGCCAGTTCAGCAACCAAGAGGTCGCCCCATCGCTTTCGTTTAGTGAATTCAAAGTGAGAAGGGCCAGAGGACGTTGAAGCAGCTTGCATATCGTGGTCAAGAACAGGAAGTATATTGCTAATCGAGATCCATTGCCTCTTCTTCGGCTTGTTCCCCAGGAAAGCAAAGCTCATTCTCTTCTTTGCAAGCCTCATCATCGTCTTCATTCCAGTCGCTCACCGTTTCCCATTCATTGTCAAACTCGACATCGGCAGTCAGTTCGTATTCAGATTCGCTCTTTTCTGTCAGAGGCATGAATGATAATGGTGGCGGTGTGGGAGACAATGAATGAGACATTGGCTGGACCCAGCGTCGTTCACGAAGCCGCTTATGTCGTTCACGGTCTTCCTCTATGCGCTTGATAATCTCATGTCGGGGAAGTAGAGCTGTCTTGGTGGAAGAAGAAGTTGATGATGATGCCTTGCTGGGTGATGCTGCTGCTGTATCTCGCGACGACAGCGACGAAACGACTTGCTCCACTATTTGTGGATCCACAATACGTTTACTTCGCCAGCTCTCCAGTATCTGTAGTGCTTTGTGAGTCTCTAGCTAAATAGAAGAGCTCGGCTTACCTGTTGAGTGCTGATGAGATTCGGAAGCCCTTCCCTGCCAGAAGGCACTACGAGTTCGACGATTTTGCCCAAGTCTCGTGCAACAAAATCGACATATAGACTGCTGCTTTTCGTCGGATCTAGAATAGCTGCAGGCTTCAAACGAAGACAGCCCTCGCACAACGAATCCAAAAAATAGAGGATGTTAATTCGCGAGTTTATTGAGCCCTAGGTTCAGATGAGCACCAGTCAATCGAGAAGAGGAAAAATACTTTTTGACATTCTTCAACAATGCAATCCCATAAGTCTTCACCGCATGGTGGAAAGAATTTTATGGCAAATGTGACGACCTTTTGGATAGACTGTTGGGAGCTGGATTCAGTTTAAGAATACGGATAGACAGCTGTGAAAAGGACACTTACGCGTTCAGTCGACGCAGCAAGGCCAGAAATTGCATGCGGACTTCGAAGGGATCCATGGCAGGACTTGTAAGAAATCAGGGACTTAGAAAGAAACAAGAGTTGATGATCACGAGGCCACTAACGCTTTCCTTCCGCAAACGACACTCGAATAATTCTCCCCTTCCGCAGTAGTCGACTGCTGGTCCTACTGCACAATAATGTCTCCAGAAGTATTCAATCTCGCTCAGACGCCCATTACGAGCCATGCCTTCAACTCGAATCACAGCCGTCCGTTTCCAATTCTTGCTCCACCGATTAGTGGCTGATTCGCTCACAGAGGTTGCTGTAAGCTTGAATTCGGCCGATGCGCAGATTTTCTCTCGACAAGGATCTGAATGGGTTCCCACTGAGACTCTAGCAGAGGTCAGTAATGTGAACCCTCAATGATTCTTCGCTCTCAACCGATTTTGCAGCACGACAAGCTCATTACTTCCATCGATTGGGCTCCAAATTCGAACCGTATTGTGACTGCGTCTCAGGACAGGAATGCTTATGTCTGGCAACAGACTGTGGATCCAGAGACCAGGAAATCGGTCTGGAAGCCGACGTTGGTCTTGCTGCGTATCAACAGGGCTGCTACTCATGTTAAATGGAGCCCCAAGGAGGACAAATTTGCTGTAGCCAGCGGTGCTCGGTATGGTTATCGCCTGTCCTCAGTTCAATGCTAATCAGTCCAACAGTGCCATAGCCATTTGTTCCTTTGATGAAGAAAACAACTGGTGGGTTTCGAAACTGCTCAAGAAACCCATTCGCTCGACTGTTCTCGCTGTCGATTGGCACCCAAACAATGTTCTACTTGCTGCTGGAAGTGCCGATATGAAAGCTCGAGTGTTTTCTGCATATATCAAAGAAGTTGACGACAAGTAAGCATTGTTTTTACTTCCATGGCAGTCTCTGACCTGTCTAGACCGTCTCCGACTGTCTGGGGATCCAAACTTCCTTTCAACACCCTTTGTGGAGAGTATACCAGTGCCGCTGGTGGATGGGTTCATACTGTTGGGTTTTCGCCTTCCGGTGATGCACTTGCATTCGCTAGTTAGTTCATTCTTCTTTCAATTTAATCCAACTAACGCATCCTAGGCCACGATAGCTCGATCAGCATTGTATATCCTGGAGGTCCGACCATATACAGTATCAGAATGTCCTCACTTCCTGTTGTCACTCTCACCTGGACCGCGGAAGACTCTATTATCGCTGCTGGTCATGACTGTCAACCATATGTCTTCTCTGGATCCGATGCTGGCTGGCAGGCTGTCGGTACCCTCGACGATGCTAAGTCAGGCGACCGCGCCAGTACCCCGACTTCTGTCGGTAAACTGAAAACTGGAGCTTTTGCTACCTTCCAAGCCGCAGATAGTCGAGGCCAGTCCTCTATCGCTGGAGCTTCACCGACTGCCGACACCAAGCTTTTGACGCTTCACCAGAATACCATCACAAGCGTCAGGCCATATGAATCTAAAGGAGGCAGGGTCACAAAGGTCAGCACTTCAGGTGTGGATGGAAACCTCGTGGTATGGGATGTAAACGCCGTCAGCTCTCTGACTGGCAAACTGGGGTCGATGAGCGTCCGCTAATCCTGGATCAAGAAATCCGATTTGTTGTATTCTAGTGAAACCACCTCAATTGGAACTTTGTCTTTCTGGCAAACGTTGTGACCAAATTGGGTCTTGCGACATTTGCGGAAAACATGATCGAGGACGCCCTCTGAGACACTCGTCATCATCCGGTGACAATTTCAATAAAGCACCGACCGCAAGCGGACAGTGGTGGGTCAGGGTAGGTCACTGTTACTTTTTTTTCATGATGACCGGCACGCCAAAGACTGAATATCTCCTGTGGACTTGCTTTCGAAAATTTCCATCCCAGCCAACAACTTTCTTGTCTTCCGACTTCCGATTTTCCAGGATAAATATAAGCTGCTTGCGAGGTGAGCTCCGTTCGCCTACCTGGCTTTCATTCTATTTGAATATTCTCTCATTATTTTCTCGATCAGGGCTTTTTCGTTTCGCTTCTATTGTTCTCTCTAGTAGGGTGCACCCTCAACGCGGTTATTTTCTCGACATGCTGCTAAGACGCTGGATTGACTGAGACTCCTGCATGTTACAGATTCGAGTCACTCAGCGCCTTCCATTGTTCGCTCAAAGAGGATAATAAGAGCCATCAGTCGGCGCTCCTTTCATCGCGCAGTAACTGGAGACGCCCAAATTATGTCAGTGGCTCATATTTCCTCCCTCGGAGTCCCAGAAACCTCGTTCTCTTGTTGTACCACAAGGGCTCAAATGTCTCCGACTGACGGTCAACCCGCTTTTTCTCGATCATGATCAGCCGGCTCCACATCAAATTCCGTGCAGGCCATAGATGGGATCACGCCGACTACTTATGACAGACCGTAACCGCGAGGCGGAAAAGACAATAAAGATGTCCAAAAAGGTAATAGGCGAAACAATTGTCCTTGCAGATTCAGATTGATCAGATGTTCCAGTGAGGTAGCGACTGGTTATATATCGGGATGAGCGACCCTTCCACGCCCACTTTCCCAGACCTTACTCACCTCCAAATCTATACTACATACAGCCCTTTTCTTGGGTCTCATATTCCTTTCTCGGTTCTTCTCTCGTTAAGCTCGACAATGACACTAGACAATAGTTTGGGATCCCTGCCGGACATTAAAAGGACGGAGGTGGATCCTTCCCATCTTGTCAAGTGCTGCCACGGGTCTGGTCAACCCATGCTTCCCTCTATCGAAACTACACTCGAAATGTCTGAGGCTCAGTTTCCATCTATTCCTTTTCCTCCACCTTCGCTGGTTGGGGTGCCCATGGAGTATATTATCGACCAACTTCATAATTTGGCTCCGCATTACTGGGACAAGCCAGACACTGCGGACTGTACTATTAGTTTGTCTTTTCTCTTTCTTTCTTACTCGATGAAACTGAAGTTTTACAGTCATTCCTGTACCTTACCCTCGGGGTCTTTCGTTTCCTCCAAGCTCACCTCTACCGACCTACGATCCTTCTGGCTTGGGACGTAGATTAACCGAACCGACACTCAATTTTGTACCACGGATAGTTCTCAAGGTACGTCTTCTTCTTCTTCTTTGTTGAATCGAATGCTGAGTTTCTTTGTTAGCTGCATACAGATTATCTATCTGCACATTCGAATTACCTTCGAGCGCTGTTCAGCAGTGCTTCTCCGTGCGACCTCATTAATTCTTCATCCAGTCCTACTTCCATTCGACACCCTGGTGCCACGTTCACTATTCCAGCGAATCGGCTTCCTCGTCTGATGCCTGCATCGACTCCGACGCACCCGGTCCTCTTTCTTCCCGTTCCAGATCCATCGTCAATACATTTACTCTTCCATTGGATGTATTTTGGCGAGACCGACTATATCATCGAATATCTTGACTCCGGTGTCATCCAATGGGAAGGTATCGCCAGGAATGTCGAATATCTCGGACTTCCAGCTGATATCAAGGTCTTTCTTGGAAGGTGGTATGGGAGCTGGTTGCAGCACGAACCGTCTGGGGAAACGGAAGATGATGGAATGTCCTCGGACGAAGAAGACACGGACAGCATTAATGATAACGACTCTGATTATGATTTTCACGAGGACCAATCTTCGAGCACTTCTGTTGTCGACATGGATGTCGATGAGGACGAGATACGACGGAAACACATTGAAGAAGAAGAAGAAGAAGAGGAACAGTCGTCCAGAGGGAGGAACCGGACTGTTCGATGTCTTTCATGGACTGGACCAGATAAACTTCACCAAGAGCGCGACGAAAGACGTTCTACCTGGAGCGGACCAGCAGTGGTCTACGAGATGGACGACGACGAGAATGTCGCCGCCATGTCGATACCGTCGTGATTCTTGCCCTTCTTTCTTTCTTTCCTCTTCCTTGTTCCTTCTTCGTCCCTTCGCTTTTCGCTGCCCTACCTGGGGCTGAACTTTCGTTTTCGTCTTATCATTATTCGATGCTTCTTGTCAAATATCTTTTGTTGCCTTTAGGCGCTCCACATTCCTTCGAATTCTAGCTTATTTTAATACACCAACGAACCGTTGGATTGTCTTTCGTTCGTTCGCTTTGCTTTCATCAATACCCCTACCTCCTCTCGAGTCTCGACTCTTCCTTTCACTTGTACTTTTCACTCATACCGCTTCCAGGGGTTATATGTTATACGATAGGTATGGTACAACAGTAGTAAAAAGATGAACCAAAACATATTAAAACGCACACGAGGCTCTTGCCCCGCTTTCGCTTCTGGACCTCTGAACACCTACATAGCATCCGAACAATTGAGATCAGACCGGGACGGAACTTTTGAAGAAAGAACAAAAGGAAGATATTCTTATTGTGCAAAGTCTCTATTGTCTTCTCGGGCCCCCTGACATCCTGTCCAAAATACAGTCTGATGAGGAAAAGCTCCAAGAGCAGAGAAAAATGTTTCACTGAACAAAGTATGGTCCCAGCGGCCAAGCAGGGAATGCAATGGAGGGGAAAGAATGAAGATGACTGGCATAGAAATGACTGTATGGCCAAAACAATAAAGAGCAATGCAGACGCCCATCATGTTTTGCTCCGTAAAGAGCTGTTGGACGTCTCGGAATTAAGGCGCTCACACGGAAAGAGTGAGCGACCGTCTTGGACTCCATCTGTGGGGCAAACAATGCTGGTACCTGGGGCTTGAGTCGGTAGAAATTATGGCACTCACACCGAAAGAACGAGCAAGGATCTTGGACCCCATCTGTACATAGTTTCAGTCAACAGACAAGCGACATCGTACCTGGTTTTCTCTTTGGCAAACCATCCAATGTCCAAGGCAGTGATTGAAGCTTCAAGTCCTGTCAATTCCGAGGTCGATATCGCCGCCGTTGGCCCAAGGTTGATGTCCTGTCGTTTGGATCAGATGGAGGTTTAACGATTGTCGAGAATTTCGTCAACTGCTGCCAGAGAAGGAAAGCTATCTGGAAGAATGGCCGAAACTCGGACGAGGATAGATGCTAGGTGTAGAAAGGTTGGGAATTTAGCAAGCTGATCGCGACCATAACAATTGAAACAATTCTCGAGGTCGTCTCGGTCAGAGTTTAGCCGCCGTAGTCACGCGACACAGCAACTTACTCAGCGAGTGCATTTGCGATGGTGCAATGTCGCGCCCACTGCTCTGAATCATACCATATCATACGACCATGGTCACCGGTGGTAACATCGTAGAAATTCAATCGACAAGCCAATGGGATCAATCTCTCAGAGACGCCAAATTAAGCGGAAGAACTGTCATCGTAGACTTTACGGCGTCATGGTGCGGCCCTTGCCAGGTGAGCTGTGTCGGTTACTTGAATTCTACAAAATCTGACCGAATTACCATAGCAAATCGCTCCGATATATGAGAAACTCTCTGTCGAACTACCTCAGGCAGTCTTCCTCAAAGTCGATGTCGATGAGCAACAGCCAATTGCTTTAAAATAGTCAGTATTTGACAGTCTTGCGATAATCCTACTTAACATGTTCTAGCCAAGTTACCGCAATGCCGACATTCATCGTCTTCAAAGCAGGGAAACCGGTGGACACGGTCATTCGCTTCACTGAATTATTTGCCGACATGACTGAAACCTTCTTGCAGCTCAAAGGCGCAGACCCTTATGGTTTGGCGCGAATGTGTGCACATTATGCTGGTCCAAATCCTCCCATTCCTCCTCTCCCAGAAGCTGCCGAGGAAGCCAAAGCTGCCGGCAATGTAAGCTTTGTCGCGTTGCCTTTCGTATTTGCTAACCTTGAGCAAGGCCCATTTCAGCAAAGGAAATTATGGCTTGGCCGTTCAGAAGTATACAGAAGCGATCGCGATTGTTGTGAGTGCTTTATTCACTGTCGAGATAGCTGTCTGTTATTACACCATACAGGATACTTCTGCGCCATTATTCGCAAATCGATCCATTGCTTACTTGAAATACACACCACCATATACTGGACCTGCAGTTCAAGACGCTCGAAAAGCGACGACCATTGATCCGTCCTGGGGAAAAGGATGGGTGCGATTAGGCGATGCCTTGGTTGCACACGGAGCACCGCAGGATGAAGCAAAGGAAGCGTATAAAAAGGCTCTTGAACTCATCAAAGATCCTAGCATGGTCTCCGGTTCGTCTTGCATTCATGTTCACTCCAGTGATGCTGACGCCGCAAATTCTAGAAATCCAATCAAAGATGACGCGTCTTGGAAGCGAACCTGTATCTGCCGCTCTATAATATACATAATTGGAATAGGTTCGAGCAGACAAGAGTAGGCCCAGACAAGACCAGGCATACCAACTTGTCAGACTTCAATGGTCTCATCTTCAACTTTCTTCCCGAGCGTCCAAGGATCCAGGCCGAGACTCCAGTTGGAATCCAGTCAGGCTTAGGAATCCGCAGCGTGTCAGTAGGCACCAGCGGTTGAACGGGAGAACAACTCTTGAGACGGTACGAGATCAGGTGGTTTCGTTTCTTGAGCGACCCGTTGTACTGGTTCAATGTCATGGCTCATTCGTACCACTCATGGATGATTTTGAGGTCTTAATGCCACGGCCTCTGCGTCGCTCAATAAACGTCGGGAGGCGGCGTCCACAAATGGAGTATCCCGACAATTTCCACGATCGAGATGTGCCAACAAGGTCAGCCCACAACGTCTAATCTAAATCGCGTTGACTCTTTCTCGTGGTTAGATTGACAGAAACTATTCAAACCGGTCAGTTACCTTGCGCTGACCTAGCCTGTCATATTTTTTCTTTCTTTCCTGGCTCATCTATCGTTCTAGGATTCTACCGGCCAAATCCAATCTGCACCTCTCCTCCAGACGAATGTACTCGTCAATCAGGAAAACGATTACCACGGCCTCCAAAGTCAGGTATAAAATGTCATGGGTACTCTGGGATAAAGGATAGACCTGTGGAATTTTTCGCACCCAAGATGAAAGAAATTCTCCTATCCTTTTCACACCATCCTCCCAAGTGTTCGAAGTCCCTAGGATGCTTTTTCGTGCCGATTCTACGCCCATTGTAGAATTCAAGACGATCAAATCGGTATTCTGATGGAGCTTCCACCTCGAGGCACCGAGACTGGTCTGAAACAGACACCAGGTCCAGTATTATCACTCAGAACAATACCGACCATCCTCCTGAAGAGCTTGGACCCTACGACCAGCGATGACATGAGTTTCAAAATACACTTGCCAACATCTTGTCATGACCTGTTTTTCCTACTGGGATTAAGCGGCAAGAAACACGACCAGAATGTCGAGTTTCTCAGAAGTCAGTGTTTTTTGGCTGTCTGCTGACTTGAGGATCTGACGCTTCCTCATAGATGTTCTTCACCATCTCGTCATGAACGGGTTCCTCTAAACGGTCCAGCAGGTGTGATGTAAGTACGAGCCTCGATTGCCATGGTTTCTATGGTCGAAATCCGAGAACTGCGCATCCGAAAATTGATGTTTCCAACTTCCTTTCAAGTTGATTTCTCCCATTTCGACTCTTCGTTCAATTCTTTTACTCACTCCTTGATAGATATATACCTCTTATTTGTATCCCTCAAATATTTCATAAATCTCGTTTTTTTAAATCTAAACCTGCTACTTACCTCAAGTTTACGAACAGGGTGACAGTTGTCTTTAAGCGCCACAGCGTCAGAGATGCTTCAAACTTGCCATGTTCACTTGGTAATGTTTTCTACCGGAAAAATCCAATGAACTTGTGTCCAAATTCTTGACGACTCCCTCGGAGACTGCGGCGGGATTTCTCAATGGCCCGCTGTAGGTCCTCGTCAGCTAATGCTAAGTGTCTCAATGCCGATATGCCGTGGAATATTCCGGCTGCCTATCAGTCTGACGACGACAGCGATGGTGACAGCCTTCTTGCTTTTACTTGTCTCATATTCCAGCCTCGACCATTAGGAACACGAAATTGGTGCATCCGGAGCTTTCCGGCTCACTTGAGGGCAATCAAGCAAGTCAAGATATGACCACCTATGACCCCGATTGTCTCCCGATGTCTCGTAAAGCCTCACATGCCCGGTATCATATATATATGGCGGCTTGACCCGTGCCGGTATATATACTTGGGCGCTGACTTCAATCAGGAAACCCGGGGCTTGAGATCGTTTGCACTTCGTTTGCTTGCCCGGTGAACCAGTCACCTGCTTTTCACTAGCGCTACCGGGAAAGAGGGTGCAATTCGTGAAGCATTATGACTAGTGGGAGCTTTTCGCAGTAGGTCGCAGTACAGTAGTCCATTCTGGACGTGGATCCGGTTTTTTGAATTACCGATAGCCCAGAGAAACTCCGTAGTCTGCGCCGCAATGGATCTCGTTCAGCGCTGCGGAACCTTATTACGATCTGCCGATGGTCGGATTAAGGGAAGAGAATAATGTATCTTTATGTGAGGAATTCCAAGATAAGCCTTGAATAACTCTGATAATTAATGGTCGCAATGATTTTCGTTGTGATATCGGAAATAGTCTCACTGGGTACCTCGGTCCTTTGGTGCTGCGGACGCCAAGTGGTTATCGCCATCCGGAATTAGAATGTGAGAAAATTGGGCGTGATCGAACAGTTGCGCAGCAGTGCAAGTCGGAGGCGCAGTTTCTGTGTTCTCTCCATCATGAGAGCTCGGGATCCTCAAAGAACGGACATAGCTGAAAAACTCATCGCTCTTCGTCGTCAAACAGCGACGAAACCGCCAAAAAACTCGCAACCTGAGCCTCAGCCAGCGGCCAGGAAATCATCGGCTACTGCGGAGACAGATCCAGACGACTTTTCTCGTCGTCTCAATATTTCCAATTCCCCTCGTCAAACTAAACTATTCAACCCAGAGCGAGACCCAATTCCAACAATTCGACGTACAACAGAGCCAGAAATTATGTCGGACGCTGCCAGCTCTGCTTATGCTCGGTCTCGAGAACAGTCTTCTCCAAGACACTTATTCGACCATCGAAAAGATGATCCAGTTCGTTTTTCGGTTCTGACTAGACCTTCGAGGCCAACTCCTACTCCGAAATCATCTGGAGACCACATGTCTTCGTCCGCGTCTTCTTACGCTGCATCCCAGACCTCATCTTCATTTACTCTCTCCTCAACGACAGATGGATCTTCAGCCTCATCTGCTCTCTTTGACAACCAGGGCAAACCCACCGAAGACCCTGGGACGTCCAACATCTTTGCTCTGCAGCTCAAAAAGCTGTACAGAACTATCACTAGCCTGGAGGCCAAGATCAAGTTGGAAGATGTCGAAGAGAATGATCTTATCAACGAGGGTGGTGGCAGGATCATGTTGAAAGGAAAGGAAGTTGAAGATGAAGAGACCGAAAAGGAAAGATGGAAAGCACAAATTGCTGACCACAAGAAGTGCGTCTATTTTTTCTTTCTCTGGCCTTCTATGCTAACTGAATTTATTTCAAGGCTGATAGACACGATACACAATCTTCTTGAGCTTTCACTAGCTCCTACAGTTCCGGCTTCATTGCGCAACATTCCAACCAAATACAACATCGTTGCACGGTTATGGACCAACGGATTCTTCAAGCTTCTGGAATCGCTCAGACGGGCCGCCTTCTCTCTTCCAGCATCTTCTTCCGCAGCTATCTCGTCATCCACGAGCTTTCCATCTAATCCGCAGCCATCATATGCCAGCGGTCATCGCGGTTCCCAATTTGCCCTGGAACATTTGACAGACTTCACGTATTATGCCTACACATTCTATACGGGTCTATTGGAAGAACCTCAGCTGGTTTCCTTCCGGAGCGGCTGGCTAGAAGCGCTTGGTGACATGGCCAGGTACAAGATGATGGTCGAGACCTTCCTGGAGCGTCGAGAAAAGGAGACTTCTTCGTTGACGCGAAGCAATGGTGGCTTGACGATGAAGAATTTATCGGATGCCGTCGAAGGTATGGTCATGGATCCACCTCTATCCATTGGCCTAGCGCCACCCGATATTTCTCGTGATGCGACTCGCCACAATTCCAATTCTCAAGCAAAGTCAACTTCGAAATCGCCTCTTTCTGTGGTTGATTCAGACGCGAATCATTCTCATGCTGCGCCTTCAGTCGGTGTTCATGCAGCTCAGCTTCTTCAAGCTTACATGGAACCCGAGAAGGAGCGTTGGAGAAATATTGCTCGAGATTGGTACGGTATGGGACTTGGTGAACAGCCGGGTACAGGAAAACTTCACCATCATATCGGCGTCTTGTGTCGAGAAGTTATCGTTGGTGGGAAAGTGGCCGAAAGAGATGAAAAGGAGATGCTTCGCGGAGTGTATCACTACGTAAAAAGGTCCGTGTTCTCATCATATTGTTGCGGTTAGAGCTCATCAGATCTCTCCATGACAGTATGACGACTCTCCATCCGTTTCCGACATCCCGGGAATCAATTTTAGCCTTCTTCTCCCCATCGCTCCAGCAGAAACCGACGACAAAGTCCATTCCCTCTCTTTTTGTGCAACTTCATGGGATGCTTTTCACCAACATCAATCTCGATGCTTTCGACGAGACAATGGCTCGTTTCATGACCAGCATCAAAACCAGCGTTGATGGTCAAATCGAGGATCGGGAATGGATAATGATGGCGACCATTAACCTGGGGGCAGTTTTGGAATATGGAAAAGCCGGTGGTGTCGTTCGAAAATGCATGGGTGGAACTGCTGGCCCAAGTAATTCCACTTCCAGCAGCGGTCCATCTCGCGTCGGCAAGCGAGAGCGCGAAGTCGACACCTACGACGGCGATCGTATGGATGTCGACGAGACTCGCTCAGCTCGCGCTTCTCCAATGCCAGCAAATGCAGTTCCAGCTTCGGAACCGCTTCCTCAAGCTGTGATTCATGCTCTCAATCTCACCTTTACCCTCCTATCCCATGTTCTACAAAATCCCTTTCGACGGTCGACTCCATATTCCTCGAGATCAGTCAACCCTTATTTGACTGTGCTTCTTACCTTCTTACCGACTGTTCTGAAGAGTAGCGGTGTCGCTGGCAGTGACGGTCGGAAACACAGCGTCTTGGAGCTGATTGAAAGATGGGTTCCATGGCACGACTTGGCTGAATTCCTTTCAACCAAGATACCTGGCGGTATCTGGGAATCTCAGAACTTGATCCCGACTTCTTCGACACCGTTCAAATCTCGTCCAGTCGAAGATCGATGGCCAATGTTGACGACCGGCACTGCACCGCCTCTTCCAGAAGACTGGTGTCTCCGAGGTACAGAATGGGTCGGTCGAAAAGTTTACGAACGTGGTTTCTGGAAAGGAAATGGCGGCGACGACGAGAAATTCGCTCGTCCAGAGATTGAGTATCTCAGCGAAAGCGAAGTTGGCAAGGGTGACGATGGTACCGACGGGAAAATCGAAGACGACGACGACGAGGACAGTCATGGTCCTGGTAGCCGTTATCGAGGTATTCCGATGGTCTGGAAATCCAACACTGACGCCAGCCTGATGCCACCACCGCGGCGCTCGAATACACCTTCCGACGTGAACAAGAAGAGATTTGTTCGCCTTTTACGCTGTGGAGTCACTCTTGCAACTTTGGTCGACGGTTTTGGATGGAATGAAGGGACAAGGCGGTTTTCCGTCCATGGGATTTTGGAGCAAAAGATACAACATTGGCAGGAGGAGGAAAGAGTTCGACAGGCTGAGGAGGAGAGCAGAAGACAGCGTCTTTCGGAGAGATGGCAAGACATGCCTAGCGACATGGATGTCGATTATGAGGAAGCGATGAGCAGCGAAGAGAGCAGCGACGACGAGGACGATTCGGAACAAGTCAAGGTTCTCAAGGTAAATGAACTTGTCTTTCTTCCTCGAGATCTGTCTTATACTTTTTTTCAGGCTCGGAGACGATATCTCAAGTCTCTCCTGCGGACGGCTCATCATCATCAGCCTCGTGCACCTTCTCCAGCACGACGACACAGAGCTCGGGGTTCACGCCATGGATCCAAAGCTCCTGCTCAAAATCTCTCTTTTCGGCCAGGCTATACAGTCCTTGTTTTGGACACCAACATTCTTTTATCTTCGCTTTCGGACGTCGCCAAGCTCATCGAAAGTTATCGGTGGACAGTACTCATTCCAGTGCCCGTTTTGATGGAGCTGGAAGGTCTTTCACTTAACCCTTCTCAACTGGGCGACGCCGCCAAGGAAGCTCTGACTTTTATCGGATTACGGATGAAAACCCATGGCCGAAGTCTCAAGGTCCAAACGACAAAGGGCAACTATCTCAATAATCTGGCCGTCGTCGCGGAAGAAGTCTCGTTCAGCGCTTCGGATGAGCGAAACATGGACGACTTGATTCTAAAGATTGCTTTGTGGCACCAGGACCACTGGTCTGACAGGTCCGACATGCTTCCTGACAATGATAGCATGGACGTCGAAGAGCCCATGAACGTGGAAGCGCCTATAAAGGTCCTGTTACTCAGTCTGGATCGTAATCGTACGTTTTATTCTTATTCTCTTGACTTTTGCTGACAATTGCACAGTACGGTTAAAAGCTCGTTCAAGACAGCTGCCAGCAGCTGACGAAAGAGATCTTGCGTCCATCTTGGCTTCCACTGTGACATAGCAGTCTTGGGAAGACTATCCATGTACGATTTCTTTAGATTCCCCGGTCCAGCGAAGCTATACAAAAGTCATGAACGAGACGGGGCCACATAAATGACCGTTATGACTTGAGCCGCTCGACAAGAGGGTCGCGATTTTACTGCCTAGATCTTGCCTGGTGCAGGACTGCAGTTAATGAATCGCAGGGTTGCACGCCAGGCTTACTGTAAAACATACAACATTCGTTTTTTCTTGACATACATACCATCACTCCTTTACCTTTTCCTTGGACGGTATTATCTTAAACTTGGTATTTATCGCATAAATATTGTTGTAATAACAAGTTTGGTTTCTTGAAACTTGAACGTGGAGATGGAGATCGGCTTGATGCGCTTTGTCTTGGCTTTGTCTTCTGTCTCTAGCCTTCCTCGCTTCCAGCAATTTGAATCGACTGCTCCGGGTGAACATACTTGAAGCAGAGGCACCGAGCTCGATGAATGAAGACTAGCCAAAAATGTGTGGGCTTCGTCGTGGCCCTGTAAGTGGAGAGTTCTCGGAATCTACGTACGCTTGGAATCTACTTACCATTTTTTGCAACCAGTTCATGGCAACACACGAAGGGCAACACCTAAATTATCTTTTCGGTTGCGCATTTGACTCCCATATTTGTCTTCTCTTCTCCAATTCCTGCCTACTGTTCCGAAATTCAGATAAAAGTCGAAATTCGTGATGATCGTCTGGGACCTCTCTCGCTGCTACTGACTTATCGAACTCTGTGTCAACCTGCGCTGCTTGGTCCTTGAATCTTACTGATACCACGAACCACAGATGAAAATCTACTCGTGCCGCAACGAGGCAGAGCAAACCAGAGACAACTCGCTTTGGCTGACGACTGTTCGATCGACTTGCACAGTTTGGTCATTGAGCAGAGCGGGAATCGCTTGGACGCAGAGCTTTCTTATCAAACTCCTGAAAATATGGTATCTTTTCTGAAACTTCCCATCGATTCATCACATTAGCATGCCTATTGCAATTCTCAACCCCAGCACTGTCCGACTAGGTTCCACCGTGCTGCCAACGCTATCACAGTGTATCAGCGGTCGAGAGCCTTCTATTAACGAAAGCGAGAGAAGCAGCGCTGCGCCACAAAGTCCAGGGTCACAAAGGAACAAAATGCGATGAAGCGCAAGGCATTCCTGGACAACCAACAGTACACCATACCAGGTTCTGATGACGGCCAATGTAGAAGGGTACGGATCCGAAGGAGGGACGGACGGATTAGCTTTATTTACGATCACAGCTTAAATGCGAATGGGGCCGTGTCGGTAACGAAGTCGCCTTCTGAGCCGATAAAAGGAGGAGATATGAGACGGCGCACGACATCGTAGGTGTAGAAAGCGAGCCTCGTCCCTATCGCACTGATACCGAAGATTTTGGGGAAGTCAAGAGTGAGCTGTCTGAACCTCAGCCTCATTTGTTCGTCAGCTTTTGCCCGTGCGACGAGGCTGTTGATCGCTCTGCTGGGCTTTATCTCTACGAAGAAAACTGCCGCGCTGAACGACGTATCCGACGACGAAATCGTTACTGTCTTTGCTATCCTCAGTGGCTAGATATTGAGGAATGATGACCCAGTCGTCCTCTGGCGGAAATTGGTGGTTTAGGACCGTGTTATACGGCCCATACAGCGCATTCTCTTTCGTCTGAGCTTGGTCGGCGACCAACCTAAATTGTTTCAAGATATAAGGCGGCCAAGGTTCCACGAGTTCAAGGTAACTGTAGTCACATGACCTCTGAGGCCGTGGGACCTGACGAGCTTTCAAACTCCCCATGATGCCGTCCAGATGCCGAGAGCTGATAGTTGGAAATTTGGCGAAATGAACCACTGCAAAAGTTGAGACTCATTTCAGCTACAAGAACCACTTTGAATGGCTAGACCAGTCCTTAGAAGCTTCATTGACACGCTGATCGAGGAATTAGGCTCCCTTATGCGCCACCAAGTCAAGAATCACATGCTATTTGCGCCGAACATCGGCTCTCTATCCCTTTGAATGTTGCTGTGAGTCATCATGTCTCCAAAACCTGCGACTTTCCTGGACACAGATTCCTCCATCCAAAGACCTCCAGTTAAAGGCATTGAAAAATATCACCAATCTTACTCTTCGATATATCTCTTCCATCGAATGTGATGTAATATCTTTCATATGCTTCATGCCACAGGCCCACAGCTGAGGACGTTGAAGTGGACCACGAGGTGGGGCAAAAAGGAATCTGCTGGAGACTGGGGATGTGGTGATTCTCCTCCGAGCTGTCTGGAGAATCTCGAGCTGTCAATGGATGTTTCTGACACTGAGGCCATGCTGAAATGGCTGTTCTCAATGTCTATCTCCCTTCTGAGCCTAAAGCTGACGTTGCTCGACCTCAGAACATTTAGTGTCAACATAAATCACGCTCTTCATCACCCACAGTCTAGTAGTGCCAAAGGTCGCTCCCAAGAAAATCCTTACGTATACTAGACCTGGAAGAATTGATAATGGCATGGAAAGTGTTTTGAAGGGATGGGACAGGGGCGCCGGGCTCGAGCACTCGACGAACCGGCAAGCGCTCTTAATCCCGACTCGATACCCAATTTCATGCGAACCGATGACCCCCTCATTTTTTTGGTTCTTTGCTCCTCAGAATGTACATTTGTCTACTCCTTCGAAACTTTAGTCAGCAGCTCGTCCAGCTTGGCGTCCAATGACATTGCAGCGGCCTTGAGCTCTGCGTTATCTCCCAATGCATTCACAGAGGACGGCAAATGATAAATGACGCTCGTCTTATCTTCACCTTCATTCTCAAGGACAAGCAGACGAGGAGGAATGTTGTAGGCTGCCCTCAGGTCGTGCTTCATCATCGTCTCCGCGATCAGAGGGTTTCCTGAGAACAAGGCTTAATCTAGGGCAATCTCGAGAATGACATCTACTTGCCGATGGTATAGACGACAGTCTTAGGAACTTTGTGGTGGAAATGCTTCATCCAAGAATGATTAAGCTGGAAAAATTGACTGACATGATCAGCAGGCTTCCTCTGTTTCTCTCCTTGGGCGCTCACATGAAATCGCGGCCCTCTGCAAGTTTGTTCACGCCATCGACAACATCTGTCTTGGACTCGGCATTCTTCAATGTTGGAATAATCCCACTTCCTCCATCTTTGTTGGTCTGTCGAAGAAATAAGTGAGTATCTACCGACTAGGGATCAGACTGAAATAATACCTCGCGGTCAAGACGTTTGCAAATCACATCGAAAGGCAGATCATACTCGACGGTGACCAGCTTGGCTTGGAATGGGGTGATTGTTTTGCGCATCTTGGGGCTCTAGGTAAGTGAGATGTCCGTTATATATAAGCTCTGACATGACGGGCGCTGATGCCATGATCCAACAAAGACGCAAAGCATAGCCTAGTATCTCGACTTCAATGTCACCTTGAATCCCTACCAGACATCTGCCAACAATCAATCCAAATCTACGGTGGTTGGTGGAAGACGACAAGAGGAAGAAGAGGTACGCAGATTCTTGGCAGATTCACGCTGAAGTCACGCTGTGTCACAGCCATCAGTTCACCATCGAATGTTGTTTTAACACCGTTCTCAATCGATTTCTCCAGGAAAGAAAATTTCCTAGGTCTATGCAAGTTATTTTGTGAAAGAAAGTGAGAGAATTTTACAGGTACCTAACCTAGAACACTCTCTACCCAGCAAAGCTTGGTGACTTGAGAATATGTTTCTCACAGTATCTAAATCTTGATTCAGCGAGTTCAGGTCCGATTGCCTCAGGATTTCAGACGTGTAATTTAGAATATATTCCCAATATACTATGATTTTCCGAGGCTCGTACGTGTCGCAAAGGTCTAAGAAATCGACATTTGCATGTGTAGACTTGTTGGATCGGATTTGACCATGCTATCCCGGGCAACGAGAGTATCGACGCTCATATGAGCTGCGCAGATCTAGATCCCAGGTCAAGGGATAGGTCTATCTCATATCTTGAGGAATGTGACCTTTAGCAGCGAGACTCGACCTCAGTTCGCTTTTCTAACCGAATTTGACGCGAACATCAGCCGCTGCAAGATGTGCACGACAGGCCGAGACAGTTCTCGGATACAGTCGTTTTCAATGTACATTCAATCTGCAATTAATCTGCATCTTTGATTCGTCCCATTTCAGCAGAACCGGGATGATTTTGGGCTGGAAACTGTGCTTATAAGCGAATGATCGAGTCTTTGTTCTTTCATTCTACAATGTTGCTTTTCAGCATATCTTTCATCGCCTTTGGAGCCCTTTTGACTTCTGCACAAGCTCCCTTGTGGTCTCAATGCGGTGGACAAGTGATTTTTCCACGTCCTCTTGCCATTATCTGACTGGCCTCGATTCTCTGTAGGCATGGACCGGGCCCACAACATGTGTCACTGGGGCAGTATGTGACTATATAAGCCCTTGTGAGCTGTTCACTTTCTAGCTACTTTCATCTCTGATTGAACCGGTTCTTCAGATTATTCGTGCTGCTACCCTCCAGATTATCCACGCGTTTAATCCGACTACCGTTGCGGCTTGATTACATCGCTGAGACCTGTACTTTTACTACAATGAAAATTCTATACAGCATTGTGTGAAGCTACTGAGCGGTGAATAAAGAAAAAAGTATTTCAGGCCATTAAATAATAGGACTAAGTAGTGTCCCTGTCACTTGCATCCCGAGTCTCTGTCAAGGCTGCTCCAAGGGTAGTCTCTCCTAGGCAGATTCGTTACAATCAACAAGTTGATGTATAGACTCCAAGGGCACATCCGAAAGACCGGGCCAGGTCTACGGGCACTGCATTGCCGACCTGTTTGTATTGCTAAACAAAGTGAGAATTAGCAGAGACACAGGATGAAGCAAAACTCATATCTTTCGTTGTGCCTTGAAACTGACAATGGTCTGGAAAGCCTTGCGACCGTGTCTTTTCACGAACGATCCACCCTGCTGCTGGTTCTGTGTAAAAAATATTTTCCAACATATATACAAAAGTTGGGGAACTCTGGCGCGCCCCCAGAAATTTTGAGTTCGGTGCTCACCGTCGCAAGCTTCAGCTCTGACCGGCAAACTTCGATGTCACGCTCAAGTCTCGGTCACAGCCATCAGCATCGAATGCGGTTTCAACACCGTTCTAGATTGAGTTCTTCAGGAAACAAAAATTCTCAAGTCTATGCAAGTCATTTAATGAAAGAAAAGAGAATTAATACCTGACCTAGAACACTCTACCCAGCAAAGCTCGGTGACTTCGATGCTTCTCACAGTATCTGAATTTTGATCCAGCATGTTCAGGCCCGATTGCCTCAGGAGTTCAGGTATATGATATAAAATACATTACCAATATACTATGATCTTCTGAGACTCGTACGTGTAGCGGAAGGTCTCAATAAATTGACATCTATATGTCTAGACTTGTCGGGTCGGATTTGACCATGCTATCCCGGGCAACAAGATATCGATGCCCATATGAGCTGCGCAGGTCTAGAGCCCAAGTCAGAAGGTCTTCGCTATCTCATATTTTGAGGAATGTGACCTTTAGCGGTGAGACTCGACCTCAGTTCGCTTTTATAACCGAATTTGACGCGAACATCAGCCGCTGCAAGACGTACACGACAGGCCAAGATGGCTCTCGACATTCAATTGCTTTCAATGTACATTCAGTCTGCATTCAACCAGCATCTTTGATTCGTCCCATTTCAGCAGAACGGGGACTCATTTCGGGCTGGAAAATTTAGTTATAAGCGAATGATCGAGTCTTTGTTCTTTCATTCTACAATGTTGCTTTTTAGCATATCTTTTCTGACCTTTGGAGCCCTTCTGACTTCTGCACAAGCTCCCTTGTGGTCTCAATGCGGTGGACAAGTGATTTTTCCACGTACTCTTGCCATTATCTGACTGACCTCGATTCTCCGTAGGGATGGACCGGGCCCACAACATGTGTCACTGGTGCAACATGCGACTATGTAAACCCTTGTAAGCCGTTCACTTTATATCTACTTTCATCTCTCATTGAACCGGTTCTTCAGATTACTCGTGCTGCTACCCACCATGGTATTACACACCTATTCCGACTACCACAACGACTTGATTACATTCCTGAGACCTGTAATTTTGCTACAATGAATATAAGTGTTCTACAACATTGCATGAGGTTACAGAACAGTCGATGAAAATAAAAAGTATTTCTAGCTATTGAATAATAGGACTTGTAGACTTGAACAAAGTCACACCAAACAGAACAAGACTGAGATGTATTCTCTAGCAGTTCCAAAGGATGTAGACAAGGTGAAAGTAAGTAAAAGATAAGTCTATGAGCGACCTTCGGAATCATTGATGTGCAAAGATTACGTAATAAATGATAATAAAATGATAAGGGAAATGATAGCAATATAACTGAGATTATGCCAAGTCGATCCGCTACGACTTGTCTCCCCATGTCATTGGCATCCCAAGTCTTTGTTAAGGCTGCTCCAAGGGCGCATCCGAGAGACCGGGCCAGGTCTACGGGCGCTGCACTGCCGGCCTGTTTGTAGTGAGAATTAGCAGAGACACAGGATGAAGCAGAACTCACATCTGTCGTTGTGCCTTGAAACTGATAATGGCCTGGAAAGCCTTGCGACCGTATCACTTCCCGAAAATTTCTCTCTTTTCACGAACGATCCACCTTGCTGCTGGTTCTGGGTAAAAGATATCTTCCAACATATGTACAGAAGTTGAAAATTCTTGCTTGCCCCAGAAACTTTGAGTTCGGCGCTCACTGTCTCCAGTTGGTCTCTAGCTCAGACCTGCAAGCATCAATGTCGCGCTGAAGTCACGCTGTGTCACAGCCATCAGTTCACCATCGAATGCGGTTTCAACGCCGGTCTAGAGCCAAGTCAGAAGGTCTATCTCTATCTCATATGAATGTATCCTTTAGCAGCGAGACTCGACTTCAGTCCGCTTTTCTACCCGAATTTGACGCGAACATCAGCCGCTGCAAGACGTGCATGACAGGCCGAGATGGCCCTCGACATTCAATTGTTTTTAATGTACCCTCAGTCTACATTCAATCAGCATCTTTGATTCGTCCCATTTCAGCAGAACCGGGATGATTTCGGGCTGGAAAATTTGCTTATAAGTGAATGATCGAGTCTTTGTTCTTTCATTCTACAATGTTGCTTTTCAGCATATCTTTTCTGACCTTTGGAGCCCTTTTGACTTCTGCGCAAAGTCTTCTCTGGCATCAGTGCGGGGGTACGTGCCCTTTTTTTTCCTCTTGCTCACTGTCCGACTGATTATTTCTGCAGGAATTGGATTCACCGGGCCTACAACTTGTGTCACTGGCGCAGAATGCGACTATGTAACCCCCTGTAAGTTGTTCACTCTCTATCCACTTTCATCTCTCATTGAACCGACTCTTCAGATTACTCGTGCTGCTTCCCACCAGGGTATTACACGCCTATTCCCACTGCCACAACGTTAACGGCTTGATTACATTGCTGAGACCTGTACCTTTACTACAATGAATATTCTATACAACATTGCGTGAGGCTACAGAGCG
This sequence comes from Mycena floridula, assembly GCA_029320655.1. NCBI lineage: Eukaryota > Fungi > Basidiomycota > Agaricomycetes > Agaricales > Mycenaceae > Mycena > Mycena floridula. The sequence goes on along the minus strand of JARIHS010000033.1, from coordinate 49,832 downwards.
GTGAATAAAAATAAAAGTATTTCAGGCCATTAAATAATGGGACTAGTGTCCCTGTCACTTGCATCCCAAGTCTTTGTCAAGGCTGCTCCAAGGGCGCATCCGAGAGACCGGGCCAGGTCTACGGGCACTGCATTGCCGACCTGTTTGTATTGCTAAACAAACTAAGAATTAGCGGAGACATAGGATGAAGCAAGACTCACATCTTTCGTTGTGCCTTGAAACCGATAATGGTCTGGAAAGCCTTGCGACCGTATCGCTTCCCGAACTGACACAATGCGCCTTTGCTAACGGGGTCTATTGAGAATACATAAGAGAAACATCAGTCAAAGCTTACCGTCGGATGTATCACACAACTGCCCTTGGAGTGTGGCGATGCAGTGGTCATTGCAGTCCTGAATACATTATCACCATCGAGTCGACCGAAGAATTCTGCGAGACGAGTCAACGCTGATTTCAAACGACAAAAGGACCTTACTGTGTTTCGCTTGTCGCATTCCCAATCTTGCGCATTTCGGTTTGAGGGCCTCTGGAAGATCTAATGGACCGTCAACAATCTTCACAGCCAGAGCCTAAGAACAAACCATTGTGATCTTTTACAACAGTACAGGTTCTAGATCAAGATGAGGTCCAGTTAATTGAGCCGTGAAAAGAACTTACGCTTCGACGATGTTTGCCGCATGACGAGCAGTAAAATGAGCCGTCACAAAGTCATCAGTCTCCTCGCGGACTCTTCGCTGAAAAGCATTCTGGGGTTCCATTCCATAAGCGCAGCCATCGGGGAAGCCGGGCATCGGGCCTGGTCCGTCTCGTACAGCGTTGAATTGCGGTATCGTGAAATGAGGCTTGATTCTTGGCGCCTCGATGATCTTATGGGGGTTCCTCCTAAAAAGAGTCTATTGGTGTCTGATTTTTCAAAAGAAACGAGACATGTACCATTCAAAAGGCGGCTGAAAAAGACCATAAGCATCTTCGCCCCAGAAGTTCAGATTACTCACCAAGTCTCCGATTGCATCGTTGACGGTCACAGCTGGCAATGGCGCAAATTTATGATGGGAATCTGTACGAGACCTTGTTACTGAAGGCAGAATGATTCCTTCAGAGCCGAGTTTGTATTCGTGCGCCGGATACGCGTGAGTCGGGATAGGAAATTCGGGGATCTTGAGACCACGCTGGGCACCCCAGAATATTACACGTGCACGACTTTGCGGCGAACCATATTGAGCGGCTTGCAAGACTTTGAAATGGACCTGGTATCTGTAGCGGACTTAGTTTCAGAGCTGAAATACTGCAAACACTCACCCTAGCCCAATCAAGTTGCGACAGATGACTTTGATCATACCGTTTTCGATCCCGTCTTCAACCCGATTCACTGAGGCCTGCAATGCCAAGAGCCGATTGTGAAGCATTCCCGTGACATTTTCGAGCAAGAAATATCGAGGCTCATAATGCTCGACAGCGGACAGCATTGTGAGGGAAAGTGTTGACCTAAAATCGTCGGCTTTCTAGGGAGATGAAAATCAAGTCAAGAACCCGACATAGCAAAGATAATCACTGGACAATGGTTTGCGCCACTGAAGGATTGACATGGTGGCCCTAGAAAAAAGTCAGCGCTAGGCATTCTATATCTCGTTAGGACCCACCGCCGAAGATGAAGTCTACTTCATGAGGTTGAGGCATCGGGGGACAAACGCCGCCAAGCTTTGATGACAATGGTGGTGGATTGAGGCCTTGATGAGCTTGAAGTGCATGTTTCAATATCTGATTCACATCCTGGCAATACACTTTCGCCTCTGGATGATTGGCCTGGAAGGTTTGTGCTGCAGCTTCAAAAAACTCAACGGCCCATGCTGTATGAACAAACCCAGACTGGTCCATTCCAGTACTGAGACCTCCTGCACCTGTGATGAACTTGTTACAAGTATATCAAACAAGAGAAGTAAAAGCTTACCTGCAAAGAGCTCTAGTCCCTGGAGAGGCTGATGAGCCGCTTTTTGGATGCGTCGTTGATGTACCGTCTCTGTTCGCTCCTCGATACATTTACGACAAGTCTTGAATTTCGGATCCGAAAGAAAGTAGTGGTCCTCATCGCGAATCCACTCTTCGATTTCAGCATCAACGGTTAGCTGCTTCACGTAGCAAGGACCGTCAATGATGTCGGGAGATATCCTGGAAATTTCATCTTGGAGGACTAGACGCAGCTGACAAGGAATCAATGGAAAATTGAAATTTCGAGGACATCTACATACCCGACCAGCTTGATCTTGACACCGTTTGAAGCGTCGAACATTGATCTCTGGCTTGTCATCATTGCCTGTAATGTCGACAATCTGGGCAATGTCGAGAAGGAACCCATTCTCGCGAGGGTGAAGGTAAATAGTGTCATGGCGATGGTACTCGACTCTGTTGAGTCGTAATTTGCCTGGAGAACAGAAAGTAGCATTGAGTTCTTCTTCTTGACATTTGGAAGCACAATTGATGCAGTTGAGTTGAGGATATTTTGTGATGAGGGCTTCGACTTCCGATTGACTTGGAAGGTCGAGGTAACTGCAGGCTTCTCTGTCATATATCAGCCTGTGATATGGTGAACATTATATAACACAACGAGAAATGAAAAGTACCCGCAATGAAAAGACTTGGACTTTTCGTCGTCATCTTCCAACGGCTCTTTATCGACAACGTCGAGCATCTTGACATCGACTTTGCTGTAAATGGACGCGATAGGGTTAGAATCACATTCATTTAGCAGATAAAGGCCTGTTGGATGAGCCGTTTCTTGCAGAAGTGTTTTACTGCCATGAGTAAACCATTGGCAGTGAAACATTTTCTGACCATCGTCTTTCTCAAAAAAGTAGCAAATACGGCAGAACCTGAGAGAGTGTCAAGACAAAGTAAAGCAGCCAATGTTACTCGTACCACATTCGGCTCCCCCATACGTTCGCCTTGATCAATAGGGCAGCCCTCTCGTTGTCTGCTGGGGTAGCCTTGTCGTTGTCTGCTCGAGCGGTATTCGCGTCTTCACCGCTTGCGACCATCACGGTATCACCAATAGAATAACAGACTCCATCAATCGTCACAGACAGATAAAGTCCACTATTGTCATCAAGCTCGCCCCATACCATTGAATCGGGATCCAGACGGTGTTCTTGAACAACTTTCTGGACCTGTTCTATCTCTTGCTCTTCCCGAGATTCACTCCCGGCCTTCATTCGCTGAGTGAAAAACGGCTTGGAGATACGAAGCACAGTCTCGGTCACCGTGCAGACTTGATCCACAGTCTTGTCCTGCTTTATCTGGGGCGAACGGCTTTTCGTGACAGGGAGTCGTGATGATGAGAAACTTCTTGAGGAGCTGGACATGGCTGTTCCAGACATGGTAGTGCTCGAAGAAGTCAAAGTACCGCTGGAACCAGAAAATAAAGAGCCCGAGGTACTAGAGACATCAGGAGGAACAAAGTGCTGAATGAGGGGGACATCCGACAAGTCGTGGAATTCATCGACATCGGAACAAATTGCTGCTAGTCGGTAAGCCAAGCATGCAACCTAGGAAATCAGTTGGAAGTCGGTTGGTGACAGGAGCCTGCTCACTGTTTCATCATCCTCTAGCTGCAACTGTGATTCTTCCTCGATGTTTCTGACAAAGGTATCAAAGGTGATGTTCTCATTCTCCAAGGACTGGGATAGAATGTGATATACAAGGTCTTCTTTGGGTTGCCATTGGGACCACAGCGAAGAGTATTGAAGTGACGGTTCTTGAAGGATGTACCAGGCAAACCTAGTTCGAATGAAAATCCGCCTATCGACGCGTTAATTACGAATTGGTATTGCAAGTATCACTGTACCTGTCGATTTGGCCATTATTGTACGAACAGGAGTTATACTCCAGGATCTGTGATAGTTGAACTCGAGTTGAGTCTTCAGGCTCACACGAACAGGGCGATTCCTCTCGCTCCATGCACGGGCTAATAGAACCTGAAGCCACGAAGGTAGAGACTTCCAAATCAGGTGTCATGGCAAGCTGGGCCAATGACACCAAGGCTCGAGAGTGGAAGTTGTAAATAGTGAATCGTGTTAGGTGGCGGATAGGGACACTCTCGCCGTCGTCGTCTTCCTCTGAGTCATCCTCCGAGTCATCCTCATATTCAAGGATTTCACCTGGAAGCTCGCCTGGCTCGCTCTCCTCATCTTCATCGCACCGGTATATGTTCGAGGTCAAGCCTCGATCCACATGAGTCGATCTTGACGCGTTGGATGAGTCAGACTTGAAAAAAAGAGGAATAAATATGGATTCAACAGCTTCAGCCATTACCATACCTCGACCACGAGGCCTGCCTTTGATCGACGGTTTTTCCTAGTGGAATTGAGGTCCAGATGCGAAACCTGGAAACTGCTATAGCTTTTAAAATTTTAACAAAATCAGGAGCATACCTGGAGCTGAGCGTTGACGAGGCTGTCTTCATTGCCACGGCCCTGGATCCTTGTCTTTTTCCGCGGTGAAAGATTTGGGCTAGAAGGCACAGTTTTGGGAGAGCCCAGTGGACTAGAATCTAGACTAGGCCGCCGCTTCCGAGGGCTTCTGACAATGTCGACAAAGGGCACGAGCATGAAGAGGGCGATTACGCAATCAACCAAACCACCTGCTCTTTCTCCCATCATGGCGCTGGTCGAACCCAACTATGAGCTCGAAATGGGTCTGTCCTTTTCTTCTAACTTACTGCTTGACATTCTCTGAAACATTGTAGAGAAAATCAAGGACTTTATGCTCAAGTTTAAATTTCAAGAAAAAGATGTGACGCGTGGTTTTGCCAACATCAACATTGGCGGCGACAACCAGGCTGCAACGTCCGAATTGGCTTCTCTGAAATATATGAGTCAACTGGTGCGCGTTGTTTCCTTGTCCTCGACGCGACAGACACGCTTCTGACATTGTCTGCAGCAAAAGATCGCCGACAGAGAACAACAAATGCTAGTAATCGATTTGGAGGACATTTACGTGGTATGGTTCTCTTTTATTCGACTCTTGATTCATATTCACCCATTTCAACAGCATGAAGGCAGTGTCTCTGAGCTTGCGGCCAGAATCCAGCAAAATACAAGACGTTACGTCTCACTGTTCAGCAAGGTCGTTGACGAGATCATGCCACCAGCTATAAAAGACATTAGCGACTATGATGAGGTTATAGATGTAATTCTACATCAACGAAAGGAGAGGAACCAGAAGATGAACGAAGAAACCGAGATCCCTTTCCCCGACCATCTGCTTCGAAGATAGTGCGTCACAGTCACCTCTAGTTGAATTTGTACTAACTTTATTCAGCAACCTCTATTTTCAGCCTCTCAGAAGCGATGTCGCCGTCGCTGTCCGTGAGGTTCGAGGTTCTTCCCTGGGTCAACTCATCACTGTTCGCGGCATCGTCACCCGTGTTTCGGAAGTCAAGCCTTTGCTGCTCGTCAATGCTTACACTTGCGACGTTTGCGGGTGCGAAACCTTTCAGGACATCACAAACAAGACTTTTGCTCCAATCTACGATTGTCAAAACGCCAGCGCTTGTCTGCAGAATGGTATTCGCGGCACTTTACACATGCAGACCAGAGCTTGTCGATTCAGTCCTTTCCAAGAGGTCAAGATACAAGAAATGGTTGGTCTACATCGAATCTGGTTTCTGCCCAAGCTCACGATTCTTCACAGGCTGATCAAGTCCCCGTTGGTCACATTCCTAGGTTCATGACTGTCCATGTCAATGGTAGCTTGACCCGAACGATGAGTCCTGGTGATATCGTCCATCTCGGTGGTATCTTCCTTCCCATCCCGTACACCGGCTTCCAAGCAATTCGTGCTGGGCTTCTCACCGACACCTATCTCGAGGTCCATCAAGTTCAGCAGATGAAGAAGCAATACTCTGAGATGGAAGTCACCCCAGAAATGCAACGCACTATCAACCAATTGCGCACTGATCCCAATGTCTACGCCAAGCTGGGCCAGAGCATCGCGCCGGAGATTTATGGACATGAAGACGTCAAAAAGGCTCTTCTGCTTCTTCTGGTTGGAGGTGTTACAAAGGTGACTGCAGACGGGATGAAGATCAGAGGCGACCTCAACATTTGTTTGATGGGTGACCCTGGAGTAGCCAAGTCTCAGCTTCTCAAATACATCTCCAAAGTCGCTCCACGAGGCGTCTACACCACTGGAAAAGGTTCATCTGGAGTAGGTCTGACGGCCGCTGTGATGCGAGATCCTGTTACAGACGAGATGGTTCTAGGTATTTCTCTAACTCACCTTCCCGAGCTCATACTGATCTTTTTTTTAGAGGGAGGCGCCTTGGTCCTCGCCGACAATGGAATCTGCTGTATTGATGAGTTTGACAAGATGGAAGAGTCGGACAGAACCGCGATTCACGAAGTCATGGAGCAACAGACCATCTCGATATCCAAAGCCGGTATATCTACGACGCTCAATGCCCGTACATCCATTCTCGCTGCGGCCAATCCTCTTTATGGTCGATACAACCCCAAGGTCTCACCAGTTGAAAACATCAATCTCCCTGCGGCTCTGCTTTCCAGATTCGATTTGCTGTTTTTGATATTGGACAAACCTTCGAGAGACGACGACGAGCGGCTCGCGCAGCATGTCACATTTGTCCATATGCATAATCGGCATCCAGAGCTGATGTACGCTCCGATTGACCCAACTGTTGTCAGGTAAGCATGATTTCAGTTCGTTTATTCAGTTTATTTATTCGTTTTCACAGACACTATATCGCTCAGGCGAGGACTCATCGTCCGACAGTCCCTCCAGCAGTTTCGAGCTACATCGTCGATTCATATGTTCGGCTTCGCAAGCTGGCCAAGAGCGACGAAGAGCAAAACAAATCACATTCTTACACTTCAGCTCGTACACTTTTGGGTGTTCTTCGTCTGGCTCAAGCTCTGGCCCGGTTACGATTTTCGGACACTGTCGACGCGCCTGACGTCGATGAAGCCCTGCGACTGATGGATTGCAGCAAAGAAAGTCTTCATGAAGATGACGATGCTGAGATTGAGACGGACAAGTCTGCTGCGAGCAAGATTGTCAGACTTATCAAGGACATGATGGGTTCTGGTGGTACCAAGTCCAAGAGGAAACCTCGCAAGAGGACCAGGAAAATGGGCAAAGGTCCTGGAGGAGAAAGAGACAACATGGATGTTGACGAAGATGATGATGACGACGACGAAGATGAAGAACTTTCAATGGTGGATATTCGAGCTCGGGTTTTGAGAGCCAACTTCACTGAAAGTCAGTTGATGGAGACAATACAAGAGGTCAGTTTCATGTCCTTGACTTTTCTTACATTTTCTGATTTTATTGTCAGTATGAGGATTTGGACGTCTGGATGCGAGTTGCAAACGGATCGAAATTGCGTTTTATTGCGACCTAAATGTGCAAAAGTGTATCTTGTTTGGATTTTTTTTGTCGTCTGCCTGTTGTTGTGTTCATCGCTCTATTATCCCTCCTTGTATACCGCTGTCGCCCTCCAAAAATATTATTGGGTTCATCCGGGATCAACGGTCTGAGTACCGCATACTGTCTCCAGCCTACAACTGGCTCATTCTCTGCGCCATTTTGTCTCGAACAGTCTGGTAAGCGCTCATAATTGTCTGCTCGTTGATGACAATCTCCGTTGTGTCTGGTCGAGGTCGACTGACTCGCGATGCAATAGCGCTGGAATCAGTGTCGACGATGATCCTGAAATGTCACAAAAAGTTATAACTGCCGCCTCTAAAAGACGTCGAAAGAGCGCACCCGTCATCAATGGTCTCGTCCAGACACAGCAATACAAGATCCAGATTCTCAAGGACACCCCGTTTCTCCAGTGGATTGCGAAGCAACACAGTCATGGCGTCGGTGAGCGCGTTGAGAGCAGTGGTAAGCATGAGTTCGTTTTCGTTTGAACCAGCGATTAGATATATAATCAAGTCGAGTGAGTGCTTGTAGACAGCGAGATGGGCGTCGTAGAGAATAATGTCCCCTGGAAATCCATTGATAAACGGCAATAAACGCGACAATGAGTAATTTACCTCCAGCTTTCCTCGTTTTACCCCAGAGCCCTTTCTCGAAAGCTTTCTGTTCCTTCAGTGTCAAAAGCTCTTTGGATTCTCCCAATGGATGTCCTTTTGGCCGATAGTATTTCGCAAGCACCCGGTGACCCTCCGAATCCATTATTATGAAGGCATTGACGGTGTACAGGGAGAGATTCATGGTGAAGAGACGTGTGAATCACGTGCCTACTCACGTCCTCCTCTTCTCCATGTCAAATCCGAGTCAGGCCGCGGACCAGTTGCTGGAATTGTTACTTCAATTGAAGGTGTGTTCCCTTTAAACGATTTATTATTCTCATACCTTGCTCCCAGAAAACCACGCCGGCCGCGGCCAAGCATATCCTGAATGCTCAGCCCCAAATCGCGTATGCCCTTATAACCTTGATGGTGACCATGAATGCTATCAATTTCGAGGTCTTCCAGGTATTTCAGAACTATTCAACTCCTGTATCTCTCCTCAACGGGAACTCCTTAGAAAATTCTGGCAGATTACAGCGCATCCGTGAATCCAGCGCCCCAGGCTGCAGCTCCACCACCACCAGCAGCTATACCGCCTCACGTTCAATATGCATCTCAGTACCGTACAGCGACACCGCCCTCTGCTCCTTCTTCTAATTATGGATATTCTTCCGGGCCTCCCCAAAGCTACGGAGGATCGGCTCAAAGTTATCCTGGACCTTCAGCTTATCAAGGTTATTCAAGGCCGCCACCTCAGCAACAGCAGCAACAGCAGCAGCAGCAGCAGCAGCAACCTCCAATTAGTGCTGCGTTAGCGCAAACTTTGGCTGTGATGCCAGAAGACCAGAGGGTATGTCGGTTAAATCGAAATATATTTGACTGAATCATTCGCCAGACCATGATCATGCAAGTCCTGGCTTTGACACCTGAACAAATCAGGCAGTTGGGTCCCGCTGAACGAGAGAACATCCTTCAAATCGTAGGTCTAGCTACACTTTTATTTCCTGGCTGACTTGTGCGGTTCAGCGAGCGACACTTGGTTTATGAGATATCAGATTCATTCCTTCATATTCCTCGGGTTTGAGAAAGCTCGCCCGTCATCCCTTACGCTACGATACCAGGTTGCATCACATCGGTCAAGTAGACTGACTACTTTCCTCTCGACCTATTGAGCAACATTGGAAGATCTGCAACATCTCATATCTCATATTACCATCCCTGGTTTGCATTCCTCAGCCTGAGCAACTGTTCTAGAATCATATAGGACTTGCACTTGTTTGTGATGTAGATAGGCTGCTCCATAAAATAATGATTTGAACAGAAGAAATGAATAAATGAATGCAATGATTATTTTACATGTTGCCAACTTCCGCTAGGGCTACCTGCCCTTGAACCCTCCGGTTCATCCTTGTAGACTGTCGCTGTCGTTGGTCCAGCAGATTGTGGCTCATCGTCGTCCAAAAACCCAGAATGGAATCCAAGGCCTTCAGATCTTCGATGAGGATGACTGCTCTCGGGGCGCAATCGGGTCTCTTCATCAGCATCGTCGTCGTCCGACATCTCTCCGAAGGCATCATAAAGCTCCTTGGTCCGTGGTCTCGACACCAAAGGATTTCTTTCTGCACCTGTCATAAGCCCTTCCTCGCCACCTTGGTTCAACGATCGATATTCAGAGCTGCTGGCTCGTGCAGCAGCCCGGCGTCTCCAGAAGAAGACACCAGCACCGATTGCAAATGTCGCCACAGCGCCAATGGCAGCGAAAAACCATTTCTGGCTTGACACAAGAGACCCGAGGTCAGAGAACCAACCTTCGTCTGCAGTCGGAGTGCTGGTCGCGCTAGCTGAAGCTTGCGCCGCAATTTCCTTGGTCGGGAAAGCAGGATTGGTGTTTTCGCCAGAAACTTCGCCATGGTTTGGATCCAAAAATTCTGTCGGTTTGGCATACTTGGTCGATGTTGTCGGTGTAACAGGGTCGGTGGGATCGTCTTTCGGAGGGAATGTGTCGTCTTCGGGAGGAAGTTCGAAGAGTTTGGCTTTCGCAGGGTCGATAGAAGAGCCCCAGAACATCATAGACCAACCAATGAAACTGCCGTTGAATTCTGTCGACTGCTGGTCAGAGACCTTGATCGTCCAGTCACCGAGGGGATTCTCGCCCCTTTGTGATGATGAGAAGAGTTCAAAGAAGAGAAAGAGGGACGTACCAATGCTTAACGCTCATAAATGTCCATCCGGGATAGCCAGAATCCGCTCTATCGGCGCTCCGTTTCGCGGCCAAGACGCTTCTGATACCATTAGGGCTCAACAGCTCGACCTCTACATCTCCACGTTTCCCATGATCAATCCAGACTCTGACGTTGATATGCTCGAGGGTCTCAAAGTTGTGCTGGGTAAGCGTTTCCTTTGAGATCGTAATTTTGCTTTTGACGCCTTCTGGGCCGATGAACTCTCCACCATTATAAGCCTCATCATTCATAGTTCCGCCGTTGAGCTGGACCGAATGTGTTTTGAAATATGCCTGAGGTTTGACGAGTTTCCACTCCTTCGCAGCCTTGACATATTCGTAACCGTCAAGAGCGCCAAAGCCATACTTGTAACTGTATGGTCGGCCAGTCGCGGTCTTCTCCCAGTCGGGATCGTCAGGATTGACTTTTCGGGAAGTCAGAACACAAAGATGTTGAACATCTCTCCATGTAAGATCAGGTCTTTCAAAAGACATCAGAGCGATTCAGAAGCATTGACAGACAACACACCTGGCTTGGAGAGCTAGAGCAAAGACACCGACAGCATTCGGAGCAGCAGCAGAAGTTCCACCATGAATCGTGGAACAAGTATTCTCGCCCTTGTCGGTTGTAACCTGATGAAGATTTAGATGCGAAAGATGAATATCACGAAAAAACATACAATGTGTTGCCCGCTACCGGAGCTGTAGGCGACGATCATATTTGCGGCACATGGCTCGGAATAGTAAGGATGCAGCCCTTTGTAGTCGATGGCGGAAACAGTGACCGAGTATATGCTGTTGGTATATCCGTCGAAATTGCATTGATCTCCATGTGCCGCTCCATTACCGCTGGCAAAAACAAAGACGGAGCCTTTGCCACCGCGACCCTTGTTGATGCCATTTACTACAGCCTTCTGAATGAGACCTGAAGGACCTTCCATAGACTGGCCATTGTCGGGAGGACCCCAGCTGCAACTGTAGATTTGTACGTTCTGGTATCCATAGTTGAGTGCTGCGGCTTCGTCGACATCGGTAATGGGACCTGAAAGAATACGAACACCAGCGACTTTGGAATCGTAGGCGATACCGACACCGCAAGCCGTATTCTTTCCAGCAGCAATTTGACCTGCACAACGGGTTCCATGATGGTCATCGAAGAGTTTGGGAGTAGGAAGCTCGGTGTGATCATTAAAGTCGTACGAATCTTCAGCATCCTAGGACGATAAAGGTCAGAAAAGAGACGGCGGAGTAAATAGATGATTTGCGCACAAAGTTGTCCTTCAAATCCAGACTTGTATAGTCGAGACCATCGTCAACAAGCGAGGAAATGACACCTTTGCCTGTGTAACCCATCTCCCATACTCCAGTCACGTTCATCATATGCTCTGGAAATTCTGTATTGACCAGATGCCACTGTTTTGGAAACATTGGGTCCTGAATGCCGAATCGCTCAGCAACACCTCTAGTAGCGTCAGGAGTTATAGGCGGCGGTGCTCGCCGTATCCTCTGTCGGGGATATTGTCGCGCAATGAGCTTTACACTGTCTACAATGTCTCTCGCTTTGAGGTCGCGGGATAAGAGCTGGTCGCTGGACTGGGCGATAGACCGCAGTTGCTGAAATCTCTCCAAAACTGGATCTGAAGGTTCTGCTCTGGTGGCGAGATCCAAGGGCTTTGCGACTCTGACGAGCCAGTGGTCCTGGAGCTCTCCGACCCGATCCACGAGCTCGACGTTGAGAGCGCTGACGATATCGGCCAGCGATATTCCTAGTGGATTGTGTTCGAGGACATAGTAGTTGTGGGAATCATAAAATCTCTTGACTGGTGTAAAAGAAAGGACCAGTCGAGGCGCGAGCAATGCAACCACCAAGCTGAAAGGTAGTCGCATTTTTCAAGTTGCTGCTCAGTACAGCCACCGCCACCTGTTCGGGCACCGTGATCAGGGTAATACCGGTAATCTTGATCATTTTCGATTTTTACAAGTCCGAAGTCGTACAAAGGCGGTGATTCTACGCTCCTGATTTTTGGAGGGCCCGGCGTTCGATATAGCGCATAAAGGCATAGATGCTTTACGGTATATGTATGCTACGGCTACAGAAACCACTCATCCAAGTGAGCGATACAGAATCTAAATACTGAGGAAGACATTTGCAAGTGCCCTAATGGTCCTTGCGAAATGAGGGAAAGCAAAGATGGACGATACAATAGTCACACAGAAAAAGTGGAATAAAAATGGAATAAAGAGCTGGAGGTGGGATGAAGACGAGTCGGGACTCGAGAATCGGGCAAATGGTTTAGCAGAATCTGAGCAGTAAATATCAGTACATCGCCGATAATTGAGAAAAGTGGACATACCAAATACAGTTCATTCTGCAAATACGTTTTTCTTGCTCCTCGATGACACGAGGAAGCTTGACGTCGATCCTGGGCTCAGGCATGGCAATGGGGGAAGCCGATGCGAACATGGCCACTAAAAATGGGATTATATGAGTTCGCAAGTCTTTGCGCAGCCAAGGATGTGAACTTACAGCAGGAGACTGCGAGAGCTACCAAGATTTGGCACTGCATGGTAATACTGGTAATAGTAGAGAACGAAGAGAGCTGCTAGTGCAGAGTATGAGTGTCAAAGGTTTAGATGATGAGACTGACTCGAATATAACGTCCATTATATAGTTCGGAGAACAGTTCAAAGGAATGGCTAAAATAGGCGAGCCGTCGAAGGAATAGAGAACGAGATTTCCTTGTATTGAAAGGGACACCCAAACGCGGATGAATCTAAGTCCATGGGAAACTGTGAACTAGCGAAACATTTGAACGAAAACGGACGAGATTTCCATAATAGGAACAAGGCGGGCAGAAGATGTCATTATACTTCCAAGAGCTGGGGATGGAAAGACACGGCTGTCAATCTGGGCCTGAAGGTATTTTTGTTAGACGAAGAGCATCAAAAAGCGATCCGAGATTCAATAAATCTCGGCAAGTACTTGTATTTTTCGAAACACTGCAGACTTGTTCTTCGGGCAACCTCGGGAATGAGACTGGTATGAGGAGTTGTGCGACTAATGAAGATAGCAATTACTTTCTAAAACGTCGCGTAGAACCGTTGGCACCTTCTAGAATCTATGGATGGATGGATGCCGAGACAGCCAGCGCTGCCTGAGGAACCAAAGAACAAGCAAGCTTCCCAATTAGGCTTCTTCCTAAAGGGGATGTAAGGCACTTTGTCCCACGTGACCCCAGAAACAAGTGTGGCGGCGCCGCAAGGCTAGAGTCTCGATTGTCGACGTGACCAGTAACACCGCCGATAGACAATTCTTTGAAGTTGCCAAAGGTAAATATCGAGTGACTTCCTAAAAGTCTGGCAGATACCGGCTTGTTGTCGGCAGGTTCATCAGTCCTATTCATATATGAAACCATGATATTTAGGGAAGCCAGGGAAGGCCCATTAGTAGACAAGAGACCGCAGAAGCAGGGCAGAATTTGAAACAAGAGCCTATCTTTCATGAATTTTATTCCTGTTTTGGTAGCATGAAAGACGACCGGGCTTTCCAAAACCAGAGTGATAGCGCCGAAAAGGATGCTAAAAATCGGGAGAGACCAGAGGCCATGCTTTGGACACTGTTCGGAGTTTTGCGCTCCTTGTAAGAGTAAATACCGGGACAGCCAGCGCTGAATCTGGTGAGGTTGAGGGTCATCGTTTGAGAGAACAAAGGGAACACAGTATGACAGTTGCAAGACACACCTTCTCACCCAATAAAGACCGTCGTTTCAACTTGCTAATGGGTTGTTCTAGGAACCGGAAATTTTGAGTATGCGCAGCCCTTCAATGCGGTATCCAAGCTCTGGAATCTAGTCACTGATTTTCTGTTCGCAGCTATGGGACTCCCAGACTCACAGGGCTATGTTCAACGATGCCTTACGAGGCCTGGTGTCATCCGCGGACGGTGTCGAAAAAGGTACCAGTTCGATATTTTCTTTGAGGCAGATTAGATAAATCCCGCGACATTGTCACTACGTATGGCCTGTTTCTGGCACAAAGGATTGAACTAGCAGAGATTAATTGAGAAGCTTGAAAGTCTTAATGCTCACCCGCCTCATTTCCTCCAAGACCGACAGAGCATATGGTCGCTCGACAGCATCTGTTTTCAGTTCTATCAAAGGCTCGTGTGAGAAGAGGGCCTAACTTCAGGGACGGTATCGGTCGAGGACTGCGAGGTTCAGGAAAAGATAATTGCAGTAATGTTTTTGAAGATAGTTACACAATTGGTGCCTTTAATGCTCTATCACGTCCCTCTTTGAAGCTCTCATGGCTCGGTATATGCCAGACTCGCGGAAGAAGCTTCGCATGACCTTTGAGAGGGTCGCCGCTACCATAAGAAATTCGGAGACCAGCATATAGTTTAGCATCAAACGGTGGCGAAATGGAGCTGTATGCTTTAGGGTTGAAGAAAAAATCGATGGCGCGGCTTGCGAGTCGCAATTCGGGGAACTCGAGCTCCAAATGCTGCTTGTTCTCGGCCCATTTGACGCCAGTCACACCACCAAAGACGCCAAAGTCTTTTTTGAGCTTGTCATCTGTGAGCTCGGGACTGATTTGTGCGTCAGGAAGCGGTGCCCATAGACGGACAAATTGGGAAGCGTCGACATCGTCCGGCTTTGGTGAAACGTCAGATTCGGGCTCTGGGAACCGTGCTTCTGGCATGTCGTTCACGGCCTGGGGAAAAAGGGTCAGTCAAGCGCACACTGGGAATATAAAGACATACCTTTAACGCGTCCACAAAGCTCATGTAACGAATTTTCATGTTTCCCGTCGTCTGGTCCATCTCTGATTTCTCTATAGGCCCGAATTTGCTGGCGTTGGTGAACCTCTGCGTCACTGAAACACCAGGTATTGTCGGCAAAATGACCTGCCTGCTCGCATTGCGTGCAAATATGGGTGCAATAGCGGAATGTGGAACCGAGTGACCGTATTTATGTGGAATCTAGTGGTGTCCGTTGAACATTGTGCATAGAGAATAAGAAAGAGATGGACTCACAATAACTTTCGCTCCGCTTTCTGTCCATGCCTTGTACTTGGTGTCATACAAGTGCTGAGCAACATTCACGCTCTGTTTCCGGTCCCAAAACTTTAGTTTTAGTTTGCCCTTGTCGAGCTCTGGCACTATCTTGTAGATTGAATTCTGGTCGATGCCTTCGATAATAGAAGCCAGTGGGGTGTTTGCTGGTAAGCCATACAAGTCTAGTGTTGCCGTCCGACGCAATCCCTTAAATTTGGGTTGATTCGCTTTGGAAAGCTCCTGCGCTAGGAGGTTGGCTTTCTTCCCTTTGGGTTTTTGTGCTTTGGAAGAAAGCGACTGCGAAATGCTGTTGGCGCTCTTCAGAGACCGAACGCCAGCCTGGGTTGGTCGCATGAAGAATTTTAGCGTGGGACATTGTTAATCTTATCGCACTGATCGAGCGCTGATAGATTTTTTTGAGAAGTTTTTCATGAAAAAGGTGTCAGAATGCATCTAGTCCCTCAGAGCAAGCATCCCGGTGAAGAGAAGAACGGCGAAGATAATATTGCGGGAGGTCAAAAGGGTAAGGTACGACACACGTAAATACGGCTTTATGTACAAGAAACCGTGTGAATAAGTACCGCGGATCCTACGATGACATGCCCGAAGAAACACGAGGCTTGAGCTCGCTCCGAAACCAGGCGGGAATAAATATTCCTCCTGACAAAAGGTTCAGTACGTTCGGTGTCTAATATCAATGTCCTTGGTGTATTGGTAGAAGACTTTCCATGCCGCCGATTCTATCTCAGAACGCTCTGTTTCGCCGAATAAGACCTCCTGTGCCCAGTGTTACGAGGCTGAAATCGACAAGACAATGGTATATGAGCCCCACTGGTGAAGGCATGGGCGAATGAGTAACGCGGGCCCTTCTCGTCGACGCCAGGAAGAGTGTTGAATGCCCAAAGAATTCTGACCTGATTCGAGTATTTCTCTCCCTCGGTGGCGTCGATGCTGATGTTTGACGATGCAGATGAAGCCCGTTTGTAACGCGACGTGGACGTGTCGTCCTGGACAAAACGCTGGAAAGAGGGCATAAAAAAGCAAAAAAGCAAAGCAATACCAACTCTCTCAAATCTGAATGGAAGGTCATCGTTGGCCGACGAAGTATCGGAGAATCGCTCGGTTGGATTGATCAGCATCAGGGAACAGCGTCGGGCCACTGAAAGAGCTGTTGAAAGAGTCTCTAATGCATAGTAAGCGAAACTGACTAGATGTCGGCCCTTTGAAATAAGCATTCCGTCGTCATCCAGTCGGTCCTAGCCTCAGTTCCAGGCCCTCATCCTCGATACCTCGTCGCCACTACCGAGTATCAGACCTACACAGTGTCGGCGATATATATGTAGCACAGGAAGAATGAGCAAAACTTACCGTACGCAGCCTGAAGGCAATAACTTCAAGTATTTTGAGGCGACGTAAACAACGCAAACGGCGAGGACATGACTGAAAGTGAGGCATCGAGCAATTCATGGTCGCTGTTTTGCAGACCCAGTGGCAGTGGCAGCTAGTTCAGGGGATCAGACGGGGATGTCGCCAGCATACGCGCTTCGCGGAATGTTTGGAGGGGAAATATAAGAATATTAATATCATTCCTCGCAATATACTGTTCAAAGCCACAGCATCCGACCCGACCCGAGTTCATCAGGCTCCCACGTGGCTCTTTGCTTGGCTTTCAACTGCTTTCATCGTTTCAGCTTGACGCGCTTGGTCCATCTAATCAAGCCACCAATCGTCCAAATTGCGAGTCAGGTCTATTAATGGCCCATGGGCTGCGAAGACAAGATGACGAAGAACAAAACGGCCTCGCAGACCCGACGGCCTCCGAGCCATTAATCATCCGTATCCGTATTCAGCCCTGAAGCCAGTTCTGACGCTCTCTTGCAAGCCCGAGCTAACCAAGGCTCTTCTACATAGGCTATTCTCTGGACGTTTCATACGGTAGGCCTTGATTCTAGCAGCTGAAATCCCAAAATACCCGACCTGATCAGAAGCACTGATATCATGGAGTCTGTCACTGGCCTGTCTAGTTATATTTGTGCTCGGCTGTTCTAGCCTTGAAGTACTCAACGTCAATCTTCACGTAGGGGATTCAAAGCCGTTGAAAAATCCTATAAAAGGGTGCCAGTGAGTACAGTTTCTGATCAGCTTTCGAACCAGAGCTTCCTCACGGATGAAATTTTCCATCTCATTTGCTCTTCTCGTCGCTGCGACCGGTGCCCTTGCATCGTACGTACCGGTCAAGCGCGATGACCTGCCTCAGCTCTACAATGGTAGCTGCTTCCAAAGGTTATCTATGTCCTGTGCTAATCTGTCACGTCATAGGTCAAAACATCTCTTTCGCCTACAGCGATATCATTGTCTCTGGTTCTAATCTGTTCGGATTGGCTTGTGAGCCGTTTGGTCAAGACATTCCTGACTCTCTCGCTGCCACCGATGGAGTTGGTGCTTCGGAGTGGGATGCAACTACTGTCCTCGGAATCTACGACTGATGAAATCAACGCAACTTACGTCTTGCAGTTCCCCTTCTTCAACCCTGGGACCGCTTACAGTATGTTTCATCTTTTACCTGGCATTTAATATTGGTCGCTGATCTTTTCATGCTAGCTGTGACTATGTTCGAGTACGACATTAATACCCTTCAGGTCGTTCGAAAGAACCTCAAGTCCCAGTCCTTCATCTGGGTCAACCGCCCTGGACATGATGATTAGATGCACCGAGTCGTTTATCTTGACAATTTGGACAATACTGTGGATATTGCTTGGTCTGACCCGACTGAAATATAAAGTTCTTCTGATCACGTCTCTTCTCTGTACTTGAGCTCAACGACCTGCAAAACCAAAGAAAAACGTGACAGCACTATATGTCACTAGAGTCTGATAGGTTCAAGTCTATTGGAGCGAAAGCAAGGACAAGCACTGAGCTACGTTCATGAAAGTGTAGGCAAGATATACACTAGCGGCTTTTCATAGAATGCTCTGGCAAGTTCCTCGAGGGGCAATGCTTCATAATCAGGATAGAGTACTCTAGCGTCAATTGCTCCCAGATTGACCGCCTTTTCAACAGTATTATCTCCACGCAAGTGAAGACTGTTATGGTACTGGTAAATGGCTTTGCTGGCTAGATCGGGTCCGGTACGATTCTTCACATCTTCGGCAGTGAGCTGATGTGCGAGTTTCAGCTTTGACACTTTAGAAAAAGGAAAACTACGTCTCACCCTTGGATAGTCAGAGAAGTCTTCACCACTGACTCGCTCAGAAACACTCCAAATTTCCTGCTGCGTCGCTTCTCCATCCCATGTCATCACCAGCTGTCTCAAGGTCCGTGGATCTTGAATGATGCGCAAAACAAAGTCGCCAATGTTGTGGTAAGAAGTGTAAGCGACTTTCTTATCCCCATTCCCAATAAAATTCCCAATAAAGTTGAAAGACTTGTTCATGCTGTGAGGCATCGGCGTCAAGAACTCTAACCACCACCCGATTTGAATGAAAGTATAAGGCAAATCCAGATCGACAATGAAATCGCGAATGTCGTATTTCTGCGCCAATTTAGGAATCAAGTCGAGTTCAAGTTGACATAAGGTAAAGACGTACCAGATCAACCATAGATGAGACTCCTCGCGGAATCGATGGTCCAAATTCGCTGGGTACGACTCGCTTCACGCCTGCTTCTTTGGCTGCAAGTAGTACGGGGCGCTGGTCGACAAAAGCCAGGACAGTCATGATTAGAACTTCGACTCCAGCGAGCAGAGTCGTCAATGTTTCAACTCCATCAGTCGAAATATCTCCAGGTACGAGAGTAACACCTGAATCATGCATTTCTTTGGCGACAGGCTTCTCCATCGAGTCTGATCGTATGATGGCTGAGACTCGCTAGAAAGAATCGATGAGAAGAGTGAGTGAGTGCAAGCACTTGAATACACTCACAAATTTGCCAGAGCTCAACAACGATCTGGCGATGACTTGGCCAGTGTATCCGGTAATGCCAACCAGCATAACAAGAGGCTTCGTGTCTGAGGGCATTATCTGAGAACGATGCGTGAAGGATCAGCCTAAGAACCCCGTCCATTTATACCCCAGTCCTCCCCAGTCCAAGAAAGTCCGATCTACCGGAATATTATGCTGAAAAATTGATGCTGATAAAGGAGCTGAGTACGTCCTCGTTAGTCTTCGGGAAAGTGGATAGAATAATTCATCCTGACATGGGGGGCTTGAAAAGCGACGTTTATTCTGCATGTCGGAAACGACATCCGAATTCCGATCCGATCCTAGGCTCCCACGTGGCCTCGTCTTTTCTGCCCTTATAAGACTGACAGTCTTAACTTTAAGCTTGTAAGCAACTTGTCGCGTTTTCTGCTCCATCCCCAGCGGTATAATGGCTTTCGTGGCGAAAGAGCCAAGTTCTACACCTTCTCACGCTCTGAAAACACGGTCCCCTCGGTTCACCGGCTCAGAAAATCATCATCCGAGATCAAGCATCCTGAATTTCTCTGCGGCTTGCTTCACATTCTTTGCTTCCTTTTCCCGCAGCTCAGTCTCGAGTCAGGTCCAGGCTGCTCTATGCTCTGTGTCGGAACATCCAATGCGCTCTGACAATCTGGATCACAGGTGATCATCAATCCAATCAAGATGTAGACAGAGAAATTTGGAAGAAAAAACAAGAGCTCACTTGAACCAATATTGCCCATCATGATAATAATCTGAAGGTAAGAGGGTGGACGAGCAGGTGAAATCGCCCAATGTACCCGACCTTGACAGTACCATGACATTCCATGCGGTGCACCGCTGGTATATAGCCTGTCTAATAATTTCTCGGCTGTTTCAGTGATCTCGCAGACATTGGATAACACGGCTCTTCCCCAGCTTCCAACCAGCTTCATGGGATTTTCCGCTTTTTTGCTGTTTCATCGCTGCAACCGGTGCCCTTGCGAATGGCTGTTTGGAGCTTCTCCTGCTGGTCTCTCATGTCGTAGGGCAAAATATATTTTTCGCTTACGGCGTACATCATTGTCTCTGGTTCCAATCTATTGGATTGGAGGCTTTGAGATGAAATAATGCAACTGGTACTTGTTGTTTGCAGTCCTTTCTGCGACCCTGGGCTTGCCTGGCACAGTATGTTTCATCTCTCTTTTTTCCATTGGTGGCTGATCTTCTCATACTACGTGACAATGTTCCAGTACGACATCAGCACCCGACAAGTCGTTTGGAAGTGCGTCAAGTCCTAGTCCTTCATTTCCGACAACCACCCTGGCCATGATGACTAGATATAAGGGTAATATCTTGACAAGCCGGACCATTCTTTGAATATTCGTTGATCACACTGTGTGTGTGTGTCCCGGCGGACTTCGGGGAGCAACGACATTGGTGCTTCTCTTGCTTACCACATTTCCTTCCCCTTCATCTTTGAGCTCAACGATCTGAAAAACCTCTCGATACTATGCCAAAGAAAGACATTGTGCTTGTAAGCGATGAAGTGTCCAATTTTTCCCTGCATTCTAAACGTCTTAGGTCACTGGAGTCTCGGGTTTCATTGCCTCGCATCTTACAGCTCAACTGTTAATGGAAGGTTTCGCTGTACGAGGGTGAGCTTCAAATTTTTCCATTCTTGTGATGTTCCTAACTTGAGTCAGAACCGCCCGTGGAGACAAAATTGTAACACTCCGAGCCGCCGCAGTGACCAAAAATCCCGATTTCCAGCTTGTAAAAGTCGATGATATCGCTGTGGATAATTTATCTGACGTCCTAAAGGGTGAGTCATTCTAATTATATTGATTTAAGCAAGATTTGAGCTTGTTCAATCTGCCGCCACAGATGTCCAATTTATTGTTCATACTGCTTCACCGCTTGCGGGACAGGCAACTCCTGAAGTGGGACTCAAAGTGAGTCTATAACGAATTCAGAGTATATATTCGATGACCATTGCACCCAGAGTGCCGTACAGGGGACTTTGAATGTCCTCGAACAGGCCGTCAAAGCCGGTATCTTCAGGATTGTCCTGACCAGCGATTTGGGAACAATAATGGACCGTAAGCATATTTCTGGTAATTTTGAACCCATTTAATTCAAGCATAGCATCTCCCTCGCCCATGGACAAAGCAGTGACGCTCTCAGAAAAAGGTACGCCACCATTGTGCTTGGATTCTGCTGTGGGCTCAAGTCTCAGACTGGGGAGAAGTATCTGAAACCGAGTTGCTGTCGGGAGAAAACGATCCTCTCTGGAATTATCTGGCTACCAAAATCATCGCAGAAAAAGCGGCCTGGAAATTTGCCGAAGAACATCCAGTTCTTGATCTGACCACTGGTATGTCAATACTTACCCTGGTTTCCCCGTCCTTCCCGAGGACTCATTTCTTCCCTTCAGTTAACCCGCCATTTGTATACGGTCCAATGCATCCCGATTTCCTTCGACTCCCTCGAGACAGGCTTGGTGCCAATACTATGATCTATGCGCTGATATCAGGAGCAGCGGGTCGAGCGGCACCTCCACAACTATGTCCCTTCTTCTGCGACGTAAGAGACGTTGCTCGGGCACATGTACTAGCTTTGAAGGCAGAGTCAACGAAGCCCAAGAGGCTTCTCATCAATGCCGGTGCTTTCACTTGGAAAGCGGCCATTCAACATTTGGAAAAGACTCGTCCTGAACTCACGGACCGACTGCCTTCTGTCCGAAATGTCTGGTCACTTCCAGGAACCCTTTGTAAAACTGATCTTGCTTTGACCGAAGAAGTATTGCAGCTCAAGGAATATATTCCATGGCAAAAATGCCTAGAGGACACTATAGATTCCCTGCTGGAGCTTGAAAAGAAGTGGTAATATCGTTGGAATACTATTAGATGTCGCCTTTTCTGTTTACAAAAAGACATTCCCGTCTCAACGAACTAAAAACTGTAAACCTACTCCGATGAACCCGTACATAATTACTATCAAGTTGCATGGTACATATGTCGATATGGAAGGAAGGAAGGAAGTATTTGGTGCATGATTCAGAGACCTTCTCTTCATCCCTCAAATTTCTCTTCGCCTTGTGTTTCCTTGAACGATTGAGGCAAATGCCGACAAGCGGTTAGACTCGTTACCTTCACTTCGGTCATCATTATTTACACCAAACAAAGAGTTTCACAACCTAGCGGAGTTTGAAACGGCTGGTCACGAGCCTAACGAGCGGTCGGATTCTCACGCTTTATTTTTAAACTCAACTTTCGCATGTCGAAGCTCCAGCGCCGAGTCTTATCATGACCGCCCTATCTGAGTCCCCTCTTTGGTTGCTTCTTTGCTCCGTCCACCATCAGGAAAGCTTTGCTCGCCATGGCAGATTCTGTACCAGCCTTGACCAACGATGAAACCAAATCTGAACCTGGGACCTACAAGGTGCACTGGTTCCGAAGCACCATTTTCCAGATCCTCGTCGTAGGAGGCGTGTTCTTTTGTGTAATCATTCTCCCTTTTTTGTTTGGCCATAGCTGAGATTGTTTCGATAGGCTCCGGTATGTCTGTAAAGTGTTTTCCATCATTTACGCACCGATTATTTCTTGTAGGGCATGTACAATGCCCTCAGCGCTCTGGGAGCTGGCGGTCTTGCGACTCCATGGTCTGCTCGTCTTATGCTTGGTCATTTCGGAAACTAAAGCTCGAACAGGTACGCCAACGCGACGTCGGCGGCGGGTTATGTGTTTATGGCCTTTTTCTGCCTTATCGGTGGAATAATTGTGTCGAAAATTGGAGTCCGAGCAGCCCTCTTGGTGATACTCCTTGCTATTGTACTCGAATATAGGCTCATGCTAGACAGATCAGCAGTACGGGTGATGTCATGTGAGCACCGAAACCGACTTGAAAGACATGATAACTCATTCATTTTGTAGTTATGCAGGCAGTCTCTACCTCAACTCGAAAAACGGGACACAGTGGTTCCTGATGTTTGGTATGTTTGATTTTTGATTCGACTCTGTCTAGCTCAACGAAGGACAGGTTCTATTGTCTCTGGATGTACCGATGGTCTCATGTACACCGTGGAAGGACCTATCATCACCGGTCAGTTCGGTCTTGTCGGAGAGAAAGGATCATTGATTCTTCATAGCTTATCCTGAGCCTGATCGTCGAGGGCGTATGCTCGGTCTCTGGGTCTTCATGCGTAACTTAGCGCCAGTCATTGGGGGTGCCATTATTTTCGGTCTGAACCACTCGACGGACTCGACCGGAGGTGTATCTCTCAAAACTTACCTCGTGATCATCGGGATCATGTGCGCTGGACCATTTATCGCTCTGCTGCTTTCGACACCTAGCAAGGTACAGCGTAGGGATGGTGTCAAAATCGTTATGCGCCAGACTGGTTGGAAGCAGACAATGATCGAGTGGTACAAAGTTGTTTCGAGCCCCGATGTAAGTATTCCACGTGACGTCGCAGAATGTGGCGGTTAACTCTTTCGATGCAGATCCTGCTGTTATGCCCTCTCTTCTTTTGTAGCTGGTTCTCGGGTATTTTTCCGGACATCCTACATGTGTTGTAATCAAGAAAATACTAACATGTGGTTGTCAGGTAGCTACGTGGGTCAGTCCGCTTGCTTCAATGCTTAATTTCCACGGGAAAACTCATTATTCATACAGGAACCCTCCAAACCCAGTACATGAACGTCCGGACGCGCTCACTGTGCGCCTTTGTGATTCCCTTCGCCGATATCGCCGGAGGCTTCATGATTGGCTACTTTTTGGATTGGAAAAAGGTCAGCATCAAGCAGCGCGCTCGATGGAGCTTCATCGGGCTGATGGTCATCAACCTGGCTCTTTGGTAAGTATTTTGGCCCATTTTTGGAGTCAAATAGCTAGAAGATTGCAGGGTATGGACAGCTATCATCACGAAACAGCTAGAGGTTCGCCAACCAGTCATTGACTGGACCTCACCCATGTTTGGAAGGACATTTGCATTGTTTTTCCTCTTTGATTGGGTGACTATGGCCACTCAAACAGCTCTATATTGGATCATCTCTCAGAGTACGATTTTGAAATCCATTGATACTCGAAGCTAACAGAGTTATTTCAGTGTCCGACGACTTTATAGCACTTTCATACATGACGGGAACTCTGCGAGGAGTCGAATGCATAGGTCAGGCAGTCGCATACGGCGTCAAGTCGAACAACACGACCGACTGGCTGTCCGTTGGTTTGAACATTGGCTTCAGTAAGTTCGTCAATCGTTCAAACATCTCCAACTTACTTCTTTCACAGTCGTTGTCTCCTTGCCATTCGCCTGGGTCGTGATTCGCAAAATCGGGGTCGTCGAGTTTGAGAAAATTAAGTTTGCTTTGGCAGAAGACGAGACTGATGAACCTAAGATGCAAGACGAGAAAGAGAAAGAGGTCTACGCGTAGTAGATGTTAGCCTGAAAAATTATCTGACCAAATCGAGTGACTTGAACAAAAATTCAAGCTGAGACCACAACAGACCCAAACAAACCTAATTCCGACCTCAATGTCACTGCTGCTTGCTTGCAAGCGCGCAGTGCCGCGACAAGCTCGATACTGCTTGCCTCAAATTCGCGGCGTTGCCTCAGACTCGTCGCCGCCACCGAAAGAAACCAAGGAGCCCTCAGACATCACAGTTCCTCGAGATGTTATGGTCGCCGACGCAATCAGCGGTGCTCCTGGTAGGCTTTTTGCGCCTTGAATTCCAGTATTTTCTCATAAATTTACAGCCGAGCTTCGTCATCGTATGGTTAGAGTCTACCAGCCTACGAGGAACACAATGCAGAGCGGTGGAGCCAAGACTGAACGATGGCGCATTGACTTTGATATTCTGCAAGGCGGTGGACGCTGGGAGAATCCTTTAATGGGCTGGGCCAGCTCGTAGGTGCTTTTATATGGCGACTGAGCCCTTGTTGACCCTGTTACAGTGCCGATTATATGCAGGGAACACGGATAACCTTCAAATCCAAGGAAGATGCTATTCATTTCGCCGAGAAACAGGGTTGGGATTACTATGTGTGAGTAGCGATTCCTGGCATTTATATGTATGCCCATTATTTTTTCAACAGACAACCGCCGACGGTCAAGCGAATTCCACCCAAGAATTATAGCGAGAATTATCTGTATAACCCTGGAAAGCTTCGTATTATGAAGACGAAATAGATTCTTTTGGACAACCGACTATAAAATTCGAAAAGCTTCTAGCCCACGGTACTCCCCGATGTCTTCTTCCACACAGGCAGACAACTTGAACAGTGCATCCCGAGGCTCCGAAACTAGTAACGGGTCAATAATTTCTTTGAGCTGACGCTGATAGTCGGAAAGCTCAGAAGCTTTGATGATCTGGAATGGCGCACTCTGCGAAATGTCAGACAAAAACATGGAATTGAAGAATAAGTGTACGTTGTCCTCAACTGACAGATCAATCCAGTCTCCATTGTCGTCCTCCACTCGCACTCCAAAGACGAAAGTGTACTTGACGAACTTGTGGAGAATATCGTGGCATATGAGGCAGGCCTTGCGGTTGTTTGGAATTCTGCAACTGTAAATGAAGGATACAATGGTGAAATTGGGTTGAACTTACGGTTTGCCACACTGGGTACACTGGATGGTGACCGTCGTTTCGTACTCTACTGGCTCGATACCGATGATCCTGCCAATGCAACGATAGTACAAAAGACGGGAATCCGATTTGGCTGGGATATCTCTGATTGCATGAATTTTACCAGAGACGGCCTTTCGGGGCTTGGGTTCAGGCTGCGGTTTAGGCTCTGTCAAAGCCCATTTGCGCCTGGACTACTGGTTAATGGTGTTAACGTGAAGCAGAAAAAGACCGACTTTAGCAAGGCATCTATGGCGTTCCCTGTGCTCTGGTTGCCTACGCCTTGATCAAGTTTCCGTATCAGATCTTGCGGCCCGCCCAATGCCCCTCGGAATTGACCGTTTGCATAGGTTTTGAGGCGCAAGAGTTGGATACTTATGATTGAGCCAGGCTCCAACTGTTTCACTGCTTTTAACTGTACTTCGCTCTCTAAATTCACTTGGACAATGGTTTTGTCCAAGCATGCTGTCCAAGGTCCAGCTGGTCGAGTCTTTGACAACTCTTCGCGTTGGGAATAGTCGGAAACAAAAAAATGCGGCGGATCTTCTTCGAGAGCGATATGAAGAACCTAGAGGAAGAATTCAATCCAAAAATAACCCGAAAAATATATCTCATACCTCCACGACGCAGTTATGGTATATACCGCCGATAAAGTCCTTGATTGGCTTGTAGGGGAGCTCTGGGATGTGGTTCTCTGCCTCGAATTCGGCTTTACGTCTGAAAAGGCGATTAGTTAGCTCTATAACTGGACCCAGATTCAATCTCACTGGAGCAGCGCTTTGAGGATAACATTGTCCTCGCCGTGCGCCTCGACGTCGAGTTTCGTCAACTTGTTTTGGGCGATCTTACCCTCTAGATTTCCATCTCTTCCTTGTCTCATCCGGATATTCTTCATTGTCCAGAAATCGCCTGGCTCCATGGAATCAGCCACAGGCTTTGCGTAATCCCACATCTCTGTTTTCAAGACCATTGGGGCAAGACCTTCTCGACACCAGTCGCCATGAATACCGCCTGGACCAGTAAGTGGAGTGTAGTCAGTGATATAGATGATAGATGGGCCGCTATCGGGTCGAAATGTATTGAGAATCTATAATCGCATGTAAAATGTTTGCTCTCAAAGATAGAAAGGGGCACTCGCCTCGACGGTACAATCAAAAAAGCCTTGCGGTTCGACATTGGGGGTAGTCTCCGACATAAGTCTGTGGCATCGGCCCTTCTTGCGCCCCACCGGTTGTACTGGTAGATCGTCGGTGCCGAGCTTGTTCACTATTCCCAAAGCCTCTTTGCGCATCGTTTCAACGTTTAACCACCAAGCGGCCAAGGTATTGCAATATGCCATCTCTTCCTCGTTGGGTTGGTAGTAAGAATTGAAATCATCGAGAGACTGGGTTTTTCCATGGTGAAAATTGCCAGTGATGTGGCTTCGAATGATCCATTCGAAACGGTCGCCATACCCCTTGCCTTTGGTTTCATCAGAGAAGAATTCGAGCTACAAACAATAAGTGTGGAAATCGAAGGTTGTGGTTGATGCTCGCCTTCAAAGACCGAAGAATCAGGACGTCGCCCACCTCTGGGCATGGAAGCTTGTTCAAAATCTTGTTGAACGAGGTACATGATAAGCCTCTAAGAGGAATATAGGCGTCTTCCTTAGCCTGAGAGACGGTGGTGGAGTCCACCACCTTGAATGCACAGATGAATTCTAAAGATAAGCTCAGCCAGAGAATCAAAGCAGCAGCAAGACCCACCGCCAGTTCTAGTCGGTTTGGTGTTTATAGCAGTGACGACGCCTGCTAGAGTATATAGTTTGTGAGGGAATTCATTGTCGAACTTGAGGTCAGCTATTTGCACGTAGGGCTGTGAATTGGTGAGATTCATTCATCCAGGAGTGTGAATCACCTACATATGGTGGCCGCGGTACCAAGATGGTTTTCGTCTCAATTGGAGGTATGACTGGCGCGGTCTCCGGGATCGCAGCGACGAGAGGCACTGGAATCTGGGGCTCGACAGTCGGTTGGGGGACTTTGGCTGACGCTTTCTTTTTTTCCCGGTTTTCCTCGGCTCGTTTCATTCTTTTCTCATGCCTGGAAAGTTTTATAGGCGGAGGAGGGTCGTGCTGTGGAATAATCGTCGAAACTGCTGGTTCACGGGTCGGCGATACTTGAGGACTAGAATACCAACCAGGCATCTCGTCGTCAATGGGTTCCAGCTCTATGATTTACTTTAGAAAGTGAACAATGAGAGTAACAACAATAACTGACTGGCTGCGTCAAGGGCATCCAGTGTATCCAAGATTTGGCCGTCGAACTGACGACAGCGGAGCTTGATGCATTTGAAGCGTATGTGTTCGTCAAATTCCAAAGTCTTGCCCTGGATTCTGGCACCATTCAGATTGATGAGCAGCAGATCCGTGGAGAAGAAAGCGATGTCGAAAAGCAGCAAAAGGTCGACACATCTGGACGAGAACCGTATCTCGATGGACTCCTTGCCACCTGGATACTCGAACACCAGGATCTTGGAGGATTTCCCCAGCAACAGCTCCCATACGATGCCGATCTTACACGCGACAAATCCGTCGAAAAAATGTGCTGGTTTGGGGGAATCATTGAAGATCTCGGAGAAAAAGCGACGACGAGACTCGTCAAATTCATCGAGTTTCTGCTTTTTTGCCGGCGACGTTGCCAATGGCTCGATGCCGGGACGCTTCATCGTGTTGTGGTCGATGTTCATGTTGACAAAAATTAAGTTGGACGCGTGGAGTTACAGTCACATCACATGATTGATTGATTAGCAAAAATCACTGTGGCCTGCCTTGCTCAATAGTTCTTGGATTTCTCTGTCTCTTCAAAATCTCGTTTGATGAAAAATTGCAACAGCAAATGGCACACCTAGAACAGATGTAGTGTGAATTCGACAGGTTACTTATCGCGATTGTGACGAGTCACGCACGTCACGCTCCGCGGCCTCCCGACATTCTCTTTGGCTTTCAGTGGCTGATTATCTGCGATTCATCGTCTAGAAAATGACAAAGAACAACAAGAAAAGGAAACAGGCTACTCAACCGACCTCACAGGTTTTCAAAAAGCTCAAACCCGAGCTGCCAGATGCCGCACCAACTCCTGGAGCTGAGATTGGGGGTCTTGTATTCGCGGATGAGCTCGAGACAACTACCGAAACTCTGACTATCCTTGCTCAGCATCCGGACCTGATCTCCCTGAAGATGTTAAAGTCTTTTCGGACAGCTGTACATGATTATTGGAGAGCGGCGAATGAGGTCTCACATACAGGTCTGTCTTAGGCAATTTGTATAACAGCGACAAGCTTGTTAATCTTAATAGGCTCATCCTTGACCTCCCGCATATCTTCTGCCCTTGTCGACCAGCGGCATGTCGATGCCCTCGTTTTGCTCGCAGAGATGGAAATTAGAGGACAAGTTCCGAAGCTGGGAGCGCTTCAGCGTTGGGTTCGAGAATGTGACGCAGTCCTCACTCCCTCAATGTCCCAGGAAGAGGAAAACCGTGTCTGGAAAGTCCTTAACGCCATATTAAGGACAACCCAGCCGGATATTGTCGCTTCTCTGCACGATTCTCAGGGCATACTGAAAGCAGGGAGTCGTCTACGATGGTTCGAACCATTCACGGCTATCCCTGAGGATTCCTCAAGCGTCGTGAGCGAAGCTGTCGCTGACCAGGCCTTGGATCTTCTAAAACCACTTCATATTACACCTGGCCCTGAACGACGTCCACCAAATAAACATCCAGCAGTCGTGTATTATTCCCCGCCAAACTCTTTCCCTCTTCTTCCAGTCTCCAAACGAACACGACAACCTTGTCGACACGATATTCGTGGTGTCCCGGGAGCTTTTATTATAAACGATGTTTTCGAAGCGACCGAATGCGAAGCTTTGGTCAAGGCTGCTGAACATGTTGGACTCCTTCCTGACGAGCCCATTGCGGGTTCTGCTGCTCAACTCGCTTCTGTTCTAGCTCACAACTTCATTTGGCTAGCAGACATTGACTTTATCTCAACCTTGTACAGTCGCGTCGTCGACCTTTTACCTCAGACTGTCCATGGAGGAGCAGTCAAAGGAATCAATCGTCGATTTCGCCTGTATCGCTACCGTCCCGGAGCACTGTACAGACCTCATGTATGTGCTCATCAAATTCCCTGGAAACTAGACCTGATTGCTTGACCCAGATCGATGGTGCTTGGCCAGCGTCAGCGTTGGATGAAACGACAACTCCTCCGTCATACGTCTACGATTCGGACCCAGCAGTCTACTCTCGATTAACATTCTTGATATACCTCAATGACGACTTTGACGGTGGATGTACAACTTTCTTCTTACCCTCTTCGCAACAAGGTATCTTGGAAGCGAGACCCGTCAAACCTCGGATTGGGACAGTCTGTGTTTTCCCTCATGGTGCTGCACAAGGAAGTCTTCTTCACGAGGTTCGTCCGATATCTCTCTAGATTCATAATCCAACCTCTTCAATAGGGAAGTGGCGTGTCTCAGGGAGCCAAATATGTGATTCGAACAGAGGTCTTGTACGAGGTCGACAAGAGTGAACGGATAGAGAGCTAAAACTGTATGGACCATCCAACTTTTCACTCTCCAAGCTGACTCCATTATCCAGGACCCCTGTATTCTATCCATCTGCATCAATGCTGCATTCTGTACAAAGCTCTCCCATCGAATACAAGTATAATTTCCCGCCAGATATTGGCCATCGGCCGCCGAATTTCTAGCTATGCCCTGCGACTCAAGCCCCCTCTGGCCAGACGAACGGTGGCTACATTCTGCTGGCTAGTCAGTCGGGATCCGTACAGCATAAAATTGTTAATAAAGGGAGTTGCGATAACCACTGATTTCAATGCAAAATAAGGCGGACGACGACGAGTACTAGTCTCCCGAGTCAGCCTCTAGTATTTCTTTGTGAAGACAGTCGTTCCCATCAATATAGAGTACCACCTGAACGTGAAAAAATACTGCGCCTAGCGCCAACAAATCAACCGCCGCGATGGTGGCGCACCTAGCCGTTTGCGTCCACGGGAAGATCTGGTGTCTCAGTACTGGATGTCTCAGCCACCAGCTCATGTATTGGATCCTCAAGTTGCGCTCGATTCATAGTATTGCTCAAATAAAAAGTTTTTTGCTGTTTCCCGGGCAAATGGCGAACTCTCGCAGCCGGAGGAATTCAAGGAAACGACTTCAGAAAAGAAGAAGCGATAAAAAGAATATCGCGGCGATTGGCCATATGGATATGGAATTTCCACGAAGATCTGGAGATTTTGGAGTGATATACGGAACAGAGTGAAAATAGACCACTTGACTCTTGAGCCCTTGGGCGCCGAATGTCAGACGGAGAGCAAATGGTACCGATTTCGACCTACTATTCGAGATTATATGAAGAACCCGTTTTTATAGTGTTTTCTTCAGTGAAAACGGCCACTGAGCTCCCTTGTTGCTGAAGATCCAGGCACAAGAATTCAAAGAATGGAAACTTCGCATTTGTTGCTGTGCAACTGCAAGTTTTTTGCTAACGCCGGTGATCGGTGTCACGTTCCATCAAACCTGATCAAACCTCTTGTTTCTGCCACTGCCTTAAATTATATTTTTCGCATGCACAGCGTGAATATCGGCTGCTATAATGTGCTAGGTAGGATTCCTATGGACGATAGCTTCTATCTAGCAGCATCTCGGTGCTCGATGACCTCGAATTCTGGCCAATTCAACATTTGCATTATGCGCTGCATGGTTGCTCTTGAGCATCGTGATATCGATCGACCTGCTGCTCTGGCTGTCGTCATGGACTCACGCGGGTGCACGGAGCCATCCCGCATGGGTTATAACTTAGCTCCGATATTAGGAATTTCACCCATATATTCTTTTTTTCCGTCTCCCTTGTCTCCAGGATCCATTCGCATTCCTTTTACCATGTCCTTAGTTCAGAGCGGTGTAGTCGCGGACCTCGACAACACACTTGGCGCAGTTTTTATCGGGCAGGCAGCTGCCTGCATGTAAGTTTTCTGGTTTCAGCAAGAGACTGGATTCAACTCGTCTTTCAGGCTTTTTGGCATCACCAGTCTCCAAACATATCTGTATTACCACCACTTCTCAAGAGATTATTGGGTGCACAAGGTCTCAGTCGGTGTACTTTGGTAAGTTGTTGTGGATCGCGCGATAAACTCGGTGACTTACATATCTATGCAGGAGTCTCGATGCTCTGCATCTTGTTTTCGCACTACATACCGTTTATCACTACTTGGTGACTGGCTTTGGCAAATATGACCAGAACATCGTATGGTGAGTCTGTCCATCCGATCTTCATCCATTTATTCAGACACCTTTTCAGGTCCGTTAAGGTACTTGTCTCTCCTGCTTGGCAGGGATCAAGCTCATCATATACAAGGGCGGTGTACTTGTCAATGTTATCATCATCCTGGTTGTCCAATGGTAGTTTTTAGCGTCAATAGTTGGAGCCTGAACTAACTCTATCCAAGCTTGTACGCCTACCGCGTCTGGCTTCGTCAGTATCACTCTTCCCTTGGTCGGAATCTCATCTAATGTCCCCTCAGTTGGCGGTTATCACCGTGGAGTACTTGGATATCTTGTTGTAGGTTTCTTTATTACTCTGATTTTCAGTGCTGATCAGGATAACAGATATCTGTCGTGACAGTTGGCTTCGGTAGGCTTTCTCTGAACTTTCAATCGGTCCCTTCTGACTTTTCTGTGTCTGTCAGTTATCGGAATAGGTATGTGACTCGACGCTCTGTGATCTTGCCTTCTGACACGTCCTTGTAGTTTTATCATATGAGACGTATGTTGAGCTCTGCTTTGGATGTACAAGTCTGACTGCTCTTCAGTTTCACCTTGGACTCGTTCGCGAATGTCAAGAATATAGCAGTATGTTACTTTCATCATTCCAGAGTGTTTCATCTGATGTTTTTGCTCCGAAGTGGGCCGTTGACGCTTCGTTTGCTGCTAGCACGGGCATCGATTTTGTTCTCTCCATGGCCATGTGTTGGTATCTCCGTAAAAGTCAAGGAGTCGCCACCCGGTATGTTTTCTTGTTCTGTACAAAGTCTGTTCCCTAACTTGTATCGTTTCAGTCTGAATTCTCGGATCTCTAATGTGATGCAATACAGTCTCGGGTCTGGACTGATCACCACAGCCTGCTCTTTGGGCTGTTTATTCACTGTGCGTTACACCGTCCAAGAAACGATCCATGTGTTGACTATTTGCAGTTCACTTTGATGCCGAACACACTCATTTATTTGGGTCTCGAATTCCTTGTGACCAAGCGTAACTCTTTCTCTTCGTCGCAATTCCCGAAATTAATCGCCTTGTAACAGTTTATGTCGGAAGTTTCCTAGCCATGCTGAACGCTCGACGCTCAGATACGGGTGGCGATGAAGTCGTCACAGGCTCTTTCTCAATCGCAAGCTTACCACTGGGACCCACAAGTAATACGGCTTTCACATCGCCTCAACGCGTATGTTCATGTCCTTTGGTCTAACAGTTGCCTAACGTGACTTTCAGAGCAACAGCCAGCGATCCAGGAAATATCTCTGGGAAGAGCCAGGAATCATTGAGGCTGCTCGACCTCCTGGCTATGTGAGTCTTGGTTCTTTTCAATTCCAGTTGTGTTTTTCTAAAGTTATCCAGGGTTTGTCACCTCGTGAAGAAAAGGCACCGTATGCACAGCACTGGTAAAGAGCATGAGATATGCTGTAACAATGTATGAATAGTTTTACATTCAATGTTTTCTTAGGGTGGTCGGGTACCCCAACAAAATTGTATTTGGAAATGATGTACTACATTGTAGGGTCTTGGTACTGGAGGATCCAGACTAGACGGCAAAGCGGTTTGGACTTACGAAAGACTGTCGGGGAATCCAGCTCAATAATGAATGGCGACAAACTAAGCATAATGATAACTTTTCCAAGGTACGCTGAGGTGACTGAGACAGCAAGAATGAGGAACCCGAGTAGAAAAAGTTGAAAAAGTAAAGCGACGCCAGCAGGATTTGAACCTGCGCCCTCAAAGAGGAACAGATGAAAACAGGGAGGGAGTATTCTAATCTGTCGCCGTAACCACTTGGCTATAGCGCCTTAGAATCCGAACTGTCCATCATGTCAGATACCTTCACTAGCGCCGAACAATCAGCTCATTTTTATCTCGCATCCTTCGGAAATCTCTCTGGACAATTGTCTATGCCGAAACCTCAGGAAGGCCACATTTGAGCTGTTCCTTAGGGCGCTATAGCCAAGTGGTTACGGCGACAGATTCGAACTTGCTCTTGGTTCCATCTGTTCCTCTTTGAGGGCGCAGGTTCAAATCCTGCTGGCGTCGCTTAATTTTCCTGGCTTTTAAAGCACTTTTTAGTATCTCTGTTCCACCACTTACCACAGTTCCTGTACAAACTATCATTAGCTTGGCCTCACTGTCTGGAGTACTTGTCAGTGACGCATTATCCTTGCTACGTCCGATTTTTCTGAATAGTTTGCTGCCGGCTCTCTGAATTCCGGCCCCTGAGCGTGGAATTCTCATAGTAGAGGCATAGAGTTTTGATCGCATCTACCCATTCTACTTGGAGGTTAATGATTTGAGTCGTTCCAGAGAGACTCAATGAATCATTCGAAGAACTCCCCCTACGATCCAGTGCCCTCCACGGCGAAACGGGGACAAGGTCTTGCTCGGTAACTCTTCTGAGTCTATTTACACGTCTTTTACTTACATTGTTTCATGGCGGTCTCGGACGCCTGAGTCGGTTAGGAGAATCAGAGTATCTAGATAGAGAGGTCCCTCCTTTCAAGCGGACTGATTGACAGGCCGATATCCTACTTGGATCCACGATGGAGGAGACTAGATGCAATCAAACGCGTCATAGCTCATTTTTAACAGTGATTTTAGGTCGCGTTCAGAGGATTGCCACAATGTGACCTTCAACCTGTTTGATTTCAGCGGCTGAATGAATCCGTTCTCTCGGTGTTTCACAAGGCATATGCTTCAAAATAGAGTTGAGTGTCCCGGGTTACTCACCTTGGGGGTTCCGTAACAATTGAATCATCTCTAAAACTTGTCACTCACCGACAACAGTTTGCCTGTTTGCATTTGGAAATCAAGGTACAAGTATATGCTTAGGTGCTTGGATTTCCCCGAGTCGGCGATAAGTTATGCAGTTTCCATACTAATCCTATTAAAGCTTCCTACCCAATCATCTAGTCTGACACTCGGTGGCGTGGAAACCTTTGAGTCGCAATTCTTTCATTTCTCATTTGTGAAGAAGACATTATGAGAGAAAGAAAATGAGGCTTTCAAAGATGTCTTTCAAATTGGGGATATGGCTAAACGACTCATTGGCGCAGCTTAGCTTGAGTTGCATCAGCAGAGTCATGTGACCGTCGATACCGCTGGCGACAACGACGATGAGCGCTGAGCTCACAACGGCAAGCTCAAGATCCGAGCCAAGTTATGGGAGGTTGAAAGCACTGGCACCATTAGCTTGCTGGGTTACTTCAATTCCACCTCTCTGACCTAGGTATAGAGCCATTCAGACTAAGCGATGAGCTCATCGTTGAATACACTGGCATAACAGCCTTTCTTGCTCAGGGTATCGTCATTTTCTTGTGATGCTGTTGTTCTGAATCTCAATTTCTTTCAGGTAGACGTTGATGATCGGACTGGCTGCCAATTCAAAAGAGCAGTGCGTCACTGACCTCCTGTTCTCGGATGCACCCGAAAGGTATTCGAAAGCCAGGTAAGCTCCCGCCACGACCGCCGCAAGGAGCCTGAAGCCAACATTAAGGACAAAGCCTATTGGGGAGTAAATCCGCCGCATCTAAATCCGGCCAATTATATAGCACTGGCCCAGATCTTCTCCAAAGCCCATGTTGCCACCAGAACTGTTCGAGGTTATCGTGGACCATGTCCAGGACAATCCAACGCTTTTCGCGTTCAGTCTCGTCTCGCGAAACACATTACCTCGAGCTCGTTATCACCTTTTCCGAGTTCTCTCAGTAAACCTATCTGCTCAGCGTCTCGTCAAACTGTTTAGCATTCTCCAGTCTTCAATGTCCACTCGGACTCTCGCTCCTTTTGTCCAGGTCCTCTCAGTGGGTCATATGTCCCATTGTCGACTGGAAAAAGTGTCCGATGTGGAAAGGGCCATCCAGCTGTTGCCACAGATCCTGGCCTGTCTTCCATCCACCACTTCCTTCACAATTCGAAAGACCGATTTCGAGGCCGTCCCAGACTGGACCATCCAGGCATTCTTCCAGATCTTTTTCAACAATATCACGTCCATAACTCTTGCATCCTTACATTTTCTACGTTTCACCGACTTTGCAAAGTTGATATCTTCGATGATTAGTCAGGTCGGAAATCGAAAGGGTTTGGTGATAGAGGTTCAGCGAGTTGGGTGGACATATGGAAGGCTGATTTGTATCGACGAGCTCCCAGTCATTGACTATCGAAACCCGACCAGGATCAATCTCGGATGGGTTCGAAAGGGAGATCACCTTCAGGATATCGTCGATTGGCTCGAAACTTGCCCTTCGCTCTTTCTGTCTTCGATCCAACTGACGACTTCTACGGCTGTGCAAGCTGCATCAATCAGTCGATGCCTTGCAAGGTACAGAAGCCGTATCCTAGATTTGGTGCTCTGGTCTCCCGTTTGGACCACCGCCATAGAATGTGGCGAAATTTTCCAAACCTTTCTCGCTGCGCGACATGAGCAGCCAATAGTCTCGCATTTTCCAAAGCTACAGTCCCTCACGGTGAAACAACTTCTCCTTCGACCTGGCGATCCGATGTCTCGAGCCGTCAACATCGGAATCCCGCAGCTTTTCAACATGTTTGTCGGTAAAGGGACCAGAGCGATTCGGCTCGAATTCCTGGTTACCGCGCCTCATTCCACCATAGACCCAGTAGATCATGCACGCCAGACTCTTGCCGAGTTTGACTGGGAAGCGCTGAAAAAGCTCTTGAGCATTGGCTCATTCAGAAAGACAAGTACCGAAAAATCGACGCTCCAGATCTTCATTCATCCGAATCCGAACACTTTTGATACGGCTACAGCTACTCAGTATATGCTGACGCAATTGGGAGGTACTCCGTATCACGGAAAAACTGGTCGACCTGCTCTCGACAAAGGCTGCTTCGGTGTTGATTTGAACGAATGGGAGCTCTCAATTTTGTATCCTAATCTCTAATTTTACTATTTGTTATTTCAAAGTCGGTACAGTAATACCCTAGTTATCGATCGTAATTTGTCTTTTTCGCCCGCCGCGTCGGCATTGAGTCCTTCCGAGTCAGAGCTTGCGCGCATCGGGAGCGGCGTCGGGATTTCGGCACGCGGTCACGAGATAGACGGGATAAAAAGCGCCCCCTTTGTTCCACTCCTTCCTATAGTACTTCTTCATTTCTGTCACCATGGACTATGACAAAGATATTGCACAACTTCAAGAGCTTGTCAAGACACCCAATGCTTACTGCTCTGGTCAATTCGATGTCGATAACTTGGGCCTTTTCTATCGATTTGGAGCTGAAGCTGAGCACAATGCACGGTAAAATTTTTCTATATGATTATCACCATGATCCTTATATATCCCTTAGATTTATTGACCTTGGCAATGCTACTGTGGATGAGCTGAAGGCATTCTCCGAGGCATGTCAGCCGGCAACATTCGGTCTAGGAGGAGACGATGTCTTGGACGAATCGTATCGCAGGGCGATGAAGCTGGATTCGTCTCAGTTCTCCAGTCGCTTTGATTTGGCTGCATCTGGTATCATGGATCATGTCAAAGCAGAGCTGGCTCCCGATTCCAAGGCCGATATGTGAGCTGAACTTTACAAGCTGAACATCTACGGTAAGAGCAAACCATCGAGTCTCGACGTTTATTGACTCTCTTCAAGACACCGGGGCTTTCTTCAAGGCCCACAAAGATACGCCAAGGGGAAATAATATGATTGCCTCTCTAGTCATCGTCTTTTCCACTGCTCACGAAGGTGGCGGCCTTATCCTTCGTCACAAGGGAGAGCCATGGACCTTTGACTCTGCTCAACTTTTGGGGTCCAGCGAAAAGCCCTCGGTCGCCTATGTTGCCTTTTACAGCGACATCGAACACGAAGTTCTGCCAGTGATGTCTGGTTATCGAATCACCTTGACCTACAACCTGTATATGGAAAGTTCAGCCAAGAAAACGTACAACATCGAAAACTCTATCCAGGCACCACTCCAAGCTACTCTCCAGCGCCTTTTGAGCAACAATTCCTTCCTGGCCAAGGGGGGGAAGCTGGGTTTCGGTCTCCAATACGAATATCCTTACGCCAGTGGCCAGAAGCTGCAATCGTTGCACCAGATACTGAAAGGAAACGATGCCAAACTTTACCGGGCCTGCCAGGAGCTCAATCTAGGCCCGAAACTTGCTGTCATCTATGGCTGTGGTGACACTTATGAGGGAAAGGCAGAGGTCCTAATGTACGAGTTTCTGGATTTGACTCGTCATTGGCAGATCGAAAGCTCAGAGGAGCTCGTCGAAGTCCTGAAGGAAACAGGGGGCGTCGTTGTCAGCGCGGAAAAAGGCGAAGAATATGAAGATGAAGATGGCGATGAACAGATGATATACCAGGTAGAGGAACATGAACAAGTCACTTGGGTCACTTCGCCGACCTACATCAACAAGGTCTCAGCCAACTACATCTGTTATGGAAATGAGGCTTCGATGTCAACCGTCTACGGCAATATGTGCTTGATTGTCGACCGACAAATTGACTAGTAAAAGATGTACTTGGGCTTAATGAAATTGCACGATTTATTGTAAGCAGCGAAGGCGTATTTGAATCTTTGTCAAGCTGAGTATTTGCGATGAGAAGCAGCGAGACGACTAACGCTGAAGGGCGGTACGGCCAAAGAGTTCAGCCAAAGTCCAACGGTGGCCGCAATGTCTGCAGAGCAAGCCTTCGGTCATTCAAAAGTTCCAGTGTGGTCCAATATGCTGTTGGTAATTCCAGTGAGACGAAGTACTATGAGATGAGGGTTGGATGGGTTCGAATGGCTAGCTGGTCACGGGACCAGCCACCACCTTACCTCAGGTGAGCCTGCCAGTAGTAGGGGAAACCACCTTGACCTCGACAATCCTCTGA
Organism: Mycena floridula; assembly: GCA_029320655.1. Classification (NCBI taxonomy): domain Eukaryota; kingdom Fungi; phylum Basidiomycota; class Agaricomycetes; order Agaricales; family Mycenaceae; genus Mycena; species Mycena floridula. Next base: position 10,828 of record JARIHS010000033.1, on the reverse strand, counting down.
GGCGTCCTTTTTCATGTTCGCCTTTTCTCGATGTAGATTTGGCGCGAATTTCTTCCAGCGACGGTTTCTCTTAACACACGAAACGGCTGGCAAACCGTCGTTCAGTTCCATACTCCTCAGTCGGGCTGACCTCTCTATTCCCCAATCGGACATCATTGCAGCGTTCGGGTCGTTTGGAGAAATTCGCTCGTGTGACATAGGCAAGTCGCGAGGCTTCTTTCATTCAAACCACTTTCTCAACACGGTTGTTTCCAGTCCAGGAGCATCATGGAAGATTGGCGACTTATCTCGTGACGTTTGCAAAGCCGGAGGACACCACTCAAGCACGACAGCATTACCGGAAGTCAAGACCCTATGGCTTTGGTGTAGAAGCTCGGATATCTTACGGCGTGAAAACGCTACAGAAACAGCCACGAAGAACAAGTCCTAAATCCGACACACTCTTTGTTTCCGGATTTCCGTTTCCGTCAGACAGAGCATTCAGAGCAGAGTTTGAAAAATATGGCGAGATAAAGTCTGCAACTCTTCGTAAGTTCATTCACGACTTGAGTCTTTCGAAACATACTCATCTTGAAGGAACAGAAACCCCAAGGAACTTTGGACGCATCACATTCAATGACCCTGAGGCCGCTTCACGCATTCTCCAGTCTCATCCGGAATATTGGATGCGTAACCAACACGGCGAAAAAGTCGAGCTGAAACTCGATTTTGCCACGCAAAAGGACAAAGTGACGGACCGCCTGGTCATTAATTTCAAGGCTTCGCCGTTGACGGGACCATTGCAGAAGGAAGTTTCGGATATTCTAAGGGCCATTGGGATGTACCAGCATCTCGGTGAAATTGTCTGTGGTACGTTTTGCTCAAGTCTCTCATAGCACTAACTTGCTAATGTTTGTTAGTCGTCCCAGGTAAACCTCCTGTTGGAGACAACAAGGTCGTGCTCCGGTTTCAAACCGCTTATGGGGCGAGAAGAGCGCTCATCGAGCTTAATCAACTAAAGAAAACCCATACTGGAATATCCTTTTGGGCGTCGCTCAGTCAGCCTTCAAAGCAGTTCAAGAATGTCCAGATTGAAACACTTTCCGAAAATGATGCCAAACACACTGAACGACTTCATTTCCTTTTCCGCTACTACGGAAGAAATACCAGCCCTCCGGCTATGGTTTCTGCGTACATACGGGAAGCCTTGGCCAATGACTCTGGCTTTATCGATGTTCATGCATGTATGTACTTTGAGATTCTGTCAACAATGTTTCTCACTCTTTCTACAGTTGACTACATCCAAGTAACCAATGGCGGTGAAGTCATAGGGCATATTGACTTCATTGACGTCGAGCATGCCGAAACCGCGTTCGACAAACTGAAACCCAGCCTCGAAAAGATTGCTATTGGCTCAGTAAAGCTTTCATTTGCCCACCCCTCAGATTGGGAGCCGTTCGAAGGATATCGACCATTACCACATCCGTAGCTGGTTTCTTATTCAGTTGGGGCATCCAGCAGATAACCAGCGGCGCCGGGATATTTCCCCTCCTGCCATAGAACAATCGTCGCTAATTGAAGCGGGGTCACCTTTCTGACAAGATTGATTGAAACACATCACTTAGTACAGGCATGTTCTACTTTCTCAGTTGAAGCTGATCAATGATCTTGACTACCTCTGTTCTCAAGTCCTTTCGACCGAGACCCAAGGCTTTGCTATCATCTTCAATGTCCCATGCTGTAGGAGTAGGCTTCTTGGCACTGAATACCAAAGCTTGAATCACTCCTACATGGCTCATTCGATCCCAGGTTGCCAATCCTGGCGCCGATGTTCGATACAGCTCCTCCGAGTCGATGTCGACAATCTCAAATTTGGTTCCAAGCTCCTCTTCAGCAATCTCGAGAATATCGCGCTGACTGGCGAAAAAGTCATGGATAAGGGCCGACCGATTAACGACAACATTGGGATTAGACAGTATGGCGACAGCAGCCTCACCAATAGTGGACATAAGAGCACTATGGATCTTGACTCTGCCACCATCGATCAGGAGAGCACGTTTGTTCGCCAGCTGGATTCCCCACATAGGGAAGACTGCTAAACCTGAAAGAGTCTATCAGTCGAGATTCTTCGCTCAAGTATGGAAATATCCACCCCAGTCGAAGAATGCACCATTTGTAATTCCGGTATAGTTAATTTTGCCTTGCGCTGCGGAGTCTCGAATCGAAAATACATCTTTCACTGCTCATGGATGTCTCACAGGTACCGAAATGGCAATGTATGGTATCTACTCTTGGGACCAGCCGGGTAGTTGTGATCTTACCATCACCGTCGACGACCAGACACCGTTTGTGAAGACATCTGTACGGTAGTTATTTATCTCATGTTGGTTCTACGACATTCGAGACGACTAAATTAGGCAAGTATAGTAGCTTCGACAGCGAGAGGTTAGACAAGATAATATACGCCAAGATATCGGTGAGATCGAGGAAAGCCTGCGAAAACTTGTCAGAAGCATGTCGACAAGAAAAGTGAAAAAGTCTTACCCGGTCGATGCGCTTCGCCACAGTGGTTCCGTCTTCCTTGGCTTCATTGAAGTAGACATCGTCATCGTCGTCATCGTCGGCGTGCAAATCGCGCTGTTTGTTGATAGACGACAAATAGAATCGCAGCACCAAAAGCAGAACAGCGGAAACAAACATCGCCGCGGTAAGCAGGGCCCATGGGACATGGTTACTAAGAAAACGCATGAGCATCGTCATGAACTTCTTCTAATACAACTTACCGAGGCTGGTATTGTTGAACGGTACGGTCCGGTCCTCGGCCGTTGTTCCTGTTTTAGACACGCTATTTATACCTGTCCGATCTGTAGTTTCACTTTAGCCTTTGCATCCCCCCCTCATCTACCGTATTCCTGGCATTTGCTCATTTATCAATAAACTCCGCTTTTTCCCTCTGCTTGAGCTGTCATTTGACTAGCCACTGCGCCATATCGTCCAACAGGTTATGGGCCTCGACGCCTAATCTTAGCGACACCTTACCCCTATCCCTTCCCACGAACGAAACCACCGAAACCACCGAACGCACCGAACGAACCGAACGAACGAACCACCGAAACCCACGAAACGAAACTATATTCATAGTTTATACACCATGCCTTCCTCTGACAATTATAGGGTCACGAAGCTTGACAACTCTGACAACATCTACGGCCCCTGGTCTTTTGAGATCAAAGCCGCTCTTCGTTTGAAGAATTGTTTGGAGCATGCCACTCCTGGTGTAACCAGGCCTATGGGCAGCGACAATTCCAAGGATGTTAAAGCTTGGAAAAAGTTGAAGCTCACAGCTGCGGAAGAGATTATCAAGAGATTGGATAAAAGCCAGTATTCACTGGTATCCGGTTATGAAGAAGAGCCGCAAGAGATGTGGGATAGGTTAGCTTCATTCCATCTGCAGGCTGGTTTGGGAAGCATTGTCGCTTTATGGTCGAGACTTCAGGCTTCCAAGAAGTCACTTGACGATTCCTCGGTTAAATCCATGCGTCAGCATCTCACCGGCATCCTAACCATTTCTGACCAGCTCAAAGAGCTTGGTGAAGAAGTCTCCAACTCTCTCCTCATTTCTATCATTCTCAAATCACTTCCTTCCCCTGAATACTCTGCTCTACGTACGAGCCTGGATGGTGATCCTCAGTCCGGCGACTACTTTCACGTCATTACTCGGATCATCACCGAGGCGACATCCAAAGCCGCTGACGAAGGCGAGGCTGACAAAGCCGGATCTACCGCCGCATTTGCGGTCCAGTCTGGTCGTCGAATCATCGACCCTGCCCATGTCACTTGCTATGGTTGCGGGAAGAAAGGTCATTTCCATACCAATTGCCCAGATCGCGAGACAAAGACTGCCGTTGCTAATACCGTTGAGCTCAACGAAGTTATTGCAGGCCATGTTGAATGTCCTGAGGTCTTTATGTTCCCTTGATCAGTGGGAGCTTCTTGGGATCCGTGGGAGCTATCATACCTTCACCGTGTGTTTTTATTTCTGATCCTTTACTATCTTTTCTGTCTTTATTGACCTCGGACCATGACCGTAGTGGGAGTGTTGAACGGTACGGTCCGGTCCTCGGCCGTTGTTCCTGTTTTAGACACGCTATTTATACCTGTCCGATCTGTAGTTTCACTTTAGCCTTTGCATCCCCCCCTCATCTACCGTATTCCTGGCATTTGCTCATTTATCAATAAACTCCGCTTTTTCCCTCTGCTTGAGCTGTCATTTGACTAGCCACTGCGCCATATCGTCCAACAGGTATTGAGCTTTCCATGCAAAAGGGGAAGCGAAATTTCTAGCTCATCTGTTTAGTTTGCTTTACATCTTCGTAGTGAAATACTTACCCAATGGCATAAGCGCACAGGAATATAGCGTTAGTGGTAATGCCTGGAGCCTGTATGTTAGTGAACCGAAGACTGTCAAGACAAGGATACTGACGTTTGGTGTGTCCAGCGGTCAAACAAGTGACCCATCCCAGAAGCACAACAAACGGCGTAATTGCAAAATGTCCGACAGGTATAAATAGCAGTCAAACTACGAACTAGCAAGATGAGAGATACTGTCTCGACCCAGAAAACAGTGTTTATAGAGCATCTTTGGACCCGAACCTTTTGCGTACAGTGAGCGATTGTTTCAAGCATGCTAGGAAAGGACGCACTTTTTTAGCAGAATATCCTGTGCTGTAACAGATTGAGGTAACTCCCGTGGCCACTCGTCAAACTGAAATTTCAGAACCTCTGCAGCCGTCCACAACTCTCCATTGTTAGCCTCAAGCCATACTGACAAGTCAAAAACATCAGCCTCAAACCCCCAATGCCAATTGACAAACTTACTTTCGCACAATCTTTGGCTCTCCTGATCCCAATTCAGAACAGCATCCTTTGCTCCTTTTTTGAAACACTCCATCAATTGCTGGACTTTCTCTGGATCAGCCGAGGTGATATCTATACCAAGGGAAACCCAGTACTGCGGGTCGACAGCCAGGTTATCAAAGGCCATGTACGCTAGAACGTACTCCAGATTCGTTTGAATGACATGCGCTAGTAATGCACGCCAATTGCCATCACCGAACTCTGCCAAGTGAATGACACGATCCATGAGCTGGGTGACGGTGTCTGAAATCGACATGTCTGGACGTCTATTGTAGACGGCATAATCGAGCCCGATATTCATGCTGTTTCCAGCCTGACAGCAGTTGTACCGGCATCTCGAGTCGACGTGATGGTGGTCTACGAATCGCCTATGGTCATCGGTCCACTTTTTGCCGCAGAAGTCGCAGAGGTCTGGAAAAGTCTTGATCATATCAATTGCTGCTCGATGGACATTGTGAATATGATTCGTTTTTGGATCTTCTTGTACCAACCGAGCCAACTCTTGTTGAGAGTACAATCGATACTCCTCAGCCTCAGCTTGGTCGAAGGAATAGCTGGTGGGGACTCTGCCTTCTGCCAATTCGATGAAACTAGTTGTCCAACGATCGAGGTAGAACATATAATTGTCGCCCTGCACGTTTTTCACCTTGTCGACCCCTGCGAGTATCGTCCAGTTCAAACTTGAGACAATCTTCATCAGTATTCACAGTAATCAAAGTGCAGAAATGGCCTACAGTTGAGAGCCTCTCAGCCTGGCCAACATTTTCTTCGCAACAGTCCCTGCTGGAATATGCTCATGCTCTCGAATTGCTCGGTGATCTCCCTTTGAATTCAGTTGTCCTATAACTGACACCACTTGTCGAGAATCACGAAACCCTGGGCATTCAAAAGTGGAGAAACGAACTCCTCTTTGAGCTTCGACAATTGCTGTGGCGATCATGGCCGGTGGATCTTGGTGGTACAAAGTGGTGTCCAAGCCTATTTGGCAGCGGTCTATACTGCGAGCATCTGCCAAAAGCTTTTGTGGGTTATAAACCAGTCGGGCCTGGTAATGAACACAGCCATGACAAAGATGAGTATACGATGGGTCCCAGCCAGGAACAGGAAGATACAAGATGAGACCCCAGCCACTGTTGTCGCCCTTCTCTTTCTGGGAATGGCACCTGGCGCAGATGATAAGCTTGCGATCTTTCGGTCTGGGAGTATTTGTTCTCAGTACAAGGTATTCAGACCTGCGCTTGATCCACTGAACTTGAATTAGTCATCAACAATTCTACAAAGGCTTTAAAAGCTCACCGCTTCCTCAGTGTAACCAGGTTTTTTCTTGGCATTGTTGAGACTATCACGACAGGAATGGCAGATGGACTGCTTCCCAAGATGATTCGTCTCAGGGATGCCTCTGCATCCGAGGATTACGCAAGTTGTAGGATCATTGGGATGATCAGGATTTCGTCGTCGGTATGGAAGCAGTGGAGCAGCCGGGTCATAGCTGGTATCCAGATGTTCAGACCTCTGCTTGAACCACTGGAGTCCCATTAGCCATACAATCATCAACGATATCTAGATTAGCTTACATCTTGCTGGACAAAGGCAGTGCCTTGCTCTTTCCTTTTCTTGCAGTAATTTAGGTAGCAGGTACTGCAAACTGTTTGATCTCCAATTCGGCGCTTGCCAATGGCACCACGCAGTGTGCATCCTAGGACGACACAAACACTTGGATCATCGCGGTCCCCAGGATTACGCCGTCAATAGGGAAGGAGGTGGTTGGTTCCAATGGCGTCTTGAGCGACATTGGAGATGAGGGCCGGATTGGACAAAGGGGAGTTCGAGCTGGAAGAAACTGGGGGAGAAATGGAAGGTTTGGGAGACGGTCTTGAAGCAAGTGGTGAACCTGAAGAAGCAGGCTCGCTCTGTCCATATCCATCGCTCTTTCCATCTCACTTGCTCTGTCCATCTCCATTGCTCTGTCCATCTCCATCGCCACTGGTAGTCATGTCTGGGGTGTCTGGCGTCGTTGGTACAGCCTTGATTTTCCAGCATCTAGTGCACCGAGTTCGGCAATCGATGCAAGAATCTCGTTTGCACCAGGGAATGCAGCTACAAGGCTCATTGTCTGGAGGACAAGAGCTGCAATTGCGTTTACAAGTGCTGCAGGGACAAATTCGACTGGGATCGCAATTGCAGATCTCATTCGACAGATACGCAGAGAGATTGTGCCATTGACACAAGGGTGAAGCAGATGGAGATCCTGATGATAATGGATGGACGGAAGACGATACTGGTGATGACGAAGATTGATTAGAGGATGAAGCCGTGGGACCAGTGTTATGAGGATTGGTCGAACTGGATACAGTGGAGGTGGCGATGGCGCGTCTGATCTCGTTGGCCTCAAATTTGGTATCGGGTTGGGGTAAATGAGCTTCCAAATCCTGTACGCGATCTTTTGATCGTCGAGAATCTCATTCGTGTCATTCACGAGAGATGGGTCTGCATAACTTCCGAGGTCTGCGATCTGATCGAGTAAAATCATGGTTTCTTTCATTTGCGCCTTGACCTGGCGAATGCTGCGACAAAGCTGAAGCCAACATTAGATAATTCAGACATGAGACTGATCAGTTAAAATGCACCTTTAACATGTATTCTAATTCAGAACGCGCTTGAATATCCCTCTCCTCTTGCCGCCGGCACTTCTCCAACACCTCCTCCACTGACTGGACTTTTTGTTCAATGTCCCGGCTTTTACCTTTGGCTTTGGACTTGGCATTCATGATCCATGAGTCGTTTAACGGTTGAGACGGGTGTTGGTGAGAGCTCCAAAGGCGAAACCCAGAATCATAGAACTAGAGATGCAATTAGCAAAATTATGAAAAAACAGAACGTTGGCTCAACATACTCTGCGGACTTGGCTATCAGTCGCCTCAGAGATGCCCCATTCACGGCGTAAAGCATCCAGGGCTGCTAATTCAGGCATCGTTTGCTGCAGTTGACCTTTTTGCGACCCTTGAATAAAAGGGGGCCAAATTGGTGGCGCCTCAGGTAGAGATAAGAAAAGATGTTTTCTTATTGCTATCAGCAGACTACGGTCATCTGTCAACTCAGACCAAGAGAGAAGTGACGCTCGTAAGAGCTGATCAACCTGCTCTGCCTCCAATCCTTGATATTCATTGGTGCAACGTTCGACAAATTCCTGAACAGTGGCCTCGCTGCTCTTGATGAGGGCAGACTGCGGAGCAGCAGTGTCGGGAAACATGGCTTGCATGTATTCCTGTAATGCAAGCCTTGTTGGATGGGAATCCTCGTCGTCTTTGAGCTGGCGCTGCATAGCAATGAGATGTTGTTTGGGTGAACGTCGCGTCATATCTAGAACTCGCTGGATTTCCAATTTGACAAATTCGGTGTGAGCTTCTTCTCCAGCAAGACGCCCTTCTCTCCAGCTGCGCAAGAGGGCCCTGAGATTCTGGGATAGATTGGGCAGTTGATAGCGGTCAAAGAGGAATTTCTGTATCTCGATGATCAGCTGTTCGTCGAGATCATCATCGAGACCGTCGATGAGATTGCGGAGTTGCAAGGAGACGTCCTTCCAGCCAGTCTCTTCCAACTGTTTCACTATCTGCCGAGTCACATCCGGACGACAGGACGATTCTTCATACGTCCATGTTATTGACCTGAAAAGGTTGAGAATGACTTCTGGGTGATCAATGGATGACGCTGCAGAAGCCACAGGATCATGAGCGGGAAGTGGTCGTGCAGCTGCAGGAGGAGGACCATCGTCATCGTCGTCGCTTTCTGTTTTGGTATCGTTGGAGTCGTTGGAATCGTCGGGATCTAACAGAGCCGTTCGTACGGTGACACCGGTCTGAAGTGGACGCGCTGCAGCAGGAGTGGTCGTCGATGCTGTCGTGGGAAGTAGTGATAGTGCTGACTCGAAATTTACTGCCACTGAAGATTCTCTAAGAAAAGCTTCAACTTCTGGACCTACAGCGTGAAGTCGGAGATAATTGCGAATTGCAGACTTCACGGTCTCGTCTTCGCAGACGTTGTGAATGGAAATGTAGGTCGGAGGCATATACAATGGTAAAGGAAGCTGATCTTCCGTCGTCGCTGTCGTATCCAGCAAGAGTTGCAACATGTTATTTTGCCAGATATGCAAGATAGGCCTGAATAATTTGACAAACTGCAGAGCAGTATTGGGATCCTGGATCCACCAGACGTCGCTGGCGACTTCCCACAGCCCGATTGTGATGGTAGGGTCCATTTGACGTGGGTATTTCAAGTCCAGGACTGTTGGAGCCGGCGGTTGACGTTCCGATGGCTCCTGGAATAGTCCGACATCAAGGTCGATTGGAGGAGGGGGTGCGTCTATGGGACTTGGGAGAGCTGGATGAAAGGGCGGTGAGTTTGGAGGAGTAAAGATTTTCTGTATAAAACTTTTAACATACGCGACAGGCCCACCAGTGACTTTTGGTTCAGCTTCGATGGGATCGGGATCTCTGCTAGTCGAACAGGCAGGGCGCGACCCATGAAGCAAGTCACCGAAGCTTCGACGCTTCGACGCTGGTGTACGAATCGGTCCAATAGTCTGAAGACTACGGCGCGGGGATATTGGCAAACGGGAGGAAGAGTCGTGGGTATCTGATGAAATCAAAGGAGACGGGGATAGAAAGTCAAGAATAGGAGGAATTTGCTGGAGAAGCGTCGTTTGCTGTTCCTCTGCAATCGCAGCTAGTCGTGGCGAGATTGGCTTAGGAGAGCGAGAGGGAGAGCGGAATCTTCGCTTTTTGTTCGCAGCCGCATGAGCGTCGACCACTGGCTCTTGGGCGATGGGAATACGGGATGAAAATGCAGAAAATTCATGTGCCAGTGCTGGAAATCCGGCACCTGGAATTGGATTTTTCTGGCGAAAAGCAAGATGATGGGTGAGCAGACCACGAGTTGGACTTCGAAAATTTGTGTCGCCATCCTCTTCTTCGCTTTCCAGAACAATCTCCATCCCAGTTTCGAATACGATATCACTGTATCGCACTCAACCGCTTGGCTGTGCAAGAATAAGTTCATCGTAGGCATAGAAAAAAAAAACTTGCAACGAAAGGTGCTCGGCCGAGATGGACTCGACGCTGAAAGGCAAATGTTTTGAGAAATATATACACCACTTTTGTTGAGATGAAGCATACCTTCGGTGGTCGTCTTTGCAGTGGTGGTATCAGATCTGTGGGATCCTGAAACAAGGTCAAAAAAAAAAGGACGAAGGAAAGAAAAATAATACTGAATCCATATCATCCTCCTCCGACTGGGCTACAACCTTTGAGCGACGCTTAGGTCTGCCTTTCATGGCAGTGGAGAGAGCGGGATGGCAGTTCCAACGTGCGTTGGTTCACTCGAGGTACCAAAAAGCAGCTTCGGTCCTAATTGGGCCCATATTTTGTCGACGGAATTCTTCGATTACGTGCTATCGAGATCGAAAAAAAAACTGCTTTTTGCCATTGGGGCCTTTGAGCATGATCAAGCATGTCTCTGCCATTCCGAATGTGAATCCGTCGCTTCCCTGCTCTCCGTCTGCACTCCAGGCAACATCGACCACGACTCGTCCGATTCGAATGTCGCTGGCGTGATGGACTCCGACGGTGTCCTTAAGCAGCTAGACTTCATGCAAAAAAGAAGACGGCAGTCAGTTGTGACAACCAAACAGGAGCTACAGAACAATGAGATTTTATCAAAACCGACGATTTTTACGGACGTACCTGGCATGATTTCTCGTCTCAAGCACTATATACCGCGGGGTTCTGGTCGATGCAGCGGTGATAGGTCCCTACAAAAACGACCCTATAAATCGGATTAAAGGACTAATCCGACGTCTTTCTGGCTACTATTGGTATCTTATTGTTCGCAGCACTAGAGTTGAGCTCCACACTGCTAGTAAGACTTGTACCTATGT